>OZ005738.1:167169952-168369952 GCA_963930755.1 Eudasyphora cyanicolor | reverse complement strand
CAGACAAATGTAGAAACTTAAAATATAAAAGTATGCATACATATGGCCGTAATTATTTCTACAGTAAATTATTTTTTTTAAAGAGTTACAGGACATTAACAACCTGTTTCTCTATGCCGAACGAAAGCGAGGCGAACGAAAAACAGATGATTTTAAGACCTACTAACTGGCATCAACCAGTATGTTTGCATTCGCTTTGTCGTTCTGATACCTTTTAGTAGGTCTAAAATCAGCTGATTTTCGTTCGCATCGCTTTCGTTCGACATAGAGAAACAGGCTGTAAATTAAAATAAAGCAAAGCTAAATATTTTAGTATCAAATTAACTAATAAACATTATTTATCTATTTTCGCAAAAATATGGCATAAATAACACCGAAAACACACAAAAAAAATAGTAGATGAGAACAGTAGGAAACATATAGTAGATGAGAACATACCCTCCACCATCTTATGGTGGAGGGTTCAAATATTATATGTTTTATACCATCCACCATATGATGGGGGGTATATTAATTTTGTCACTCCGTTTGTAAATATAAATATTGATCCGAGACCCCATAAAGTATTCTTAATCGTCGTAAAATTCTAAGACGATTTAGCCATGTCCGTCCGGACATGGCTTGGTAACTTGGGATTGAAAATGGGCGATATCGGTCCATATTTAGATATAGCTCCCATATATAGCATCTAACTTTTTGTAATTCCTACTGTTCTGACTTGTAATTTTGTGAAGATTTTCAGTTATTATAATGTTACTTCTGAACCTATGTCGTCTCCACTCCAAAATTTACACCATCGGTAGAGTACATATGGACCATTTTTTATAAAAAATGTAAGGGAAAAAAATTAGATCGATTCTGAGATATCGCAATTTATATTTTTGTTTCCGCGAAAAGTGACCGAAAAAAAATTTCAAAATAAAATTATTATTTTTTATGAAAAGTACGTGGAAAATGCTTTAAGAAACGATATTTTCAATGTCTTATGCCTTGTAGCATTAAAATTTACTTGAAAATCCCATTATAGAGGCAAAAAATCGATTTTTCTGAACTTTGCCATCGACCCCTGCCTCCAATTTTCATTTAATTTTTTTAATATTGTGGTTCATTACTCCCACATACTAGGGCAACATTTTCTGAGAATTTGAGAAAGATCTAATTTTTGGCCTGTGACACTTGAGAAAGAGCTACCCATATATACATTTATTTTACAATATAAATATTTTAAAGTGTTGCAAAGGGAATGACAAAAGTTAGTATACTCTCATTTATGGTGGATGGTATACAACTTTCGTAAGAATTCGTAATCCCTGTAAAACCTATATATCGAACCGACTTGCAAAGAAATATGCAGTATGCTGCATAAACTAACCAATTCCATTTCGATAAATATTTTTATTGAAATTTAAATTCGAATTTTTAGATGTTTATTATCTGTTTGCTTCCGAAGTTTATTGAAGATTACATCCTTATAAATTGTAATAATTGACCTGATTTCCCATATATATCAACACGCAGAAAAAAATCGCTTCTGTAGTATATTGTCCCAAACATATTATGCTTGAAACATTTATATGTTTAGGGCACACTCTAAATATGTAATATTTGGCGCTAACAAATATTATATATTTGGTCTAAACAAATCATTGTTTCCGTCCAATTATATTTTATTTGGGACTATTATTCCCGAAGCACAGATTCATTTGCATTCAATACCGATACCTAAAACATAATGCAATTTTTAAGTTATCAGTAATTGAAAGTTAATGTTTTAGAAAGTTGAAATGTTTGTTAAATTTCTTTATAATTGAAATCACATAATCTTCATGAAGAATATTTAGAAATTAATAATGAGTGCTTTAAAACAAAAGTTAATGCAATAAGACTTGACTCATCTCAGAGGATATGACTGGAAGATACTGAGAAGATTCGTAACTAGTACCGATTTTCTGTAACCCGTGGGGTAAAAAAATAATAAATAAGGAGCGCACAACAGGCCGAATCACTGGCTTAAGTGTATGTCCATGGACATGAGACGTTTAATCGTCTCCTCTATTCAACCTAACCTAACCTAATGCAATTTTTAACTGTAAGACTTATGTCTCGAAATCAAGAAAAATTAAAGCAGAAATTCGAAAAATTCAGCAGTTTTGAATTATCTTAAATAAAATATGTTTGGAGAAATTTCTAAACAATAATTTTATTTGTTTGTAAACACATATTTTATTTGAGAAAGTTAGTTCGCAAATATATTTTGTTGTAATATATTAACATAGGCGCTCCAAATAAATTTTAATGATTTTCAAATAAAATGTATTTATTCGTAAATATATAATATTTAAAAATTTCAGTTCCAAATATATTTTTTTCTATTCAAACATATCAAAAACGTCGATTTTGCCCCGTGAAGGTTTACAATTTCGATTACAAAATTGACTACGGTAGTTTATGCAGACGATGACGTAAATAAATATTTTTAATATTACTTAATAATTAATATTGATTTTAATAACATTTCACATTCTTTTACTTTTAAATTCTGACAACAACAAAAGAAACAAATATTTATATGTAATAAATACATTTCATTGCTCTTGATACGAAACCTGTATATCAGCTGTTCCGCTGCAGTTTACCTTGTTTATTGTACCATGTGCTGATATTGTCCCGGTAGTGTTGCCGGCTGCTGCTACTGTTAATGACTGGTATTGCTAATTACGTGTTAGCTTCTTCAATCGCTACTGTCTGTCTGTCCGTCCGTCCATACACCCCTCTATTTGTCTGCGTGACTAGCTTTATTACACTAGGTCACAAATAACAAAATTTTCTCTGTTATTTGTTTCTAGCATACTTTTTCTCATTGATTTTGACCTACTAAACACGAAAATGAGTTTTAAAAATTTTTCTGTCGATTGGTTTTCGAGATACAAATTTTTGAACTTTTTTTTTTAAATTTTTGGAGGTACACTTACAATTTTGAGCATATCTTTCGTCTTCTTTGACGTATTTGATCCTACTACTACTCAAATTAAAGCAAATTGAGCCGTCTACAACTCATTCTCAGAAAATTTTCAAATCGGGTGAGTAGTTTTGATGTTGGCGGCTTAAAAAGGTTAAAAAACTGCGTTTTTTTAGTAAAAATGTGGCAGAAAAATTCATATAAAAATTCATATAAAATATAAAACGAGATGCTAACAGCGATTTTGGTTTTTTTACGTATAGCTGGCATTTTTCCAAAGAAAATAAGCACTTACTTAACAAAATCTGACAACAAATGGCGGACTTATAATTTTTTTGGTAAAAGACCGAAATTCCGCTATTTCACGATATTTTGATTTTCATTATTTGCACAGCTAACCTACTAGGAGGGATCGAAAAAGCAAGTTTTTTATAATCCTTTTGGAATAGAACGGAACAGTTGCTCCTATACATAAGTTACTTCTGTTCAAAATTTCACCACCCTGGGTTAATGTCTTCTGTTCTGGCAAGGGACGTGAAATTTCAAAAATTTAGTGAAATCAGCAATTTTTATTTTTGGAAATTTTTTTCAAATGTCACAGCACTTTGCAGTTTTGATAAAAATTTTAAATTAATATTAATAACACAAATATTTCATAATTGTAAAAAACCTATTTACAATACCGTAGGGACGTTTCGTCGAAAATGGTATAATGAAAATGCAGAACATAGAAACACAGGTGCATTTTACGATACGAATTTTGGCAAACCCACTTTACATGTACAAAATTGTTTGGAAAAAACGTGCGCGATTGGGTGCGCGATTGGGTGCGCGATTTTGGTCTCACTAAGGAGAAATCCGAACTTTTTGCGTCTCGGATGGTACAGTGTGGATTTGCGGATTCAGAAGTGAAAGTAACTGCGTACAGGAAGCGTCACCAGCAGTATGCAAAATTTTATACAAAGAAAGACGAAATATGTTTTTGCAGCGACATTTCCGGCTTGTTCTAAGAGCTTCACCAAATTCACAACCCCAATGAATGGAGGTTGTTTATTGACAGCAACAAAGAGAGCTTCAGGGCAGTTCTCTTACATAATGGGAATGAAAAGCCATCTCTTCCTATTGCTCATGCGGTTCATTCAAAGGAGAACTATGAAACTATGAACATTTTGCTGAAATTCATAGAGTATAGCAAATATAATTGGAAAATATGCGCCGACCTCAAAGTTGTGGCCATTCTGTGTGGACTCCAAGGAGGCTATACGCGACATTGCTGTTTTCTGTGCCTTTGGAATAGCCGCGCTGATGATCAGCATTATATTCCAAAAAAATGGCCGGAACGAACGAAACCTGTAGTTGGAGAAGCGAATGTTCAGCGCAAACCACTAATAGAGAACCGCGAAAATATAATACTTCCGCCGCTGCACATAAAATTGGGTTTGATAAAAAATTTTGCCAAAAAATTGGACAAAGAAGGTGAAGCTTTTGCCTATTTACGGTCAATTTTTCCTTACCTTTCGCTGGCAAAAATTAAAGAAGGAGTCTTCGCAGGACCCGAGATAAAAAAAATGTTGAAAGATGAAACATTCCCGAAGCTGTTATCACCCATCGAAACCGCAGCATGGAATTCCTTCAGGTTTGTTGTGGAAAACTTTTTAGGAAACAACAAAAACGATAATTATAAGGACATAGTTGAGGATCTGGTAAAGAACTATGAAGCAATGGGTAGGTTTTTTTTGAAACAAATGTTAATTTAAATAGCGTTTTAATTCTCGTTTTTTTTCATTTTTGGGTAGGAGTGCACATGTCACTTAAAATACACTTTCTGCATTCTCATTTGGATTTTTTCCCTGAGAATTTAGGAGACGTGAGCGACGAACACGGCGAGCGCTTTCATCAGGAATTGAAGGCTATGGAACGACGCTATCAGGGCATCTATGACACGGCTATGATGGGTGACTACATTTGGACCCTAATACGTGAGACCAATTGCAGCGAATACAAAAAACAAAGAAGAAGTCAGCTGTTTTTCCACATGGCATAAAATGTACAGTTATATCTTTGTTTCTACTCATTTTTTTTGGGCGTTGATTTGGTTAATTTCGTTAGTTTAGCTAACCTGGCACATCCATTTCTAATTGTGCCATACATTGAGTATGTAGTGCTCTAAATAAATTAAAAAATAATATACTAAGACTAATTTGTTTATTTTAAATTAAGTTCAAATGTATTTATTCGTTGGCGTTGGGTAAGTAAGCTGTGCAAATAATGAAAATCAAAATATCGTGAAATAGCGGAATTTCGGTCTTTTACCAAAAAAATTATAAGTCCGCCATTTGTTGTCAGATTTTGTTAAGTAAGTGCTTATTTTCTTTGGAAAAATGCCAGCTATACGTAAAAAAACCAAAATCGCTGTTAGCATCGCGTTTTATATTTTATATGAATTTTTATATGAATTTTTCTGCCACATTTTTACTAAAAAAAACGCAGTTTTTTAACCTTTTTAAGCCGCCAACATCAAAACTACTCACCCGATTTGAAAATTTTCTGAGAATGAGTTGTAGACGGCTCAATTTGCTTTAATTTGAGTAGTAGTAGGATCAAATACGTCAAAGAAGACGAAAGATATGCTCAAAATTGTAAGTGTACCTCCAAAAATTAAAAAAAAAACGTTCAAAAATTTGTATCTCGAAAACCAATCGACAGAAAAATTTTTAAAACTCATTTTCGTGTTCAGTAGGTCAAAATCAATGAGAAAAACTATGCTAGAACCAAATAACAAAACGACTGTTGGCTAGTGTTACAAACAGTGCGATTTATTGCATGTATCTGCTCGTAACTATCGCAGGTAAGGGTACGCGAATATTCTTAAGAATCCATTTATCATTGTGAAGTATACCTAAAGAGGTACGTACACAAGTGGATATGTAATGAATTGAATGATTATGGCAGAACGTGCCATATGCCTTGTTTGAAATGCAGGTATATGATCTTACTCGAATCATTTCTATATTAATATGCATTTTATTACATAAATCTATCGAAAGATGGTATTTTTTGACCGAAATCATGTATTACTCACGGAAATTACTTGTGGAATAGTTTAATTGGGTAATCGGTTATGCAAATGTTCTTCTTTATTGATATGTTTTTAAAATAACGATATTAGATATCAATGTTCCTGGGTTGGCAGGGTAAGGTGGCTAATTATTTATTACACTACGTATATTTCACTTTGAACTCTAGTATTCCAATAGGTAATAGGACTTTGTTTTATTTAATGCTAGAATAGCTTACATGTTGGTGTACGAAATATTTATTGAAAGGATGACTGAACAAGATTCTTTTGTGAAAATCGGGAGCAAAATAATAAATAACGTGACAGCTGTCAAAACAACTTTCCCAAAAACAGTGTTACCAACTTATTTTTGTAATGTTGCAAGTCTTTTGTTGATATTTTAATACATTGTCATATTTTTATCATTTTTTGGTTATCTTCTTTTCTTACATGCACAATAGTTAATAAAGGTGAACTACAAAATGAGTTGACATTCTTAAAAATTTAGATTTTTTCAAGAAGCGATTGATTTAATCATTCCTATTATTATTATTTTATTTTTCACAGTAGAATGCAAAAAATTATATTCCATGTCATTTGCATACAAAGTATTTGTACTGTATACATAGCCTTCAATAAACTATAACAGAAAAAAAAACAGAAAAAGAAATCCTTGACTTACAATTAGTTTGACACAAGTATACAGTGCATTATTTGGCTTTACCGGTGGCAGTCGAACATTTCCATTCCATTAAATTAACACTTTGCGAGCCGATTACTGTTTAAATAAAATAAAGTTTGATTTTAGGGAGAGTATGTTAACCGAGGCCCCGCGATCTGACCAAATATTTGGATAGGGCACCTCAAAAATAAAAGAAGAAAAATTAAGGGGCATGTTATCGAAATCTTGATTAGTTATGGATTTGTCGGACGTTAAAGTTTGAAAAAACGATTTATTTCACTCTGGTAACATCGAAAGTTAGTGAATAACGTGTAATCTAGCAATTAGAGTACCGTTTTCAAGCACATCTGCCAAACTCGACACAAGTTTGAAAAAACGATTTATTTCACTCTGGTAACATCGAAAGTTAGTGAATAACGTGTAATCTAGCAATTAGAGTACCGTTTTCAAGCACATCGGCCAAACTCGACACAAACCGCTGCATATAAACTGACCAGGTCGATTTCGATAAGTATGAGTAATGGAAATTTAAATTTGAACAGCTTTTATAACTTTTATTAAATATTTTCTTTTCTAAACTTTATGTTCTTATAACTTAATTTATTGTGATTTATCGACATTGTGAATAAACTTATAAAGTTTATTTTCGATAATAATGGGTGTTTTTTATGATTGTATGGATTTGTCCAGTTTATGATGTTCACCCTAGATAGAAATATAAATTTCGATAACAAATATTTATCGAAATCAACAATGTGTGCTGTTAACTCTCAATATATAATATTTGGATAAAAAATCGAAATAAAATGTCGATTATAAATATTTATCGATATAGTCAGTTTATGATCATTGGTCAGATTATAACCTGTAAATATACACTCGATATTCTAATTTTGAATGTTACATTTTTCTTTAAAATTCAAAAATATCAATACCCCAAAGGGTTAACTATTTCGTTTTTTTGTTTCTCTTTTATTTTTTTGTCAGTTTTTTTATTATTTTTGTTTTGACAAATTACCATCATGACAACTATAAGGTGACACGGATTACGGTAAACTTCAGTTCAAATGTAAATGATCGCGCAAGCTTTGTGGCACCCAGTTAGGCTCAATAGATCTATCGATTGAAGAATAGCTGCTGCTACAATGCGTTGCAGCACACTGAATAGTTAACGAAAAATACAAAAGACTAAATAATTTTTAATACGTGACAAAATTTATTAATTTGTTGAAAAACAAAAGAAACAAAGCTCAACAAATTCATTAATCGATAAATATTTTGACACAAAAAATTAAACAAAGCAACTTGGCGTATTGCAGAAACAAATATTTTGCCAAATAAGTACATATAATGATAAAAATGATATTCATTTTTTCTATGGAGGAGAAAAAATAGAAATACGTAATTGCATAACAGATAGTTTTTTGTTTAAGAAAACATATATTTAAATTTTGTTCTATCTGAATTCGCAAAAAGAAAAATATTTAAACAAAAAAAAAAAACAAAATAATTAGATACAAAGCAATATGCAACAAAAAAATATTGTAATTATTTAAAAATATAATTTTATTTTCAGGCGAAGATAACCCTTTTTTTCATTATGCATCACATTTGTCAAGTGTTTTTTTTTTTCAAATTAAGAATGACAACGGCCTCAAAATCTTAAGGGCTTGGCGAAAATTTGCCTTTAAAATTTAACAATGACAATGTTATAATTTTTAAACAAAACATTGTTAATTTATTTAAAAGTTTATGGGATGACGGTATGCATCTTTTCATTAACACAAGTGACACGCCGATTTTAAGATGTCATAATGATTGTTCAAATATGAGGAGATTGCTTTAATCCACCGAAATTCTTTTAATAAACACTTTCGTTTTTTTCCAGGGAATACTCAGATGTATGAGATGGTGTGCACATATTACACACCTTTATTTAAATCATAAATACTTTTTTGTCAAGCCTTGACATTATTATTAAATATTTTAAGAATTTAACCTTTGTTCAACAAACCAAAAATAAATAAATAAAAAAAATTTGGTGTGATTCAATACAGTTTTATATTTAGTTTTTTTTTATAAAGAAATTATAAATATTCTTTGTGGGTGTGTAGGTTTTAGACATTGTGAGCGATAAACTGGTAAAAAATTTTACAAAGAGCTATGCTGTCAGGTAATTGTATCCTCCTTAACGTTTTGATAAACTTTGCATTCTATAGCAGTATCAAACGTGGAAATAATAATTTCAGTCCTACAGAGCATAATTTTTGGCTACACTATGCAAGACATGACATTGTTAATCTAAGGGGCCTATAACGTGGGGAGAGATGTCTGAGGCGCCGCGATCTGGCCAAATATTTGGATAGAGCATCTCATTCCAGAGAGTTTTTTCCTCCCTCTTGCCGACTACCCTTCTCTCCTACAAAACGTCTGCTGTCTGCTGAACATTCAGCCAGTGTAAATCCGGACTCACAATAAAAACAGAAATACGAGACATACGAGTATTATCGATATCTCGCTTATTTATCGTGTTGTCGAAAGTTAAAGATTGGAAATCAAATTCTTTGTTCAAATGGTTCATTTTCGGGGTTTTCGGGATAAATCGGGATTTTTTCATTCTTAATAATGTGATATTTCGAAATGGAATACAAACATTTTAGTTCAGTTTTAATTTAATTTTAATTAATTTAAATAAGGATAAATACAGCTAAAGCATACCTTAATTTTTGTTAAAAAATACTGAAATAATGTTGGTCCATTTTTAGTTCGTCGTCTGAATTATTATTGATGTTATAATTGTCTATCATTAAAGCACGAAAAATATTTTTTCAACTTGAGAAATCAGTTTGACTAATTCCGGTTTTATGGGACCAAATCGATTTGTCGATCCATATCAGATCTTATATTAGGATTTTTTTCATAAATTTGAAAGAATAGAATACAATGATCTTCGTTTTGTGGGAAACAAACTCTACTTGTGTTCTTGTTTTAAATTTACTTATTTATAATTACATTTTTGATATATTTTGTAATTCTTCTGCAAATTTCTAATTTTTTCCCCGGATTATGTCAATGCGTTTTGATGTTAACAATTTGCTTCATTAGTTTACATTTTCGACAGAGATTATCTATCTTTCACTTAATATTTTATACGAGACAGCTTCATATATTGGGTGATCCATGTAGAGATACTTTTTTCAATAGCCTTTTTTTGACAGATCACGTGTGAGTCGTGTCATGCTGTTATGTTATTTTTGTTAAGTATTGTTTGGCATTTCATCATGGAAAGACTTACGCCTGAACAAAGTAACAAATCGTTCAACTTACAAAAATTCACGTTCTGTGAGGAATGTGTTTCCTGCACTTCTTCTTTATAACTTAATTTTTTTTAATTTTTTTCTATTTTCTAAACTCGTAAAAACATTTAAATTTTTTATATTTTTCATAAAATATTCAAAAATTTTATTTTTCCTAAATTTTTTTCAAACGTATTAAATTTTTAAAATCTATTTCCCATAAAAACTTTTTAATTTTTTATATTTTTCATAAAATATAAATATTTTCATGATTACTGCAAGAGAATATTTTTGGAAGTTAAAAAGACTCACTAACTCCTTCTAAGTACTGCAAATATTATTCCACGTTTTCGAGAAAAACGTACGCAAATATCAGTCTAAGAGTAATGGTTATTTTGGTATGTTTATATGACCCACAACCTAAAATAAAAGTTTAGACTCAGGTCCTTTTGCATTTTAGGTAAGCTTAGGGCTATTATAAAAATACATAAATGGAGATTGAAAAAAATTGGATCTGTGAAATATCTATAGGAGGAGCTGAGCTGTCTAGAATTTTATTTGCTTCACCGTTTTTAAAAAACTTTGCATTTAATAATACACAATAGAGTCAAAGATGGTCTAAAGCTAGGAGAATATCCTAGTGTCAAATCAAAAATATTTTTTTTTATTTTTGATGGAATTACTAAACCACTGTTTCCACGTGAAAGAGATCTTTCCAGCATTTTTAGCACTCATAATTACCATAAATAGTCAAAAATAAAATCAGTATAAAACAGAAGAAAAATCTCAAAAATTGCCATACGTGATTCAGTATTTCGCCGATAGCATTTACAAATTTTAGATATATGAGAATTTGGTGCATATTATTTGCATATTTGAAAAAAATGAAGGGAGACATTTTTCTAAATTAAAGTTATTGAAAAAAGTTATAAATTCTTTTAATTATGTTCTCTTTCAAACGACGTAAAATTTATAAAAATCGGTACAGCCGTTCAAGAGCAATTAAAAATATCGCAAAACCCTAAAATTTCCTTTTTTAAAATTTTAAATCATCACAAAATTTTGGAAATCTTTTTCTAGAAAATAAATGATATCGATATCTTATTTTACCATATGACAACTTTTTAGATTAATATTAAAAATAGGTTATTAATTAAAAGGCTCACCCTGCACTTCACAGAAACTGTAAGGAAAAAATTTCGCAGTTTTTTTTCTATTTTACCAAAAATGGAAATTTTTTTTAATATTATTGCCAAAAGCCCCTTAGCAGATAAAATTGTTTCTGCGCGATTGTTTCCAGTGATGCCAACTTTTTCCGAAGCAAAAGCGTAATGAATAATTGACAACCCGTAAAAGCGAGTAAATTCCAAACAAAAAGGCGTAAAAAGCACTAAACTATAACATAAAAAAATATGTTTCGAAAATCGTTATCAGTTATCATGAAAATACTCGTAATATGTCCAAAAAATTGTATTTTATGGTGCTTACATTCAAAATCAGGATATAGATACATACAGGGAACATACTCGTGTCTGAAGCTGAACCTATTTTCGTCAAATTTCACAACGTTCCTATTTATTTCAAGAATCTGATATCTGTTAAAAATTATAGAGATCTGTTGACAATGTCGATTTTAAAGCGCCTACATTCAACATCGCCGTTATGGAATCTATATCTAAATCTGAACCAATTTTCCCTACATTTGGCAGTGTTCATTCCTGGTTGAAGGAACCACTATATACTAAATTGTATGTAGATCTGATGAGAAACGGGTATTTTATGGCGCTAAGACTCAAGACCTTCAGAACGTCGTAAAATTTGCCAGAGTTTATTATACGCTCAAACTACTTTCCAATACCAAATTTAGTAAAGATTTGATATAAATTGTGGCGTCTATGCCGCGTTGATGCCAAATCGGGATGTTAATACATACATATGGTGAAGCAAAATAGTCTAATTTCTTTATGTTACCAGATGTGATCTGACAAATGTACAAAAAGCGTCAAAAGCACTAACGAAAAATGTGAAAAGCGTACAGTTAGTGTTTTTTTTCATTTGGCACTAACTCAACACTTTTCGCGTATTGGGTAGTCTGAAAAGCACTACATCTGGTGCGAAAAGCACTAAGTTTCCTACTCTTCTTTTTAGTTTTCTTTGAAGTTATTTTTTAATACATTCCTTGATAAGTCCGGATTTACACTGGCTGAATGTTCAGCAGATTACCGGCGTTTTGTAGGAGAGGGAGCCAGTCGGCAAGAGGGTGGAAAAAACTCTCCCTGAACGTTTTGAGTTATTCGTGCAAGTTCAAAAGATAATTTGATGATAAGCTGCTGAAAAAACTTGCCTAGTGTAAATTCGGACTAAGTGTAATTTTTAATTATGCTTAAAATACGCATGGTTTTTATCGAATTTTCACAATCGGTAACTATGAAATTTATCAATAACTAACAAATTTATCGATTTCTAATATAGATTTTTCTTCTTATAGATTTTTTAAATTTTAACCTGCGATAACTCGATGACATGTCCACCAATTTTTCTTCATATCCAAATATGTAAAATAAAATTGATATTTTTCAATTTACTATTGAAAATAGTAAATTTTGTAATTGAAGAGTCGTTAAATTCGAAAAAAAATTGTTTTTTTCTTCTGTCTGCTTAATGTAGGGTATATTACAAAATCTTATTAAAATCTTCCTGAAGTCATTCATACCTGTTTATTCTCTTCTGGTTGAGTTTTATTCCAGACTCGTATTTGAAATAAATGTTTAGTAGCATTTTTATCGCCCCTACCAACAAACATAATATTCGCATTTATATCATAATAAATAACATTGTCTTTTTACTGACGAAAATAAAAAATAAAGTTGAAGATATAATCATAAAAATTATATGAGTACACAACACCACCGACAGACGGACGGACAGAATGGCGGATAGCTGGATGTACAGATCATTTGAGTACGAGTATATGATGTGTATAATATCACTGATTCATCATTTTTACGATCGGTCTGACGAACAGGTACATATTTTGACATTATATAAGAAATGCATGCATACTTATTATATTCGCATGCATTAGAGAGGGTTATGTTTCATTTCTTCCCAGGAAAAGAACTAGGAAAAATAAGTGGTAATTTTAAATTAATTAAAAATATCGTGAAATTAATTACATAAAATTCATCAGAAGAGTACAATTATATGTTCATATATATTTATACATACATACATTGAGTTAAGTAATAACATTGAGTTAAGTAATAATCGTACGGTCAGAATGGTTCTACAGTGCAATAAGTCAGTGTTCAATATAAATAGCTTATGGTGAAAATATTCATTTATATATATTTGAAATTTCTTAACGACCCACTCTAATGTCTATACTTGACGATTATATTTGTATTGATGTCTTCGTGCATAGCTATGAAAATTAATAATGATGTATTTGTTCAATGATTTATACAAAAATGTATGTATAGTTAAGCACACATTGAAGTGAAAATCATTAACATAAATCACAACATTTCTATAAACAGAGACAATGTAATTTACACTTAACAATCAAGGTGATTTCTGAGAAATTTTCATTGAAGTAAGGAATAAATGCAAATAACATAATAAGTTTAGTTTTTTTTAGCAAATCCATATATATGAATATTTTAAGGAGAAGGACCATATACAAAATACTTGCCATTTTAGGACAACACATGTTATTTAATTGACTTATCTGTGAATGAGTAAAGATTGATCACATTGTCTGTTCGCTCTATTAGGTCAAGTTTTTGACTTTTTTGTCATATTCTTATTACACTGGATTATAAATTTTTTGTCCAATGGTTATGCATTAAATTTTCTGGAGTAATATGGTATCAAAACCACGAAAGAAATTTTAAAAAATGTTTATGGTAAATTTAAAAAAAAAATCGGTAAAATTCCATATTTTGAAGTATGTACGTATAAGCTCGATAAAACCCTTAATACCCTTACACGGGGCAAAGTCGCCACTTTGATATGTTTGAATCCAAAGAAAATAACGGGTGATCCAAGTAGAGATACTTTTTTCAATAGCCTTTTTTGACAGATCACGTGTGAATCGTGTCATGCTGTCATGTTATTTTTGTTAAGTATTGTTTGGCATTTCATCATGGAAAGACTTACGCCTGAACAAGGTTTACGCGTGTCATTCGCCAGTTACCAGTCGAAATGCTCGAACGAGTCATTGGACTCAACGGATGGACCATCTGAGACGTAGCCGCGGCCAACATTTGATAGACATAATCTTCAAAAAATAAATGCCAAAGAATGTTCTTTCAAATGATAATAAACATTCCCCATTCAATTTGAATTTTCCGTGTTTTTTTCTTCAAAAAAATTAGGGAACCTCGAAATGGATCACCCCATATATTTGGATCACAAATTTTTAAATATTTGTGGCTGCACCAAGACCGCCGTGTTCGAATGACAAACAATCTGGCAACGTTGTAACGAACCAGAGGAGGAGAAAACGACAGCTGATTCCTAGAGAAGTCTTCGACGTCAACGGTAGCATTTTTAGTAATACTTCGTAAGATTTTGTGAACAAGTTTTAGTAATAATAAATATAATTAGATAGTTGTTAAATGTAAATACGAACGTCTTATTACTACATCGGCAACTATATATATATATATACATTTCTGAGCAAATACGAGTACATTTAATTTGAAAACCAATAAAATTTATTTATAGCTTTTGTGCTAGAAATTAGAAATACTTAAAATTTTGTGCGGTGTATTACTTTTGAAATTGGTACCTCCCTCTCCGAAATTGATTTGTTTTTACAAAAATTGATAAGAGATAAAATAATATGATACCTCTATCTTTTTTTTAAACAAAAACACTCTAAAATTTATGTGCATTTGAAATTTTTAAAGTTTTGAGTTTTACGAAATTTGTAACTGCTCCTGAACGCCTGAACCGATTTTACAAAGTTTACGTCGTTCGGATAAGAATATGAAATTGCTACTCCTTTAAAATACGCACCAGATTCTCACAAATCCAAATCCGTAATTGGATTTTTGGAGACTCAATATTTGTAAAAGTTATGAGTGAAATATTAAGGCAGGTCTGTGAATTTTTCTTCTGTTTGTTCAATTGTTTTATTCTGACGAAGAAAAGAAAGCAGATTTGAAAAACAATCTAAGAATAAATTTATAATTTATGACCCATGTTGCAAAAACCACGCCCCTTTTGGTACCTCACATACAAATGGACCATTTTGAACAACAAATTAACGGCTTATAACTCTGATTTCACTCCATACAAATACCTCAAATTTTGTGTAATGAAATGCTTTTACAGTACCTACAGTCCCGTGAAAAATGGACGTTATTACAATGCCCCTATTGGTACCTCCAACAACAAAATTGTGAAAATAAAAAATATGAAAAATGATTTTTTGAAAATCAAATGTTTCCACAATTGGGAGAATTGTGCGCAAACCGGGTCTGTAGGACATGTGAAAACACCAGTGTATGCTCGCCCAGTTCGGGCTGGGCTGGTGGCGTCATCGGGCCGTACTTCTTCGAAAATGAGGTCGGCGAAGCAGTTACCGGAATGGTGTTCGCTGTCGCGACGTATTAACGGACTTCTTATGGCCAGAAGTTGAGGATATGGACCTGGACGATATGTGGTTCCAACAGGATGGTGCCACTTGCCACACATCCAACGAAACAATTGCTCATTTGCGCGAGAAATTCAATGGCCGTGTTACTCCCATCATGGCCATGTTAATTGGCTGCCACAATCATGTGATTTGACACCGTTGGACTTCATTCTTTGGGGATATTAAAAAGAAAATGTGTACGTCAATAATCCAAGAACAATTCAAGAGGTAAATGATGAGATAATTTGGCACATTGAAGACATTGAACCGGAATTATGTCTCAGAGTAACTGAAAATATGGACCATCGGATAGAGGTATGCCACCGAAGCCGTGGCGAGCATTTGGCCGATATTTTGTTTCACACATTGTTGAACCCAGCTTCAACAACAACATATTTTTAGTATATATATCTATATATCTACCCATGTGATATCACACCGTTAGACTTTTTCCTGTGGGGATATGTAAAGTCTAAAGTTTATGCGGACAAACCCGCTTCGATTCAGGCCTTGGAGCAAAACATCACGGGTGTCATTCGACAGTTACCAGTCGAAATGCTCGAACGAGTCATCGAAAATTGGACTCAACGGATGGACCATCTGAGACGTAGCCGCGGCCAACATTTGATAGACATAATCTTCAAAAAATAAATACCAAAGAATGTTCTATCAACTGATAATAAACATTCCCCGTTCAAATTGAATTTTCTGTGTTTTTTCTTTAACAAAGTAGGGAACCTCGAACTGCATCACCCTATATAATAAATTATTGAAAATATTACAGATGAACTTAATATAATATTACAAAAAAATACGTTAAATTATTGCAAAGTTTTGAAGTTTCGTATTATTTCTGTCCTCCTTTGTGTTGTTCTATTCTCAAGCTTTCTAGTGTGTACCTCTTCTTTACTTTGTTCTCCTTGTCAAGTATTTCGACATTTTTGAAATCAGATATATGGTGTTGTGAGAGCTCTCTTGTGTGAGCAAAGAAAGTAGATTTATAAAGAAGTTCCGTCCCGTAGCGAGTATTCTATCAGTGACGAACGAATAGAAATTTGATTTCGGCGAGTGATTTTTTTGAGCATTTTAAGACCGATTTTCGAGATTTTTTTGTAAATATCATATTTAGAAAATTAATATCGTTCGTTAAGTGCCAAAAAAGTTCAAAAATGACTCCAGAAAACTATTTTTTTCGCGTTTCAAAATCATTCCTATTCGTTCGTAACTCACGCAAATGTAAACAAAGTCACGACGGAACATCTTTATAAATCTACTTTCTTTGGTTGTGAGAGCTCTGTTTTTTCTGTGTTCATTTACTAAAGGTAACTTCTATGAAAATTGGAATTAAAAAAAATTCATTTACTCAAAATAAAGTTTTCAGGTATCGGACACAAAATTGTTGCATAGTGTTATTTATGGATTTTAACGTTCGTTGATATACATTTTTTGGAAAAAAATATATGACTTTTTAATTTCTTTAATATTAGCATTAAACATTATTTGCATATATTTTATTAGCCGTTAAGTTATTTTTAGCACTACATTGGTATTCCCAAACTAAAACAAAGTCCTACTAATAGAATAATCTACAGGAGAATATGAAAGTTTATTAGCATCATGTGGTGAATAATTTAATTTTATGACAATTTCATTGATTTTTACTTTATAGTTCCCTCTTTCTAGAGTTTATGACCCACTGTGCACGTGTTTGTCGTAATATAAAGAGTGCCGCTAAAATGTGACATATTTATATGAAAAAGTTAATTTTTGGAAATTTGGGGTGATATATCAGGTATTTAAGTAATGCAGCCAACCGAACGATTGATCGACCGGCCCATAACGGCAAACCAGTCCGAAAAAGAAACAGAAAAACAAAATCTCAAAAAATTGATTATGTTAACCAAAATTTTACGTAAGTCGCCGAGGGAGGGGAATGAAGCCTCATCACATTTGTTTTTATACTTCTTTGTGGAGGTATGTAGGAGCGGTGGGGGCTATTGTTAAAGGAGACGCCGCGTCACATTGGGTCAGTGAAGCAGTTTTAAATTCGTTAATGTTGACGTTTTTCGCCAAATAAACGCTTTCGCTACATGTCTGAACATGTATGGGCATGTATGTATGTGCAAACATAGGTATATGTATGTACATACATATGTTTGTATGTAAATACCCATGCTTTTTTTATTAATTTCTTTCTTTTTATTCGTATGTAATTATTAAAGATTTTTTGTGCGTCTGCATTTCGGTCTTCGGTTTTTTCGAATACGTTTTTTAATGATATTTTGATTATGCGACCATAAAAACAGTGATTTTTGTGTGTTTTTTTCATCTTCTATGGGTCCGTCCATCCGGCGTGGATGGATGGACGATGGTGGTGGCGGTGATGGTAGTATGTTAACCAACAACAGCAACAGGTTATTGACCGCCACCACCAGGTTGGCGTAGACAGCTGCTGATGTTGCGTCTAAATAATGTTGGGTGAGGTCGTCTCCATTTTGAGAGAGGGGAACAAATGAGGTCTGTCTGATTTTCTTTGGAGTTTTGCGTATATTTTTCGAATTGAAAACGCAACGGGTTTTTATTTCACGAGATCGCAACTATGCGGCGGCGCACTCTTCTTCATTTCTTCGTTACGGGAACATTAATTGGTCATGGTGCTGGTGGTCGCGATTGGTGATTTTCTACTCGACTTAAATTTATTTTGGTATTTTATGAATTTCATAAAAATGAACTACACTTGAAAGGCAGGCAGTCTTTGGAGTGTTAAGGTTGTTTCTACAATAGTCGAACTGACACTAACCTGTATATTATGTAACGGTTTTTTTGGTTCAAAATTATTCATATCCTTGGGATGTTTGTCATGGCACGTAGTGGGGGGTTATTAATCAATACTTTACCAGCATTAATTATATCTTTTAAAATTTACTGACAAATTATGTGGATTTCAAAGTGATCCAGTTTTAAAAGGTACGTTTATTAATAAGGGGAGAGTATGATATCCGAGGCCCTCGATCTGACACTTTGAAATCCACATGATCCAGTTTTAAAAGGTACGTTTATTAATAAGGGGAGAGTATGATATCCGAGGCCCTCGATCTGACACCATGTTTGAATAGAGCATCTCAAAATAAGAAGAAAAATAATGTATTTTTTCGATAACTCGCTTAGTTATCGGACGTAAAAGTTGAAAAAAAACGATTTTTTTTCTACTCAAATGTGCTCAAAAGCGAAAATTAGAAGAAAAAATCGATAACTTCGATTTCATTAACACTTTGGTCCGCGTAGTCGCGTTTGGTGATTTTCTACTCGACTTAAATTTATTTTGGTATTTTATGAATTTCATAAAAATGAACTACACTTGAAAGGCAGGCAGTCTTTGGAGTGTTAAGGTTGTTTCTACAATAGTCGAACTGACACTAACCTGTATATTATGTAACGGTTTTTTTGGTTCAAAATTATTCATATCCTTGGGATGTTTGTCATGGCACGTAGTGGGGGGTTATTAATCAATACTTTACCAGCATTAATTATATCTTTTAAAATTTACTGACAAATTATGTGGATTTCAAAGTGATCCAGTTTTAAAAGGTACGTTTATTAATAAGGGGAGAGTATGATATCCGAGGCCCTCGATCTGACACCATGTTTGAATAGAGCATCTCAAAATAAGAAGAAAAATAATGTATTTTTTCGATAACTCGCTTAGTTATCGGACGTAAAAGTTGAAAAAAACGATTTTTTTTCTACTCAAATGTGCTCAAAAGCGAAAATTAGAAGAAAAAATCGATAACTTCGATTTCATTAACACTTTGGTCCGCGTAGCCGTCTTTGGACACACCCCCGAGGAGAAAATCATTAACTCCGGCCACGCAGTAATACTTTTGTTCCCCTAACCGGCTTTGGACAAGTTATCATAAAATAGTATTCTATTTTTTTACGTAATAGCTTAGTTATCGAAATTTTTTCAATTTCGACAACTAAGTTGGTTATCGATTTTTATTTTCGATAACTAAAAAAGTCATTAGTTAAAAATAATTTAACGTAACTCTATAACTAAGCGAGTTGTCCAAAAAATGCACATTATTTTTTCTTATTATTTTTAACTGCTTATCCAATGTGGTCGAATCGAGGGGCTCGGATATCATAATTTTGCCATTAATAACACTAGTTAACTAGTTAGAAGAATTAAGGGGCATGTTAATGATATATCGTTTAGTAAACGAGTTATCTCGCTTGGTTAACGAGTTATGAAGTTAAAAAAAATCACTTACTTTCGCAGTAATGGGCTCAAAATTTGAAAGAAGAAAAAAATGAAAAACAAATCGATAACTTTTTTAGTTATCGATAATTGTCTTAATAATCGATAACTGACTTTCTAACCGATAACTGCCTTAGTAATCCATGTCTTTAACTGTAACTACTTTACTAAGCGATAACTACCTAAGTAATCCATGACTTTAACAGTCGTAGCCGGACTGTTCGATAGCTCGAAAGTGTAAAGTAACTGTCTCAGTTATCGATAACTGCCTTAATAATCGATAACCGCCTTAGTAACCGATAACCACCTTTCATTCAAATCAGCTCAAAATCATATAAAAAACGTTTTTCAGTTCGATAACTGTCTTAGTAATCGATAACTGCCTTAATAATCATAACATAACTGCCTTAGTAGCCGATAACAATCTTAGTAATCGAAAACTTTCATAACCACAGCCAGCTTTGAAAATTTCAATAATTCGAAAATGTTCGAAAAAAAATTTCATTCAAATGAACCGAAAATTAAAAAAGTAAAAAATCAATTTCAATAACTAAGGTAGTTATCGAAACTTTGTATTTGTATGTTTTTTCCATATTAAACTCATTTCACAAGAAATGCACTGTTTGTTTTGATTTTCTTAAACAGTAAAGTCCGAATTATTCTTCTTATTTTTAGGTTCTCAAAAAATGGTCAGATCGAAAAGCCTCGAATATCATACTCTTACTAAATGTCGACGATTTGTATGACTTTTTTTGACAGAGCACTTCAAAATAAGAAGAAATATTAAAGGGCAAGTTTTCAATAACTCGCTTAGTTATCGAATTATTGGACCAATGAGATCAAAATTGTAAATTAGAAGAAGAATATCGAATTCCGCTAATCGATAACAGCTCAGTAATCGGTAACTGCCTTAGTAATCGATGACATATCGAAAAATTTTACCCAATTTATTTTAATCAAAAATCAATCATAAACAAGGGAAAAAAAGATTTTTTTCAATTTGATAACTGCCTTAGTAATCGATAACCGTCTTATTAATCAATAACCGTCTTAGTAACCGATAACTTTCTAGTAACCGATGAGTTCCATAGCAATCGATAACATTCATATCCGGCTTTGGACATTTCCATATCTCAAAAGTTATCATAAAATTTAACGCAATTTTTTTCATTGCAAAGAGCTCAAAAATAATAAAAAAATATTTCTAAATTTCGAGAACTAAGGTATTTATCAAAACATTTGTACGCGTTTTTTTTCGTTTTTTAACCAAATCTAGCCCATTTCTCAAAAAATTAATATTTCTTTAATTTTTAAAATTTTAACGTCCGAAAACTCTATAACTAAGCGAGAAATCGATAACATCCCCCTGAAATTGTCTTCGCGAGTGCTCTAAATAAATGTGGTCAGATCGTGAGGCTTTGGATATTTTCGTATGTGTTATAAATTTGTATTGCAACATTTTCGGGGTTTGTGCTAAGAAGCGGTATCGACTGTTTTGGGAGAAATAATCCCTCGAGGGTTCTCTTTATTTCGTTCTTTAGTCTGCATCGAGTATTACCAAGCCTTCCGCTTCAAATTCTCTACATAGATGATTTCCCAGTAAACATCGTGGATGAATATCTCGAAAACGAGAGCGAACAATGAAGCCAAGGTTGTTTTTAAACCAAAAGCGGGAAAGCCGTCCACATCGGTCGATTAGGCTATCGTCATTTCTCCTTAAAACTTTGGAGAGATTAATAGATAGTTACCTTAGGACAAACATTTATCACAGGCTACTATCCAATTAAAAATATGTCTACAACAAGGACAAATCCACCGAAACTACCCTGTCAGATTTATTGGAGGATCTCTCTTATTTTTTAAGGACTATAAAAACTCTCTTAGATATACAGGTGGCCTTCCATAACATTATTCGAACCGCTACAATTACGGCTTTAGCAAACCTGGAGTTTGATAACAATATACTTAGGTTCATTCATAACCTTCTGATTAAATGACGCATTTCAGATAGATTAAGGTCAACTGACCTCCACAGATTTGTCAGCCCCAAGGAAGTTTTCTGTCTCCTCTGCAGTGGAATCTCAGAAGGAGATTGTAAAAGTTATTGACATCTGTAGGGCGTGACAATAGTATCCTACAACAGCCCCTTCATACAATAGCAAGATGGGCTTCCGATAGTAGGATTGGTGTGAACCCGACCAATTCCCTCCTTTGAAAGCGCAAAATACTTATTTTTGTGAAGTTAAACTTCAAACCTAATATTCTGGAAAGAACAAAGAAGGCTTTGGTAGCACTATATTCCTGTAAAGGGGCAATATGAAAATGCTGGGTTTTGAACCCTCGAATACTTTGGCTGTATACGGCAGTAATCAGACCGATAATTCTGTACGGAATTAGACGGTGGACAGCTCTGCAGAAATCCACCTTCTTCGCGGTTCTAAACCAAGTTCAGCGACTGGCTGCTATCTCTAGATGACGGCATGCTAGCTTAGGCTCTCATTTCACTGGGAAGTTAAAAAACTAGGCAGATGATAAAAATCCGTCATATTTATAGTTATATAAAACAATCAAATTGGTTAAACGGGAGCGGCTAGGGAAAATTTATGTTCCCATTACGTCTATGTCTGGTAGCACAATCTGCTAAATAGCCTAAGTAATCCTGTCATACATGCTACCACCCTTTACCTAAGGTTAGGTTAGGTTGAATAGAGGAGACGTTTAAAAAACGTCTCATGTCCATGGACATACACTTAAGTCAGTGGTTCGGCCTGTTGTGCGCTCCTTATTTATGATTTTCATACCCCACGGATTACAAAAATCGGTACTAGACACGTATTTTCTCAGTATCTTCCAGTCATATCCTCTGAGATGAGTCAAGTCTGGCAATATGACGGAACCGAAATACCGGGATCTTGCATGTGTGAAAGCTGGTCAGTGACACAGAAAATGTTTTATCGTTTCGATGTTTTCCCTGCATGCCCTGCACTCGTCCTTTTCTGCTAGTCCTATTCGATGAAGATGTGCCTGTAAGCTTGAGTGTCCCGTTAGAACACTTATCATCTTACTAATCTCGATCTTGTTTAGT
Organism: Eudasyphora cyanicolor; assembly: GCA_963930755.1. NCBI lineage: Eukaryota > Metazoa > Arthropoda > Insecta > Diptera > Muscidae > Eudasyphora > Eudasyphora cyanicolor. The sequence goes on along the minus strand of OZ005738.1, from coordinate 168,346,967 downwards.
TTCAGAAAACTACTGGTTTTCTTCTCATTTGGGTCACCCCACAGTATCTTTGCAGTTGCTCTATTCCACACAGTTTTGTGAGCCATCAATGCCCAGTGCTTCAACACATCCTTCGTGGCTTCGAAAGGTTTCCAATTTTCCAAGTTTATTACTCGAAGTTATCTGCCCTTTGAAGCCAAGCTGTTTGCTCGTTCATTTCCAATCACACTGTTGTGTCCCGGTACCCAGAAAATACGCAGTTGACCGTGGACTGAGTAATTACTTATCGTTCTTTTACTGTCTAACACTGTTCTGGATTTGACCTTTTCCTATGTTATTGCTTTGATCGCCATTTGGCTATCTGGGAATATGTTGGCATAGTTAGGCTTTGTGGTATTACTGAGCCAGTTAACCACACTCCGTGATTGCTCGAACTTCTGCTTGAAATACTGTGTTATGGTCTGGGAGGCGGAAGTAAAGTTCGACTTCTGGTTCATCAATAAAAAGTCCCAGACCGTCCTTCCTCCTTGCCTGGACCCATCAGTGTAGCAGCTGGTTCCCACTGGCGCATGAGCTAGTGTTCCGTTTTCCCAGGAGCGTCTGTCTGGCACGAACGAATCACAGGTAGCTGTAAGCCGCACTTCAGGAATGCGGTCGGAGATTTCCGTTGTTTGAATATGACCGACCAGTGATTGTAATATCTTCTGATGGTGCGACTTGTGGTCTCGATTTATCCATTCACCCATCACTTGTAGACGTCTTGCTGTGAGGGCTGCCTCATACTTTATACGGATATCTATTGGTTGGATGTGCAGTATAGTCTCCAACGCTCTTGTTGGTGCGGTTCTAATTGCTCCGCTTATGCCTAGACAGCACATACATTGCACTTTTTTAAGGAGACTGTGTATCGTCGTAACCCATAGGAGAGGCGATAAAATGCCCCCCTGAGGTATACCACGATTTACCTTGTCTCTGATTTTTACGTCATATGACCCACAAATAATCCACCTATTCCTTAGCATATTGTTGATTCAGTTTATCAACGCCCGGTCAACCTGAAACTCGTCTAAGAACTGGATAAGTGTATCGGTCTGAACGTTGTTAAAAGTGCCCTCAATGTCTATACAAACGGCAAGTGTGTACAATTTTTCACTGAAGGACTGTTCTATGTGGTGTACTACCTCATGTAGAGCTGTTTCCACTGATCTTCCTTTAACATATCCGTGTTGCTTGAATTTTAGCTTGTCATCGGCTATCTTACTTTTGATCATGTCGTCAATTATTCGCTCCATTGTTTTTAACAGGAAAGAAGTTAGGCTAATAGGTCGATAAGCCTTTGGGATCGTATAACTCGCCTTGCCAGGTTTAGGTATGAAGACCACCCTTGATTCCTGCCAATTTTTTGGGATATATGCATGAGTTAGGCATGCAGTGAAAACTCCAACCCTTTACCTAGTGACGAATAATTTTCTCATTGCCAATTGATGAATATAATCGACTTGGTTTCGAAGTATGTTATGTCTTAGTGGAAATGTAGTGTAAGTACTGAAAACTCATTGCACTTTCTTAGTTCCTAATGCTGGATTTGCTGTGGGTAACATTAAGTAGCTCTGCCGTAACGAATTAGCCGATCGAATCTACATGGGTGTGTTTTCGTTTAAAGTTACTTAAAAAATATAGCACTACGAAAAGAAAATGACTATACATTGGCGTAGTGAATCACAAGAAAAAATAATATTGAAAAGACTGAAAAAAATTCGTGAAATGTAAATTAAAAAAAATTATGTATGGCAATTTTACCAAGTCAGGTTATCCTACCGTTAAAGCTAATCTACAGTTATAACGCGAGATTTGCTTTTACAGATTTTGTCAGATCATGCGTGATGTGTTAAAGTCACAAATTTACAGTTTGCCCTGCCACTTCATCATGAATAGACTTACAACCGAACAACGCTTTCAAATCATAATTCGTATTCTGGGAATAATGTGCTTTCATCGAAAAATTGTCTTCAGCGATTATTATATAGGGTGATCCAAGTAGATACTTTTTTCAATAGTCTTTTTTTGACAGATCACGTGGGAGTCGTGTCATGCTGTCATGTTATTTTTGTTAAGTATTGTTTGGCATTTCATCGTGGAAAGACTTACGCCTGAACAACGTTTACAACGTTTTGACAACAAATTAACATATTAATTAGTGTAATGTTATAACGGGTGATCCAAGTAGAGATATTTTTTTCAATAGCCTTTTTTTGACAGATCACGTGTTAGTCGTGTCATGCTGTCGTTATTTTTGTTAAGTATTGTTTAGAATTTCATCATGGAAAGACTTACGCCTGAACAACGTTTACGCGTGTCATTCATCAGTTACCAGTCGAAATGCTCGAACGAGTCATCGAAAATTGGACTCAACGGATGGACCATCTGAGACGTAACCGCGGCCAACATTTGATAGACATAATCTTCAAAAAATAAATGCCAAAGAATGTTCTTTCAAATGATAATAAACATTCCCCATTCAATTTGAATTTTCTGTGTTTTTTTCCTTAAAAAAGTAGGGAACCTCGAAATGGATCACCCATTATTTGGCTCAATTTTAAGACTCTCGCTGCAATACTGCTCCAAATACTGAATTTGGAGAACATTTAATTTTGTTATACAAAAAATTTAAACACTTACAATAAATTAGTATTTTAGCATTTGCTAGCCTTTCGAATAGATTGGATATGCATTTACCTGAAAATAAAAGAAAACCAATTATTAGGCGATAACAAATAGAAATATTTAAGTGGCAGTGTTTTAAACGATTTAAAAGAAGTTATTTTGAACTAGATTATCTCATATGAGATAATCTTCTACGAAATCTAGTCGATTATTATCATCTGTTGGCAACGAAAGATTTCTTCGCTTTTCATTTCAATGAGTAAAAAATAATTATTTGCCAAAAATGTAATAATAAATAAATAATAATCTACTAGATTTTAAACTAGATTATAACATAGTGGAAACGTAGTGTAATTTTATGTTTCATCTAGTGGATTATATGGAAAACGTAGTGTAAACAATAATGATGAGAAAATTTAATAGCACAAGGCACACCAATGTTTTGTTTTAGTTCCTGTAGAGATTTGATTAACGACGACTGCAGGTGTGTTTTGTTGGTTAAAGTTTCTGTTTATTTTTTAATGTAAATTTATCACTCACAAATAACCTAGACGAGTAGCTAAGATGTTTATTTATCTACTCGCTTATTTTTCCTAACGTTGAATAATATACAATTTTCTTTTGAGGTGGGACCAAACATATGTCTGGTTTATAAGTCAACCTAAAAACCCAAGTGTTTAAAAAAATTTCGCTGATACAATGTTTCCTCAATGTTTGAAATTTGTGTTTCGTTAACACTTACTACATCTTTATAAAAAAGGGTGACACAATTCCTCTTCTTCTTTCTATGTTTTCGCCAAATAGTTTTCTATTAGCATAAAGAATAAAATTCACTTATGCGTTATATGGGAAATTAGACTGGTATAAATAGGTCCACTGAGGACAGAGATTAGTTCACCAATTGTCACTTTTAAACAACCGGTAACTTTAACATGGCTTTGTTATTAGAAGTGATGAATTGCCATATTCAAGCACTTGTCTAAAAACTACCTAATGTACCTGACCCTTAACTGTTAGACACTGCCTAAGTTCAATATGACTTTTATTAAATCTTGAATTTCGAAAACACCTAAGGAATAAATAAACCAAACCTACTAAGGAGTAAATAACACAAATGGTCATCTGCCAAGAAAAGAAACGTTATCTGTGTGCAAATACTAAGGAATAGACTCGTTGCCTACTAAGGAATACATAATCCAACATATATTCTACTAAGAAATAGATAAACCATCTTCGTCTTCTAGGGAGTAGATAAACTAAGGAGTAAATAAAACAACTGGTCATCTACTAAGGAATAGATAAGCCAACAGGTCATCTTCTAAGGAGTAAATAAACCAGCAGGCCGCATACTAAGGAATGGATAACCAAACTGATCATCTCCGAAGGAATAGATAAACCAACTGGTCATCCGCTAAGGAACATATAAACCACCTGGCCAGCTGATAAGGAATAGATAAGCCGCCTGGTTGTCCTCTAAGGAGTAAATAACCCAGTAGGCCGCATACAAAGGAGTAAATAAACCAAGTGATCATCTACTACTGAGTATATAAACCAACTGGTCATCTGCTAATAAATACAGGGTTTTCCAACAAGATGTGTTATTTTGAATCACCCGGTATTTCGGTAGCTGCCACTTTTGAAGCTTTTCTTCTTTGACATTTGACAAGTAGAAACTACGCCATTACCAAAAATGGAACGATACACGATTCAACAACGCATTGAAATTATTAAAAGTCACTATAAAATTTTTGAAAATCTTGCAGTCACAATTCGCAAAACTGGGTCATCATTTTTGGGTCATCGTGAAGCCCTTTGTCGGACCGCAATATAGAAATTGGTGGAATAATTCGAGCTGTTGGGACAAGTTAGTGATGTGAAGAATAAAACACGTGCACGTCGCTCAAGAACAACTGAGAATATTGCTGTTGTAGCCCAAAGTGTTGAAGAAAACCCAGGTTTATCCATTCCTCGTCGTTCTTTGGAATTGGGCATTCCACAAACGTCATTACACCTTATCTTGCATAAAGACTTGGGTCTTAAGGCTTATATAGTTCAGTTACTCAAGCTCAAGAACTCAAGCCGGCCGATCATCAACAACGTCGTGCTCATCTTGTCTGATGAAGCCCATTTCCACCACGGTGGCTACGTCAACAAGAAAAATTGTCGCATCTGGGGCTCGGAAAACCCAAGAGTTATTGTTGAGAAGCCTCTCCATCCTCAACGTGTGACTGTTTGGTGCGGTTTATGGTGCGGCGGGGTCATTGGAGCTTACGAAACCATTGCTCTGTTACGGGAAAAGTTTCCGGACCGTGTTATCTCTTGAAGAGGTGATCACAATTGGCCACCGAGATCTTGTGTTTTAACACCTTGCGACTTCTTCCTTTGGGGCCAAGCGTCGATTCAAGAACTCAATGATAGAATTCGTGAGGCTATCGAGGACATAGGGTTATCGAGGACATAGGCTATCGAGCCACTTTGCGATTCGGTTGAAAAGGACCATATCCTGTAAGCGTGGTCGTGGTGGCCATTTGGCTGATGTTGTTTTTCATTATTAACGGCACACCTTCCTCTTTATTATGAAATAAACATCCGATCATTTATCTCAAAAATGGTATTTTTCTTTGAATACCAAAATAACACCTCTTGCTGGAAAACCCTTTAGACAACCTAACTGGTCATCTGTTACCTGGTTTATCTGGAATAGATAAACTAATTCATATCATAGGTCATATCCTAAGGAATAGAAAAGCCCACTGTTCGTCTATTAAGTAGATAAACCAGCAGGCCGCATACTAAGGAGTAAATAACCCAACTGGTCGTATTCTATGATGTAGATAACCCAACTGGTCATCTATTAAGGATTAGATAACCCAACTGGCCGCTTAACAACAACAAAATAACGCAACTGGCCAGCTACTAAAAAGTAAGTAACACAAATAGTCATCCGCAAAGAAAAGATAACCCAAATTGTCATTTACTAAGGAATAGATAAACCATCTGTCTTCTAAAGAATGGAAATACAAACTGGCCATCTGCTAAGGAATAAATCAGCCACCTGGTTGCCTTCTAAGTAGTAGATAGCCTAACTGGTGGATATCCAACTGTCCCTATACTAAGGAGTATATAACCCAATTGGTCCTCTACTCGGGATTAGATAAAACATCTAGTCGTCTATTAAGTAGTACATTTGTCAATATTGCTTGGAGCATTTAACCCTAATTATTAGAAACATTATATAGGGTGATCCAAATAGAGATACTTTTTTAATAGCCTTTTTTGACAGATCACGTGTGAGTCGTGTCATGCTATTTTTGTTAAGTATTCTTTGACATTTCATCATGGAAAGACCTACGCCTGAACAACGTTTACAAATTATTCAGTTTTATTATCAAAATAATTGTTCGCCAATTGCGCTAAATCCATTTTTTTAATAAAAAAAAACACTTTCCAGTCGATCCACGACCTTGACACCCATGAGCAATATTTTAGCTCTCGTTAAGAGCTATCTTTTTGCCATTGTCCGATTCTCGATCCGACGTACCAGAATCATCGGTCCATATTTCTTCAAAAATGATGCCGGTGAGAACGTAACCGTCAATGGCGACCGTTATCGTGCCATGATAACCGACTATTTGATGCCTGAAATTGAAGCTCGTGATCTCGGCGACATTTGGTTTCAACAAGACGGCGCCACTTCCCACACATCGCATCAATCAATGGATTTATTGCGAGAACACTTCGGTGAGCAGATAATTTACGTTTTAGGCCGGTCGATTGGCCGATATATCACACCGTTAGACTTTTTCCTGTCGGGATATGTAAAGTAAAAAGTTTATGCGGACAAACCCGTTTCGATTCAGGCCTTGGAGAAAAACATCACGCGTGTCATTCGCCAGTTACCAGTCGAAATGCTCGAACGAGTCATCGAAAATTGGACTCAACGGATGGACCATTTGAGACGTAGCCGGGGCCAACATTTGATAGACATAATCTTCAAAAAATAAATGTCAAAGAATGTTATTTCAAATGATAATCATCATTCCCCATTCAATTTGAATTTTCGGTGTTTTTTTCTTTAAAAAAGTAGGGAACCTCGAAATGGATCACCCTTAATAAAAAAAACAACTTGATAAGTCAAAGAAAAAAAGAACTACGGCGACAGGAGCTTGGCTTGAAAGGGTTCTTACTTGAAAGTAATGTAAATTTGAATTATCTTTCATATAAATAGAAATTATAACAATTGGACCGCATGCCAAAAACAACATCAATGCTTCCGTAGATCTGATTTACCACCATTGAAACGTAATGCGGAGTTAGATTTGATCTTCAGCTCATCTCCACTGTGAGAAAACTCAAAAATTATATAATCAGATCAGTGATAGATAGATCCCAATTAAGCCAGTACTGAGATTAGTAGACTCAGGTAAATTGTCAATGAAGTGACAATTAAAAATTATTACACATTTTTAATAATTTACCTCTATTCTTTCTCCTTATAACCGAATATATATATCTCTCATTAAATGAAAACATCAATTCATAAATATAAATACAAAATGATAATATATAATAATTAAAGTCACGTTATCATTTCATCCATCCATAGATAACGTTTAATTATGATCGCTTTACCTTTTCTTTGTTTTCAAAACGTTATCGAATATTATTTACAAAATTAGCTAACAAATTTACAATGCGGATGTGGAGAAAAAGGCAAAATTAAATAGTCAGTAGATCCTAAATAGAAAAATCTCTCACTCAAACGAAAGGTTAAAAAAATGTTTTAAAGTTTCACAAAAAATCCATACATCAGTTTTTTGCTTATTTATTTTAGAAAATTGTATGTATGCATACGATATGTAAAAGGTTTTTGCGATAAAACTTATTTTTGTAATTTGTAATCGTTAACGGAAATAGTGGGTAATGTAATGCAATTTTACACCATGGGGGCAGCAAGAGTTATCACATCGCACTGTGGGTGTGAACATGTTTATTTTCAAAAGGCGTGTTTTATTTGACAACCTAGTATTCTCATATTTTTGCGGGTTTTGTGATTATTTCCACTATGAAATAATCTAGTAGTTTTCGAAGTCGGTTGGCAACGAAAACTCGTTTACGCATTGAAATGAAATGTCTTTCGTTGCCAACTGACTGGATTTCGAAGTAGATTTTTCATAATAAACATTTTGTATTACACTAAATTTCCACTAGAGATAATCTACTTGGAAATCTAATCAATTATTTTTATCAGTTGACAACGATAATCATTTTACCCATTGAAAAGAAATGCCCAAAAGATCTGTTGTTGCCAGCTGTTGAAAATTGTCGACTAGATTTCGTAGTAGAATATCTCATTGTGGGAACATAGTATTAGATTTTGAAGAAAGTAATTGCAGTGACAACTCTGGACAAACATCGTCAAAATATGAAAAGCGTTCCGAAAGCGTCCCAAGAAAACCAGATTCATACTAAAATAAAGGATACATACTAAAAAATTCAAATATTGAAATTCAATATAGAAACTTTAAAACCTTTCGAAGAAAAATTAAGTTTTGAAGAATTTTCAATCGCCATCTTTTTTGCCGCCCACTGTATAATTATCTCGAAAAGGAAATTAAACAATAGAGAGCAGAAAAACAAAAACGCAAACGATAGTTTGTACTTAACAAACTGTAACAAATAAATCTGCACTTCATTTTCAGATGAAACTGAACTAGACGGTGCGGATGGGGGAGAAACACAACATCAAACACATCCCAGCAGCAACAACAACCATTTAAACGAGAAAAAAAAATACAAAACAAATAAAGTGCATTTCGTGTATGGATGAACGAACAATGCAAACTGAAAAACTGAAAACGCAACAGAGCATAACAAAACAATTGAATAAATAGTGCAACATTTTTTTTCTAAACGAAGCAAACTAATCCGCTTTGATCGTAATGAATTTGCAATAAAATTTTGAAAAAGAACTACCACTGCAAAATATTTCTAGGAGGCGATTTATTGCCCATCCGTTCTTGTTTCAAGACGCTAAGGTGTTGCCACATTTTCATATAGATCAATTTTTGAGAGGAAGTCTTCAGAGGTCGTCTCTAGTATAGAGGGAAAACCCCAGAGGTCGACTCTAGTAAAGAGGAAAATCTCAGAGGACTTCTCTAGTATTCATGAAGACCGCAGAGGTCTTCTCTAGTATACATGCAGACCGCATAGGTCTTATCTAGTACTCGTATACATGAAGACCGCATGAGTCACTCTAGTATACATGAAGACCGCAGAGGTCTTCTCTAGTATACATGAAGACCGCAGAGGACTTCTCTAGTATAGATGAAGACCACAGAGGTTTTCTCTTGTATAGATGAAGACCGCAGAGGTCTTCTCTAGTATAGATGAAGACCGCAGACGTCTTCTCTAGTATATATGAAGACCGGAGAGGTCTTCTCTAGTATAGATGAAGACCGGAGTCGTCTTCTCTAGAATAGATGAAGACCGGATAGGTCTTCTCTAGAATAGATGAAAACCGGAGAGGTCTTCTCTAGTATAGAGAAGACCGCATAGGTCACTCTAGTATACATGAAGACCGCAGAGGTCTTCTCTAGTATACATGAAGACCGCAGAGGACTTCTCTAGTATAGATGAAAACCACAGAGGTTTTCTCTTGTATAGATGAAGACCGCAGAGGTCTTCTCTAGTATAGATGAAGACCGCAGAGGTCTTCTCTAGTATAGATGAAGACCGCAGACGTCTTCTCCAGTATATATGAAGACCGGAGAGGTCTTCTCTAGTATAGATGAAGACCGGAGTCGTCTTCTCTAGAATAGATGAAGACCGGAGAGGTCTTCTCTAGAATAGATGAAGACCGGAGAGGTCTTCTCTAGTATAGAGAAAGACCGGAGAGGTCTTCTCTAGTATACTCGTAGACGAAGACCGGAGAGGTCTTTTCTAGTATAGGGGAAGACAGGAGAGGTCTTCTCTAGTATATAGGAAGACCTCAGAGGTCGACACTAGTATAGAGGAATACCTCAGAGGTCGACACTAGTCTAGAGGAAGACCTCAGAGGTCGACACTAGTATAGAGGAAAACCTCAGAGATCGATTATAGTATAGAGGAAGACCTCAAAAGTCTTATCTACTATCAAGAAAGACCCCAGAGGTCTTCTCTAGTATAGAGAAAGACCTCAGAGGTCGACACTGGTATAGAAGAAGACCTCCGAAGTCGACACTGGTATAGAGGAAGACCGCAGAGGTCGACACTAGTATGGAGCAAAACCTCAGAGATCGATTCTAGTATAGAGGAAGACCTCAAAAGTCTTCTCTACTACCAAGAAAGACCTCAGAGGTCTTCTCTAGTATAGATGAAGACCTCAGAGGTCTTCTCTAGTATAGATGAAGACCTCATAGGTCTTCTCTAGTATAGATGAAGACCTCATAGGTCTTCTCTAGTACATATAAAGACCTCAGAGGTCTTCTCTAATATAGATGAAGACCTCAGAGGTCTTCTCTAGTATAGAATAGTATAGATGAAGACCTAATGTAGATGAAGTCCTCAGAGGTCTTCTCTAGTCCCGAGAGGTCTTCTCTAGTATAGATGAAGACCTCAGAGGTCTTCTCTAGTATAGCTGAAGACCTCAGAGGTCTTCTCTAGTATAGCTGAAGACCTCAGAGGTCTTCTCTAGTATAGCTGAAGACCTCAGAGGTCTTCTCTAGTATAGCTGAAGACCTCAGAGGTCTTCTCTAGTATAGCTGAAGACCTCAGAGGTCTTCTCTAGTATAGATGAAGACCTCAGAGGTCTTCCCTAGTATAGATGAAGACCTCAGTGGTCTTCTCTAGTATAGATGAAGACCTCAGAGGTCTTCCTTAGTACAGATGAAGACCTCAGAGGTCTTCCTTAGTACAGATGAAGACCTCAGAGGTCTTTGCTAGTATAGATGAAGACCTCAGAGGTCTTCTCTAGTATAGATAAAGACCTCAGAGATCTTCTCTAGTATAGATGAAGACCTCAGAGGTCTTCTCTAGTATAGATGAAGAACTCAGAGGTGTTCTCTAGTATGGATGAAGTCCTCAGAGGTCTTCTCTAGAATAGATGAAAACCTCAGAGGTCTTCTCTAGAATAGATGAAAACCTCAGAGGTCTTCTCCAGTATATATGAAGACCTCAGAGGTCTTCTCTAGTATAGATGAAGTCCTCAGAGGTCTTCTCTAGTATAGACGAAGACCTCAGAGGTCTTCTCTAGTATAGATGAAGACCTCAGAGGTCTTCTCTAGTATAGACGAAGATCTCAGAGGTCTTCTCTAGTATAGATGGAGACCTCAGAGGTCTTCTCTAGTATAGATGAAGACCTCAGAGGTCTTCTCTAGTATAGATGAAGACCTCAGAGGTCTTCTCTAGTATAGATGAAGACCTCAGAGGTCTTCTCTAGTATAGATGAAGACCTCAGAGGTCTTCTCTAGTATAGATGAAGACCTCAGAGGTCTTCTCTAGTGTAGATGAAGACCTCAGAGGTCTTCTCTAGTATAGATGAAGAACTCAGAGGTGTTCTCTAGTATGGATGAAGTCCTCAGAGGTCTTCTCTAGAATAGATGAAAACCTCAGAGGTCTTCTCTAGAATAGATGAAAACCTCAGAGGTCTTCTCCAGTATAGATGAAGACCTCAGAGGTCTTCTCTAGTATAGATGAAGACCTCAGAGGTCTTCTCTAGTATAGACGAAGACCTCAGAGGTCTTCTCTAGTATAGATGAAGACCTCAGAGGTCTTCTCTAGTATAGACGAAGATCTCAGAGGTCTTCTCTAGTATAGATGAAGACCTCAGAGGTCTTCTCTAGTATAGATGAAGACCTCAGAGGTCTTCTCTAGTATAGATGAAGACCTCAGAGGTCTTCTCTAGTATAGATGAAGACCTCAGAGGTCTTCTCTAGTATAGATGAAGACCTCAGAGGTCTTCTCTAGTGTAGATGAAGACCTTAGAGGTCTTCTCTAGTATAAATGATGACCTCAGAGGTCTTCTCTAGTATAGGCGAAGACCTCAGAGGTCTTATCTAGTATAGATGAAAATCTCAGAGGTCTTCTCTAGTAAAGCTGAAGACCTCAGAGGTCTTCTCTAGTATAGCTGAAGACCTCACAGGTCTTCTCTAGTATAGCTGAAGACCTCAGAGGTCTTCTCTAGTATAGCTGAAGACCTCAGAGGTCTTCTCTAGTAAAGATGAAGACCTCAGAGGTCTTCTCTAGTAAAGATGAAGACCTCAGAGGTCTTCTCTAGTATAGATGAAGACCTCAGAGGTCTTCTCTAGTATAGATGAAGACATCAGAGGTCTTCTCTAGTATAGATGAAGACATCAGAGGTCTTCTCTAGTATAGATGAAGACATCAGAGGTCTTCTCTAGTATAGATGAAGACCTCAGAGGTCTTCTCTAGAATAGATGAAAACATCAGAGGTCTTCTCTAGAATAGATGAAAACCTCAGAGGTCTTCTCTAGTATAGATGAAAACCTCAGAGGTCTTCTCCAGTATAGATGAAAACCTCAGAGGTCTTCTCTAGTATAGATGAAGACCTCAGAGGTCTTCTCTAGTATAGATGAAGACCTCAGAGGTCTTCTCTAGTATAGACGAAGACCTCAGAGGTCTTCTCTAGTATAGACGAAGATCTCAGAGGTCTTCTCTAGTATAGATGAAGACCTCAGAGGTCTTCTCGAGTATAGATTAAGACCTCAGAGGTCTTCTCTAGTATAGATGAAGACCTCAGAGGTCTTCTCGAGTATAGATTAAGACCTCAGAGGTCTTCTCTAGTATAGATGAAGACCTCAGAGGTCTTCTCTAGTATAGATGAAGACCTCAGAGGTCTTCTCTAGTATAGATGAAGACCTCAGAGGTCTTCTCTAGTATAGATGAAGACCTCAGAGGTCTTCTCTAGTGTAGATGAAGACCTCAGAGGTCTTCTCTAGTATAGGCGAAGACCTCAGAGGTCTTCTCTAGTATAGGCGAAGACCTCAGAGGTCTTCTCTAGTATAGGCGAAGACCTCAGAGGTCTTCTCTAGTATAGGCGAAGACCTCAGAGGTCTTCTCTAGTATAGATGAAGACCTCAGAGGTCTTCTCTAGTATAGATGAAGACCTCAGAGGTCTTCTCTAGTATAGATGAAGACCTCAGAGGTCTTCTCTAGTATAGATGAAGACCTCAGAGGTCTTCTCTAGTGTAGATGAAGACCTCAGAGGTCTTCTCTAGTATAGGCGAAGACCTCAGAGGTCTTCTCTAGTATAGGCGAAGACCTCAGAGGTCTTCTCTAGTATAGGCGAAGACCTCAGAGGTCTTCTCTAGTATAGGCGAAGACCTCAGAGGTCTTCTCTAGTATAGGCGAAGACCTCAGAGGTCTTCTCTAGTATAGACGAAGACCTCAGAGGTCTTCTCTAGTATAGATGAAGACCTCAGAGGTCTTCTCTAGTATAGATGGAGACCTCAGAGGTCTTCTCTAGTATAGATGAAGACCTCAGAGGTCTTCTCTAGTATAGATGAAGACCTCAGAGGTCTTCTCTAGTATAGATGAAGACCTCAGAGGTCTTCTCTAGTATAGATGAAGACCTCAGAGGTCTTCTCTCCATATGTGTGGAAATCGGATATTAGACTCAACCCATTTTTTAGATGTTTGCATAAATTACTATTAAACTAAAATCACCAGCTTGGAAACAAATCTAAGGCGGCAATTTAAAAAAGAGAAAACTATTTGAAAAAAACTTCCTCTTAATGTGTATGTATGTATTCCATAATTATTTAATTATATTGCTTAAACTAACGCCTCTATTGTTTCACTAAAACTAAAACGCAAAATTCGTATACAAACAAGCAATTGTTATATTGATATAATTTTTGTTTTGTTTTGCAAAAACGTGTCTATGAAAAAAAAAATGAAATTCATAAAAATGTGAATAAAAAGTAACTGGATTTTATTGACCTTTATTATAAATTCAATAACAATGCCGACAAATAATATGCGTTAAATTTTTAGCAAAAATGTGCACACCTTTTCGGTGGATAACTACGATAGATTTTTATAAAAACAAAAACAAAAAACGAGAAAATATTGAAAAACAGACACATTCATTGAATAAGAGTGGCAGACAGATCGACCGACAGACAGACTGACATAGGCACTGACGACGACTATGGACAGGTTGAGACAGCGGGAGATTGATACCAAGAAAAAAATCCGAAAAAATTTGCAACATAATGCTGCCGAGGAACAACAATCAAATGATTTAAATGATATTAAACTGCTGAAATTGTCTGTATCGAACGTAAATAAATGAAGATGGAAGAGTGAAGAACGAAGACCGTCGCAGACCTGATAAGCCGGTAAGATTTGTATATTGATACCCGGTCCGTCGCATTGTCTGAGATCGCTGAGCGGTTTTATTATTTCGTGTGTTTCTTCTATCTACAATATTTTTTACGCTCAAGGAAAAATGTACGACCATGAGATGTTAACTTCTGTTGGAATACAAATTTAAATTAGGCTTATTGAATTTTGTATGAAAGTAATAGCGCGCCATCCGACATTGAAAGAGAATTTTTGAAATTGACTTCAATTGTATTTATATATTAATTGAAGGTTTAAACGTTAAAGAAGTAAAATGGATGTGAATCTTTGAGTTATGATCACAATAATAATGGCCTATGTGAAACAACAACAAAAATTGACACAAATAATTAAAGTGTCGGGGGGAGGATTAAAGCATACATATGTCTAATTAACTCGTACTCGTGTAGTTTCTTTTTCAGTTTTGAAATTAAATTTATTACAGGGTCTTCCAATAGGGACCTCCAAACTTTGACAGCGGGCATAGCATTACGGTCTGTTATTCAGTTTGTTTTGCCAAATCACCATCGACGGATATAGCATTCTACAACACGTGCAAATGATAAACTTGTTTTATCGAAATGGTTGTTCTGTTCGGGCAAGATTTCATTGAAAAATCATATTCAGCGATGAGGCCCATTTCTTGGGGAATAGTTACGTCAATAAACAAAATTGTGGCATTTTTGATGACACCTACTCACATGAGATCCAAGAGAGTCCAATGCTTCCCGAAAAATCAGTATTTGGTTTAGATTTTAGGCGGGTGGCGTCATCGGTCCATATTTCTTTGAGAACGACGTTGGACCGGCCGTCTCTGAAGTGCAGCCATTAGAGGTCGCCAGTGAGATTGTAGACGAATCTACAATTATTTAGGCAATCAAAAGCTTTAAACCTTTTAAGTCGCCAGGACCAGACAATGTCTCGGAGCTGCAGCGGCAGTGGCTGACACAATTGCTCCCGGGCTAATGTTGTATCAATCAGTAGCCTGTGATCAATTTTAATTTTAGTCCTAGGGTAATTATCTATTAATCTCTTCAGGGTTGGTATATACCAAAAAAGTGTGTTTTCATCCCTAAAACGGAAAGGAGTCCCATACAGAAGATAAGGATTTTCTGCGATTAGTCAATCATCTTTTCTCCTTAAAACCCTGAAAATATTGATAGTTACCTTAGGACCAAAATTGATCACAGGCTACTGTTTAAAAGGCAGCATGTCTACAGCAGTGGCAAGTTCAAGCTTTATTTGCGGATCTTAGGTTTGGGTGGCAGCCGTATTTTTTTTACAAGCTCACATAGACCAGTTTAGGTCCCTAGTGTCATCTATCTCTGTTATGGAATATACTATGAAAGCTTTCTTAGATATAGAGGGCGCCTTCAATAACATAAATCCAGGCGATATAATTACGGCTCTAGCAAACCCATTTCAGCTAGCTTAGGGTCAACTGACCTCCATAAATTTGTCAGCAGGGGTGTATTATGTCTCCTCTTCTATGGAATCTCTCCATGGACAATATTGAGCTTTCTCTGGCGATGATGAGTGCCTATGCAGATGACTAGACAATACCAGTTAAAGGGAAGTTTCCGAGTACTCTTACCCTGCAAACGTTTTGCTATCGCCGGCGATTCGCGGGCGAATCGCCATCGAGTTGTGTGCAATCGCGGCGATGAATCGCCCGCGAGCTTCAGGCGATTCGCCTGTGTGCCTGTGGCGATTCGCATTTCGCGTGCGATAGCGCATTTTCGTGCGATAGCGCATTCATCTCATATGTTTAAAGCCTAGGCGATGGTTCGCGATTCATGCCATCAAATGTTGTTAGAACTGGTTTGTTACTTGTAAATATCCCGTTACTTGGGTACGATCGCGTAGTCATCGCTTATGTGTAAAGCGTAGGCGATTGCACGCGATTCATGTCATCAAATTTTGTCAGAACTGAATTATATTCACAAAAATGTCGAGTAAATGGTGTACGATCGCGTATTCATCGCTTATGTATAAGGCCTAGGCGATGGTTGGCGATTCTTATTCGCTGGGCAAGTTCGCGTATTCATCGCCAAACAGTTTATCGTCAAAAACCCACAAAAATGTTTGCAGGGGGAAGACGCTTTCAGCAGGTCCCTTATAAAACCGCAAGATGGGCTTCCGATAATGGTATTGGTGCTAACCCGACCAAGATGGATCTAGTTATTTTCAGCAGGAGATATCTGTGGTTTTCTGGAATAACAGCGCATCTCAAAAAATCTAAGTACAGTTCATTTGTTCAAATACATATCTATATAGGAGTGTCATAGATAATGCATCGATAGACAATGATTAGATGAATAGATTTTTGCTAAAATCTAGATTTCTGAGATAGGCAGTTATTCCAGGAAACCACAGATATAAGGTACCAACAGTTGCACCTGTCTCCTTGCGAGGCAGTAGAGAGCAAAATAGATAGGTAGACAGGAAGGAAGTTGAACTTCAAACCAAACCTTTTGTAAAGAGCAAAGAATTCTGTGTAGCGGTATATATCCGTCATCATCGTCAACGACGAGCGCTATAGGTCATTGATTACCAATGACATGTGATTTCAGTAGGACGATGCTACAAGCCACACAGCTCACGGCACACTGGACATTTTGCACGAGGGCATCGTAAATTTTTGCGTGACTGACAGAAGATCAATGCCCATCCCAAAGGACTGAAGCTATAATCATTAAATTTGGTGGAATAGTAGTCCTTGGTACAGTCACACTGTAGAGCAATGTTAACCGACCGAGTGGACCACATACCATCGGTGTAAACCTTCGTTGTCGTTGTTGTTGTAGCAGTATAGTTGTTGTAGCAGTCAATGGCGACTCGTGAGAACGTAACCGTCAATGGCGACCGTTATCGTGCCATGATAGCCGACTATTTGATGCCTGAAATTGAAGCTCGTGATCTCGGCGACATTTGGTTTCAACAAGATGACGCCACTTCCCACACATCGCATCAATCAATGGATTTATTGAGAGAAACCTTCGGTGAACAGATAATTTCACGTTTTGGGCCGGTCATTTGGCCACCAAGATCGTGTGATATCACACCGTTAGACTTTTTCCTGTGGGGATACGTAAAGGCTAAAGTTTATGCTGACAAACAAGCTTCGATTCAGGCCATGGAGCAAAACATCACGCGTGACATTCGCCAGTTACCAGTCGAAATTCTTGAACGAGTCATCGAAAATTGGACTCAGACGTAGCCGCGGCCAACATTTGATAGGCATAATCTTCAAAAAGTAAATGAATAAAGAATGTTCTTTCAAGTGATAATAAACATTCCCCATTCAATTTGAATTCTTTGTTTTTTTCTTTAAAAAAGTAGCGAACCTCGAAATGGATCACGCTATATAAAAGGAACCAAACCTACCTACTCATGCAATTTTTAACGAAAAATAATTTAATAGGGTAATAAATAAAGGATGAGAGCGAATCGGTAGGTGAAATGCGTGGGTGCAATTCCCACCGATGCTCTGGTCTGTTGCTGCGAAATCTATCTCATGGTCTTTCTATACCGGGTTTCCCTATACCGTACAAACAGATACATATATTTCCTTTTTATTGTAATTCTGAAAAATAAGGGTCCGCCAAATAACTTTTTTTTTGAAAACATCGCGCAAAACGTCGAGTGTAGCTTCGGCTGTGTGGCACGTAGCGCCGTCCTGTTGAAACCAAATGTTGCCAATATCCTCCTCTTCAATTTTTGTGAACAAACATGGCCCGATAACGATCGCCATTGACTGTAACGGCCACTCCTTGCTCATTTTCGAAGAAAAATGGCCCAAAATCCGCACCAAACAGTGACTCCTTTTGGGTGTATCGGCTTTTCAATGGCGGACCCTATATATAAATTAATAACTAAATGATTTGGGCTGCGTATTACACCGGCTTATAGCTACAATTCTACATCAAAATGTATATTTAAATTGATTGTATATTGGAAAATATATAATCAATTTTGTGGAATTCATTGTATATTGTTCACACGGCTTTGTTTTCTTTGAGTGTAAATGAAGTGTTTTATTTTTGAACGGTTTTGTCATACAACTAGTTTTTACTGTTTTGTGCCAAATAAAGTGATCATTTCGACAATCATATTTTTTTGTTATTTTTTGAAGTTGTTACTCCTAGAAGTTATTAAAATTCAGACAAAAATCACCTTCATTTCTAAACAACAAAAAAATGAAGGGGCTTAATTGTTGGAGCATATCCCAGAAAAAAAGTGGAAAAAACTCATCTCAAGGTTTGGTTGACTGTTTTGTCATTTGTATGTGCTCTATTGAATCAAAGTTCTATTGAACTGAATTTAGCCACATTGACAAGTTTTTTATCAATGATATTCTTCTTTTTCCTAATAAATATGTATATAATGTTATTATGTTTTGCTTTTCTATTAGTTTCTCGTTTATCTATAGAGACCAGATTATATTAATTTGATCATATTGTGATAAGTATATGAATTCTATTCCCCAAAAGAAAAATATCAATAATAGCACTAATAAATAAAAAATATAGTAGCCTCTTTGGCATTTTAAAACAATTTTTAAAATCGATTTTTTGTTTGTTATTACACCCCATTTGAATTGTATTTTGTGCAAATATTATTCTAAGGCAAATCATTATGCAGTAATTGGCTTAGTCATCAATTGGAAATGTTACGTATGAACAGCAACAATTTGCTGATGGTTTTTGAAAAAATATATGTTTTTGTTTACTTAACATTGCTTTAAGCAGAGATCAGCAGCAATGAATACTCACGCCATCTAATGATCAATGTCAAGGTTTGCAAATAATACTACAATGAATTATTTTTTACTCCGCTATTTACAGAATGGAAGTAAAAAGTACACATTTCAGCTAAAAATTGTTCGATTGATTCATTTACTCATATACACCATATTGTTATTGGAAATTCGTTATGAATTTTTATAAACGGTTTTCCAACAAGAGGTGTTATTTTTGTATTCAAAGAAAAATTCAATTTTTTGAGATAAATGATCGGATGTTTATTTCATAATAAAGAGGAAGGTATGCCGTTAATAATGAAAAACAACATGAGCCAAATGACCACCACGACCACCTCTATCCATCTCTATAAATTGGAAGAAAACGTTCTATAATATTATCGGATTTACCTTATAAATCATGGATTTAAATTTCGATAACAAAATTTATCGAAAACGAACTTGGGTCATTTATTCACATTCCCGGCGATTTTAAGAACGTATTTCATAATCATACTGCATGATCTGATTCAGTCAATTTTCATCTTCTACACTTTGTTATCAACATTTTAAACAATGATATATACAGTAATTCGACGGGTTTCATATGTCAATCGAAGAAAAATCAATACAAATTTTAATAAACATGTTTCGATTTGAAGTTTATTTAACAAATATCGGATATGACTTGGTAGGTTTATGCTGTTAACGTCGGCATACTTCACAAAGTGACCAGGAGGATTTTCGATAAATTTGTAACATTATTTAAAGCCATGATTTATGCTGTCATATCGTTAGCGTATTTGATTTAAATTTATAGTGGACATAAATTAAAAAAAAAATATAAATTTTCAACAAAATATATAATATTACTAATTGAAATTTCGATAAAAATATTAATCGAACTTGACATGGTTAGTTTATGCATACCCTGGACAACTTATATTAATTGATAAAGAACAAATTAATAAAAAAGTCAATAAACACAAAAAAACTCAAATTGAAATTTCGATAAAACATATTGGTCAGTTTATGCTGTTTACCCTCGATATATCAAGTCGTTTTTCGATCATTTTTGTTATCGCAATTCAAAGCAATGATTTAGGTTTCAAAGTCACGATTTACGTAGATTTTTCTTTCAAGAAAAACAAAAAATTTACAAAACCTTTTGATACAAATTTAAAAATTAGAATTTAAATTTCGTTAACAAAATATTTATTGAAATAAACGTATCCAGAGTATACCCTCGAAAGTAAAGCATACGAAGTTAATTTCGATAAATAATGCTTATCGATGCTTCAATTCATATTTTTACAGATATAATGAATTTATTATTTTTTTTCGTTTGTTATAGAAGAGGTGCAAATTAAAAAAATACTCAATATGGTCCAATTTAGCGTATACATTTTGTCTTAAATTCCGATAACAAAATTGATCGAAATTTTTTGCAGTACACCGACGATATGTTTTGCCGCTACAACTGTATTTTCTGGCAAGGCCATGAACATAGCAAATAAGATCCAAATAAGATTTAAGATCGAGTTTCTTCGGTCAAGAGATCCAGTAACGACGATAAACTCATTAAATCTTGACTTAGAAGAGGTGAAAATTAAAAAAAACAAGTAAGAAAGTTTCAGTCGGGTAAACCGACTAAGGTATACCCTCACTTTGTGAGTAATGTAATATTGAATATTACTCGAATTATTCTGTCAATTTGTGTGGGAGGTACCAGAAGGGGTTTATCAAATACACCTTTTTTTTTGCTGAACATTAGATACTTTAAATTCATTGCACTGTGCCGACTTATAAGCATTTATATGCACTGGTATAAACGTTATGAGACATTAAATTGTGATATGATTTGGGCATTTTGTGTGGGAGGTACAAAAAGGGGCGTGGCAATAACGCCCATTTTTCACAGGGCTATAGACACCATAAAAACATTACACTGTACAAAATTTCAAGTATTTTTATACACTGGTTTTAATGTTATAAGCTGTTAACTTTTGGTGCAAAAAGGTACCTTTGTGTGGGAGGTACCAAAAGGGGCGTGACAACAACACCCATTTTTCCCTGGACTGTAGGCAATATAAAAGCATAATACTGTACAAAATTTCAAGTATTTTTAAACACTGTTATTAATGTTATAAGCTGTTAACTTTTGGTACAAAATGGTGCATTTGTGTGGGAGGTACCAAAAGGGACGTGAAGACTTCGCCCATTTTTCTCGAGTTGATAACGACTAATAAGCTAATACTATGTGTGGAATTTCAAAAGATTCGAATAAGTAGTATAGCAGTTATTAGAGAATCAATATTTCACAACATTTTAACCCTTTGTGGGGGAGGTACTAGAAGGAGTGGACCAATATGGCCCATCTTCGAACTTAGCCGGAGATAGAAAAAAATATTACCACATACCAAATTTGAGGTCAATCGGTTACTTCTTTCGAGAGTTATCGTGCGCACCAGCCAGCAGACACACAGACAGACAGACGGACGGACATTGCTCATTCGACTTAAAATGGCCCAAAACGGATTTCACCCGAACATACTTGGGTCTTAGGTCACTCCTTCGACGTGTTACACTTTTTTCCGTAGCAAATGATATATACCCTCGTCACACTAAAGTGAGGGTATAAAAAACTTAATATGGTCCGATGTTGCCTATAAATTATGTCTCTAAATTCCGATAACAAAATTGATCGAAATTTTTTTTAGTAAACCGATGATATGTTTTGCCGCTTACGCAGATTTTGTTAAGTTGGTCTTTGAGATAGTCGCTTCAATATTTCGCAGAAATCATACTCGAGTCTATCATTGCGGTAGCTTGATATTAATGTATCTTGGTCCTCTCACAATAGACCCCAAAGGTTTCTAATGACTTTTGGAGAGCCTTGATAGAGTCAGAATCTGCGTTGCACTGGACTGTCGATATAAAAATAAATGCGTTTGAAAGTCGCAGCAATTTGTTATTCCACGAAAATGAAGCTTCATCTGCAATGAGGAAATCCACAATGTTAGACATTTTAAAAATTAATGTATTCATTGCATCAACTTCGTTGACTTTTTAAATGGGAGAAACTTTGTCAAGGAATTCCAATACTTCTCTACTGAAAAGTAAAATCATCTGACACTAAATACTCCGGGAGCTGAAAAATGCATTTATCGTCCATTCAGATATATTCGTTCCGAAAACCGATATTTGTTCTTATACAAAGTAATTATTAACATTTACCAATGAATAAGTGAAGTCATATACAGCAGGAATATACTCAAACGGTCATAATGAACAAGTTCATATGTTTCTACATTGGTCCGTGATGTAAGTAAGAAAGTATTTATTGATGAAGAGTCATAAACGGACACTTTCACGAGCATTGGCGGTAGGTTATCGTGTAACTGCTGCAAAACATTATCAAGAATGCTGCAGTTAAATTGCTTTATATGAAAATCCTAACACAAATTGCCAGCTGTTGAACAACCCTAACCAACTGAATACCTACAGCTTTATCAGCAGCACTATTATTGTGCGTATCCGTTCTATAGTTCAAAATTAATTTTGTCCGTTTATGCCGTTTACCCTCAATATATTGTAGGCATACTGTATAATCTGATCTAAGTCCATTTTCGATATCGGAATTCCAAAAAATTATTTACTCGGTTTCAAAGTCACGATTTACGTGGATTTTTTTATCAAAAAAATGGAAATATTTTGATACAAATTTCAACATCAGAATTTAAATTTCGATAAGAAAAAATATATTGAAATTAACTTGTTCAGTGTACAACCTCAAAAGGAAAGCATACTAAGTTCACTTTAACAAATAATTTTTTTATCGACGTTTCAAATCGCATTTTTATATGTTTATCGAAATGTTTATTAATGTTTTCCTTCGCTATGTTATAGAAGTTTTAGTAATATTGTCCTTTTTACCGCATAAATTATATCTTTAAATTCCGATAACAAAATTTATCGAAAATGGACTTGTTCAGTTTTTACCGCTATCATTGTATTTTCCGGCAATTCTGGTTGAAAACGGTTGCCGCATTGCGTTTTATTTGCCATGAACATAGCAAATAAGGTCCCATAATCTGTAAAAGGTATATGTTTATTTGGGTATAGAGAATGTTAAAATTAAACATATTTTTTACTTTTAATTCAAATTGTTAATTGTGTCAGAGGGTTCACCGTTCCCAACCCGTTTATTTTGTCAATGCATTTTCGCCAATTCTGACATATGAAAATACTTAACGTTGTAATTAAAAATAATTTATAAATGTGTTTATTTGTAATAATTTATTTAAGCAGAAAAAACCAGATTTAAATTTATTATTTTCTAAAAACAAATAACTGCCTTCAAATGTAATGATATTGCTTTTGTCACTGTAATTTATTACTGCTTGGCTTTCTAAAAAATCCATAATTATTGGGAACACTTGACGTTAGAGAAATTTCATATATTATTGTTGAAGTAATTACAATTAATTTTTTGAATAAAAGTAACCTTTTCCTAGGGCTTGCGACAAATTTTTTTCCGAACTTAAAAATATTTTTTGAATGCTTTACTCAACAAAGTTTTAATGTAATTTTTCTCTAATTTTAAATTTTATTTTTTAACAGAAAAGTTTTTCCAAAAAAAATGGAAAATTAGAAATTAAGAAAATTACGTTTGTTGTTGAAACAATTAAAATGTCATATCTGGTAGTAAACCAAAGGATTTGACAAAAATATCTATAACACCGTACAACACGAAAAAAACGGAGTTCTGACAATGGATACTGATAGAGGAGACCAAAAAAGATATACAAGTATGTACGTGTTTCGGCGTTTTGAAAGATCACATGTGAATTTTAATTTGGTCTAGTCCCCATATAAAGGTACTTTCCGGTTTAACATCTGCGCGTTCTATAAGCTGGAAATTTGGTTTTTTACAATTATTTGACCCTAAACTATTCCTCAAAAAGCGAAGCAATTCGGTCAATGTTTTAATATACATAGTCCCTATATAATTCTAATTTCCGAAAGCCCATTCAGTCCATGTTTTGTTAAAAAAAATCGAAAAAATCGAAGGTGTATCAATTTTTTAAGTTAAAGCTTCAAATAAACACAGTTCTCTTTTTTAAAAATCCATTAAAAATTACCCCTTATGTTCTCTTTCAAACGACGTTAACTATGCACAGATCGGTTCAGCCATTTAAGAGCAATTACAAATTTCGTAAAACCACAAAAATGCATTTTTTCTCAATATTTTAAAATTTCAAATCTCCAAAAATTTTGTAAAACAATTTTTTTCAAAAAATAAATGATAGCGGTATCTTATTTTTCCATTTAGCAACTTTTTGTAATGTGTTAGGCTAAGACCCGGCATTAAAAGTCGGTCGGTCCGGCACATTCCTTACTGCTTTTAACCAGAATGAATGGTAGCGCGAACAATTAAATTATAAGCTAAGACACACGTTAACATATATACGCATTTAAGATGCGTACCAGATACGAGTACGTCCAAAACACAACCTACCTTTTCATTGCGTGTCAAAAACTCCCAAATCGGTATCGATGATGCTTCCGCCGACATTTGTATGATGGGGCTATGACTGGCCATAGTTAGGAAGAAACAAAGCACAAGTGAAACTTTCGCTAAAGCCATGATGATGAACTATTTGTTGTTGCTGCTATGCTGATGCTGCTGTTGTTGCAATTGTTGTTATTTGAACTTTGTTATCGTAGGTTGTTTCACACTTCAATTTGTGGATTTACGTTTTATTTGTATGTTAGAGGGGGCGGATGGACCGAGAGAGAGAGGCAAGGAATGTAACTCACACACACAGTCACTCTCACAAACAATTAATAATAGTGGGTTGTATAACACAAAAAGATGATGATTTTGTTGTTGATAAGAAACCAAAAACCGAACGAAACAATAAAAAAACTTTCTTTTTCTCACTGGTGTGCCCGCCGCCGCGTACCGATAACCGATAAACAAAATCAAAGTGTAAAAGAGAAGCAACTGATGGAATCTTATGTCTCAAGTATCTTAAACTTCTTATCTCATTCGACAGCAATCTGACAGATAAACCAACAGGTGATGATGGTGATGATTTCAAGTATTTTAGTAAAGTGTTTTTTTCTGCGGCAATTTTTGAGTGCAATTAAGCGTTAAAAATTTATCAACAGTTCCCGTTTAGCGTTGATTACTGAATACTATTCTCTTTTGATTAAATGTTGATTTTTCTTATTAAAGCACTAATCTATCATCGGTAGATTGATATAAATAACTGACAGATGATTTCGAACACGCACGGTAGTTGTTGTAGATGTTTATGTTTATAGAGATATTTATGGTTTTGTGTTTTTTAATTATTTAATTTATCCAATTTTTTTTGGTTGCGCCACAATCACTTATATTCATCGATTTGTTTTTAGATAACTATTTTCGTTTCCAATTCCATTTAAATCGCGCTCGTTTAACTTCAACGTTGTGTTGTGAAGAAGACTCTGTATGTTGTGAATCTTCTCGAGCTTCGAAACTTTTATTTATAGTCTCTCCCTCACTCTCTCGCTAAACACTGACCAAACACTGCGTTGCTCCTCGTTGCTCCAACACTTGCGTGGAGCTGTGCTGTCGTTTTAATTTTAGAAACACGGCCTGTTTTAAGCCGTTCATTTTATGCGCTTCGATTTTTTGTTTTGGTTTGTTTGCACACTCAACTAACTCATTGAATGAAGATGTCTCAATTGTTTTTTCTAGAAGGGGCACATGGTTGCCAATCTAAAAATATAAAAGAAATATACAATTTTTCTTTATAAATGTTCCAAAGGAAATATTTATTAAATAAAATACATACATATTAAAAAAAGTAAGTAAAAAGTAAAAGTAACGGGTAAACCGACTAATGGTGCCAATGCACGCATTTTGCGACACGGTGTGAGTCCAGCATTGCCCGTACAAAAACATGTTGTTTTCCATAAAAGTTGAACAAGATATTGTGTCAGATTGAGAATGATTTAAGATGTTGAATAAATGTCAAATTGTCTGACAAGCCTCGCCGCATTCCGCTTGCATTGGTCCTCTGCTTTACCCTCAATTTGTGAGCAATATAAATATGCACTGATATATGTGCTAATATTATGGCTTTTTAATTTTGGTATGTCTTGGCTCATTTTGTATGGGAGATACTAAAACGGGTGTGGTGATAACTCCCATTTTTAACAGGACTGCAGCAATTTTAAAAACTTTACACTGTGCAAAAATTTTGAGTATTCATATACATTGTTATTTACGATATAAGTTGTTAAGTTTTTGTACAAAATGGTACGTTAGTGTAGGAGGTACCAAAAGGGGCGTGAAAATAATGCCCATTTTTTGAGAGATTGTAGGTATTACACAGCCGTGCAAAATTTCAAGTAAAGTATATGTATGAAAGTAAAGTATATCGTTATCAGAAACGAGAAAGGGCTTATCATCATATTTGAAAATTTTACAGGAGAAGCAAAAAACTAAAAAAATGAAAAATGTTGTCGTTAGAAAAACGGGGTTTTCAGGATAAAACCCAAACATAATGATGCATATATAAATTAGGGATGTAACGAAAGTGGCTTTAGCGAAAGCGAATGCGAAAGCGAATATTGAAATATATTTCTTGCGAATGCGAAAGCGAATAGTGAAATATGCATTTTTGCGAAAGCGAATGCGAATAATAGTTTGAGCCTTTAGTACCAACAAATTTAAGGAACTGAATTGATACTTTTCCAGGATATTCAAGTATTAAGACTGTTTTCCATAGTTTTACCTCCTGTTACCACAAGCACACACATATCTTCAAATTGTGTGAAGGGAATAAGGAGATTTAACACTTTAATAAATGGAAGCGAATACTGAAATATATTTTTGCGAAAGCGAATAATCCAAAGATGGTCTTTGCAAATTTTAAAATGATGCGAATAATTCGCGTTCGCATATGCGAATGCGAATATTCGTTACATCTCTAATATAAATGCACACAAACATGATTTATACATTGTTTGTGAAAACTACGTGAAATAAGAATTTTTAATTATGAAAAAAGAAATAATTTGTTGTTGGGCCCTTTTGAATTTCGTTAATTATATTTTCATCAGATTATATATATCATCAGAAACGAAAAAGGGTGTAACAACAAGAAAAATGGAAATTCAGCTTTTGATGGGTTTCGGTACACTGCATCAAAATACACATCCTGACAAATTTTTAGCGACCTAATATCAAAAATGTGCGAATTTATTAAAGAAATTCAAAAGAGCCTAACAACAAATTATTTCTTTTTTCATAGTTAAAAAATACTATTTCTCGCAATTTTCACAAACAAATTATAAATCATGTTTGTGTGATTTTATATATGCATCATTATGTTTAGATATTATCCTGAAAACTACGTATTTCTAACGGCAACACTTTTTATTTTATTTAGTTTTTTTGCTTCTCCTGTAAAATTTTCAAACATGATGATAGGCCCTTTTTCGTTTCTGATGACGATATGTGAAAGAAAACAAGAAGTTTTCTGAAACTAAACACAGTTCGCATGAGGCCCATTTCCACCTCGGTGGCTACGTCAACAAGCAAAAATGTCGCATCTGGGGCTCGGAAAACCCAAGAGTTATTGTTGAGAAGCCTCTTCAACCTCAACGTGTGACTGTTTGGTGCGGTTTATGGTCCTGTGGGGTTATTGGACCTTTCTTTTTCGAAAATGAGGTTGGATCAACAGTTACGGTGAATGGATTGCGCTATCGAGAGATGATTAATGATTTTTTTGGTCGAAGTTGGATGGTATTGATCTGGACAACGTTTACTTTCAACAAGACGGCGCTACGTGTCACGCAAGCAACGAAACCATTGCTCTGTTACGGGGAAAGTTTCCGGACCGTGTTACCTCTCGAAGATTGGTCACCGAGATCTTGTGATTTAACAGCTTGCGACTTCGTCCTTTGGGCCACGTGAAAGATAAGGTCAGCCAGCGTCGATTCAAGACCTCAAAGATAAAATTCGTGATTCTATCGAGGACATAGGGCAGCCACTTTGCGATTTGGTTATAGAAAATTTCATGAAATAGATATGGTCCTGTAAGCGTGGTCGTGGTGGCCATTTGGCTGATGTTGTTTTTCATTATTAACGGCTTTAATTTACCTTCCTCTTTATTATGAAATAATCCAATCATTTATCTCAAAAAATGGCATTTTTCTTTGAATACCAAAATAACACCTCTTGTTGGAAAACCCTTTAGAAAAAAATATTGCATTCAATCCGTTACTCCTTTCGAGATTGGCTCAAATGACCATACAGACATTGCTCAAATGACCATAAACCATAAAATGGACCATAACGGATTTCAGCCAAATAATCTTCGAGTCTCTTAGGTAACTCCTTTGGTGTGTTACACTCTTAGCCCGCAGCAACTGATATAAGAGTATAAACATGATTTTGTTGAAATTCTCTTATTTCTACAAAAGTGCTATAATTTCTACATTTATCCGTATATTTTCTTCAAATAGGTATTGTTTTTTCGTTAAGAAGCTAGCTTTAAACGATTTTTTGGGAAAAAATCTAAATTTGTCTAATTTTTTAACGACAGTTACTAAACTGTTTCCACGTGAAATTATCGTTAATAACTTCTATAGTCCTCATAGTTTTCTTTAATTTAAGGTGTATCTCGACTCTATCGAGCTTTTTTTTAAATAGGCTATTCTAGTTTTCAAAAAATGGAGCATACAAGTTTTTGCGATTTCTTTATAGTTTTATTTTTGAAAAAAATATTGTTTTTCTAATTGTTTAACGACAGTTACTAAACTTTTGTTTGTACATGAAAGTAGTAGTTTCAAAATTTTTAGTCCTCATGATTTCCTTTAATTAAATGGCTTTATCGAGCTTATACTTCAAAACATTTGATTCAAATACTAAAGGCATCTTCCAAAGAAATCGGAATTAAAGAAAATACCATAATTTTTTTTCGTGTTTAGGGCACCATATTACGCGAGGAAATGTTATACACAGCCCTTCGACAAAAATTTGGTAAACTAGTGTAATAAAAGTACAGGTCACACGAAAATAGGTTGAGATTTAGACATTTGGCAAAATCAAGTATCTTAATAAATGAATGGATAATTTTAAATGTGAATAAAGTCGATTCAGATTTGGGTATAGCCCCGGATGCGAGGTGGAATATGAAACCTTACCTCGAGATAATCGCAAAAACATTGTTTTCGATTTTTTCCGAGGCCGCGGAATCGGCCCAAAATAATTTTTCATCGTAACTTTTTTGTTTGTAGCTCGATTTTCACATGCGATACATCAATATGTTGGTCTAGATAAGAACTGCATTTGCCTCATAGACGACGCTGATGTACAAATTCAGATTGTTCAGGAAGTAGGTAGGATGTCAAATATGAAAATAATGGAAGTGTTTGTGTGTTTGCCTTTCATCGAAAAATTTCATTTTTTTGCGATTCAGAAAAATTTTGGCTTTCAGAGCTTTCCTAGCAAAATGGTTTGAGAAAGCTTTTTTGCGGACATCAACTTCTTTGATAGAGATTCGACGATACTCAATAACAATGTTATTCTTAATTTCCAGGACGAGCATAGTCATTAACGTCTTCTCGGTCTTCTGTGAAGAACTTATACCACGTATACAAACAACTTTTCCAAAATTGAATATAATACATTTTTTTGGATAGTAAAAAATTGCTAATCGCATCAAAACACCCCATAAAAAGGAAAAGAAAAACTAATGTTCGGGAAACGTAAAATTTTAAGTCACATTTTTTAACTGTTTTATTAATTTTCTATTTTTGTAGGTTGCATGTTCTTATAACTCGTAAATACAGGATGTTGCTGACTTTGAGATCAGGTGCATTCTCCCCTAGAGGCATATACATACACATACAGTATGTCAAGAAGGTAATTTTACATCGCAAAATATGTACCTTCTGATACGCTTTTTGGAAAACAAAATTTTGTAATAGTTTTAAAACCATTTTCTTTCGATATTTGTAAAAAAGTTAATTATTTTCTATTGATAAGTTGGCCAAAAACAATAACAAAAAATAATTTCCTCACAAAGCTGGTGTCAAGAAAGGCTATTTACACTTCTTTTAGGGTCCATACTCCGATCTGGTGTACATTTATGAACATTTGTTAATGCCATTCTGTTGACCAAATTTAAAACTACAGAAAGCAATTTTAAAAAAATTAACAATATAACAATATTTCTTGCACTCTATATATAATTCAACATCTAAAAAATAATTCCAAATGTTTTGCTACTTACCCCATTAGCACAAAACCAAAATAACCGAGCGTTATAGCTAACGAAAGTTAAGTTGTATGGAATTTGATAGATATAACCGGCAGTTAGCTCTTAAACCTAGTTTATTTATTATTAATGGCCCTTAGCAAGAAAAATATTGGAAGGATAATGATGATATCTTCAAATACCTGTATGATGATGACCGCTTTATATGGTGATCACAAAAAACCGGCAACCCTGGTTGGGTGGATTTAAATTACTCTCTCTCTGTCATCCGCTCATGCGATGGGGATTTGTTTTATATTTTCTACGACGTCGTGCATTGAATATGGTTCTCCACCACCGTGTGCTAGTCAGTAATTCAATAAAGTCTTGGGGAGGCGGGAGAGAGAACGGTTTAGGCTCAGAGTGTGGGGCGTCTACATACATAGTTTTTGTTTGTTTAGTTTAGTACTGTCTTTCTCAAAACTTGTCCTACTCGTATTTAGAAATTGCAGTCAACAACAAAAGTAAATACTCCAACAACAACGACGGAATGGGCAGAAAAAAAATTTTTGCAGGCAGTTCAAAGTCAAGTTTTCTACTTTTTTTTCCAATTTTATCGCTGGTTTGATTGTCGATTACCTGATCGTGAAATGTGTATTAGCTCAGAGTTTGTTTGGATAATTTCGTTTCGACGTGTTGTTGTTTAGAATCAATTGTTAGCTTAACCCATAGAGAGCCGAGAACAATGATGCGTCAGTTGAACGAATGGCATGTGACATATTTAGGAGAACAAATTAAATTAGCAGAAACATAAAAAGAGATCTGGCCAAAAATAGAACACACAAAAAGCGGGTTTTCGTTAAGCTAAACGGCAGTAGAATAATTAGATTAATGTCATGCACAAGCAGAGAAGAGGAATATGGCTTGATGATTATAAAAATAATTTGATAAAAGGCGTGCTTTCGCCCTCCTTCCCACTCTCTTGGAGGAGCCTTTAGTATTTGAACCATAAATGAGGTATAAGCTCGATAAGCCGTAAAAAACTCTAAATTAAAGAAAATTACGAAGACTGCAAATGTTAATAATGTCACTTTGGAAGCAGAAGTTTAGTAACTGTGGTTAAAACAATTAGAAAAAATTAGAAATTAACACATTCCTCACAGAACGTGAATTTTTCTTATAAAGTTGGACGATTTGTAAACGTTGTTCAGGCTTTTAAGTCTTTCCATGATGAAATGCCAAACAATACTTAACAAAAAAACATGACAGCATGACACGACTCACACGTGATAAGTCAAAAAAAGGCTATTAAAAAACGTATCTCTAGTTGGATCACCCGTTATATTGAGCAAAATTTGGTTGAATTCCGTGGGCAGTTTTAGAAAATATTGTATTTTTGCATTTCAGGATATGTGGGAGGTGGGCGTGTCCTTTGACGGAGTTGGTCCAAAATTTGTTTTTACTTTATTTATATAATGATCTACATTTCCATTTTTGGCCAACCGTACAGAGAAATCACGACACTGTGGGACTTTTTCTTGAAAACAAATAAGCTTTAGTTTTCACGGGCATTATAGAATAATGCAGAGTCTTGTTGATACTTCCAATGGTTTCTGCCGAATAGTTTACGTAACAAATAGTGGAGAGCGTTAAGTTTCCGCGATCCAAACCATCATTAATTCAGGGTCTTGCAATTTACTGATCTAAATTAAATTTTGTTTATTTACTTGTTTGATTAGCCGTAAACATGTTTTCATCAGAAATGGCCAGCTCTTCTTCTAAAGCATTTACTGCCGGGAGAACTACCATTAGTGCAGGTGTGTTAAATCGAACATTTTGTAGGGCTTCAATCGCAGTTAATTTTTTAAAAACGCATCCCAATAAAACTGCGATTTGTCATCGATTACGTTAAATGCTGCCCTTCACATTTCGAAACGTTCATTAATTTTTTTTTGACGCTTGTCAAAATATTATCGCGTTGCCATTAACCGTTTGGGCGTGACGTTGATAACACTTCGAGCGCCGACCATAAATATTTCGAGAGGGGGTATATTAGCAAAACCCAATCTACAGAAGTCCATAAGCTCAAATTCGTAATTGATTAATCGAGTTTTCCGTCGTCTACTTCAAAAATTCTCACAAATTTCACGCATATTTGTTTGTTTTTTTCGGGACATGCCATTAATACTAATATAATATGTTTTACAAGCAACAGTATAAAAATCCACCAAAATGGTCGTAAATTACAATAAAAAACATTTGAATATTAATAAAGATAATAAAGAAACGCAAAAAACACATTTTGGCGCTCCAATCCCCGTCTCTCGTGAAATGTGTGGAAATCCCCAGAAGCGTTCTGTGGCGTAAACAAATTAGCCAATACATTTTTATTAAATATACTCGTAATTCGTTGGTGAAATGAAAGAAAAAACTTTCAAATTAACATACATAGGCGCATGCATGCATATCTGAGGTGGTGTATTTGTGGCGGCCACTTTAAATATGTATAAATTAATAATGTTAATTTTGTTAATTAATTCAAAAATAAATTAATAGCTGATGACACAATAACAAGGAGATGAAAAGTAAGCAGTCTTTAAAATAAAACAAAATATATCAAAACAAACGAAAAGTTATACAATCAAACACCAAAACAATAAAATGTTATCCTTAACATTGGAAATATAGAAATAGATATTTATCTTTAAATAGACTATATATAAATACTATATTAAATATATATCGCTAATTTGGAAAAAGAACCTCACAAATATTTTGTTGAGCTGGTCAAACTAAATTGTCTAGCATTTCAATATCTAAGCTGATCCATGATTGGGCTGATTCCTGAGAAGACAACAATATTTGGCGCACTTCAGAAGTTATGTTATCCCATTCTCCCAAATAGTTATTTTTGTATAGATAATCAAAGTCTAACTTAAGTGAAATGACATATTTTGAGTTGTGACGTTCTTTTGCTAAATGAGCGATATAGGATGTCCCACATGTTTGTTTCAGGTAAATTGTATAGGATGTGCTTATAATATATGGAAGATTTGAACAAACTTTTTAGCCACAAGATATCATCTGGAAAGCCCTTAAGGAAGGACAGAGATTAATTTCTAACCTCTAGAAAACAACAACTAGAACTGTGGGCGGACTACTACATAGAAATGCTCTCGGTTAATACCACAGGAACAAAACCAATATGTAGCTGCGGCAGGACGGACATACTGTCGGACGAGATTCAAAGCGGACGCATCTATTAAAGCAAAATTAGACACCCCCTGATAAAAGATCTGCACCCACGAAGAACTCGCGGACCAACTTAAGGAAGGAATTATTTTGAAGAAGCCCAAGAAATTTGATTTAACTGACAGAGACAATTGGAGAAGAATCACCTTGCTCAGCACCGTCAACAAAGTTATCGCGCACAACGAAGAGAATATCTGATAAGCTAACATCGGAAATAGCTCGAAGTTCTGGGGTCTGCACTCGCTAACAAAGGTTTAACAGAGAAACTAAACAATCTCATAAAGACACTGTACAGGGGCGCAACATTCCGTATCTTTCATGAAACCAATTAAGCCGTATGATCCCTGTAAACAAGGGTGTTAGACAAGGTTGTGTTATTTCACCATTACTTTTCAACAGCCTTGTAGAGGAACAAGGAATAGTATGGGTCGCCAGAGGAACTGGCCTATACTGACGACATATACCAGATGTTACATAGCTAAACGTTGAAAAATCGCTTCTGTAGTACAGGGTGGCTGATGAATATTGCTACATTAAGAAACTTTTTAAAAAATAATGGAATTTAAATGCCCCATGCTCGTTGATGCATGTGCGGCATCTTACCAAAAAGTTGTTCATTACTGCTTGGAGAGTTGAGACGGGAATAGCCGCAATTGTTCCTCGAATGGATTGCTTTAGTTCATTCAAATTTGTTGGTTTTGCTTTTTAGACTTCCTGTTTGCAATAACCCCACAAGAAAAAGTCAGGTGCAGTAAGGTCAGGCGACCTGGGGGCCCCGAAATGGGCCTCGTGAGACATGAAAAGACAGTTCATTATGTTTCCATCCTCTTCCACCATTTGAAGCATCTTCTGGCAAAATTCCAAGCGAATCGGGAAGTCTGCTAAGTTCACTTTGTTGGCCATTTGAATTTTATATGGGAATAACTCCAAATCTCTGTGCATAATTGACTGCAATGACTGTCTGCTTATACTCTTGGATTGTTTTGTATGGCATCAGCTACAACAGCGATTGTTTCCTCCGTCCGAACTGAAGGGTTTCGATGGTAAGGTCTTCTGTTGACTGTCTCTTTATGGTCCATCTGCTCGGAGGATTGCCGCCAAACGTGCCCCTATACTCTCTTTGAACCGAAACTACGGACTTCAGTGCGTAATAGCGGCGGACAATCCAAATTCTTGTTTCATTGCCCTAGTTATCCATTTTTGTTAAATCTAAAAATCAATCTGCAAATTAAAAAAAAATTAACCAGATTCATTAAATAGAAAAAAAGTTATTAAATTTTTTTTGGTAGCAGCTTTCATCAGCCACCCTTTATATTGTCCCAAACATATTCTGCTTGTACCCAAGAAAATAATTGGTTGGAATTCGATTGTTAAAATCGATTAAATTAAAAAATAGTACTAGCATCAAAAAGTATATTGCCTACACCGTGTGTCGGTTGTATTTATATATAAATAATTGAAACAACAATAATAACAAGGATACGATTAAATAAAAATGCTTGCAACTAAATCGATGGTTGTGTCAATCGAATTAAGATTGTTTTTTTTTCATTGACACTCGTTAGTTGTGGTAACCAATTTTAAACTGTCATTATAGTACCATCCCTGCAGAGAAATTGGAAACAGTCTATGAAAAGGACCGGATCTGAGCTGGTCCAAAATGAACTAGATCCAGACTAGAGCAAAAGTAATGCAGCCAGAAACAGTTGAGCGCAAAAAAACAAGAGAATTCAAAGAAATCTGCCTAGGCAGCGCTGCTTTTGTTTGATTTTGTACAGCGTGAATATTTGTTTGCGTTTTTTCGTCTGCATTGAAATAATTCTAAGTGTTTACCGTTAGGAATTTATGGTGGTGCTTGTCATTTCAGTCTTGTGTTCATTGTTAAGTGGAAATTTGAACAAGTAAGACGTTATAATGATAATAATAATAATAATTTAGTTTTTATAAATATTATAAAAATAAAAACCAATCAATAAATATTTTCATTTTAATTCTTAAATTTTATAATAAAGGCAAGCTTAAAAGTGGTTCTAGACTGGTCCATAACCAAGAGAGCATGAACTAATTCTACATAATATATTTTTTCCAGCAAGCAACTGTTTCTTTTTACATGGGCTTGTCCTAGAAAGAATCAATTTTTCTCCGGGTGCATTCGTTTGGAACAGTTCTGGAGTAGTTTAGATATATTCCTGAAGAACTATATCAGAGCTAGTTCCCTAGAATTAATTCTAAACTATTCCATTCCGAACTATATCAGAACTGTTCCAAACGAATGCAGCTGGAGACAATTGATTCTTTCTAGGACAAGTCCATGTAAAAAGAAACAGTTGCTTGCTGGGCAAAGGGTATTATGTAGAACTAGTTCATACATTCTCATGGACCAGTGTAGAACTATTTATGAACTGGTCCGCTTCGCTGCGGGGATATGATAGGTTTTTGGTTGTGACAACCAATGTTTTATTCTTGACAGCAGAAGTTGTAACAATAGACCAAATATTATTGCAACGAATAATTGGTTACTACAACAGAAAAAATATTAATAAATAATCGTTTTTTGGTTATCCCAATAATTTTCCAAATTTAGAATAATTAAATATATTTTGGGAAATACAACCGAAAGATTGGTTGCTGTTCTTTTGCTGATACATGACAAAGAAAAAATAAAATTACTCGACATAAATAAATCTTCAACAATTTGTTCAAGAACGGTATATGTAGTCAAAAATTATTTCGTGTGGATAATAATGTGTGGAATGCAGAATATGTTGTGCAAAATGTTTTACATAAATAAAAAATAAAAGCAACAATCATGAAATTAAAAACACAGGGTTAAGCGATATTTGCATAAAAGTTTTGTGTTTTTTTCGTGTACTAAAATTTGTGTCAAATATTTCCACATCTCATAATAGTGATGAATTTGTAATATGGGATTTTTAATTTTATTATGAATTGTTTGGTTTTTTGTTCAATAAATAAAATAAAAATTAATGAAAACTGTTTTTAATTAATTGTCGGTAGTATATGACCGACAAATTGTCAGAACAACCAATTTTTTGAAGCGGTTGGTTATGGCGACATACAACAGATAATTTTAGCCACCATTTTCCAAACCAAATATAATTGTTGTCAACATGGAAACAGAAGTATACCACAACCAAAATGTTGGTTGTCCTGATGGAATCGCATGATAGTAGACAGAACTACCAAAATTCGGATGGCAAATAATTCGGTTGAGGCAACCAAACTGTATTATTTGTGTATTACAATGGTAAACGACCGAGAGAATTGGGTTGGCAGAGAGAAATGGTTGGGTAAATAACTTAGTTTTGATATAGCTCACAGACTACCTTTGAAGTGTCTATCAAGCCGAAATAATGGCAATAGGGAAGTCACCTGAGTCGCAACATAGTTAAGTTGATAGGAACGGGACAACATTACAAATTCTCGAAGAATTTCATATATTGGCGCGTCACTGTTTACATGCAAGTTTTGGCTTAGGCAAGAGGCAGTCGGACAGTCTAATGAGATGAACAGAAATCGACATCTGTAGGGTAGCTAGACAAATCTGTTACCTATTGTATTTAGAAAATGTATGTACATACGATTTCTGTTACCTTAAAGTTAAGTTACGGTTCCGTTTGCCAAACACAGTATTAACTTTGAAACAACATTTTCCCATAAGCTGCATATCTACTACCCATGGGATGTTAAACATCTTCGATAAATTGATGGGAAATGTGACCTAGTGTAAAAAACTATACTGTATTTACTCTGCAATCAGACTTTCTCTTCCCACTGTACGTGCTTTTCTTAAACGGGCAATTGATCTTCTCTCCCTGCACATAAAATCCATCTGTCCTCATATATAAGTAACTGCAACAACAAAGAAACCACTTTGGCTGGATGAACACTTTTGTTGTAATACTTATGCAAATTAGTCATAATTCCGCCATAAAAACAGTAGACTCATTTAGAGTCATTTGCTGCTGCACCTTCTTACCTTCTTTGACTTTGTAGTCGCATAGCCGCTATTTGGGCTTTCCAGAGAAACGACCGAAGCAAAAAAGTGCATTGTGGATGGATGGACGGGCGGACGGACGAATGGATACCTTAAACAAATGATGATGATAACAACAAGTAAGGTAGTTATGCGTACGTCGTTCGTATGTGTGTCTTGGAATTTAAAAATACATTTGCGTTTTTCTCTTTTGTTGTGCAAAGAAATGTGTGCCAAAAATCGAACAAAGTTCATTGCTCTTTAATTGGAGGGAGAGATAAAAAGAAAGCCAGTCAATCACTAATTAAAAAATAAATTATTTAAAAAAAGTCAGCAAAAACGAGGATTGAACCCGGGGCCTTTCACACGCACAGCCAGCGTTCTGCCTGTGAGCTAAATATGTAACTTCCGCTATCGCCACAAAGTGTGTTTATAATATGGTAGCATTAGTAATCATAGACCATCGAGAAATATCTGTACATGTGTTTGCTTTTATAGTACGCTGTGGCAACGCTAGCTATTTATAGGGATGTCAAACAAACACATGTGTGTTGTGTATTTTGTATTAATTTAAAATATAGACAGATTTATCGTCCAACATAAATGAAAGGGAAGTTAACACAAACATGTCAGTAAAAACGGTGAAAAGTTCTGATTCACACTCGGCAATTTTTTCCAAGCAAGTGCCAAGGTTTGTAGGAGAGAGAGGCATAGAGATATTTCCGCCTGCCTCTCTCACCAACAAACTTTGACACTTGCTTGGAAAAAATTGCCGGGTTTAAATCGGGACAAAATTAGGCTCGGTTAATCTTCTCGGCAATTTTTTTCC
The DNA here is from genome assembly GCA_963930755.1 of Eudasyphora cyanicolor. NCBI lineage: Eukaryota > Metazoa > Arthropoda > Insecta > Diptera > Muscidae > Eudasyphora > Eudasyphora cyanicolor. The sequence goes on along the minus strand of OZ005738.1, from coordinate 168,308,895 downwards.
AAGCGGAAAATTAGGCCGAGCCTAATTTAGTCCTGATTTACACTCGGCAATTTTTTCCAAACAAGTGTCAAAGTTTGTAGGTGAGAGAGGCAGAGAGCTCTTTCCGCCTGCCTCTCTCACCAACAAACTTTGACATTTGCTTGGAAAAAATTGCCGAGTGTGAATCAAGACTTACATATCCTCCACCATGGATTACATTCTATACTATAACAAAAAAATCTTAGACGTAAAATAGAATCAAATCATGGACCGCGTATTGTTCATTTTTGTTGTAGCAAATTATTTTAAAAATAAAATGGAAACTGTTAAGCTTCAGCCAAACTGTTTAACCAAAGATATTTAAGAGCGACCTCGATATGGGGACTTCATATATCAAAAAATATATGGTACACAGCTTAGATAATTATATTTAAGAGCGGCCTCTGTAGGAGAGCCATATCAATACATGTACCGATATGGTAAATTTTCGTGGTGTAGAATTTAAGTATAGATGAAGTTTTTTATGTTTAGATTAGAGTGGCAGTTGGAGTTACCAGCTTACATAAACCAATTGAAATCTCTAGCCTACCACATACTCAGATGCCTCTCATTAAAACCATCATGTTTGATACACAAAGTTATCAGTATTACAAGATCTGTCAGACTTCCTAGAAATGTCGACCCCAGCATATCCAGACGTCGTTTAATCAATGCGGGACAGTAACAGAGCAGGTGCTCCAATTTCCCACCTTTTCCTCATATCCACAGCTTCTGCAGAAATCATTGGACTCAATTCCCAACTGATACTAACGTAGACTGATACTAACGTAGACAGTCTTTTCCTCCCTAGTGCGAGGAGATATTTTGCCCATTTTATGTCGTATCTTGGCCAGATTTTCTTAGCTACCACGGTTAACGTGGTGGCTAAAACCCGTTCTTTAGCTTCAGTGGAGCACCAATATATACAAATTCTTCAAGAATTTGTACTGTCGTTCCTTTATAGCTAGTTAATCGGCCTTGCAGTTCCCCGGGATATATATTGGCACTGCGGTCGTCGATGGCTGTATGTGAATTTAGGAATTCCCGTATTGCCATTATTTCGGCTTAATAGACACTACAAGTATCTGGTAATCTATGAGCTATATCAAATTGGAGTTTAAAAATAACCATAAAATAATTTGTAATATTTTTATCCTGTTTAGAACACCAAATCACACCAGTAAATGTTATGCACTGCCCTTCGACAAAATATTCGTAAACTAATGTAATTAGATAACAAAGAGTTTCAAATGATATTGTTTTATCTGCACACATTAATCCAACATTTGTTCACATGTCGCCACCACCAAATGGACAAAACTGCAGTCTGGCAGCTCTCGTTCATGGGGGGATGTAGCTCAGTGGTAGAGCGCTCGCTTTGCATGTGAGAGGCCCCGGGTTCAATCCCCGGCATCTCCAGATTTTTTAATAAAATAGTTTTTGTATATTATTAAGCTACGTACAAACGATTGCCAGATCGGACAATATTGGCGGAAATGCAACCATGTGAACATACAATTTTTATCCTGCAACGTTGGCAGAAAAGTCATTGTGAGATAATTTGCAGATTGTTAGATGTGCGAAGTTAATGCATGTGACAATGACGCCATTTTGAAAAACATTTTATTGGCAACACTGTCTGTAAAGTATTTTTATTGACAATCCTGCATATAAATATTTACAAAATATCCAACCTTAAACACCAAGAAGCCGTAAGCGCCACAGACCTTAGATTGTATAGATGTGCCGTCCCCGAGCGAATAAGTTATCAGTTACGAACGAATAAAAATTTCAACGAGTAAAACTTCAAAGAGTGATGTTTTACGAGGATTTCGGACCGATTTTCCCGAATTTTTTGTAATTGTCACAATTAAAAAATTAATATCAATCGATTAGTGCAAAAAAAGTTCAAACTATGTTCGCGGAAACCTGTTTTTTCGCGTGTGACAATTCATTCCTATTCGTTCGTAACTGATAGATTTTGACGTTTCTGGCTGACGGCACATCTATACAATCTAAGGTCTGTGGTAAGCGCCGTAAGAAAGTAGAGGAGGAGGTTTCTTTTGCGATACGTTTTGGTTTAAATGCATATGCAATGCGTACATCTGTTTATATTACTATAAAATTTTGTATAACGGTATATTTTACACCTATAAAATTCGAACAATTAATGCCATTTGTCATAATTAAACGATTTCCCTCAAAAGAAAAAAATTTGGCGGTTAGGGCTCGATATGTTGTAAATATATATATGAAATTGTAAAGTTTTCTTGCAATCGTCTGAATTGTCAATTCACCTTTGCCTAACAATCTGTCATTGTCCGTACATTTGCAGCACTTTAACAGGGTTGATAACGTTGTCCGATCTGACAATCGTCTATACATAGCATTACCAATGAAATTATAAAAATTTTAAGTTAAAATGTTTTTATTTCCGCCAACTAGAAAGATCCATCATATGAAATTGCCTATTTACATATAAAATCGGTAGAATCTATAATATATATTTACATACAATTTGGTGAATAATGGGGTTATTTTCACGCCCCTTTTGTAATTCCCACATAAAATGGCCAAATCACAACAAAAATTTTATTGCTGCCAACATTGCTAACAGTACATATTAACACCCAAATCTCGGTGAAATTTTTTTAATATTCTCGGAGGTCGACTCTAGTTTAGAGGAAGACCTTAGAGGTCGACGCTGTTATAGAGGAAGGCCTCAGAGGTCGACTCTAGTATAGAGGAAGACTTCAGCGGTCGAATCTAGTATAGAGGAAGACTTCAGCGGTCGAATCTAGTATAGAGGAAGACCTCAGAGGTCGACTCTAGTATAGAGGAAGACCTCAGAGGTCAACTCTAGTATAGAGGAAGACCTCAGAGGTCAACTCTAGTATAGGGGAAGACCTCAGATGTCGACTCTAGTATAGAGGAAGACCTCAGAGGTCGACTCTAGTATAGAGGAAGACCTCAGAGGTCGACTTTACTATAGAGGAAGACCTCAGAGGTCGACTCTACTATAGAGGAAGACCTCAGAGGTCGACTCTAGTATAGAGGAAAATCTCAGAGGTCGACTCTAGTATAGAGGAAGACCTCAGAGGTCGACTCTAGTATAGAGGAAGACCTCAGAGGTCGACTCCAGTATAGAGGAAGTCCTCAGAGGTCGACTCTACTATAGAGGAAGACCTCAGAGGTCGACTCTAGTATAGAAGAAAACCTCAGAGGTCGACTCTAGTATAGAGGAAGACCTCAGAGGCCGACTCTAGTATAGAGGAAGACCTCAGAGGCCGACTCTAGTATAGAGGAAGACCTCAGAGGTCGACTCTAGTATAGAGGAAGACCTCAGAGGTCGATTCTAGTATAGAGGAAGACCTCAGAGGTCGACTCTAGTATAGAGGAAGACCTCAGAGGTCGACTCTAGTATAGAGTGAGACCTCAGAGGACGACTCTAGTATAGAGTAAGACCTCAGAGGTCGACTCTAGTATAGAGTAAGACCTCAGAGGTCGACTCTAGTATAGAGTAAGACCTCAGAGGTCGACTCTAATATAGAGTAAGACTTCAGAGGTCGACTCTAGTATAGAGTAAGACCTCAGAGGTCGACTCTAGTATAGAGTAAGACCTCAGAGGTCGACTCTAGTATAGAGTAAGACCTCAGAGGTCGACTCTAGTATAGAGTAAGACCTCAGAGGTCTACTCCAGTATAGAGGAGGACCTCAGAGGTCGACTCTGCCCCCATTTTTAAACAGCCATTACAGCAAAGCACACGTATTTTTATAACCTTTAAATAGTTTAATGATTAATACTTAATAAATACTACAAATGAAATAAATAAACCTTTTCAATTAGTTATAAGAATGGCGTTAAATTTTTAAATCTTGCAAAGCTCTTATCTTATCCGAATCACCGTTATTCTAGGGGATGTAGCTCAGTGGTAGAGCGCTCGCTTTGCATGTGAGAGGCCCCGGGTTCAATCCCCGGCATCTCCAGTATATTTTGTCAATTTGTGTGGGATGTTAACAGAAGGTACCATATTGAAAGGGTTCTGCACTAATATAAACATTATGAGCTGTTCATTTCGACTGGTGGTTACTTCGGTCATTTCGACTGGACGGTAAAAACATTATAATACACAAAATTTCACGTAGTTATTTAAAGTTATAAGCTGATCTTGATTTGTTAAGATTTGGTCATTTCGACTGGACTGTAAAAACATTACAATTGACAAAATTTCACGTAGTTATTTGTATCTACTGGTATTAAAGTTATAAGCTGTTAACTTGTTGTACTAATTGATCTCTTTGTGTGGGAGGTGCCAAAAGGGTCGGTGCAACTTCACCCATTTTTTCTATGACACTTTAGTGTTCTCAATGTATTATAATATTTGTTAAGCTTTAAGCCATTCATTCCAATTTGTTATAATTATGGATTTAAATGTTTAGATCTTATCGAGCTCTTATCAAAATCCCCGTTATTCTAGGGGATGTAGCTCAGTGGTAGAGCGCTCGCTTTGCATGTGAGAGGCCCCGGGTTCAATCCCCGGCATCTCCATAATATTTTGTCCCGGCGAATGTTTCATTATTTTCCAAGGCAATAAAACATCCGCTTTCCGCATTTGGGAAAATTTAAAGCTTGTTTGAAATCGCAGAAAGCAATGAAGTAAGTACATACAATTTCTCAGACTATAATTTTACTACGAGATTATGTCATCAACAAGTTTTATCCCGTGACAACGACGAATTTGCTCGGCATTTAATCTCAATGTGTAGAAAATTGTCGTCGTCACAGGATGCAACTAACTAATCGACGAGATGATATATCCATTATACTTATACATATGTACATCATATAATTTATCAATGGGGGAGACCCCAACTCCTCATTGACTGAGAAAAGGATGAACAATTTACAATAACAAAATATTCTGGAGATGCCGGGGATTGAACCCGGGGCCTCTCACATGCAAAGCGAGCGCTCTACCACTGAGCTACATCCCCCTGTACCAGTGATAATTTTAGAAACCTCATCAGAAAACGGCTTGACTTTTTAATATTGGAATTGTCGATCTTTGTACCTTATTCATACTTCTATGCCATTTTTTACATAGTCCGATCCCAGGGAAACCCTACAAAATAATTTTATTTAAAAAATCCAAAAAAGTTTTGGAGATGCCGGGGATTGAACCCGGGGCCTCTCACATGCAAAGCGAGCGCTCTACCACTGAGCTACATCCCCTGATAAATCCGGAGTGTCAGATTGCAGTTTTGTTCATTTGATGGTGGTTTGCAAAAAATTGGAGTAATGTGTGCAGATAAAACAAATCATCGGTATATGGCATAAACTGACCAAGTCGCTTTTCGAGAAATTTTTTATTGTAGCAAGATATTATTAGTTTATACGTTTTCTATTCATTTATAATGGGTGATCTAAGTAGAGATACTTTTTCAATAGCCTTTTTTTGACAGATCACCTGTAAGTCGTGTCATGTTATTTTTGTTAGGTATTGTTAGGCATTTCATCATGGAAAGACTTACGCCTGAACAACGTTTACAAATTATTCAGTTTTATTATCAAAATTATCGTTCGCCAATTGCACTAAGTCTATTTTTTTAAAATCCAAAAACATTTTCCAGTCGACCCATCTCTTTAAGAGATCTGCAGCAGTCGAGAGCTGTTTGTGAATTTAGGGATGTTGCCTCCAGAGCTATATCCAAACTAAACTCTGCACAATGTACTCCGAAGCCAACCCATTCATCTCTGGCCGGAATCATAGTGATGTAATTTTTATCGAAGGTGTACACAGTTGGTAAATAGTCCACTCGGTCGGTTACCATAGCACTACACTGTGATATCCTCATGTGACCGTAGTTCTTGTACCTCCACATTGATAGGCAGTTTAATCTTATTGCCGCTTTGGTTGCAACTTCTCTCGCCACAATATTAATCGGCAGTATATGGAGTATGGCTTGTAGAGACTCGGACGCTGTAGTCCTTAAGTCTCCGAACCTTTGTTAGTAGGTTGGTGATGGTTAGTTTGTCAGTTGCCGTCCACCATACCACAATGTATAAAAGTATAGGACGAACTACTGCTATATACATATATCCAGTGGACGATTTTAGGAGAGAGGCCCCACCGCGATCCTACAGCCTTTTTGCAGGAATATAAGGCGACGTTGGCCTTCCTTACACGTTCCAATACGTTAAGTGTAAATAACAGTTTTCTATCTAGAATTATTCCTAAAAATGTTGCACTTTCAGAGAAGACTAGATCTGTTCCATTTATCCGAGGTGGAGGATCCACATGTGGGACTTTATTCATCCTAGTAAAGAGAACCTATTCTGTCTTGGGCCGCTGCTTCTGGCCCATCTAGCAAATTTGCTCAGAGCCACCTGTAGGATGTCTCTGAGGACGTTTACGAATTTGCCACTCACTGCGATAGCCACGTCGTCCGCATATGCCACGACCTTGCAGCCACAACGTTCTAGATCTAGCAGGATTTTATTCACCGCTAAGTTCCAAATTAGTGGAGACAGTACTCCTCTTTGTGGGGTCCCTCTGTTTACAAACCTTGTTAGAGTTGTGGACCCAAGACATGCTGTTATGCGTCTTCTGTTGATCAGACTTTGAATTAGTCTAATCAAACTAGAGTTAACTTTTAGATGTGATAGTGCCGCAATTACTGCATCTGAGTGAAAGTTGTTAAAAGCCCCTTCTATGTCAAGAAATGCCACCATGGTAAATTCATTGAAATGCAAGAACGATTCGATAGTGCTCACAAGTTCGTGCAGGGCTGATTCTGTAGACTTCCCCTCATTGGTTGGTTCACCGACAGGAGTTTTGTATCCAGGTTTTCCCTAATGAAATAATCTAAAAGTATTTCCAGACCTTTCAATAGGAAGGAGGATAGTCAAGAGCAAGAGCGTCTTTGCGCCTTTCTAAGCTCCTTCTTATAGATCTTGAGTTGCTCTTTATAGGCATCCCAAACATTAGCGACCCCAGTAGATTTAGCCTTGTTGAATAGCTTGTTGCAGGTCATTTTCATAGCCGTTAGCTCAGAAGTCCACCATTGGGGTTTAGTTTTACCCTTGTACCTTGTTTTTGGACAGGCTTCTTCAAGGGAACTATTGAATGATGTGGTAATATGCTCGACCAGATTATCCAGACCGGCTTTGTCATTCGGTTCGTACAGAAGTTTGGAGTTGAGGACTTTCTTGAAATTCTTCTCATACAGGTGCCACTTTGTCTTTCTCACATTTCTGTGGACGGCAGGTTCAGGCGCTTTTTCAGCGAGTTTGAACTCAATATAATGGTGATCTGAGAATGAGTGGTCGTCCAGTACATTCCACCCAATAATTTTGTATGACAGCCGGTCAGTAGCAAACGTTACGTCTAGTACTTCTTGTCTGTCTTTAATTGTAAAGTTCGGTTTATTGCCTATGTTACAAATTCTTAGATTGGTAGTTAGAATAAAGTCAAGAAGCGAATCACCCCTATTGTTTATATCCGTACTACCCCAGATAGTGTGATGATCGTTCGTGTCTGCGCCAATAATCAGCTCGACCTCGTCAGACGTTGCTTCTTCTACTACTTCCAGTCGGTACTACAGCTTCATAAGGCAAGTAACTGGAGACCACCCGATATATGCGATTACCGATCCCCAGATTAGCAGATGTTTGATCTTTACCACTTAAATTAGCCAGGAGAAAGATACTTAGATCTTTCCTGGCCAAAATGCAGGTTCTTGAAGTGCCTTCACAGTTGGCCACAAGCAGTTTAAAGTTGGGTGTCCTGATATCGCACACCCTTCCTCCCACTGCGTAGGGCTCCAGTATCAGGGCGATGTCTACTGTACCTGTGGACAGGCGCAGCAATAGAGCCGCTGAGGCTGCTTTAGCGTGATGGAGGTTAATCTGTAGAATTCTTACCATCATTGGTAAGTGACAGTTTAACATCCACACCGACAAGGGTGTTATCGAACTCTTCGTTCGTATCATCGAGAAGTGTGTCCCCGCCAGATGCGTCAAAGAGTCCGGAGACTCCCCTCAGCTCCTGTGTGTCAGAAGTAGAGCTTTCGTCCTCAGAGAAGGTCGTTACAGATCTTCTGTTAGAGTTGGAGTCACCAGAAATAATAGGCGTGGTTACCTCCGCACTTCCAGAAAGAAAGACGGTGAACGACTCACCCTCGGCAGTGTGAGCTATATCCTGCTTGTATACCTTCAAGACTATAGATTCGAAGCCATATTGTAGGTTTGCACTTGCACGTTGTACATGGGAGGTGGATTCAGCGTTAAGGATCAAATTGACCTGCCGCTTTTTACCATCCGTCTCACCCACCTTGCTGATTCTCCAATTATGGTCCGGCAGACCATGATTGGAATCTTTTATTATTTCTAATATGTCAGCCGGGTTGGAGGGCTCTTTTGTAACCCAGGTGATGGCTCTAGGGATGTTGTTTTTTCGACAACATCCAACTGGGCACCTGGCCACACCTCACCCGCTCGACTCAGAGCAGCCTTATACAGGTCTACTGATCTGGCATCTCCGAAATATAAGAGCTTTACTCTCCCCTGATGCATCCTGAATCGTTGCATCGAGGTAATCAGCCATTATGGCTCATTACCTCGATGTCCGTAGAGAAATGCCGGGCATTTCTGCAATGGCTGATTGCACATGGCTCCATTTGTCCTTGAGGATGGATGCATCCTCACTACTTCTGTCAATAACGGCCATCACTAGACTCTCCTTCGCCACTTCATTGAAGGGCTTGGTGAGTGTCCTGTTGATGGTGACATTAGGGCCTCTTGCCTTTTTCGAAGGCTGGGGTTCATCAGGTGATCTGATTCTTTTGACTTTATTAGCCGTTAACACAGCTGAATTTGTGGCTCTTTCAGCCGGCTCATTGGCCTTAGAAGCATCTATGACGCCTTTAGCCCAGGTAATTGACTCTTTTTATTTTTCGGTAAGAGCCGAACCTCAACAGCCTCCAACTTCGTCAAAACTCTGAGCGCAATCCGGTCCTCATTGTGCTTCCGTTTTGACGGTCGGACATGACGTTTTCCCCTCACCGTAGCACCTGTTGTGAGTACTGGGGGGAAATTTTCACCATTTTTGGTGTTGTCGGCTTTGGCCAAGGCCAACGGACGGACAGTAGGACGATTGGGGAACCCCGCTCCATCGGAACACGAAGGCATCCCCTCAACGAAATTATTTTTTTGTCTGTATTAGCTCGTAATAGGTACTACGATGTAGGCCTTCCAGACTTTGTACAGATATTTTTTACGATTGCGTAATAGATACTGCGCAATAGATTATAACTATCCGCTCTGTGCTAAACACGTCCGTTCACTACGACTGATCAGGAACGATACTGACAAGTAAAGAAGTTCCATAGTCCGCGATGTAAATTTTTGACAAACAAAAAAGCGCCATTTGCATTACAAATTACAATTCTTTTGATTTTACAATAATTAATTTTCGTAATACGCAGTGAAATAAGAAAAAATTAAAAAAAATAATGGTAAGAAGAGTGGCAAAGTCAATTTTGCCATAAATTTATCGTTCTGATCAAAGAAAATAAAGTTATAAAGAAGTTCCGTCCAGTAGCGAGTAGTCTATCAGTTACGAACGAATAGAAATTTGATTTTAGCGAGTGATTTTTTTGCGTATTTAAAGATCGATTTTCGAAATTTTTTTGCAATGATCACATTTAGAAAATAAATATAGATCGTTATGTACAAAAAAAGTTCAAAAAATGATACAGAAAACTATTTTTTTCGAGTTTGAAAATCATATCTATTCGTTCGTAACTCACGAAAATGTAAACAAAGTCGCGACGGATCATCTGTATAATAGTGTCTGTGGATCTGATTGCTATGGGACCCAAACTCTTAATTATGCTTAATTTTTTTGCAATATTTATATGGCTTGGGAACCATTTAAATATTCAAAGTCAATTTTGCAATAAATTTATCGTTCTGATCAAAGAAAATAAAGTTTTAAAAAAGTTCCGTCCAGTAGCGAGTAGTCTATCAGTTACGAACGAATAGAAATTTGATTTTAGCGAGTGATTTTTTTGCGTATTTAAAGATCGATTTTCGAAATTTTTTTGCAATGATCACATTTAGAAAATAAATATAGATCGTTATGTACAAAAAAAGTTCAAAAAATGATACAGAAAACTATTTTTTTCGAGTTTGAAAATCATTTCTATTCGTTCGTAACTCACGAAAATGTAAACAAAGTCGCGACGTATCATCTGTATAATAGTGTCTGTGGATCTGATTGCTATTGGACCCAAACTCTTAATAATGCTTAATTTTTTTTTGCAATATTTATATGGCTGGGGAACCATTTAAATATTTTTCTAGACAACTATTATTATTTTTTGTTTAATTTTTTAAATATTGTTGTACATAGTATTCATCTTACAATACATGCATAACTGGCCTCTTGGGTTTTCTATGTATTGATGTATGTTGTCTAATTCATATTTTCAAAAGGGAGATGAAAATCTAACAGAAGAACAAAAAATGGAAATTGAAGTTTACTACTTTAATATGAATGAAAGGTTTCATTCGCGACATAACATAAATGAACAATTGGTAATGGGATGGAGGGAGTATCCCTTCTTTTCAGAAAAGAGAGAAAAGCTGCAGGAGATATTTAAAAATGTTCTTGTGTCGATGACCGACAAAGAAAAATCATCTCCTTTGACCAAATGAAGGTGAGGCATTTCACACACCAATTTGTCAACGCATTTATTGCGAAAGGTAAGTCAATTTAAATATTGCTTTATTTAAATTTTTATTAGGATTAATATTATTATTCTTATTATAAATAATTTTTCGATATTTTAACATTTACGTAAGGCCTTTTTCCGGAGTGGAACTTCTGCTACTGATTCACATACCACAAAGAACCTACAGAACATGGTGAATTGGCTGTAGCATTGGGAAGAAGTCTAAAAATTGCCACAAGATGTGGGGTGGAAATCGCTACGGTCACATGTGGCCAGGATCCTAGACATAGTCATATGGGAGATGTATTGTCATACGTGATGAAAGTGGATATATACTCAACGAGCAAATGAGTCGAACTGGAAATAGATTATTTTTGTTTCATGATTTATACCATCTTATGCATAATGCGCGCAGAGCGTTCCTTGGAAATGTTTTGAATACATGTGGAATTTCTATTGAACATCTAAAATTAATATTAGAAGATGAATAATGTTTAGACAATGATGAATTTAAGTGGGATGGTTTCACCATTCCAAAGGGATCTGGACAATCTGGACAATTATACACGCAAGAAATTATTTCGGAATTACGAAGGTAATGGAGAGGGTAATTACTTAATCGTTGCTTAACGTTATATTATTTTCATAGTTATTCACGGGAAAACCGACATGCAGACGTAACCCAGACCATTGAATATATGAACATGATGAGAAAGTTCATAAAAGCTTTTTCCGCAGATGGAATAATATTTATTTCCACAAATACCTCCCTCTCCTCTCTTCACACCCACTCTGAACGACCTGTATTTCATTGTTTTTTTTTATTACGGACATTACTCACATCCTTTTATTATATGATACAAATATAATTCCTATACCCAGACATCTAGTATGTATATACAAATAAAAACAGAAGTAACAATATTAAATGAATAAACTAAAATTAAATGGATTTTGTGCTAGTGTTTAGTTACGAAAAATTGTGGAGCTTACACATGTATTATAAAATATAAAAGTTTTTGGTTCCAGACAATACTCGGAATACAATCATATGTTTTTGTGTTACAATATTAATGCAAATAAATTAACTAATACGTCAGTGGTTTTCTGGAATAACAATACATCTCAAAAAGTGATAATGTTCAGGAGAAGCAAAATACTTTTTCTCTCGCAGCGCATTTGATACTAAGGGCCTGTTTCTGTAACTTATTTTCGTTCGTCTACGGCGAACGATCAAAAATCACTCAATTATTCTGAGAAATCTATAAGTCACAGCAGTTTATAATTCGGTGTGTCTATAGAAAAGCACGTAAAGAGCTCGTACCTAAAATATTTTTAACCTGCGTTTTATAGAATTCAAGTAATAGTTGAGAGATTTTTGATCGTTCTCCGTAAACGAACGAAAATAAGTTACAGAAACAGGCCCTAAATGTACATAGTTAAATGTTGGAAAACGTCACCAAAAATTTAACATAAGTAGGAGTTTCACTATGGATTGATAGATGATTAGCTGAATACATCTTCGCGGAAATCGAAAACTTCTGATATAGACGGTTATTCCAGATAAACACAGGTATATTTTCGCAACATTAGCAATTTCTACCTTAATGCTGTCAATAAATTTAATATGATTCAATTTAGTTTAAATTCGGTTAAGTATTGGTAGACTGGTTCGTATTATTATTGCTGAGTCCACTACAACAATTAGCTTGCGAGGATTTTACTCCCAAGGATGATAGTCCTACAGAATCGTTGTTTTTATTTAAAAACGACGAGCTGTCTTTACTTCTGGCCTGATCTATTAACTCTGCCGCGATCTCGTAAAATAGCCTCTCAACGTTCTCTGCCTCCTTGGCTGATGTTTCTAGGAAGTACATGTCGTGTTGTTTCGCGAATTCCTCTCCTATTTGTGTGGGTATTTCTCTGTCATCCCGATCGGTTTTGTTGCCAACTAATATCTTTAAAACTTTGGAATTTGCAGCATATTCTTGTATTTCACGAAGCCAGTCGGGTAGGCAATCGAACGTAGGCTGGCAACTGATGTCATAAACTAAAATCAAAGCATGCGCAGATCTGTAATAACTCTGTGTAATGGAACGAAATCGCTCCTGTCCGGCAGTATCCCAAATTTGGAGCTTTATTTTATCGCCATCAACTTCAACAGTTTTTATCATAAAATCGACGCCAATGGTAGCTCCTTGTCCTGGTGGAAAAAGTCCCTGTGTGAAGCGTCTAACAAGGCAAGTTTTGCCAACACCAGCATTTCCGACGAGGACAATTTTGAAAAGAAATTTGTATTCATCCATGTTAAATTGGGCTGTGAGTTCTTCTGCTTAAGGTTTTGCGACGTAAATACAGCTGACTGTGATGTGACTGGGCCTATGACTCATACACTCCGTTTTATGTTACTACTGCCAAAAATCTGGTTTATCAACAAAAACAACACATTAGCACATTTGACAACTTTAAATGGAATAAAATAGCATTTCTTAATACATCACTTTTACTTACTGCAATATTAAATGCACACACCGAACAATATACCCATAATATACTAAGGTTTTAATTTCTGCCAAATTTTTATATTGGCCTAATCGTCAGAGAATCAAGCCGAACCCAAAATTGCAAAATTGTTAACTGAGCATTCATGTCGTCGGATGGAGAAACAACATATCTATCCGTACATCGTTCCTGCGCCTTTTGATTTTTGTCATATCACTTGGAATTTCTGTTTACTGGTAACAGCCTTAACTCCAGGAAAGTTCGATTTTGTCTTGGCTTTAGTAAGATAGTGTACCGACCCGTCTTAACATTTCCATTTATAAATATTATTTAATTTTAATTTCTTCTATCTCGTCAACAGCTGTGTTTATTTTTCTTGTGGTGGTGTGTGTGAAAAAATACAGCGTTGTATTTGGTGACTTAATGCAAATTATCTTATCGATAACGGAAAACGCCCGATAACTCGATAAGTGTATTTTCGGAGGCGGCGATTTACCCGATTGGCGACGGCCAGCAAACAAAACAAGAAGCCGACGCCACACAAATATGGCGTCGTGAATTACCGATAACCATTGTTTTGATTTCACCGATCGGCAATCAGAGAAAAAGTGTAAACAAATAATCCCGTGTCCATTTTTAATTTTGCGAATTTTTGAAATAAAATTAAATTGCATCGAGAATGCCCGATGATAGCGATGAGATATTGAAAATAAGGAAATTTCTAAAGGAGCGTTTGCTCAGGGACTACAGTACATTTCGGGGCCATGAAAATGAACGAGATAATATACGAGAATTGCTGAAGCGGACGGCCGAGACAGGGGAATCCAACTCTATGCTGTTAATAGGACCACGAGGAGCAGGGAAAACTACAGTAAGTAGAAAAAAGCACATACACGTATACATATGTGGAAGTAATGATTACTTAAGGCAAACTTCTTTGCAGCTAATCAATGCGGTCCTAACAGATCTAATGAAGAATAAAGATTTCATTCAGAACACTTTGATTGTCCACTTGAATGGTAATCTTCATACTGATGACCGCTTGGCCCTTAAATCTGTTACGGTACAAATGCAGCTGGAAAATGCCACCGATGGCAAAGTGTTTGGCTCGTTTGCCGAGAATTTGGCTTTTTTGTTAGCCTGCTTGAAAGCGGGCAATAAACGTTCGAAAAGTGTGATCTTCATATTGGATGAATTCGATATGTTCTGTGGACATCACAACCAAACTCTGCTATATAATTTATTTGATGTTTCGCAAAGTGCCCAGGCTCCTATATGTGTGTTGGGAATAACATGCAGATTGGATGTTATTGAATTGTTGGAAAAGCGAGTCAAATCCAGATTTTCACATCGTCAGGTGTTCTTATTCCCAAATGGTGAAGACTTTGATGAATACATCAAGTTGTTTGGAGAACTTTTGAGTATACCCAGTGATAAACAGTTGAAAGAACAGTCCGAGAGAGTGGCTAACCTAAAACATTTACTGTCCAGTGAGATGACATTCCATCGAAGCCATTTTCAACCTTCCAAATATAAATTCAACAAGAAATATACAGAGTCTTGGAACAAACACATAGCGGGATTGATCAAATCTCCCGCTGTCAATAAAGCCATGCAGGCCGTGTTTGATTTTGACGTTAGCCAGGCCTTTCTCAAATCCTTCAGTTTTCGTTTGGTTTGTCAAATGCAAACGTCGGCTGCAATTAATGCGCAGATCACTCCCGAACACATTACCCAGTTAGCGGCTTCCTATGAAACTGACGAAAAGGTAGAGCTGTTATGTGGCCTATCCGTCTTGGAATTATGTCTCGTTATAGCGATAAAACATCATTCGGAAATCTACGATCGAGATCCTTTTAATTTTGAAATAATTTTCTCCAGATTTAACAAATTTGGCAAAGGATCGTCCACCATGCAGGGCATAGAAAGGCCGGTGGCCTTAAAGGCATTCGAACATTTGCGAAATATGGAGATCTTGCTTCCGCTAACAGCGACAACATGTAAAGTTCAGAAAGAGTTCGAAATGCACAAAGTGGTTTTAACCTACGGTCAAATAAATCAAGCGGTGCAACGCTATCAAGCATTACCCACCGAAGTTCATCAGTGGTCACAGAGCTCTATAATTTAGATAGTTAATGCTCGATTTTTTTAAAATTATTTATACACAATTAAGAGTTTGAAATAAATGATATTTAGAGAACTGTTAAAGAAGAGGAAGCCTTTTTTTAACACTCACGGCGAGGATGACACATGTATGTTATTTTCTACGGATCAAAAGAGAAACACATCGTTAGTGTGACCTGATGTTTGAGCTATGTGACGACCGCTTTAAGTGCATGGACATCCAGCAAATAATATTTTGTAGGCCTTGTTACCTCCTCTTCCTTAACTGGATGAACATAACTCCCAAAGAGCAAAGAGGACTGATGGTCCAATTAGGATTTTGTCCATTTCTCTCAATATGCTGCAAACATGAGTTTGAAGCCTAATCGCATTTTCACAAGATTGGATGAAAAATAAATATTACATGTCAAATATAAAGCCTTTGTGTAGGGGCAGTATCGGGTGATGGTCCTACAGAAATTAAATTGAAACTGCAATATTTCAGTATGAATGCTTTTAGGCGAAATATAATACAAATTCCCAGTTCACAATCAGATAAATTTTAAAATCTGGCTTCCAATGGGAGCAACATCAATGAGTCAATTTTCTACTAGAACGATTTGATTTATTGTTATTATTGTACATAGTTCATATGTATGTATGTATATTTCGAGATCAACTTTCTTGGCTAAAAAACATCCAAAACTGGGCCGGTCATCAGGACGATGATGATGGTTGCCGCTAAAAACAGAGACCTTTATCAATAAAAATGTCTTTATTTCTTTTTTGTATATAAGCTCATAACATGTAACTTATTGTATGATCGCATATATCCGAATAACGGATGCACAAATAAAAGAAAATGAAGATCATGTGAACAGAATATAGCTAAATCAGTATGTGATACCCGAATATATCCTGACCAAATCCCTCTTAATATGTTCTCATTTTAAACAAAAAGTTGATTAAATTATTTTTTTAATTATTTAAATTAGTCAAAGTTCAGTAAAACAAAACAGATACAAAACAAACAAAAAAACTGAAAATAAAGACAATTCATATCAATTGAAAAGAGCCGCAACTAGTCATCCATTTGCTTAACGTGTTGGCTTCCACTCAATGTGTTGTTGTTGCCATTGGGCTTCTTTTCGACTGCGTCGACAGAATGGAGAACACTTAGTGCTTCCACATTTCTCACAAGGATACCAGCATCCTGGACAATTATCGTAAAGACAATCACAAGGATCCACTTCATTTTTGTTCGCCACTACCCACTCCATGAGCTGATGTTTGTTGCTGCTGTTGGTGTTATCATTCTTTGAGGTCGCCGGTTTTTTAGGACGTCCTCGTGATGGCTTTGGCTTTGTTGCCTGGCCATTCATAATAGCGAGCGAGCGTTGTCTATCATGGAGGGATCAAAAAATTAACTATTTAGCGAGTTACTCGCTGGATTTTAAACCAAAATTACGCTGTTTTTGAACTTGGAAGGAATTTGCCATCCCTCTTGCTTGCACCGTTATGCGAGGAGTTGCCAGATTTACTTGAGTTACACGACAGATGGGATGTTGGTCCCGGGAAAACTTGTTCTCTTTTTGTTCACACGTTCTATTTCGGATATTCCAATATATAGGGTGATTTTTGGCAACACTGTTTTGGCAGCTCAGCTTTTTTCATCTTTAAAAATTGTTTTTCATCTTTAAACATTGAATTACATAGACCGCTCTATCGACTTAAATAATGATTTCATACATTTCTCTAAATTTTATGGGTCTTTTTTAAATCAAAACCGAAAGCTCTTAAAAATCTTTAAAAACAATGCATACATAGATATATGTATATAATATATAGTGGCAGAATATTCAGAATGTATTTGATTTTATCGTTTCCATTTGTAGAATAACAAGTCAGATTCACACGAGGCAATCTTTTCCAACAAAGTGTCAAAATTTGTAGGAGAGATAGGCAGGCTGACAGAGCTCTCTGTCTCTCTCTCTACAAACTTAAACTTTGATCCGTGCTAGGCAGTAAGTTTCAGATTGTATTTGATTTTATCCTAAACCATTTGTGGAATAAACCAGTAAGGAAAGGCTAAAGTCGGGCGGTGCCGACTATATAATACCCTACACCACTCTCGTAATATTGAATAACTCTGATATACAAATTTTGTAATTCATGTATAAATTGTTTACATAAATTTACTTTTGGGACATTTTATACTTAAATAATACCCTGTACCACAGTGTGGTGTAGGGTATAAAAACGATTGGATCTAAAGAGCCAAATCGGATGAAACATATATATGGGAGCTATAGCTAAATCTTAACCGATTTTCTTCAAATTCGGTAGTGTTGGTTCATGGATCAAGAAACTCTACCATTCTAAATTTCAACACGATTGTATGTAAAATACAGCTTTTATAGGACTAAAGGGCCAAATCGGACGAAACATGTATATATAAATCTTAACGATTTTCTTCAAATTCGGCAATGTTGGTTCATGGATCAAGAAACTCTACCATTCTAAACTTCAAAACGATCGGATGTAAAATTCAGCTTCTATAGGACTAAAGGGCCAAATCGGACGAAACATATATATGGGAATTTGGCAATGTTGGTTCATGGATCAAGAAACTCTACCATTCTAAATTTCAAAACGATCGGATGTAAAATACAGCTTCTAAAGGACCAAATCGGATGAAAGATATATATGGGAGCTATATCTAAATCTGCACCGATTTTCTTCAAATTCAGCAATGTTGGTTCATGGATCAAGAAACTCTACCATTCTAAATTTCAAAACGATCGGATGTAAAATACAGCTTCTATAGGACTAAAGGGCCAAATCGGACGAAAGATATATATGGGAGCTATATCTAAATCTGAACCGATTTCAACCAAATTCAATAGCGATCTTAACAGACGCGAAATACTCTAAACTGCAAAATTTCAGAACGATCGGAGTGAAATTGCGACCTGTAGTCGACGAACAACTTTACATGGACGGACGGACGGACATCGTTAAATCGACTCAGCTAGTGATTCTGAGTCGATCGGTATACATTAAGGTGGGTCTAGCTGTGTTATTTTAAGGTGTTACAAACATCTGCCGTGAAACAAACTTATAATACCCTGTACCACAGTGTGGTGTAGGGTATAAAAACGGTCAATATGTTTATGTAGCCCCAATATAATGAATGCTACCTTCCGATTTGATTTATTTATTTTATTCAATAATAAACCGAGCCTTAGGCCATATCAAAGACAATATAATTTAAGAAGACATTCCTTCCTGTAGCGAGTAATTGTCAGTTACGAACGAATAGGAATTTGATTCCAACGAGTGAGGTTTTTGCGGATTTTCAGACCGTTTTTCACGAATTTTTTGTAATTGTCACAATTAAAAAAATAATATTAATCGATAAATGCAAAACTAGTTCAATCAATGTTCGCGGAATACTGTTTTTTCGCGTGTTACAATTCATTTCTATTCGTTCGTAACTGATAGATTTTGACGTTTCGGCCTGAATGAATGTCTTCTTATATTCTATTTGTCTTTGGGCCATATATAGTCAATGACAATTGAATACTATAGACGTCGCATGGTATTTACAGACTTCATCCGCCAGGTGGCGTCCGAGCAGCCTTTCTCTCATTCTCGAATTCCTCTCTCAATTATTTCTCTTTCAAAACATGCAGACTTTTTGTACTCTCAAATAATTTCTGAGAAGGGAGTGAGTTTTTCAGTTTCTTTTGTAGTTGAATGTTTTGAAGTTGGAATATAATAAAATTAATGATGAAAATCTTTTCTCTCTTTGCAGAGTAAATAAAAGTAAATCTCCTCTCTTTGCCGAACGCTCTCTTTACAGTTTAGCCAGACAAAGCGCCATCTTCAATATGCAGACAAACTAAGGGCCTGTTTCTGTAACTTATTTTCGTTCGTCTACGGCGAACGATCAAAATTCTCTCAGCTATTGCTTGAATTCTATAAAACGCAGGTTAGAAATATTTTAGGAACAAGCTTTTTACATGATTTTCTACAGACACAACGAATTATAAACTTCTGTGATTTATAGATTTCTCGGAATAATTGAGTTATTTTTGATCGTTCGCAGTAGACGAACGAAAAAAAGTTACAGAAACAGGCCCTAAACGAATTGTCAAACTCCATGCGACGTCTATAGTAGGCGTGTTTTCGTTACACCATAAGTGCTTAATTTGTATGGGGAGCTAAGCACTTTTAAGCACTATTAGTTCCCGATGAAGTTTGGTGCTTGTGTTCATGTCTTAATCGAGTATGATGTTGCCAGATTGGGCACCCTATATTTAGCAATATGGCATCCCATTTTTGGAGAGATTTTATCAATTATTGTGAATTAACGGGAAGAAGAATAACAAAAATGGGAAATTATTTTAATATTTGCAAAAGAGTGTAAACAATTGAACATTGAATAGTAAATATATGTTTTATAAATACTTTTCACGAGTTTTTTGTCTGTTTCGCACTGTTCTTTCTTCGCAACTCATGACACCATTGCTACCAGATAGTGAAAATCCGCCACTTATTGCTTATGTGCCAGTTAGTGGAAGTCAGTTGTTTTCGTTGCAAAGTGCTAAACTAAAAGTGCTAGCTTGTAACGAAAACATGCCTAGTATTCAATTGTCATTGATATAGTTATAAATACTACAGAAACAAACAACAACAAAATAGTACGTATATATAAAAAGTTATAAACTAAAAGGAAATATTTAAGTAATGTGAGGCTACTAAATTAACGAAACTAACATTAAACTTATAAACTAAAAAATTAACTGAATATCAATAACTAACATACAAGGCATTAATATCATTCTGGGATAAAAGAAAAACTTATTATAAACACTTAATAACATGAATTAGAGACTATTCTGTTTACTACTCTGTTTATATTTCATACGTTTAAGTTTTAGTATAGCCTCCATAAATATTTATTTGTATCTAGTCCAGATTCAAACTCGGCAACTCTTTCCAAGCAAGTGTCAAAGTTTGCTGGAGAGAGAGGCAGCCGGAAAGAGCTCTCTGCCTCTCTGGACCAACTTTGGAAAAAGTTGGTCCATATTCACACTTGCAATTTTCTCCCCGCAGAATTGCAGTGCTTGTGGGTGATGGACGCAGTCGGTTACCCGTTATCTCCTTACCCTGACCGGTTCGCATGACTTCTGTGCGAAAAACAGCTGATGCCCCATGGTGGCTTTGATTTCTTTGAAGAATCCTGCCACAATCCTTTCGTCAGGTATTCAAATATTATTATAGTAGGTGATTTTAATTATAATCTTTTTAATTCCTCTATATCAGCCAGTTTTAGAGCAATTTGTTCTCGTATGGGTCTATCTATTAGCCACAATTCCTTGCCAACCCACTATGATGTTGCACATGCGTCTTCATCTTTGATTGACTTCGTTTTGTTTAGTAGTCCTTTTTTGCAATTTACAAGTCAGGTCCAATGTCCATCTATTTCCCATCATGCTTTAATATTTGGCGCTTTTAACGTTAATGTGTCACTACATGACAAGTATGTAGAATATCGTGACTATAAGAATATTAATTGGGAAGGTTTAATTTCGTATCTATCCCATGCTCGTACGGACATTATCTACGCGGGTTCAGATGTAGAAGTTCAACTTTCAATAATTGATAACCTTATAGGAAATCTGTACTCTTTTGTACCAATCGTGCGGAGGAGGGTTTCATCCCGTCTGGATACATGGCTTAAGTCCAGGTCTATTATGTTATCTATGTCTCTTAGAGACATAGCGTATCATGAGTATATGAGACATCCAACAGTTGAGAACTGGCAGGTATTTCGTGTCTACAGAAACCGAGCGAAATCGGTTCTCAGAAGTGAGCGTAGAAAACACTATGTAGGGATTTTTAATAATATGAATACATCACAGATTTGGAATACCCTCCGTTCTGCTGGTTGTGTAGGGGATGATGAAGATGCATCTAATGTTCCCCATGACGTCAATGTCCTTAATGATTCCTTTGTTCTGCCTAGCTCTGTGATTAATACAAACAGAGTAGACTTGAGTGGTTATGATGGTGTAAATTTCTCATTCTCTTTTAATTGCGTCTATGACAATGACCTCATTGAGGCCTTGAGTGCAGTGAAATCAAATTCTGTTGGGGTAGATGGCATACCAATTAAGTTTTTAAAGTTGATTTCCCCATATGTATCACGGTACTTGCTTCATCTTTACAACACAATGTTTACCACGTCAGTCTTTCCATCTGCATGGAAAGTGGCCCGTGTTGTCCCTATACCTAAGGTTCGAGGTGCTTGTTCAGTAGAAGATATGCGTCCAATTAGCATTCTTCCCTCACTTTCAAAAATTGCCGAGCACTTAATAAAACAGCAGGTTCTGAATTTTGTAGAAGACCGTAAATTGCTTAATAATTGTCAATATGGATTTAGGCGAGGGCATAGTACTACAACTCATCTCCTACATTTAACAGAGACAATAAGAGAAGCAATTGATGTCGGTGACAGTGGTGTGTTGGTTGCTTTGGACTTATCCAAAGCCTTTGACAGAGTAGATTATGTAAAAGTAATTAGCAAAATGAAGAACTATTTCCACTTTACTTACACTGCGTGTAAGTTAATCTATTCTTATCTGTCTGGTAGGTCTCAATTTGTGTCATTGAATTGTTGCAATTCTATACCGCGTTGTATATATAGCGGAGTTCCTCGGGGGTCAGTTTTGGGTCCCCTACTTTTCATTCTATATCTTAATGATATCGCAAACTGTTTTACTGACCACTGCTCCCCGTTTTTGTATGCCGATGATATACATTTGTTTTTCCGCGATAGTTCTACAGACATACTGCAGAATAACGTAAATTGCCTATTGGAATCTGTGAGTAGATGGCTTGAGAATAATAGATTATCAGTCAATTTAACCAAAACCAAAGCTTTGTTGTTTGGGGCTGTGCGTCTAAATAATAACTTTCAGATCTATATAAATGGGATAGCCATTGTACCTGTTGAGGAGATGAAGTGTTTAGGAGTTATTCTTGACCACAAGCTTGACTTTGCGAGTTATATTGAGTCTCTGTTTCCTAAAGTGGTTACAACTTTGCGCAAATTATACAGCACTAATCTATATTTACCTCAGTATGTTAGGAAGAGACTTGCGTTTGCATTGCTGATGTCAAACATTTGCTATTGCATTGAAGTAGTAACAGACACAAGCCAAGGAATTTTTAATAAGCTAGTGAGACTCTTTAATATGGTAGTTCGCTTTGTTTTTAGTTTAAATCGTTTTGATCATATAACGGATTACGCCATACAGTTTATTAGTGTCCCATTTGATATATTTATAAAACAACGCGTGTTACAACAGTTATATAAAATTATTCGGTATGGCAGCCCAGAGTTGTTGCGTGAAAAATTCATTTTTTCTAGGTCAATTCGAAACCCCCAATTAGTACTACCCAGATTTTTCACTTCGACATTTGAACGATCATTTGTTGTGAGAGTTACTAGAACATGGAATCAGCTTCCTATGTGTTTGCGTACATTTTCATATCCTGTTCATATATTTAGGCGAAAATATTTGGAATATTCTCTGCATGGGTCCTGATATGCGTATGCATACATGTATGATCCGTACATAAATTTTTTCTCCACATGTTTCAGGCGTTATTAGTGAGGGTCTGTACAATTTAGTTAATATTATACCTTTTGTATTCGGCTGGGGAGCCATTTAATTTAATTTAATTTAATTCAATGCTCATGTATTCTTATTATTTTTTGTTAAAATTCGTAATTATTAGATTTATTATACATTTGATCTCATTATAATCTAACTAATTTATAATTGTATAAAATTTTATATGGATGTTATTAGTTTGTGATACCAATATTTGGCCTTATAGGCTTTTGTATTACAATGTATGAAATAAATGAAATGAAATGATTTGCGACCTACAAATAGGGTTGCCAGATTCAAATTCCCTCTTAGCTGGACTCATGAAAAAATAGCTGGATTTTAGAAGTAATATCTGGACTAACAAAAAGTATTTAAATGGTTTTCCAACAAGAGGTGTTATTTTGGTATTCAAAGAAAAATGCCATTGTTTGAGATAAATGATCGGATGTTTATTTCATAATAAAGAGGGAGGTATGCCGTTAATAATGAAAAACAACATCAGCCAAATGGCCACCACGACCACGCCTACAGGACCATATCCTTTTCATGAAATTTTCCATAACCAAATCGCAAAGTGGCTGCCCTATGTCCTCGATAGCCTCACGAATTGTTGGCGTAGACCTTATCTTCACGTGGCCCCAAAGGAAGAAGTCGCAAGGTGGCCAATTGTGATCACCTCTTCGAGAGATAACACGGTCCGGAAACTTTTCCCGTAACAGAGCAATGGTTTCGTTGCTTATGTGGCACGTAGCGCCGTCTTGTTGAAAGTAAACGTTGTTCAGATCAATACCATCCAACTCCGACCATAAAAAATCATTAATCATCTCTCGATAGCGCAATCCATTCACCGAACATTTGATCCAACCTCATTTTCGAAAAGGTAAGAACCAATGACCCCGCCGGACCATAAACCGCACCAAACAGTCACACGTTGAGGATGGAGAGGCTTCTCAACAATAACTTTTGGGTTTTCCGAGCCCCAGATGCGACAATTTTGCTGGTTGACGTAGCCACCGAGGTGGAAATGGGCCTCATCACTCAAGATGATTTTGTATCGTTCGTATCGTTTATTGTTCGATCGTTTTGTATCGTTCGATGATCGTGTATTTTTCCATTTTTAGTAATGGCGTACTTTCTACTTGGCAAATGCGAAAGAATAAAAGCTTTAAAAGTAACAGCCACCGAAATAAAGGGTGATTCAAAATAACACCTCTTGTTGGAAAACCCGTTATTCAAAATAAAAAGAAAAAATAAAGCATAATAAAATGCGTTTGAAGTAACCCTTAAACAAAAAAAAAACATAATAAAACAGAAAATATTCTGTCTTTAAAAAAAAAAAACAATATTATTGAGATAAAAATATAAAAAATAAAGAAAACATAAAACATTCATCCTTTTCATAAAAATCAATATTATTGAAACCAATTTAAAATTTATGTTTTTTATTTTGCCGCATGTATTTTGCTTTTGGAAACAGATTTTATTAATTCTGTTCCTTCAGTTTAGTTTAGAGCAAAAAAATATTGGACATTTTTAAAGTTTTCATTACAATTCTTTTTTTTAAGTCTTGAGTTTATAGGGTCCCATTCTTTTTTTGGAATAAATATTATTTAAGATGATTAAGGGTCATCTACAATAAAAAATACCCACAGGAATTGAAGAAACAAATGATGCTACTTATTTTATAAATATAAATTCTCAACATTACACCGATACCTCCATTCTAAACCATGCTAAGACGACTTAGCATGTTTTTAGGGAGATAGCATTTTATTTAGTTATTCACAACAGTAAAAGTCATTCGATTTGCATTAAACTTTGAACGAAAGCGATTCGAACGGAAAACAGCTGATTTTAGACCTACTAAAAGGTATCAGAACGACAAAGCTATTGTAAACATACTGGCTGATGCCAGTTTGTAGGTCTAAAGTCAGCTGTTTTTCGTTCGCATCGCTGTCGTTCGACATAGAGAAACATGCTTTTAGTTCGAAAATGGGCCACATTGGTTCACCCCTTCTAGCACTTCCTTCCCCTCCCTCACAAAGGGTTAACATTTAGTGAAATGTTGATTCTATAACGACTTTTATAATTCTTATCCGAATCATCAGTAATTCCACACATAGTTATAGTTCATATGTCGGCATCACCTTGAGAAAATGGGCGAAGTTGCCAGTCGGTTTATTCTACTGAATCTTTCTTACTTTTCTTGTAAATTTGAATAATTTGTGAAATTCCATAATGAAGTAATTCGCGTGATATCCAATTTGATTCTGTAGACCGATTAATACCAAATATAACACGAAATATTTAAAAAGAAATTACAAAAAATAAATTTCATAAAAATTATATTAATTTATTTATTTCTGTTTAAATTTTATATTGTTCCTTATTTATCCTCCTCAAAACATCTTAAGCGTACATTGTCTTTTGTCCTCCTGGTCTTTTGATCGGTGCATCATAGATGAATGGACGCTGCTTAGGTGGAGGTGGTGGCGGATTGATTCTGGGCTGCACAGGCCTGGCATCGCGAGATGCTGTAGCCCCGTTAAAACTATTGAAGACGGCAAACAAGGCGAACACTATTCCCAAAATTGTGGAGAATTTCATATTGAAGACAATATTTGTATAGGATACTGAGAAACTGAAGTGTAGCTTGAGTATCAGTTTAGAGAACTGTTGCTGTTCTCGCTTAAAGTATCCCCTTTTATAGCCAGCGCCTCATTTTTAGACATTGCCAATATACCGATTCCAATAACAATGGGTAAAGTACCAAACTGCTGGATTTTATTTGTTAAAATACAAAAATACGCATATATGAATATACTCGTATATTGCGATAAGACGTTAAATAAAGTTTTCTTAAAAAATCCCCGCAAAAAAAATGTGTTTTGTAAACATAAACATACATACATACATTATTTGCATCTAAACAAAGACGCGAAATGATGGATTATCGATCATTCATATATGTATGTATGTAGATCTCACAGATCACCAAGATGTTGTCTTTTCATGCACCCAGAAAAATAAGGTATCAAATCTATTTTAGGGACCCAAAACAGATTTTTTGTTGGTGTCCATGTAAAAAAAAGGGTATTGCCAAACATACAGCCCTGTTCTGGCTCTCACCAAATATTCAATTCACTTCACAAATTCACTTCACCCAACGAATGGAGAGGTGTTCTGGTTCTCACGTGAATTCTCTTTTTCGAACTTCTGCTCAAAAAAATCGAAACATATGTTTTTGTCTGCAAAGCCATAATTTGCAGACAAAAACGTAAACAAAACAATTTATTCTCGCGAAGAATCCGACAAGAAATTAAAAAAAGAAAATCTAAAGATTTATTAATCATATTTTATACAAAAACACAATAAAAAATGTGCCAATAGCTTTTCTCTTAGCCATTAGGGATTTATGCAGTTCTTGAGGAACGTATCAAAAGGCGGCACTTGCGTGACTACTCAAATCCAATGGATATTCCAAACTCGAGGTAAGTTAAGTGTCGTTAATCTGTTTAACATAATAATGTATGCCTTTAAAAGTCTCATAGCTTTTTACCGGCTTAATAAAGACGGATTTTCAATGATCCTTGATCAAATTGCACCCTAAATTAGCACAGGCTCAATACCACAAAAAATACAATTGGCGGCAGCTTTGAGATTTCTTGCGGTAGGCGCTTTTCAAGGTGTTATAGCAAACGACATAAATATAAGCATGGGAAGGACTACATTGTGCAAAATAATGTGGAAAGTGGTAAACGCTATTGAGGACAAAATATGTCCACAATGGATTAATATGGAAATGAGTCAGGCGGAAGTCAGTGCTTCAAAAATGCATTTTTACCAAAAGCATGGAATTCCCGGGGTTGTTGGTTGTGTCGACGGTACTCACGTTCGACTCATAAAACCTCCAGATGGAGAAGCGCTTTTTTATAACCGAAAGGGATATTTTAGCATAAATACCATGATTTTAAGTATAAATACACATTCATTTATATTGGTTTGTGTAAACGCTTTTTGTATTAAGGTTTGTGA
Organism: Eudasyphora cyanicolor; assembly: GCA_963930755.1. Classification (NCBI taxonomy): domain Eukaryota; kingdom Metazoa; phylum Arthropoda; class Insecta; order Diptera; family Muscidae; genus Eudasyphora; species Eudasyphora cyanicolor. Next base: position 168,281,812 of record OZ005738.1, on the reverse strand, counting down.
CTACGAAATGAAAATACGGGCCGTTGACAGCACTAGACCTGGATCGTGTCATGATTCATATATATGGAAATCAGGTATAGCAGAGAATCATTACGCCGAGATGTATGCACGTTCCCGAAATTGCTGACTTTTAGCTGACGGAGGTTACGCTTTGGAACCATACCTTATCACGCCATATAGAAATCCTACATATAACTCCAGTGAACACAAATTCAACAAAGTACACTGCTCAGCACGGAACATTGTTGAGAGGACTATAGGCAACATAAAATCTCGTTTCCGATGCCTACAATCGACCCTCCACTACGAACCAGCAAAAGTAAGCAGAATTATTAATGCGTGCTGCGCACTGCACAATATTTGCAAGCATTTTAATTAACCTATGGATGCTGAAGTTCCGATACCTGACGATGACAACATTGAAGATGTGGAAGAATTAAGTAGTGGTACCGATGGCACACGAGTAAGAGACGAAATTGCACGTTCAATAGTTCAATAAAACACAGTCTTTAGAATGAATAAACTAAAAATACAAAACAAATTTTATTTGCTGCAGTCTTTTATGAGATCAATTAGATATATATGTATTTATTAACTATATTGTCAATTTAAAGTCCCATCTTCAATTGTTCCAGCTCGATGGACTTCAATTTCAGCTCATTTCGGGTGAGCACATGCTTCTCCATTTGTATGTGGTGCCTTTTGTTTTCTTTTATTTCCTCCTTTTTAATGAGACTAGTTCATCTAGCTTATTTTCAATGCTTATTAATGTTTGACTATTGGCAACCATCACTTCCTTTATTGCACTAATACCACCCGAAACACACTTAAAATTTTTCGTTTCTTCCTCCATTAAGTACTCCACGTCCGATGGTTTCTTTCTCTTTGGTGCGGGTGGCTCAACGTTGGGAGAGGCAATTGGCGAATCGGGTATATCGCCGAAATCAGGAGAGTGGCTGCTTACACGCTTTGATGCAGTCACTGTATTTGCAGCTGATGATGTGGCAAGTTTTCTGCTGGTTTTGCACTTGACGTTTCTTTGGGCCTAATACGACTTGCAAGCGATGTAGATGGTGCATCGGCGTCAATATTTTCTTTATTGGGGCCACCTAATTTCTGGGTGTTCTTTATCCCATCCGCGCACATATAAAGGTCCACAAAACAGCAACACGTTCTTCCAAAGGTTTCATTACATATTTATTATATTGGCCACCACCTGTTGCCCGACATTCCCTTTTGTTATGTGTAAGCTTGGATTTAATGTTCCGTTCTTGTTTGAGGTCCGCATGAATTAAGGTTTGTTGCCAGGTCTGACCACAGTTTATCCTTCTCTGCTTTATCCATCTTTGAGTAGCCCATGGCCAAGTCTGGGTGTAACTCCATGAACTGGACGAAAATCTCATTGTGAGAACTATTTTTTCGTGGGAACCTGTAGGATAGTAATGCAATGAATTTGAACAATTAGCTTCAGCAAAAAGCTCAGCATACTTACATCTTGTAAAATCTAAATCCTTTGGTTATTTTCCCGTCCAATTTTTGTTTTATGTTGTTTTGTTTTGTCAAGTTGGTGTTGATTGTTTTATGTTTGTTGTTTTTGTTACGTTTTAATAGACGTCAAACATTTGACACTTTGCAGAAGTAGAGTTGCCACACGGTTCATAATAGGCAAATTGACGATCATTTTAATTATTTTACTTATATTTTTGTTAAATTTAGTAAATTTTTAAAATGGAATAACATTTCTGTACCAAAATTAAATTATCCGATGCAAATAACCTTGAGGTTACTCCATTAAAATGGTTGTATTTCAAACTAACAAACATCTTGCATCTCTGATTTTTCGAAGTCAAACCAAATCAGCTGACTTGCCAAGAATTCACTTACTCACATCACAAAAGAAAAAAAGTTGGTTGCAATTTTGGACTTATTTTATAAAACCTAATTTATTAATTAATTTGATTATTTTATCGTACAGAAACTTGTAATTAAGAAGTAAACATTACAAATTTTGTCACGGCACAGTTAATTTGTGATTACAATAATTATTCTTTCCACAAAATGAGAACTCACAGCGCTCTCACAATGGAAAACATGGTGAGAAAAAATTGCATGAAATGGGGTGAAAGTGAGTTGCAGAACACCTCTCGGTGAATACTTCTCACTTCGCCACCACAAGCGAATTCCAGAACATGGGCGATACTTAGGGTTTTCGTCACTCCTTCGATATGTTACGCTCGTGTCCCGTAGCAAATAATACAACTCTCCTCCACTAAAGTGAGGGAATAAAAGTGTTATACATTCTAATAATGTAGTCTTTCGAAATGTAAAATTGAGATTATGTTGACTATCCAATAGAACTGATTAAAAGTAATACGTAAGGACAACTGAACACCAAATTTTGTATAATAAGATATCGAAGAACATAGTGGTTAGTAGAGCATAATTTTTATATTTTCGGACATAAGTAAGGGTGGTTAAACTGTAAGGGCCGATGTTGAATGTGAACCACACCAAAACGTCAAGTTATTTATTTATTTATTTGAATTACAATACAAAGTAAATTTATATTCTAATTTTAAGGTCCAGGGAAAGGCCGGGTTACAAAGACCATATGGCTAAATGTTTGCAGCGACAGACCAGAGCCTCTGGTTAGAATCGAACCCACGACTCATAGGCGAGTACGCTACCAACTCGCCTACTGGGGCGCTCAAAACGTCAAGTTATTTTCTGCATTTCATTTGACATTTCTCAATTTCAGACTAACTCAATTTGAACCATGAAAAAATACACAATCGAGCAACGCGTTAAAGTTTTTTAAGCCTTTTACGAAAATGGACGTTCAAATCAAAATGCATTTCGTGCACTTCGTGATGTTTTTTTGATCAGCATAATCGACCAAATGTGTCCACAATCGGGAGAATTGTGCGCAAATTGCAGCAAACCGGGTCTGTAAGAGATGTGAAAATACCTGTGCATGCTCGCCCAGTTCGTTTGGTGCGGCTTATGGGCTGGCGACGTCATCGGGCCATACTTCTTCGAAATGAGGTCAGGCAGTTACTGTGAATGGTGTTCGCTATGGTGAGATGATAACGAACTTTTTATGGCCCGAATTGGAAGATATGGATGTGGAAAATGTGTGGTTTCAACAGGACGGTGCCACTTGCCACACAGCTAACGAAACAATGGCTCTTTTGCGCAACAAATTCAATGGCCATGTTTGTCTCACGTCGTGGCGATGTCAATTGGCCGCCAAGATCATGTGATTTGACACCGTTGGACTTCTTTCTTTGGGGTTATTTGAAAGAAAAGGTGTACGTCGATAAGCCAGCAACAATTCAAGAGCTAAAGGATGAGATAATTCGGCACATTAACGGCATAGAACCTCAATTATGCCTCAGCGTCATCGAAAATTTGGACCATCGAATGTGTCACCGAGGTCGCGGCAGCCATTTGGCCGATATTTTGTTCCATACATAATTGAACCATACCAATATTATCATAATAAAAAGTAATGACAATAATAATAATGTGTTTTATTCAAAATCAACATCAGCCCTTAAAATTTAAACACCCTTTATATAAAAATGTACTTAAAAAATTTCTTCAGCCAAAATTATTGCTTTTTTTAAAAAATCTAACATTATAACCTTTTTGGAAAGAATGAATCATATCCAAAATTTTTATGAAAGAAATGAGCCATATTCAAAAATCTATGTATAAATTAATAAACTATTGTCATGTAATATTATAAATAAAACAGAAAACATTTTTCAGCTCATTGATTTGGGACTCACTTCTGCATCATTCGTTTAGTCAAGATGGCTCAATTAGTAATTTAATGGCCATACGATTTTTTTTTGCTCAAGGCACATTTTAGTTTATTTATTTTATTTATTTATTCAATATCAATACATTTTCTATATTTTTTTCTCGGTATACCGTACGGAACATCTCGTTTGTGTCTGAAGCAAAGTTGTAGATATTGAAAAGGAGAAAAAAATGCAGAGCAAACCTACCCGAAAAAAGTGCATCCAGTGCTTTAAAAATCGCAAAAAAAAAAATCTTTGGAACAAGCGTTTATTAAACTATATTTCCAGTATTATATATAGTGTACTACGAAATCTAGTCGACTATTTCATCAGCAGACACGACGGACTTGTTCGGCATTTACGGTGATTTCGATTCTGAAAAAAATATTGCACCTTCGAAGTGAAATTATGATAAATATTTGCACTTTTTAGGTGTAACTGATGTAGTCCATGTTGCACTTTTTTGCAGAAAAGAAATCACTATTAATATCAATGGGTAAAAGGATTATCTTTGCCTACGGATAAAAAATAAATTTCAAAGGAATGTTAACTCTAGTGGTAATGTAGTGTTTAAAATTTTGCATTTTAAATCGAATAATAACATCCGGATTGGGAGTTGTAGTTCGAAACAAACGAGTTTTGACTCGAATCCACAGTCCTGATGTCGAACGATTTTATTTACAACATTGTTATGCCCTTGGTATATAAGATTTTCTAACATTATCTTACTTTCTCTACAAAAATTTGGATTAAATAAATGACAGAAGTTTGCCAATATAACACACAAAATTGTTTTCCCACACAACATTTTGATTCCCTAATAACTCTATCACCTTGAGAAAAAAAGGCAGAGTTTCCACGACCCTTTTGTTACCTCCCACACAAGCTTATTACTTTAATGCCAGTACATACTAATACTTGCAATTGTTTGCAATGCTTTTACAGTAATTTTAACATAACTTTCATATTCTTTTTCATATTAGGTGTAGGTTAGCGTGGCAACCGTATTTTTTTTATACAAGCTCACATAGACCAGTTTAGGTCCCTAGTGTTACAACGGGCTGAAATGCCCCTCATCGAAACCAACCTGTTTGATATACAAATTTATCGATAGTACGAATATCTGTACTGGAAAGATCTGTTAGGCTGCCTAGAAAGCCCGACCCCTGTATGTCCAGTCGTCGTTTACTCAGAGCGGGGCAGTCGCATAGCAATGCTCAATGATCTCCACATCTTTCTCATCTCCATAGCTTCTGCAGAAGTCATTAGAGTCAATACCCAATCTTTTGGCGTGTTCGCCGATCAAGCAGTGTCGTCAGAACTGATACTAACGTAGACAATCTTTGGAGATATTTTGATCTTCTCATGTTATACCTTGGCCTGATTTGTCTAGCTACCCTGCAGGTGCCGATTTCTGTCCATCTTTCGTTGAACTGCCTGATTGCCTCTTGCCTAAGCCAAAGCTTGCACGTGGATAGTGGCGCACCAATATATGCAAAGTCTTCGAGAATTTGTAATGTCGTCCCTTTCCTAGCAAGTTCATCGGCTCTGCAGTTCCCCGGAATATCCCTATGCCCAGGCACCCATATGAGGTGTATATTAAACTGCTCAGCCATCTCGTTAAGAGATCTGCGGCAGACGAGGGCTATTTGTGAATTAAGGGATGCTGCCTCCAGAGAATTGATGGCTGTCCGAGTAAATGACAACGTCAGTGTTGGTTACTATGTTGCGACTCAGCCACTTGGCCACTTCCCATATTGCCATTATTTCGGCTTGATAGACACTGCAGGTATCTGGTGGTCTGTGAGCTATATCCAAACTAAGCTCTGCACAGTGTACTCCGAAGCCAAACTTTTCATCAAGCTTCGAACCATCCGTGTAAAAGTGGAGATGGTTTCTATTACCTGGTATTCTTCCAACCCATTCATCTCTGGCGGGTATCATAGTGATGTAATTTCTCTCGAAGGTGTACACAGTTGGTATATAGTCCACTCGGTGGGTTACCATGATATCCTCATGTGTCCGTAGTTTTTGTACCTCCACATTGATAGGCAGTTTCATCTTATTGCCGCTTTGGTTCCAACTTCTCTCGCCACAATATTAATCGGCAGTATATGGCTTGTAGAGACTCGGTCGCTGTAGTCCTTAAGGCTCCGCTTATGCTCAGGCAGGCAGTTCTCTGAACCTTTGTTAGTAGGTTGGTGATGGTTAGTTTGTCAGTTGCAGTCCACCAGCCTTTTTGCGGGAAAATATGTTAAGTCTAACTAACAGTTTTCTATCTAGAATTATTCCTAATAATGTTGCACTTTCAGAAAAGACTAGATCTGTTCCATTTATCCGAGGTGGAGGGTCCACATGTGGGACATTATTCATCCTAGTAAAGAGAACCAATTCTGTCTTGTTTGGGTTTACGCCCAAACTGCTGCTCCTGTAGAATGTCTCGGAGGACGTTTTCGAATTTGCCACTCACTGCGATTGCCTCGTCGTCCGCATATGCCACGACCTTGCAGCCACAACGTTCTAGATCTAGAAGGATTTCATTCACCGCTAGGTTCCAAATTAGTGGAGAAAGTACTCCTCCTTGTGGGGTCCCTCTGCACCCAGGAATTCGATTGTAACAATAAAAAAATTGTACTAGCAACAAAAAGTATATTGCCTACACCGTCTGTCGGTTGTATTTATTTATAATTATTTGAACCAACAATAATAACATGGATACGATCAAATGAAAATGCTTGCAACTAAATCGATGGTTGTATCAATCGAATTGAGATTGTTTTTTTCATTGACACTCGGTTAGTTGTGGTAAACAATTTTAAATTTTCATTATAGTACCATATGATCGATTTTTGATTGTGACAACAAATGTTTTATTCTTGACAACAGAAATTGTATCAATAGACCAAAGACTATTATTGCAACGAGTAATTGGTTACTAAAACAGAAAAAATATTAATAAATAATCGTTTATTGGTTATCCCAATCATTTCCCAAATTTAGAATAATTAAATGTATTCTGGGAAATACAACCGAAAAATTGGTTGTTCTTTTGCTGATGCATGACAAACAAAAAATAAAATTACTCGACATAAAAAACATTTTCTTCAAGAACGGTATAGGAAATCAAAAATAATCTCGTGTGGATAATAATATCTTTTTGTTATGAATTGTTTTATTTTTTGTTCAATAAATAAAATTAAAATTAATGAAAACTGTTTTTAATTAATTGTCTGTAGTATATGACTGACAAATTGTCAGAACAACCAATTTTGTAAAAACAGTTGGTTGTGGCAACTACAACAGATAATTTAAGCCACCATTTTCGTAGTTGGCGCAACCAAATATGATTGTTGTCAACGTGGAAGCAGAAGTATACCACAACCAATGATATTCTAACATTATCATTGTATCTGTACACAAATTTGGTTTGTATTCAAATCTATGCAAATCACAAAATAGAAACAAAATATTAGCAGACATATCTGCTTAAACCAAAGTTTTTAATTGCAAAAATAGCAGAAAAAAAGTTATCTAAAATAGCAAACATTGGTTTGATAAAAAACAGACAAAAACTGATGTAACAACAAACTTTTTTGGTGTTTTTGCTAACATTGTTGACCACAAAATGTTGTCCTGTTTGCTCTAGGGCGATTATTTAAAGAGCTATAGTAATTTTAAGTTTTGTTTCGCTGTTTATACCCTTACTTTAGTTGATAAGGGTATATATCATGTGCTAAGGCCAAAAAGTGTAACACATCAAAGGAATGTCCATGTATGTTTGGCAAAAAAACGTTTTAGGACATTTTAAGTCATTTGAGCAATGTCCGTCCTTCAGTCCCCTCGAAAGGAGTAGCCGATTAACTTCAAATTGTATATGTGGTAATATGTTTTCTACCTCAGGTTGTTAACTTTTTGTACAAAATGGACCCTTTGTGCGTGAAGTACCAAAAGGAACGTGGCAACTTCGCCCATTTTGCTCAAGGTAATACCGACATATAAACTATTACTATGTGTGGAATTACAGAAGTTTCAAATAATAAGAATACTCGTAGAAATTATTATAGAATCAATAGTTCACTAAATTCTAACCTTTGTGGGGAAGGTACTAAAAGGCCTTTACCATTATGATTTATCTTCGAAAGTTACCTGAGATAGGAACTAATATAACCACATAGATAATTCTAAGTCAATCAGACTTCTTTCGGAGAGTTGTCGTAAGCACCAGACCGACGGAAACAGGTCAAATGAAATAAAATGTGCTGAAAGGGATGTACGCAAATCATGTACTCGTATAAGGTTCTAGGTCACACCCTGGATGTGTTAGACCTATTTTCGAGTCAATTAGTCTCACCTTTCGAAAGATATCGTGAGCACCTGCCTGACGGATATAGTTCATATGATTTAAAATGTCCAGAAATTGATTTCCGCCAAACACATAAAGATTCCTAGGACACTCTTTCGAAATATTAAACACCCATTTTCGTTGCAAATGATATAAACCCTCCTCCACTAAAGTGTCACATGCTATGTATATATACATCTACATTTACTGGCAATGATATACAAACAAAAGTAAATGCCATCTCATTTTTATCGGGTTTTTTATTGAAAACCACCGAGTGGATTACTCAACGGTTTAATAATTGTCCTATATTTAAACAGAGTTTGCAAACCACACGAGTAAATATTACTCAACGGTTTAGTAATTGTCCTATATTTAAACAATTTCGCAATAGACAAAGGCAATGCATTACAATACACGTGTGATTCAAAACAAAATATCTAGACTTGCATTGCAGAAGATCTACAGTATTAACCACAAACTTCTATCTTTAGAATTGAATATAGAAAGAAATTTCTTCGATCACTATATAAGAACGGACATCAAACAACTAAAGCTACAGTTTCGACTTTCCTACCGGAAGATACTCGTATTACAATCAATTCGTAGAAGAACATAAAATAATTCAAAATGAAAGTCATCACTATTTTGGGAATGATTGTGACCTTGTTTGCTGTGTTCGCACTGACATCGGCAAGATCACCCCAGCAGTCTAGGGATTCCGGAAAATATACCAAGGGTATCGCAAAAAATCCAAAGGATACCGGACGATTGGTTCTGCCTAAGGAGCCAAGATATCCACAGGATACCGGTAGATATCCAAAGGATACCGGCAGATATCCAAAATTGACCCAGCCTAAGGAGAAACCACAAACTCCCTCTCGTCTTCGTCCCACCAGAGCATCCTCACTTCCTAGATACCCACCAACACAATATCCCGTGACACCAACAAAAGGAGGACGTCAATATTAAAATTAATTACCACAACTAAACATTGTACTAAAGGCACATGCCATACTAGACATCAGTGCAGAGTATAAGATTTGTGTTAATTATTGTAATCAGTAAAATATATATACTTGAAATATATAAATCAGCATTAAAACATTATGAGTTCATTTTCTTTTCTCGAGGAAATTTTAAACATTTTACAAAAATGTTACCAAAACTCAGGAGCGTTGCGAGAGACTTGTAGTTTAAGGCCCTTATTCATAAAAATTTAATGAAGGTTTGAAGAACGCTTTAACACTGCTAAAGCGTTCCTCAAACCTTCTTTAACTTTTTATGAATAGGGCCCTAAGTGTTTCCAAACCATTGTGGGGATACTGGGTAATATTCAGCTGTAATTCGAAAAATTTCAAGCGGAATTAAGAAAATCCATTGGAGTTTTAAAAAAATGGTCAAAGAAAAAGATTCGCTTTGAAACCATTGGTGAAATACAGTTTTTTGGTGGACCCTTTATAATGTAATTAATAATAAAGCTCAAATTCAAAGACATCTCACTTTATAAATTCTCTTATCTGATAATACAAGTAAGGCAAATACATCTATACGTCGAATATTATTAAAATACTCCTATACTAACCGCTTAACCACTAATCGTTTTAGAATCTAATATCGAAAAGAACATCTTCGATAACTACGTATATAAGACAGAACAAATAACCAATTGAATCTACATTTCTTCATAGACATCAAACGAGTGATTATTTCTTTCAATATATGTACGACATTCAAATAATTCAAAATGCAAATTACAATTATTGTGGGAACGATGGTGAACTTGTGTGTCGTCTTCACATTGATATCGGCCAAATTACATTTAGAGCCTAAAGATACCGGAAGCCTGAGATTGCCTATGAATACACAACTCAGAGTGACTTTGCCCCCGCTATTAACTCCAACAACGCGTAAATACCGACAAAGAGAAAGACCAACGGAACCAGCAAAAGGAGGACTGCCATATTATATTGATTTGCCACCAAAAGGAGGTCGTCCATATTCCATTGATTTGCCACCAAAAGGAGGTCGTCCATATTCCATAGATTTGCCACCTAGAAACAATGTGGTTGTTAAAATTCTAAAATAAAGCTTGTAACAAAAAATGTCTATAACCAAGCCAGAAATTCCCCATGGCATCAAATAAAAAGCGTTGTTAAAACGACGATCAGGCCGGGTTTGCGCTTAAAATAATCTTAGAGCACGCATTTTACAAAAGTTTGTGAATTTGTATTTCCAAAAAGACATCTCATATTATATTATTATAATCGTATTCTGAAGGTATAAAAAATAAAGTTAACAAGTATGAAAGCTCAGTCGGGTAAACCGACTTAAGAATCCCCCCACCTTCGGTCCCAACAATTTTTCGTAAATTTATTTATTTTTTTGTTTAAATTAAATTATCAATTTAAAGCTTATAAAAAGTTATAAGCTGTTAACTTTTGGTGCAAAATGGTCCATTTGTGTGGGAGATACCAAAAGGAGTGTGGCTACTTCGCCCCACTTCTTGAGGTGTATGCCACTACTTAAATAATGCTATGTGTGGAATTTCAAAATATTCGAGTAAGTAGTATAGAAGTTATTAATGAATCAATACTTCACAAAATGTTAACACTTTGTGGGGGAGGTACTAGAAGGAGTGAACCAATATGGCCCATCTTCGAACTTAGCAGGAGATAGAGAAAAATATTATCGCATACCAAATTTGAATTAAATCGGTAACTCCTTTCGAGAGTTATCGTGCGCACCAGCCAGCAGACAGACAGACGGACGGACATTGCTGAAATGGCTTAAAATGACCAAAAACGAATATCCACCGACATACTTGGGGTCTTAGGTCACTCCTTCGATGTGGTCACTCCTCTCTAAGGTGAGGGGATAACAAATATTCCATTCAAAAGTTAGGCAAAGACAAAACTAATTTATACCTTAACAAAAGAAACATTTCATTTAAATTTATTTACTTAATTACAAATTAATATACCCGCTGGATAATTAATAGGTGATCAGTTTTCTTGAGAATCATTACTAAATAAACAGAAACAAATTTTTAAGGTCTTAAAAATCAGACAACTTTCTATGAAATTATTTTGGAACATCTTTTAATAAAGAGTTCGTTATATTAGGAGAACTAATTGCGTTGATTTTATAATTTTCTATTGGGAATTATTTTATTTTAAAGCATTTTTGGATAAAATAAGCAATACCGAGGAACGTTTTCATATTGCCCCCATATAGTGGATCCTTCCGATTTGACGTACATATGTATTTCATTTAATTTCATTTATTTCGTACAAACTTGTAATTCAAAGCCGTCTGGCCAATTAAACATAAATTACAATATGCATATAACTATGCTTTTTAACCATGGGTAAAAAACTACTCATTGGTAAATAATGATATGTTGATTTGTTTAAACCTAATTAATATATAAGGAATAAATAATATAAATACAGATTGGGTATACAGAAAAGTATTTAGGATATCTAAATAGCTACTCAGTTTGCGAAACAAACATAAGTAAAATCCTAATATAAGGAAAAATGTATAAAGTGTTCCATAAAATAGAAACATTATTTAACGATTTTTTACGTAGCTTTAATTAAGCGCAATTTTGCATAACAACAAATAAAAATGTTATTGAAAGTGGTGAAGTAGCCTATTGAAGAGTGTAGGGAGCGAAATGCTAAAATTTTTCATGTCATTGTAAAGTCGTGCTACTCTTACTAGAAACGATTCATTCATTAGGTGGACAACCCTAGGAATAAGCAATTGATTTCTCCTAATTGAATGGCAAAATACCATCGATTGGCACAAAAAAAGAGGAGACTGACTTTTAATCAGTTTATAAAAAAACAGAAGTAAGCGTAAATTTACAAATGCATCAAAATTACAGCCCAATAATTTCGTTACATAGGGCGTCACATGAACCCGCCGGTTCAGTCCATATACATACCGCGCCACCCTATTTACAGCCAGATGTACTAAATGCATGTTACCATGTATAGTGCCAGAATACACTTCTAAACAGTATAGAACTATGGGTAATAGCAAACCATGTGCCAGCCTCTCTTTAACAAAAAGAGGCAAAGACAAATCGGTACCATAAAGATTTTTTAGCGAAAAATTTATTCTAGAAATTAGCATATTAATATGCTGTCCAAAACTCAATTTATCGTCTAGCTTCACACCCAAGCACTGTAACTCACGGACAAATTCAATATCTATACCATTGTATCTAACGTGGATATTGTTATGGACGCTGGAGGAAAAAAAGAGGGCTTTCGATTTTAATGGATTTACATTAAGCTTGTTAAGCAACATCCACGCATACAGAGTTTCCAAAACCAAGTCAATTTTAGATTGCAGAACCATTGAGCTCCGACAGTCACCTTTAAAAAACAGCTGAATATCATCAGCAAAGGCGTATGGTACACACCAATCCTGTAACTGGGAGAAAAGGTCATTAATAAAGATTATGAAAAGTAGAGGTCCCAGTACTGACCCCTGCGGTACACCACTTTTAACAGGCAGAACACTACTACTCCTACCATCAATACAAACTAATTGGCGTCTACCAGTAAGATAAGAAGTCAACAGAACACACGCACTACTCGAGAACCCATATAAGTTATACAATTTATGCAACAAAGTGGAGTAGTCCACTCTATCAAAGGCTTTCTCAAGATCTAGTGACAAAAGAATTCCAAATCTACCACCACCGAAATTGGCTCGAATGGAGTCCGTTAAACCCAACAACAATGAAGAAGTGCTTCTTTTGGCTCTAAAACCACACTGAGCATCATGAAGCATATTATTTTCCTCCAAATAAAATGACATTTGAGACTTTAAAATGTGCTCAACTACTTTTGAAAAAATAGGCAAAATCGAAATAGGACGGTAATCAGTTAAAGCCTGTGTAGAGTCTTTCTTTTTTACAGGTACTATTTTTGCTTCTTTCCAACCAGAAGGAAATGACGACGTAAGCAAGATGGTGTTCACAAGTTTCAGAAAATGCCAAGACACAAGTGGGTATATAATTTTGAGAAATTTTAAGGTAAATCCATCCAAACCAGCAGCATTCGACTTCACGGCATGAAAAGCTTTATCCAACTCCCACAAATCTATGCAATGAAAAGCAAAATCCCCGTTATTGTTCCCCAGCGCTCTAAAATCAGAAATATTACCAGGTTCTTCTAATTGGTTTCCACGAAACGCAATATTAAGATCTTCGACATTTAAATTACAGTCGTAAGACTTCGAATCAGACAATCCATTGGATTTAATCAATCTCCACAAATCCTTACTACTCCTATTAACTTCAAACAGGGATGCATGAGCTTACTTTTTAGCTTGTCGAACAACAGATTTCGCCTTATTTCTAGCTCTGCAAAAAATACTCCAATTAGCTCTAGTTCTATTTTCCAAATATGCTGTAAAGGCTAAGTTGCGAATGGAAATATAGTAGGAGATTCGAGGAGACTTATACCAATTATCGTCCCGTTCACGTATCATTCTGCGCCTCAAAGGAAAAATGGAGAGTACTGAAGAAATGCAAGACTCAAAACTACTCCATTGAAAATCCACATCGTTTGTGGAGTACAAAATTGAAAAATCCAATGATGAAACAGTATCTTCCAAGGTCTCCTTACTTACTGCATCATAGTCTATATATTCATAGAACTGATTCTGACATCTGACTGAAATATCCAGCGACAAAAAAATGAATGAGTGTTCTGATATACCAGGGCAGATAAACTGGTTTGACGCAATCACGGACGCTTCATCACTAACAAGAAAATAGTCCAATAGAGATGTTGTATTGTGTACTACACTATAATGTGTAGGAATAGAATTGTGACGAATATTCATATTCAGCCGCCCACACAATTCTCTAATATTCATTGAAGTAGCAAAGTCAAAGAGGTCGTTATTAAAATCCCCCATGATCAACACATCGGAATATCGCACCAACAGGTCCGATACATCACTTTCAAAAGCTTGAAAATCACCATGAGGAAGATACACAACCCCAACAAGAATTTTACGCCCGTCAAGCAACAACTCCACAAACAAACTTTCGGAAACACCGTAACGACAGCCCTTATAAACAATATTATACACTATTGACTTAGAAATGAAAAGTGCTACTTTGATCTTTGATGTGGGCGATCATTTCTACAGCAAGAGTACACCCAAAAAAAATTGTTTGCTGATAATAACAAACAACGTCTGCTAATTTTTAGCAAACATTTTTTCTGCTAATACAGCACATTTTCTGCTGTAATAGCAAAAAGTTTGCAGTTTTGCATTAGCAAACGCACTGCTGAAAAATTTGCAGTTTGCTGAAAATTTTTGCTGTTAATCAAAATATGTGAAAATAAGACAAAAGTTGCAATAATTTACATGATAAAGTTCAACTACCATTGAAAATCAAAAAGGTTAAGGTCATTCGTGCGATGAGAAAAGTATATTTAAAAAAAATTAAATAATTATTCGGCGATATCTATTTTCCGAGTTACGGTTCTCAATATTTTTATTTTTTCATTGGATTTTAAAAATATTGGAAATAGGAGTCGATTAAAACTGCAAAAATTAAAACACAAATCGATAACGAATATGATTTGACGATTTCAAAATCTTAGTTCCGGACATACAATAAAATTAATCTATTGTGTTTAGATTTTAGTTTCTAATTTTTTATATTTTAATGAAACCAAAGCTAAACATTAATGTTTTATGTGCGATTTGTAAAAATGTTTATAAAGTTTGATTCACACAGGGCAATTTTATTTCAAGCAAGTGTCAAAGTTTGTAGGAGAGATACAGAGAGCACTTTCCGCTTGGAAGAAATTGCCTTGTGTGATCTAGGACTAAGTGTTGTGTATGCAAAAAAAATTAAAAAACGACAGAATTCCTAAAGGCTTAGGGTGAGTATTAAGAGAAAATTTCGCAAGATTGTATCATCCTGTGCAAAGACGATTTTTATACGGTTTCCACGGCTATTCCTGTGTGTATTGTTGTTGTTTCAAAGTGCGAATGAAAAACAAAACTTTCAATCGAGTACGAGAGTTTTTTCCCCACCCTTTCCAACTGCCTCCCCTACAAACACCATTAAACCGCTGATAAAATTGCCTCGTGTAAATTGGGACGAACATAGACTCCTCAACACACGCGGTAATTCGGCGCCTCTCTCTCCGTCAAACTTTGACACTTGCTTGGAAAGTTGCCGAGTGTGAATCTGGACAATGGGGAAAGTAGTTTCTTGTACTGGCAATCCGTTTTGTGTTTTTCATTCGCACTTTGCTGCCTTTATTTCCAACAAACACCGAATTGCCCCGTGTGAATCGGGACATAGACATGCTTTATGACGGAAAAAAGAAAATTAAAAAAGAAGCGGCGTTTAATTTATATTCCTTAGCACTGTAACCAATTTTTTCCATTAAAATGTGCTTGCGATAAGTTACACATATATTCATATTTGTGCAGATGACAAAATCTCATATAAAATGTTTATTTCGCATATCAAAAAATATTGACAGACGTAATATACTTTCACTAGCATTCAAGAGTTGCCCTCTTTGACAGATATCGTGCGCCGACGCCTTTTTAAGTAACACCCTTTGAAGACTAAAATATTTTACGCCGAACAAATTGAATTGACAGCTGGTATATGAATATAGGAGAACACATATTCCAAGGAGAACACATATTCCAAAAAAAAAAAAAAAAATTAATTGAACTGTTCGTTGTGTTTGTTAATTCGCATTACAAAAGCATTCCGCGGTTGGAGTAAATTTTTTGGCAATGAAGAAACGAATATAATGCAAATGATTTTAATGAGTAAAACGGTTCCGGGACAGCTCCGACTACACAAATGGCTAAAGAAAAAAGGCGAAATTGTGTATGCCTTGGAGGATCAATTAATCAAGTTGCAACAGGTAAGCGTACACAAATTGCAAATTTCACTATGATTGAAAAAGTCTTATTTCTGGTTGTTTTCATGATTCTCAGCAAGCAGTGTCCTATTAAAACCCTCTACTTTAATATGGCTACAAAAGTAAACTAAATATATGCTGTCCATACAAAGAACTTGTGAAAGCGATGGACTAGCAATTTCTTTCCATGTCTACTTTTCCAAACCTCATAGACCTCTTAGAAGTGTGGTCCTAACGAAAATATCTGCAACAACGTAAGTATTTGTTTTACGATTTGTTTACTTATTTCATTAATTACACCTGTATCACCAGAAATGGCAACATTAATTTTTTTACACCATATGCGTCAACGATGGTTGCTAATATCAGCATAGCGAAGTAACCTTTTGGCTCCAAAAAAACTCGGGATAATTTAGTCTAATTTGGATGTAATCCATGGATAAGACTATTTTGCCCAATGGTATGGCTCTGGACATGTACAATTAGATACCGTGTCAATAGGGTAAACCCAACACATTATCCTTCGGACAAAAATAAGATAATTGTTAATGCCAGTGACCGGTAAGTATTGTTTGTAGATACTCCTATTGCTATTCAATTTTATTAAATGATTTATTTTTCATTTATATTTTTAGATCAAGCATACATACATAGATACATAGATTTCACAGTTGGAAACGCTTATCAATACATGGGCTGAATGACTTCAGGTTGGAGTCATGGTTGATATACTCTTCTCAAATATCAGGAAAATATAAAATTTGTATTTCTTTTATTGAAATAAAAATGAAAGAGACGCATGCTAGAATAACAAAAATAGTTTGTTCTCCCAGCCGCTTTTTTCTGTTAAATAATAGCAAAATTGTTTGCTAAAACGACTGTTCTAGTTTGCTACAGTAGCAGGCAAATTTATGTGCTAAAACAACAACCATAGGGTTGCTAAAATAACAGACGAAGTCTGCTTTCCCTTTTTCAGCAGAAACAGACTGTTGAAACAACAAACATTTTTGCTAATGATACGCACAAAATTCTTTGAGTGTAGCCAGATATAGCAACTTTACTGGACGGAACTGATGGCTTTAGCCACGTCTCGCTGACCCCAACAACTTTCAACAAACTGTTCTCCACCACATTTCTGATTTCAGAAAGTTTTGAAGACTTATCTGAAATATTGAAGCTTCGACAATTAAAATGTCCAATATTTAAATTATTGCTTATCGCACTTAACGAAGAACGTAAAAAAGAATTATCGCAGGCAACAGACCCTAGATTACAGCTATTCATAATCGTAAAACGATTCATCGATAAATTAATTTAGTTAAATATGTATATAAGTAAGGCTTTTACGTTCTAAAAGCCATATTTTAAAACCGATCCTGCTGAAATTTGTTAGTTCATACTTCAGTTAGCTCTAAACGTTCCCTCTCAAAACACATATTTGCTTTCTTTTTATATACATAAGTCTAGAGCCCACGGGACCCTCAGGAGCTAAAAAATGGACCCGGCCCAAAGGTAGTCAATATTGAACTCTAACGGCCAATTCCACAATCTCCGGTCATCCCACAGTTAGAGCTAACGTACAGTTACAGCTGTCAAATTGTATGGAATTTTTATTTTTTAACTGTGAGTTAGCTCTAACCGGAGGTTGTGAATTGGGGGTAAGTGTAGACAATTTTACCTACATAGAAAAAATAGTGCCCAAATTCTTTTCGAAGATGACTACGCGGACCAATGTGTTTCTGTGTGGCCAGACTTCTGCCGGGATTTCCACTTCTGCGGTATGTCCAATATAGGCTACGTGGACCTAATAGTTCCTGAGGGGTCTACTGGGTCCAATTTGAAAACTTTTCATATTTGAGAGTTATTCAACATTTTCTTTCGTTTGTATATAACATTTTTCTGGACCCCGGTTTCTCATTTTTTAAATTTTAATATTTGGGGTGTATTTGGCATTTCCTATAGTCGACTATGTCGGGGACCGCGTCAATTTTTTGAGTCCTTATTGATAGTGAACCATTTGCTTGACCAATAACAAAATGATCCCTTTTGAAAATGAGCCATTTAGGATGATGTACCCGACGCTATGAAGTCCAGTTGTGATATATCCCCCTTATAAATGTGCACTGACCTGACTCCGACTCCACAGCCTTTGAAGGACACATTTCTCAACCGATCTGTCTGAAATTTGATCATTTAATTCCTACCCAATATTGACTCATGTTTTAGTATAGGGTTCATATAAAGCTGATGTTCAAAGGGATTCTTGCTACAGTCCGAATATGAAGGGACCTTCTGATTTCATTCTTCTACCAATTCGGCTGAAGTTTTGGAAAATACAAACAAGTAAACAAACGACGTTGGAGGATTGATGTTTTCCCATCAATATAGTATCATTATGACTGCTACATTCTACCATTTTTACAAAAACAAATTGTGAAAATTTTTTAAATAGTTAAATGTAAGTAGTGTGCTGGGGTTGCATTGGAAGTACTTTTGCCAAATTGAAAATTAGAATGTAGTTAAATTTTATGTGAAATTCGATAAAAAAATATGTGTATTATTTTAACGGAAAATTAAATAATAAATGGAATATATAAAGGAAGGATTTCAATTACAAGATAAATAAAAAGGAAAAAATTATATTTCCATAACGATAAAATCGATTTTTCGAAAATAATCAACTAATTTACAAAAATGCAATAGGCATGTTTTCGTTATCGATTTTTTTTAGCACTTTGCTACGAAAACAACTGGCTTCCACTAACTGGTGCAAAGCAGTAATTGGCGGTTTTCCACTATCTGGTAGCAGTGGTGTCATGAGTTGTGAAGAAAACACAGTGCGAAACAGACAAAAAATTCGTGAAATGTATTTATAAAACATAAATTTAATATATGTATATACTTAATTGTTTACACTCTTTTTGCAAATATGTATTAAAGTAATTTTCCATTTTTGTTCTTCTTCTTCCCGTTAGTTCAAAATAATTGACAAAAATCTCTCCAAAAGTGAGATGAAGAGAAAAAAATATTCCGTACTCGGACATTTCCACACTGCTTTTCATTTAATATTCGTTGTTTTGTGCTCGGTTCAACATATGTAAATTTGTGCGACATACATTTTAATAAAATTTAATGAGTTTTAATGAACGGTGAAAATAAAAAATTGTCGAAACAAAATACATTGTCTGAACGCAAATGCAATTTCAAAAGAGAATTGCAGAAAAAAATTGCATGTGTGAATATGGACTTTGCAGTCACTTGTCGTTCTGATACCTTTTAGTAGGTCTAAAATCAGCTGTTCTTCGTTCGCAGCGCTTTCGTGCGAAATAGAGAAACAGGCTGTAAAAGTGCTTAGCTCCCCATACAAATTAAGCACCTATGGTGTAACGAAAACACGCCTAATATTTCCTCAACATTTCAAACCTTAGGGTGTCTCTTAAATACCAGTGAATGCGTCTGGCGTCTGTCAAACTCAAATTTCATCCTACTGTTTTCTGCGCACACAACAACACTTTGACAGACGTCGTACGCACTTCACTGGTATTTAAGAGACACCCTTAAAGTCAGTACCTCAGTTTCACATATGGTGTGAACTACCCTAATAAATGTAATTTCTCGATAACTTTTACAATCATAAAAATACCATCACTGAATACAAATGTTTATTTACATTTCTTCATTTTTTGTTGCTAGCCGTGATTGATTGAAGAAAAACATGGATTTAGCCGCAAAAGTTGAAGAGTTGATAAAATTAACAAACTCCCTGAAACAGGAACTAAATGAATTACGAGGCAAGGACTTGAATACCAAGATAGAGGAACTGGAAAAAGAAATGGCCGATCTTAAGAATGAGATCAACGATTTAAGATGTAAGTAATAAGAATGCACCACCTGAACATTACAACTGATTATTTTATTTTATAGACTGTTTAATGAAACAGAATGCTAAAATTCTGGCCATGATTCATCGTCTGCCAAAACCACAGCCGCTTCAGGAGATCCGAAAAGACGAACAACAGCTATCACCTATAGTCATACAAAACAAAATTTCAAACTATTCCAAAATATTTCCCATATCTAGTTTGGCAGATTTAGAGAAGTTAGAGGAATCATTAGATGTGACAAATACCCAGGAGATAGTGAGTTAAATTTTCAGATATATTTCTTATAACATTGCTTTTAATTAATTATTATTTAAAGATTATTATACTTCAACGTCTTTTAACGCCCAAGGGTATTACCAAGAACATTAATTATGTTCTATCGACGGAATTAATCATGGAATGCAACATGGATGGAATGCATAAAAAGATACGTCTCTTAAAATATAGTAAATTTATCGATGCACTTTTCCGTAAGTATACATAATTTTAAAGATTGAAATTAAAGCTGCACCCGTCTTCAGAGAATTATAATAAGGAATTTGGTAATATGTGCACGATATAACTGGTCGGGTAGGAAAATGTTGCTCATACTTTTATAGACAAAAGCAATTTCGACCATTTGTGTTTTTCGAATGTGGCTTACGTTCGAATTTTTCGTTGAAATCACATTTCTAAATATGTTTCTTTTACCGCAAATAGTGCTGATTGCAGCAAGCAAGCTTCAAATGGGAGAATAAAGACGATTTGTACCTACATGGAATCTTCAAATGCCCACAGATTTGTAAATACCGCCAAGTTTCTGAGCCAGAAATTCATATTCAGATCATTCTCAGAATACAGAAAAATGGCGTTTGAAACAGGATTTAAAGACTGGCATCATAGATGGTGGGGAATTTGAAGTGAAAGGCTTCCGAATACATGATTCAACCTAAAGAGGAAAACACTTTCTCTCATCCCCTTATCCTTTAAAAACTGTCATCCATGTTTCCAGCATGTCAACACAGCTTTAACCATATGGTCTCCTTTCTGTTCTTTTTTAATTTTACCATTTAGAGCCCAGTGTTAATTTTTTCTCATTTTTTACTATTTTAGAGGCCGTCTACACTGATGGATACAGTTTAAAGGGATTTATGTCTGATATGCGACGAGGCCTAAAGATTGTCAAGCATCGTCAGAGTAAAGTCAAAGTATTACGCACACCTGCCGCCTCGAAACAATCAAAATCACAAAATAAAGGACAGGTAGACGATGATGAATATGGATACGAATCCAACAACTATGAGGAAGATGACGATGAACATTCTTCTCAACCAGATTCCATAATTAAATTAGAAGACACCGTAATATGTGGTGATTAATTTAATTTTAAGTAGGCAAGTTTTTTCAGCAGCTTATCATCAATTCTCTTTTAAACTTTCACGAAGAAATCAAAACGTTCAGGGAGAGTTTTTCCCCCCTCTTGCCGACTAACTCTCTCTCCTACAAAACGCCGATAATCTGCTGCTAAATAGTTTAACTCTCACAAGATAAATATATAGTTCCCTGAAATGCAAAATGACAAACTCATACTTTCATGTTTTTACAAAAGAAGCAAAAAAACTAAGTCAAATGATTTTAAACGTTTTTGTCCAAATTTATTCATTTCAAACTTTTAGAGCGAATTAGTTCAATAATTGCGGCGTATATTCAGAATAAAAAAAAATGTACTTTATGATTTTCTCATTGTCAACTTGAGCTGAGAGCTGAAGATCGAAGGGTTCCTTCTATGCGTAGGAAGATATTTTGAATAATCAAGTGAAAAAGAAAAATTAACATGCAACGGTTGGTGTTGGTTTTCAAGTTCGTTTTCTTTATCACTTGATTGTACAAAATAAATGGTTTAACTTAGAAGGAACCATCTGAACTAAAGCACAACACAGTGAGAATATCATAAAATAATATCAATTTCAGATCAAACGATAATACATTTTTTGACATTCAGCTCCAAAAATGTTTAGTCACTAATCATGAACACGATTCAGAATTTTTTGATGTTTCGTCATTTTGGATTTCAGGTGCTGATAGTATCAGCAGTAGTATGTGATGGAAAACATTTTTGACTAAATCGCTTTCATATAATTTACAAATTTAATTTAATTCCAATTTCTTCATGAAATCAATAAAAACTAGATTAGAATATTAAAAAACACTATATATAGAAATGGATTTCGAAAATGCTAGTCATCACATACTCGTACCTGCAAATACATTTTTAAATGTACATTATTTTCAAAACATAGCATTTATTGTTAAGTTATAGTTATAGAAGATCTGTAGATATATTGTTTTTTTTTTTTGTAAATAAGAATATTTAAATATTAATCCTATATTTCATATATATAAGTATTAACCGTATCTGTACTTCGTAGGTTCATATTTCATTTAAAATAAATATTGCTTAGTTTAAGAAAGTCATTTCAAACGTAAAAAATAAAATCGTCGATTTCCTAGCGTCTATTGGGCTGTACAAAAAGATGCTTTTGTTATTTACCTATATTATTATTATTTTATATCAATTAATATTTGTACATTTGCTTATGTTTAAGTTAATTAACTGCCTAAGAATATTTACAAGAAGTACCACAAAACTATTCAAAGTATATTTCCTCGGTTTTTACAATATCCAAGGACACCTCAGCTACAGTATTGCATTCACGTAATTTTTGTCGAGCCAAGCAATTGTTTTTATGACAACGATTTTTTGAGTTTTTCATAGCACGTCTCAATTCATTTAGGAAATCTTTTTTCGTATAGCCATCTTTGTAGCAGGCACCTGGAAATAAATAATTAAATATTGAAATTGTTAAGGGTTCAGAAATTTTAATATTAAATTGAAAATATCATGCACAATTTTTTTCATACAATTTTAAACCAACTTCAGTTGTTTGACACATCGACATTTCCATTCCTGTTTTTCAGGAGAGGCGATCAAAGTTTGATGAATTTTTTAAATTTGTGTGGAATTCCTTTATGAAGGAAATCGAATGACCTATACTTTAGAAATGGAATCTCCCTAAAAAATTGTCGATATATAAAATTGCGTCCAAATTCATTTTTTTTTTTAAAAATTTCGACGAAATTCTATTTTTTTTTTTAAATTTCGTCAAAATTCTATTTTTTTTTAGAAAATTTCGTAAAAATTCTATTTTTTTTTAAAAATTTCGTCAAAATTCTTTTTTTTTTTTTTGGAAAATTTCGTCGATATTCTATTTTTATAGAAAATTTCGTCGAAATTCTATTTTTATAGAAAACTAGCTGGACCCGGTCCACTTCGTTGCCCCAGATTTAGATTTTCGATCCCGTCCATTTTGTTTTTTGTTTGTTTTGTTTTTCCAAAACCATCTCAGACAAAATAGCTTTCAAACAAAAGAAAATTTTTTTAAATCGGTCCAGTGGTTTAAGCGTCTATAAAACACATACATACATACAAACATTTTTCCATTTTTATATATATAGATAGATTTCGTCGAAATTCTATTTTTATAGAAAACTAGCTGGACCCGGTCAACTTCGTTGCCCCATATTTCCGATCCCGTCCATTTTTGGACCACTGACGTAGACTGCCAGCAGAACTGCAGTGGAACAAACACACAAACAGACAGACAAACAAACGATTTTCCACGCCCACATTTTCCCCGCCCACTATTTGCAAATTTTTTTTTCCAAAACCATCTCAGACCAAATAGCTTTCAAACAAAAAAAAAATTAAATTCCAGTGGTTTAAGCGTCTATAAAACACATACATACATACATACAAACATTTTTCCATTTTTATATATATAGATTTCGTCGAAATTCTATTTTTATTGAAAATTTCGTCTAAATGCTAGTTTTATAGAAAACTTCGTCGAAATTCTATTTTTATAGAAAATTTCGTAAAAATTCTATTTTTATAGAAAATTTCGTCGAAATTCTATTTTTATAGAAAA
This sequence comes from Eudasyphora cyanicolor, assembly GCA_963930755.1. Classification (NCBI taxonomy): domain Eukaryota; kingdom Metazoa; phylum Arthropoda; class Insecta; order Diptera; family Muscidae; genus Eudasyphora; species Eudasyphora cyanicolor. Next base: position 168,257,872 of record OZ005738.1, on the reverse strand, counting down.
ATACTTACTAAACATGACATCAATGAATTTCGGATAATTCAACAGTCTCTTCTTGTTGTGATGACCATCAACATTCGTTTCCATGATAACATTGTCGGATAGTATATTAACGAAGTTTTTCAATAGTCCATGTGGAGCCAACAGATTTTGAACTATATTGATCTATATATTGAAAAAAAAAACAATGAGAAGACATTTTTATAAGAGCAGGAGATATGAAGGAGTTAAATAGTTAACGAAAAGGACACCATATGTTTAAACCGCTTTCAATCATTCTATTAATTTTTAATTTAATATAAGTTTATCACTTTCAATAACAACCGTCCCAATAGGCCTTTTTTGTGCATTTTTTTGTAATGCATAAAAAGAGCAGAGATCGACTAATTTTTATTATACCCGTCTGTCCATATATTTTTGTGATTACACTGAAGATATCTTCATATTTTTAGGCTAGGGGCGATCCCTAATGAAAATACGCATATAGGTCCATGTTTTGTTATACTTCTTGACTCTCTAGAGATTTGGCTGAAATTTAAGCATTTATACTTTAAATTGCTCATAATCGCTCCTAGCAAAGATGGAGCTCGTCGGTTCAGATTTTGAAATAGCTCCAATTTGTCTTCTTAAAACTCTAGGGGACGCATTTATTAATCTACCATGTGTTGATATAGCCCCCCTATAAAGATTCCTTCCGATTAGATATCTTGACGCACTAGAGAACACATTTTACAATTCTGTGGTTATTCTGCATTATTTCGGTCCTATAAATCGAATTGCACAAGCCGTTTTTTTGCTATGACATCGCGTTTTCGTGATACATACATAGCAAAATTCAGACACAATTTTGGTATAGAAGAATTCGGAAAAGACGTTCAATGTCAAAGAGCAAAATAAAGGAGATTCTTCTCCTAAAACACACGACACCCACGCTTATCAACTTACCCCTGAAAATCCCCCACTAAAAATAATGTTATATCAATAGTCCTATATGTATATCGATAAATTTTTTGAATGATGTATTCGGCAAAAAGATACCTTGTAAAAAATCACCATAGGTCCGCACAAGGTGCTTTAATGGCAACCCAGTGGTTTGTTAAATATATCGTATTTATATACAATGTTTGCTGGACAAGCAGATTGTTAGTAAATTTGAGCACAATTTCAGTACAAAAGGCTTCAGATTAGATGTTCCATGGCAAAGAACAAAGTAAAAGAGATACTTTAGGAAGTATTTCTCACCAAACAACCGGCACCAATGCTCATCCCCTTACCCCTGAAAATCACACTCCAAAAATAATGACACACATATCAAAAGTTGTAGAAATATATGTATATACAGGGTTTTCCAACAAGAGGTGTTATTTTGAATCACCCGGTATTTCAGTAGCTGTCACTTTAAAAACGGAACGATACGCGATTCAACAACGCACTGAAATTATTAAAATTCGAAAATCATCGAAAAATCATCTTAACTAATGAGGCCCAATTCCACCTCGGTGGCTACGTCAACAAGCAAAATTGTCGCATATGGGGCTCGGAAAACCCAAGAGTTATTGTTGGGAAGCCGCTCCATCCTTAACGTGTGACTGTTTGGTGCGGTTTATGGTCCGGCGGGGTCATTGGACCTTACCTTTTCGAAAATGAAGTTGGATCAACAGTTACGGTGAATGGATTGCGCTATCGAGAGACGATTAATGATTTTTTATGGTCGGAGTTGGATGGTATTGATCTGGACAACAAAACCATTGCTCTGTTACGGGAAAAGTTTCCGGACCGTGCTATCTCTCGAAGAGGTGATCACAATTGGCCACCGAGATCTTGTGATTTAACACCTTGCGACTTCTTCCTTTGGGGCCACGTGAAAGAAAAGGTCTACGCCAACAGCCCAGCGTCGATTCAAGACCTCAAAGATAGAATTCGTAAGGCTATCGAGGACATAGGGCAGCCACTTTGCGATTTGGTTATGGAAAATGTCATGAAAAGGATATGGTCCTGTAAGCGTGGTCGTGGTGGCCATTTGGCTGACGTTGTTCTTCATTATTAACGGCATACCCTCCTCTTTATTATGAAATAAAAATCCGATCATTTATCTCAAAAAATGGCATTTTTCATAAATAAATTAAATAAAGACATTTTTCTTAAAATAACACCTCTTGTTGGACAACCCTTTACATACATTTAAAAAAAAAATAGGGTTGACATAATAGTGTACTGTGGGAACCTATAGTAATTTTTGACAAGGAATCTTTTTGCAGTACATCATCCAAAAAATCCATCGATTTCTACGACTTTTGCTATAACATTCTTTTTGAAAAGAGATTATCAGTGGTAAGGGGATCAGCGGGGGTGTCGGATGTTTTGAAAAAAATACTTCCTGAAGTGTCTCCTGTATTTCGTTTTTCAAGATGGAAATTATTCTCCGATGTCTTATATACTAAAATTGGGTCTTAATTTACTAACCTCTCTGTTACCCAGTCACAGGAAAACGGCTAATGTCATTAGATTTAGCGGGCCGAAATTATGCGGCGTAAGTTGATTTCATCGAGGATACATTAAGGCGCACATACAGTATAATTGATTGATATAGTGTCTAAATATTTATCTTAGTTCTTTGAAGCGTGTTCAATTCAACTCGAATTTAGTCCCGAAATAACTAAATTATATGATTTCCCAAGAAAAACGAATTCAGAGTGATCGAAATATGCTTATCCAGATGGTCTTCGATCTGTTACATTGTCAGACGAGCCCAGTCCAGATGGAATTCTCCATATTTCTGCATTATACAGAATATCAATTTCCTTTTATAGAATGACACCGAATTAAAGACACGACACCTTCTATTTAGGGTTTCTCGTTTCTCACTGGATAATGATCTTTATCTTAAACCAACTCACATTTTGTTGCATATTTTCTTCATTCAGTTCCGCTTCGTATTGTTCCAAGACTTCTAAACTTTGGAAGGGAAAACGCCGGATAATTTCCGAAACATTTCGTCCATAGAGTAATTGTGATATATTCGATTCAGAAGAGACAACTACTTTCGTTTCATTTTTCCGGAGTAGGTCATTCTGCTTTGTTAGTAAACTAATGATCAACTCGTTTTGTTGTTGTAAAGTGTCTATATTAATGAAACCAAACAAAAGTGGAGGGGGTGAGAAATAACACATTACAAACATGTATCATACATAAGCATGGATGTATGTACGTAGGTAGTTGGTGGTGTTGTTGAGCTGCTTACCTTTCAAATCCCGAACTTCTTTTCGGAGTTCTGCTGCTTCCGTCTTTAATTTATCAATGCGTTCATTAACGTTTGCCATATTTCCTCTGTTTTGGTTTTTGTTACTAATAGTTTAGAATCACATCAACTTTCTTTTTCCTGTGGACACCTATTATTTCGCAGCTTGATTGTATGTGAAAATGGAAGTGGTGGGTAAATAAGTTCTTTGGTAATAAGTTCATCTCTAACAGATTACAGTTATCGAAATGTTAAGGTGGGTTCACACTATGTATTATTTAGCCGGCGTGAAGGGATTTTTTGTGACGATTTAGAGACACAGACAGAAAAGCTATGTACACACGGTGGTCAGATCGTACAATATTGTCAGAAAAAATTCAACCATGTGAAATTAAAAATTTGGTCTTGCAACGTTGGCAGAAAAGTCATCCTCGGTTCATTGTAAAATGTGCGATGTTTAAGCGTCTGAAAGTGGCGTCATTATCAGAGAAACATATTACTGGCAACACTGTCTTTAAAGCATTATATTGGCAATCTTTCATATAAATATTTACAAAATATATTGTAAATATATAAATTATAAGGTTTCTTGCAATCGTCTGAATTGAAAATTCACCAATTGCTAACAGCCTGTTATTGTCAGTACATTGGTATCACTTTGATGATCGACTGACAATGGACTTTGTCAGTTGATCATCTGTTTTAAGTCTTCGTACAGCTTAAACCAACAAAATTAATTTATATGTATACATTTTCAACTATTGTTTTATATATAGGGTGATACATTTCGAGGTACCCTACTTTTTTAAAGAAAAAAACACAGAAAATTCAAATTGAATGCGGAATGTTTATTATCATTTGAAACAACATTCTTTGGCATTAATTTTTTGAAGATTATGTCTATCAAATGTTGGCCGCGGCTACGTCTCAGATGGTTCATCCGTTGAGTACAATTTTCGATGACTCGATTATGTTGACCATAAGTTGAGCGAAGTGCACGAAACACATTCCTAACAGAACGTGAATTTTCGTAATAAAGTTGAACGATTTGTAAACGTTGTTCAAGCGTAAGTCTTTCCATGTTGAAATACCAAACAATACTTAACAAAAATAACATGACAGCATGACACGACTCACACGTGATCTGTCAAAAAAAGGCGATTGAAAAAAGTATCTCTACTTGGTCACCCGTTATTTATGGAAAATTTTATTTATTTTTAAAATTTAATACAAAACGTCCTGTAGTCTCAAGAGGGAATTTAATAGGAGAGGGGCAGGCGGAAAGATCTCTCTCCTAACTTTGACAATTTCTTAGAAAAAATTGCATCGTGTGATAATTTCATCGAAATTTCACATTTGTAGTAAATTTCATCAAAATTTCTTTTTTATAACAAATTCTGCAGGAATTTTATTTAATTTTTATAGAAAATTTTGACAAAATTAAATTTGTATAGAAAATTAGGCCGAAATTACAGTTTTATAAAATTTGAATTGTATTGTGAATTGTAATTGTAGAATATTTTGTCGAATTAGCATTTTTATGGAAAATATTGTCGATATGGAATTTTTCTGTACCTTTTCTAAAAAAATCCTCCAAAAAAACGCAGTTTTATAGAAAATATCATTTTTATTTTATACCGCACGCAATTTTAATAGCATGCCTTGAATTTCTCTCAATTTGACACACAACAAGATAAAGCGCTTTTAGACTGGAGGGCATCGATAACATTTTCCATACTATTTGTTATCGTTTAATAAATGTTAATCGTGCGAATCCCGCTAGCTGTCATCGAGATATTGCGAAAATACTTGGCGGCTAAAAAGTAAACAAACTTTCGCAAATCCCCAATAATTAACAAGAAGAACAGTCTTCATCTGTAAAAAAATGACTTCGCATAAATATGAAAATCATTCCGAGAAATTTCTCGTTAAATCTTTTGATTACCAACGACAATTTTTCCATTTGTATTCTCATCGTTTGACCGAAATGTCCGCCTTTATGACCAAACGAGCCGAGGAACACTGGGGCAAGTCGGTGCCCATAAAGAAACTATGCGAGCTGAGGGAAGAAAATGAGGAAGAGTGTATAATTATTGGAACAATTTACAAACATCAGGCCCACAAGCCAAGTATTCTCAAGGAAATTTCGGAAGAGAATCAATTGGCCCCACAACCGGCCAGACAACATTATTCGGATCCGGAAGACAAAGTCATTCTAGAAGATGAATTGCAGCGAGTTCGTTTGCATGGCAAGGTGCGTTGTGAAGATATGGCCACGGGCATTGTTTGTGCCGCCATGGGGCTGATAGAGGAGGATGGTCGTTTTGATGTCCAGGACATGATTTTCTATGAAGGCGGTGTACAAAGGCCTCTGCCCAAAAAGGGCCAAGATCGCCTATTGGTATTGGTTTCGGGACTGGATCAAACTCAGTCCCACAATTATGTTGATGCCTTAAATCTTTTCCAATATTGGTTGCGAGGTAATATAATAAATGCCGACAGCAGTGGGGCGGAAAAAGTACGTGTTGTCATTGCGGGAAATTCTGTGAAAAGTTCCGAAGAGAAACGTTTGCCGTCGTTGCAGTCGAAGTCGAATGACTCCAAAGACGTTGTGGATGCTATGTACGCTCTTGACGAATGGTTTGCAGCCTGGTCCAGTTCAGTTGCAGTAGATGTCATGCCCGGCCCTTATGATCCAGCAAACTTTATGATGCCTCAACAACCTTTCCATAGCTGTATGTTTCCAAAGGCCGCAAAAAATGAAAATTTCCAAAGTGTATCTAATCCCTATATTTGCTCTGTCGATGATGTCTTAATAATGGGAACCTCTGGTCAAAACGTTAGCGATATGTTGAGAAATACCGATCTGGAGAAACCATTGGAAGCTTTGCGCTCTACTCTCAAATGGGGACATTTGGCTCCCACAGCTCCTGATACGTTAGCATGTTATCCCTATTTGACTCGCGATCCTTTTATCATTAATGATTGTCCCCATGTCTATTTTGCCGGAAATTGTGATGAGTATTCCACTCAACTCTATGAGGGCAAACAAGGACAGAAAACCCGTTTGGTATGCATTCCAAATTTTGGCAAGACCCAAAGTATAGCGGTGGTTAATTTAGATAATCTGGAATGTCATGAAATTTCCTTCGATTGTAATGAAGAATAAAAAGTGAGATAAAGAAACACTAACAAAATACAACTTAAACGTAATCTTCTTTATTTCAATTAATTTCATACAGTCTAATAAAATCCATCTTGTTTTTTTTGGGTTCTTCAATGCACTACTGGACCCAATGGCTCTCCTCGTATGTTGGCAAAATCCAAACGTGAATCTATGGTTTCATCTATTTGTCCTATTACCGCAATGTTGTCTCCTCGTATGATGTGTAATCTGCCAATTTCAAATAGAGCAAAATTATAAACATCCGAAAAAAACTATATAAAAATGCATGCTAACCCCAAAACAATCTGTTCTATGCCGGCTGAAGTGGAGAAGACACGTTCGTGGGATTCGTCCAGAATGACATTGATGGTCTGGTCAAAACCTTTCAATGTCCCAATGAAATTTCGGCCATCTGCTGTTATTATGGATACCGTATGATTGATGTACTGTTCCAGTGCAGAAGCCATTCCGTATGGTAGGTAAGATATACGTTTATTTCTGGTACAAAAAAATGTAAACAATATAACATTCAGGAGATGTCACAATAACGATAACCTATTCGATGATAATAATATTCACAATATTCCACGAGGTACGATTTTTGTTATCGATATTTGTCGTGTTTTATTAAAACTACCCCCAAGTCTTTCGATTTTTTAAAGGCTTATGATTATGCTTGAGTTCAACATTTATCAAGCCACAAAGTCAAGTCGGCAGCATATTATTTAGCGAAAGGAACTGGTAAATGGTGAATTCAAAATTTGCTTAGTCCAAATTCACACTCGGCAATTTTTTCCAAACAAGTGTCAATGTTTGTAGGACTTAATTGCACAAAATATAAATAATTTTTCACATACAAATTAGTTTAGAAAATATTTTCTTGACCTGGAAATTGTCCTTTTCAATAACATTTATTTTTATTAAAGTTTCAAATCGCATGTTTATCGAAATGTGCATCTAAAGATTTATAATAGGCATGTTTTCCTTACAAGCTAGCACTTTTAATTTAGCACTTTGCAACGAAAACAACTGACTTCCACTAACTGGCACATAAGCAAAAAGTGGCGGATTTTCACTATCTGGTACCAATGGTGTCATGAGTTGGGAGAAAGAACAGTGCGAAACAGACAAAAAATTCGTGAAAAGTATTTATAAAACATGTATGTATTTACTATTCTATGTTCAATTGTTTACACTCTTTTTGCAAATATTAAAATAATTTCCCATTTTTGTTCTTCTTCCCGTTAATTCACAATAATTGATAAAATCTCTCCAAAAATGGGATGCCATATTGCTAAATATAGAGTGCCCAATCTGGCAACATCATACTCGATTAAGACAGGAACACAAGCACCAAACTTCATCGGGAACTAATAGTGCTTAAAAGTGCTTAGCTCCCCATACAAATTAAGCACTTATGGTGTAACGAAAACGCGCCTGATATGCATATTGTAATTTAATTATAATTGGCCTGAAGCATAGAATTACAAGTTGTAATGACTGTACTTTCCAAAGCAAAGGTCATTGGATCAGAATTTTTAATATAGGGTGTTGTTTTAATAGCTTGAGAACTTAAATTATATTACAAAATAGAAATACTGTCAGAATGATTTTTTTTATTACTATGTGGTAGATAATTTCATCACATTTGTTTTTTAAATATATGGTCCATTCGATCAGTCCAATTTGTTATTACTTTTTCCACAAAAATATGGCCGTATGGGGTCACTCACTCACTTCAAGACTGTCATAACTCAAAATTGAAATTGAATTTTTGAGGTTGCCTTACAGAATTTCTAATTTTGCAACTATCCATAAATAAACCTCAACGAAATTTAGTTTATAAGTAAACAATCATATTTCGGATTACTCCACCTTTTTTAATAGTCTTATTTCATACTATTTATTTTTTTAACGCCAGCACCTTCCTCGTTTCGGAAGAAATAAGGACCGATGACAAATGTCACTTAACACAGTTCTTTGATTTGAACTTCAGCAGCTAAAATATTTTCTGAATATATTTTTTTTCAAAATTTTATGAAGATTTGAAATTTTAGGAAATTAAAAAATGCATTCTTTGGTTTTTACGAAGTTTTAAATTGCTCTTGAATTGTATTGCTAAATCGATTTTTACAAAGTTTACCTCGTTGTAAGGAGAAAATAACGTGCCATTATTATTTAAACTTATAATTTGTTCGCACTATTTTTTTACAAACTTAATTTTAAAAAATGCACTCTCTTCTTTTGTTTTAATTTTACACAGAATATGCACCAGACTCAAAAATCTCAAACAGTAACTGCATTTATGGGGACTCAATATTTTTATTTGATATTTTGTCTGGCAATCCAATTACTGTTTTAGAATTGTGAGAGTTCTGTTTTTTTAATTTAAGATTTTAAAAAATATTTCTGAAAAAAAAGAATATATAAATTTTAAAATAAATCCAAAAAATAAGGCCCGTTATGTTCTCTTTCAAACGACATAAACATTGTACATGATTTTTTTTTAATTTTTAAAATTTCAAATCCCTATTTATTTTTGAAAATAAATGTAAGCGGGATCTTGTTTTATCATTTAACAACATTTTATTAACTTTTTAAAACTCACAGGTAAATATCGAACATTCTGAGCCCATTTCCAGTATAAAACCTCTAAACAAAGACTAGAGTCGAGCATGGTCGACTGTATAATGGGCCTCCACCATTATTTCCTAAAAAATACACGGAAAATATTATTACTATGAATTGCTAAAAATATTACTACGAATGGTAAAAAACGTAACGAATTCATCTGTGATCTTCATATGGGGGTTATGCCAAAATATGGACCGATATGCTGAATTTTCACTAGGGATGATTTACTTCAGTATAAAGTATAAATGCTTACATTTCAGCATGATCGGTTCAAAAAACGCTGTAGCTTAACGTCTAAAATGTAATCGGAAGGGACCTATATATGGGAGCTATATAAAAACATGAACTGATGTGTCCCATTTTCGCTAGGGTCGATTTAAAGCAATATAAATTACTAGGTTTAACCCGGTGCGCTTCGCAGCCCCCATCGTTTATTTATTTTCTGTGTAGGGTACTGTAAAATAGTTATACCTCTTTCCTTCAAAATGACATTATTATTATATATGGGCAAAATGAAGACGATTTGATTACCTTTATACTATAAAATACGAACCCTCGTTACATTTCTAGTTTTTGTTCCAAGAGTTACCCTGACATCATGGTACTATATTTATCCCTTTTCACACAGTGCCTCTGAACGTGGAAAAACTATTTTTACCGTATTTAACTTTTTTTTCTTCACCGTACCATATTCAACCCTTTTTGCTCCACTAAACCATATTTAAAACATTTTCGCCCTCTGTAACATAGTGAACAATTTTTGCTTGCCCCAACTTCATCATAATTTTAACCTTTTTGCACCAGTGCTACTAAAAGCATAAATTTTGAAAAATTTCTCTCTCCATGCATCCATATTTTTGCCCACTGTACTAAAAGTACGCTTTTTGACCCACTGTACCATATTTAAACCTTTTGGGTCCACTGAATCATATTTAACACCTTTTTGTCCTACGATATTAGTCCACTATATAGTTAACACATTTTTGTCCCACTGTTCCATAGTTAAAGCTTTTTGCCCCACTGTACCATATTTAACCCATTTTGTCCCACTGTACCAGAGTTAACCCATTTTGCCCCACTGTACCATATTTAACCCATTTTGCCCCACTGTGTCATATTAAACCCTTTGTATCATATTTAACCCTCTTTGCTCCACTGTATCACAGTAAAAACATTTTTGGCCCACTTTTCCATACACGCTGAAAAAAAATCGCTTCTGTAATATATTGTCCCAAACATATTCGGCTTGAAATATATATGTATTCAGGGTACACTCTAAACGTATAGTATTTGGTATATACAAAAATTATATATTTGGGAAAATGTCGTTCTAAACAAATCTTTGTTTACATCCCAATATGTTATTATTTGGGACTATTATTTCCGAAACAAATATTTATTTGTATTTAAGTATTCGGAAAATACATAAATTGTGTTACAATTTTCAGTAATTCAAAGTTAATTTTTTAGAAATGTTAAATGTTCGTAAAATATTAATAATTGAAATCGTATAATCTTGGATTAAAATAAATTACTTAGAGGATTGACAACTAATGATGGCTTGGAATACTCAGAAAATTTAAATGATTAATTTAAAACGCAAGTTAATAAGGTATCATAACTGGGAGGTCTAATTCGAAAACAAGGAAAAATTAAAACTGAATTTCGAAAAAGTCAGTAAATGTTTTGAAAATTTTTTTAAATAAAATATATTTGGAAAAATTCCTAAACAATAATTTTATTTGTATTTAAACACATATTTTATTTGAGAAATTTAGTTTGCAAAAAAATTTTGTTGTAATATATTAATATATGCGTTCCAAATACATTTTATTGATTTTCAAATAAAATTTATTTGCTCAGAAATATATAATATTTAAAAATTTGTGTTCCAAATATATTTTCTTTCGATTCAAACATATCAAAAAAGGTGATTTTTCCCCGTGTAGTTAACGCTTTTTGCCCCACTATACCATTTTTAACCCATTTTGTCTCACTTTACCATATATAACTATTTTTGTCCCTCTGTACCATAGTTAACCGTTTTTGCACAACTGTGCCCCATTCAACTCTTTATCTCACTGTACAAAATGTTTGCCGCACTGTACCATATTTAACAATTTTGTATCTCACTGTACCGTATTTAAAATGTGTATCCACGCTAGCACACTTAACCCTTTTTCTCCCACTATACCATATTTAATCATATTTTCTCCACTGTCATTATTTAACCGTTTTTGACCACTGTGCTCCTAAAATCAAATACACTCTTCATATCTCATGTTTAAGTTCCAATTTTGGCAGATTGTGCCATTTTTTCCCATGCTCTATAATTAACCAGTCTTGTCCCACGGTGCCTCTTGAAGTTAAAATTACTAAAAATCACTTCCGATCTCTAGTTTATGTTCCAAAAGTTACCCTGGAACCGTTGATCCATGTTTGACAATTTTAGGCCACCAAAAACTACGAATACAAAAAAAACTGACTATCCAAATTTAGCGGTGGTACCATATGTATCCCTTCCTGTCCCACTGTGCCCCATAATTTTTTAAAAAAATCGCTCCTTGGACTAGTTTACGTCACAAGAGCTACTAATTTCACGATTATAGGTCTTGCCATTTGGATTTGGCTGTTGTACCACATTGTTCCATTTTTACCCCATTGTGTACGTAAATGTTGGAATTTCGAAAATTCCTGTCAATTTCTGAGTCAACCTCATAAGGGCTACCCTCACACCAAATTTCACGATTCTAGCTCTTGCCATTTGGATTTGGCTGTTGTACTACATTTATCCCATTTTTCCTTTTACCCCACTGTGTACGTAACTGTTCGAATTTCGAAAAACCCTGTCAATTTCTGAGTCAACCTCATAAGGGCTACCCTCACACAAAATTTCATGATTCTAGCTCTTGTCATTTGGATTTGGCTGTTGTACCACATTGTTCCCTTTTTACCCCACTGTGTACGTAAATGTTGGAATTTCGAAAATTCCTGTCAATTTCTGAGTCAACCTCATAAGGGCTACCCTCACACAAAATTTTATGATTCTAGCTCTTGCCATTTGGATTTGGCTGTTGTACCACATTTATTCCTTTTTGCCCCATTGTGCGGGTAAATGTTGGGTTTTAAAAAAATTCAGACAATTTCTGGGTCGACTTCTTAAGGGCTACCCTCACACCAAATTTCACGGTTCTAGCTCATTCCGTTTCGATTTGGCGGTGGTGCCATATTTATCCCTTTTTGCCCCATTGTGCGGGTAATAGTGCGAATTTCGAAAAATCCCGTCTTATTGCTCGTCTACATCCCAAGGGCTACACTCCCACCAAATTTCATGATTCTAGCTTCAGCCGTTTGGTCTGGGCGCTGATCAGCCAGTCACGCAACAATTTTATATATATAAAGGGTGTCCCAAGAAGAGCGCAATTTTTTAATTACTGATGCAGCAATTGAATTGTTTCTCTGGCTGTATGACATGTGGCGCCGTCTTGTTGGAACCACATGCCCTCCACATTCATTTCTTCAATTCTAGGCAAGAAAAAACTGGTTATCATTTCACGATACCGAACACCATTGACTGTTTGCGCTTGCCCTGCCTCAAAGGTCCAATGATTCCTCCAGCCCAAAAACCACACCACACAGTGACACGTTGAGGATGCATTTGCTTCTCGTGAATCACTCGAGGATTTTCCGCACCCCAAATGCGACAATTCTGCCTATTGACGAAGCCATCAAGATGAAAATGGGCCTCGTCACTGAAGATGATTTTATCGGCAAAATCAGCATTTTCATGTTGTCTCTCCAATACCCAATTAACGAACTCCCTTCGCTGTCCTTCTCCATTTTTACTAACCTCGTACCTTCTACTAACAAACAATAACAATTATTCAAATGTCAAACAATGACACTTCGAATGTTGCGAGATTTAAAAATTGCGTTCTTCTTGGGACACCCTTTAGATAGATAAAAGCTTACATTTCAGCATGATCGGTTAAAAAATGAGTCCCCTATTGGAAGTGGCCTTTATATGAGGGCTATATCACAACATGACCGATATGCTATATTTTCACTACGAACGATTCAATGCAATATAAAGAAAACATTTTTAAATTTCAGCCAGATCAATTGAAAAATTGTCCCCTAGAGCGCCAAGAAGTGTAATCAGAAGTCCGGCCCAATTTCAATCGCCCTACTGCTTGAAACGACTCTGTACTGAATCGATTCAAAAAGTTGTTCTATGGTTATCGGTGCTAAGCTAAGCTATGAGCCTATCTCTTTTTTTGAAAGCCTTACAAACAAGTACATATCGCGACCTAAGAGTGCAAGAGCTAAGTCCAATATTTAAAATTTTACAGGAGAGGCAAAATACTTACCGTATATTTATGTTTTACAACTGGTATATGGACTTAGCGCTTTTACGATTCAGATATTAAAGATGACAGAGCATGATTTTTTAGAATTTTTATTTCCAAATCGATGTATATTCAACTCATCTTGCATTTCGCTTCAAAAAATACATTTAGACAAAAAGTGGACTTAGCGCCCTTAGGTCGCGATATGTCTGTCCGTCTCTCCATATATTCTTGTGATCAATGTGCAGGACGCAAATATGAAGCGATTTTTTACGAATATTGATACAGAAAATGGAGCATCTCGGTCCATATTTTGATATATACCCCATGCAAAGGTCCCCTCCGATTTCACTTCTTGACACTCTAGGGAATACATTTTTCAATTGGTCTGGCTGAAATTAAGACATTTTCACATTATATTGTATTAAATCGTCCGTAGAGCACATCCGTCCATGTTTTGATATAGTCACACAGATAAAGGTCCTATTCTATTAGATTTCTTAACGATCCTGGTGACGCATTTTTAACCAATCATGCTAAAATTTATGTTTTTATAATTTGTGTTGCACTTTATCATCGCCCACAGATAAATGTACTGATTAGACATCTTGACGCTCTAGACAACTCATTTTTCCATTGTTCTGGCTGAAATTTAAGCATATTGTACTTTATATTAAAGTTAAATCGCACATCGCACCATTTTTGATATAGCTACCGTATAAAAAAGTTCATCTTTGATGTGACTTCTTGTCTCGCAAGAAAACACATTTTTCATATTTATACACATTTATATTACAAATAATCGTAAATTAGTGAAAATGCAGAACAGCGGTCCATGTTTTGATATAGCTCCCATTTAAAGGTCCCTTCCGATTTGACTTCTTGACGCTTTAGAAGACGCATTTTCTAACCGAAAATGCTGAAATTTAAGCTTTTATAATTTATATTGCATTTCGATTGACTCTAGAAAAAATGGGAGACATCGGCCCATGTTTTGATATATCCGTCCTACAAAGGTCCCTTCCGATTACGCCTATTGAAGCCCTAGTGAAAGCGTTTTTGAAGCGATGTAAACATTTGTACTTTTTATTGCATAAAATGGTCCCTAAAGAAAAGGGAAAATATCGGACTATGTTTTGATATAACCCTCATATGAAGATCACAGAGGAATTTAACTTTTTGGCGGTGTAGATCCTACGTTTTTTATCCGATGTGCCTGAAATTTACTCTTTTTAACCTGCAATAATTCGTAGCACTAATGGCTTACATATAGCCCATAGATATTTTGTCAGGCATTGGTTAGCAAAGAATAATGAAGTGTATTACACAGTGTGTCCCGTCCGACTTCAACCTTTTCTTACTGCTTCTTTGTAAGTTAAGAAAAAACACAATTTTAATTATGTATTAAATTATTTATTTTATTTTCTCAATGTTACACAAGTTTCCTTTTCAATTCAAAATTTCAAATAAACTGAATATTTGGCAGGTACATATATTAAACTGGAATGGCTTTTCTTGGTTTCATAACTGGGCCATCATGGAAATACGAACGTCCAGCTTTTGGTAGTATTGGTGGTGATTTCATTTGAGATCTATGACCCGAGTGGCCCGCTTTAGAGGGCTTTGTCGTCCTAGGTTGAGGCACGAAGCCGGTACCTGGTGGTGTTGGAACTGCCGATGTTAATGTGTAGATGGCGAACAGAGCCAAGATCATTCCAAAAATTTCGGACAGTTGCATTTTCTATTAGTTAATGCCTCTTTGCACTTTGAAAGAATTGATGTTGTTTTACTGAATGTTTATAGAAAACTAGAGACTTATTGGTATAAGCGACGGTAGTAATCTATGTAATAAATATACCTAGATGTTGTGGTTAAATTATTGTCGATTTTTTATATCTGAGCTGAAATCAATCATTGGTTTTGAAAAATCCCCGTATTCTTACACTTGTAAATAATTTTATTTATAGGTATACTCGTATTACATTGGAATGGAAAATTATTGATTAATGATTAGTCATAACAACTTCGGTATTTTTGCTTAGAGGATTACTATTATAATCGATCAATAAGCTCCGGTTATGCTTAGGCTAGACCCTTCTCTGAACCTTCATTAATTGATTGGCGATGGATCGCTTATCAGTTGCCATCCACCATACCACAATGCCGTACAATAGTAATGGACGAATTGTTATATATCCAATATACGTTTTTAGGAAAGAGTGCCAACGTGCATCTACAGCTTACAACAGGAATATAAGGCGACATTGGCCTTCCTAATACGTTCTAATACATCAAGACTGAAGGACGGTTCACATGTGGAACGTTATACTTCCTAGTTTAGAAAACCAATTCTGTCTTGTTTGGGTTAAAGCTCAAACGACTGCTTCTGACCTATTTTTTCACTATTAGTCCTAATGTCTTAAGGTCTTAGGGATTTTCCTGCTACTGCGATTTAATTTAAGTTAAATGACTGGTGGTACTAATACTTCTGATTGCTGCCCTCGCTAGGAATTATAAATCAACAATGTCGTTCCATTTTATACCCGACACCACACTGTTGTACAGGGTTTTATGACTTTGTGCTTTTGTTTGTAACGCCTACATTTCTTAGACTAGGGACGATCCCTATTGAAAATAGGGCATATCGTTCCATGTTTTGTATGGTCCCAATATAAAGGTCCCAATGATGCCACTTCTTGACACTCTAGAGGACACAGTTTTCAATGGATCTTTACATTATTGGACCTAATCGTCCGTGGTGAAAATGGAGCACATCGGTGCTTGTTTTGGTATAGTCCACACCGATGCCAATTCTTGACGCTTTAGAAAACGAATTTTTTGCCCGAAATTTAAGTATTTGTACTTTATGTTGCACTTAATCGTCCCTAGTGAAAATGGAGAACATCGGCCCATGTTTTGATATTTATATTCGTAGCACTATTTACACTATTAGACCTAATCGTCCCTGGTAAAAATGGGGCACATCAACATTGAATGAGTTTAAGATAATTCATTCTGTTTACATTGAGAGAGGAAAATATTTTTGTTATGGTTGTATGAGTGTGTCGACCCCTGCTTTAGTGAATTGATCTGACAGAAATTTAAGGATGTACACTTTACACTATTGCACCTAATCGTGCTTACCGAAAATGGGGTACATCGGTCCATGTTTCAGTATATCCCTCATATAAAGGTCCACTCCAGAGGACACAGTTTTCAATGGATCTGGCTGAAATTTAAGAATGTACACTTTACACTATTGGACCTCATCGTACCTGGTAAAAATGGAGCACATCGGTGCTTGTTTTGGTATAGTCCCCACCGATGCCAATTCTTGACGCTTTAGAGAACGCATTTTTCAATTGATCTGCGTGAAATTTAAGAATTTGTACTTTATATTGCACATAATCGTCCCTAGTGAATATGGAGAACATCGGTCCATGTTTTGATATATTCGTAGCCCCAATATAAAGCTTCCTACCTATTAGAGTTCTTGGCGTTCTAGGGACGCAGTTTGCAATTTAATTTTTTCATATTGCCTTAAATCCTTTCTAGTGAAAATATAGTGTAGAAAATAAAAAAATAATGAAATGAAAGTCACTTTTTTGTGCCTCGAATTTAGAAATGTACTCTATTTGACCTGCAAACTGTTCATAGTAATAACGGTTCTCCATACATTTATTGGCAAGAATGGTGGAGGTTATTATACAGTGGATCCCGCCCGACTTTAATCATTTCTTACTGGTTTTGCATAGCTACTATAGAAGCCAACCTCCCGATATGATAGTTTAATGCCACTGTATAAAATTTGGTACTTTGAGTTTATTATTACCCTGAACCATTGACCCGAACAACGGTCTTCATAGGTCAATGTTTTGACATAGCTTCCATATAAATATAGTTGCCGATGTAGTAATAAGACGTTCGTATTTACATTTAACAACTATCTAATTCTATTTATTATTAATAAAACTAGTTCACAAAATCCTACGAAGTTTTACCAAAAATGCTACCATTGACGGCGAAGACTGCTCTAGGAATCAGCTGTTGTTTTCTCCTCCACTGGTTCGTTACAACGTTGCCAGATTGTTTGTCATTCGAACACGGCGGTCTTGGTGCTGCCACATAAAGGTCCTTCTTGATTTGACTTTTTTACCCTATATTTTTTTAAATTTCCACAGCTTATCCTGAAATTGGGACATTTGTGTTAAACTTTTACTAGATCCATCCACACCAAAGCTGGTCATATTTGGTTCCCATTTTATTATAGCCTCCATACGAAGGATCATCCCGACTTGATTTCATAGCGTTGTAGAAGCTGCAAATCTGCAACAGTTATGCTGAAATTTGGATACCCTCTGGTTATTTCGAAAACCACTGAAATATCAGCCATTTATCCCTTATAGGGTTGCTTTTATTAAATCGAATCAAAAAAACAGGGTTGTTAAACCCTACCACATACACAGTTTTCAATGGATCTTTACATTATTGGACCTAATCGTCCGTGGTGAAAATGGAGCACATCGGTGCTTGTTTTGGTATAGTCCACACCGATGCCAATTCTTGACGCTTTAGAAAACGAATTTTTTGCCCGAAATTTAAGTATTTGTACTTTATGTTGCACTTAATCGTCCCTAGTGAAAATGGAGAACATCGGCCCATGTTTTGATATGTATATTCGTAGCACTATTTACACTATTAGACCTAATCGTCCCTGGTAAAAATGGGGCACATCAACATTGAATGAGTTTAAGATAATTCATTCTGTTTACATTTAGAGAGGAAAATATTTTTGTTATGGTTGTATGAGTGTGTCGACCCCTGCTTTAGTGAATTGATCTGACAGAAATTTAAGGATGTACACTTTACACTATTGCACCTAATCGTGCTTACCGAAAATGGGGTACATCGGTCCATGTTTCAGTATATCCCTCATATAAAGGTCCACTCCAGAGGACACAGTTTTCAATGGATCTGGCTGAAATTTAAGAATGTACACTTTACACTATTGGACCTCATCGTACCTGGTAAAAATGGAGCACATCGGTGCTTGTTTTGGTATAGTCCCCACCGATGCCAATTCTTGACGCTTTAGAGAACGCATTTTTCAATTGATCTGCGTGAAATTTAAGAATTTGTACTTTATATTGCACATAATCGTCCCTAGTGAAAATGGAGAACATCGGTCCATGTTTTGATATATTCGTAGCCCCAATATAAAGCTTCCTACCTATTAGAGTTCTTGGCGTTCTAGGGACGCAGTTTGCAATTTAATTTTTTCATATTGCCTTAAATCCTTTCTAGTGAAAATATAGTGTAGAAAATAAAAAAATAATGAAATGAAAGTCACTTTTTTGTGCCTCGAATTTAGAAATGTACTCTATTTGACCTGCAAACTGTTCGTAGTAATTACGGTTCTCCATACATTTATTGGCAAGAATGGTGGAGGTTATTATACAGTGGATCCCGCCCGACTTTAATCATTTCTTACTGGTTTTGCATAGCTACTATAGAAGCCAACCTCCCGATATGATAGTTTAATGCCACTGTATAAAATTTGGTACTTTGAGTTTATTATTACCCTGAACCATTGACCCGAACAACGGTCTTCATAGGTCAATGTTTTGACATAGCTTCCATATAAATATAGTTGCCGATGTAGTAATAAGACGTTCGTATTTACATTTAACAACTATCTAATTCTATTTATTATTACTAAAACTAGTTCACAAAATCCTACGAAGTTTTACCAAAAATGCTACCATTGACGGCGAAGACTGCTCTAGGAATCAGCTGTTGTTTTCTCCTCCACTGGTTCGTTACAACGTTGCCAGATTGTTTGTCATTCGAACACGGCGGTCTTGGTGCTGCCACATAAAGGTCCTTCTTGATTTGACTTTTTTACCCTATATTTTTTTTAAATTTCCACAGCTTATCCTGAAATTGGGACATTTGTGTTAAACTTTTACTAGATCCATCCACACCAAAGCTGGTCATATTTGGTTCCCATTTTATTATAGCCTCCATACGAAGGATCATCCCGGCTTGATTTCATAGCGTTGTAGAAGCTGCAAATCTGCAACAGTTCTGCTGAAATTTGGATACCCTCTGGTTATTTCGAAAACCACTGAAATATCAGCCATTTATCCCTTATAGGGTTGCTTTTATTAAATCGAATCAAAAAAACAGGGTTGTTAAACCCTACCACATACCGTTATATGTCATATTTCCTCATATGACAGTTATGGCACATGCGCCGAATGCGCCAAAAAATGACTTGTCTATTGATTACTGCTTTTCACACAACACACACACACTACTCACCACAAAGAACTAACTCGGAGAACATATGGAAGTTCTACCAAAAAGGCAGTGAAGAAAAAAATTGTTACACATAAATTTAAGAATGAAATATTATTGAAACAAAACAAAGAAGAAATTGCAGAGAGTCTAACTAGCATCCGACGAGAGCGCGAGAGAAAAAGGTGGAAGAGAAAAATAGAGAATCCCTACTGGAAAAAAACTAGTACACATAACAAACAATAAAACGATAGTATACAACATTTTGACGTTAGCCAAAGCGAAAGAGGAAATTGAACGAGGAAGAAGAAGAAGGACAACGACGACGAGAGACAATTGGAATTTTTCACAGTAGAAAAAGACGACAAACGACACAGAACTTAGTAGAGAACAATAAGAAAAGAAGTGCAAAACGACAAACAAGCTCTGCGTTTTTTCCGAGTCAAGAATCCTGTGAAATTAAGTGAAAAAATTAAGTATAACACGGTTTTTCGTTGACAAACGAAAATTAATAACGTGAAAAAAGTTGTGTAAAGAATTTAAGAGAAATTTCACACAGTTGTTACAAAGATTTACAGAGTTTTTTCTCAACTTACAAATCCCTACATATGTTTTAACAAACAGTTGTTTTTCATCTTCATAAAATTGTCTAACTAAAAGTAAGATAACTGAACGCACAGCTTTTCAATATTTACAATAACTAAAAAAAAAGAAAAGAGTCTAGAAAAGTTTACAATAATTTTATTCTGCAACTGAGGGCAAAAAAGTAGTTTTTAATTGACTCAACAGTCTTCACGAAAAGAAAAAAAATACATCGCAATAAAAAATACCTACGAAATTATTATCGATTTATGTATCTGTATGTGAATGTGGTCGAGAAGTCCAACAGGAATATTAACAGTTAAAGTAACAAGCAGACATCAAACGCAGTCGACAGCAACAGCAGTAGTCGTTGTCAGCCGCCAACAGCAGCAGCAGCCGTCACAGCTTTTGTAGACGAAATACAACACAAAAACGACGACGACGAGGTATAACTGTAAACGTACGCTAACATTACCATTACCATTGCCACCACCATCGCCACACCATTGCAGACATCAGTACCAAACCCCAAACACATACACAGATATACACACAGGCATACACTTTCAGCAGATATCCGAGAGAACATCATCTTCAACAGCCGCAGCAGCAGCTGGGTTCCATCGTTGGTCGCCAGTCTAGGTTGTAACAGGAAATTGTCCCTCAAACTATACTACACAATCTAAAACAAGATTTTTTTATATATAAAAAACAAAAAATCAAGTGTCTTTTTAAACAATTTGCTGAATTTTTTTGTTTTGAAAAAATATCTATTTCTCTCCGTTGCAGTCATCCGTCGTGAAGCGAGCAACAAAAAAAAACAAAAACCAAAATATAATATAGCCAAGAACTGATAACCCCAATCAGGTGGTGTTCAACGTTGTTGTTCTTCTTCTTGTGTTTGGTGTATAGTGGTGTGTGCCTGACTGACTGACACAGAAACCTTTTTCTGGTTCATCTTAATTACGAACTGTTCCAATTTTTTTAATTACGCGCTGCGGTGCATCAATTCGAGCTTTAATTGCAACGTTGCCGAATTTCCCATTTTGCGTGTGAAGAAGAAGAAGTCGACGACATCTACGATAGCAGGGATTTTCGAGAGGAATCTACAAATTTCATAAAAACAACTAACAACAAAACAACACAAAGGTAAGTTCACCATAAAAAATGTACTCGTATACAATGTACTTTATTTGAATGTATAAGTAGACAGATGTATTCCAATTATATATACATGAAAAAAATAAGGAACCCACCATAATCTAAAATTAAATTTTGTTCTCCGAAATTTAAAAACCAAATTTTCCGGGTAATCGGGGGTTTAATCATTTCGGGTATAATTTTAAGGTAGAAGGCTGGGGAAGCGTGGAACATATGCGAGAACGAAATATAAAGAACTTATAAAAAATATTTTCTATGAAGTACCAACTTAAGACTGGTTTTATATTCCCATTTCACGAATATTTTTCATCCTGTTAATTCAATGTGGACAAACTATCGGGGTTACCGCAGGATCAACTATTCTTGTAAAATTGTCACGGTGATATCTTTGATAGAAGTTTTCCTCACGAAAATTTATTGCATACGGTGCCCAGATGTGTAAGAACGATAAAAAAAATTCAATTTAAGTTAAACAACAACGGTATCACAATCAATTCTGGAATATTTGAAATTAGCGCATCGGCTTCCCTAGCAGTGCTGCAAGCTGTCGGTCCTATTTTTGATGACGGTCTAATATGTGCGGCGTTTTTACGGCAATAGCATCTTGAGCTCGTCCCAAGTCGTAGAGGCTTGTTGGCGTATACTAAGGAATTGACGTGCGCCTGGGAAAATAATCCAAAACATGTATTCGTTGCGGCAACGAATAACCTTTCGTTAAGCGAAAAGAGGTGCTTTTCGTCAACGATAATTTCATTTATGCAACAATATCATTTCGTTAGTGCAACTATTACGTTCGTAGGAGAAATAACATAATTTTCGAGCGCGCGATTTCCATAATTTTTTTTGCCTCCTGTGCTTTACATTACCTCCCACATCGTCTTGCACAATTTTGAAATAAATTACGGTTTAAAACGTTCACAAAATCTGAAGTGAAATTTATGTTTTTAGTAAATCCTGCTACACACGAGGCAATATTTTCCAAGCTAGTGTCATAGTTTGTAAGAGAGAGAGGCAGAGAGCTCGTTCCTCTCTCTCCTACAAACTGTGACACTTGCTTGGAAAAAATTTCCTTGTGTGAATCTCAACTAATTTAAACTCCAGAAAAGTCAAAAATCTACTGAAGATTAAGTATGAATAATATTTGAATTAATTCAAAGCGAAAAAAATATTTCAAATACTTTTCGTACGAAAATTTTAATACTTTTGGACTTCGAAGTGCTATATCCCCTAAAGCAACCATAAAACAACCAACAAATAAGAGAAAATGCTACCCTGAAACTAGAAAAGAAACAAAAAAAAAGATTCAATCAATGAAATGAAAGTTTTTATTAAAATGTTAAATTTAATAATAACAATTGTTATGTACTTAAAGGGGCAAACACAGAAACATTAAACAAGCCAAGATTTTGGTAAATTTTATTTTTTTTTGGCTTTAATATGTTTTATTTGTTTCCATTATTTTCTCTACAGCCAATTAGAATTTGGAGTCGATATTGTTGACGGCGGTGGTTGAAACAGCTGTTTCTGATTTCTATGCTGCCATATTTTTGATAGTGTTTTTCGGTTTTTTCTTCTGAGAAAAATATAATAATGTAGCCCCATTTGTTCTAAACCGAACCTAAAAATTTCAAGATGGTGTTCAGCCTCGTTCTCTTTTAAAACAATACATATTTACTAAAAATGCCAAGGATTTTCCTTTATAAACTATGAAAAATATTGATATCACAAAATAGACAGAATCACTCCAATTAAAAACAATTTAGATTTCTGACATTTTAAAGTAAAAAATTCTATTATATAGAAACTGAAGAAAACACCAGATTAACATTTACAAGATCAGTTCAGATTAGATAGGACTACATGCCTATATAAATTTCATATATACATATATGTTGGTGTTTCCTGGTCCAGTATGCAAATTAAAATTTAAGAGGGAAATATATATCGATATATGCAAATATTGTCGAATTTTCTCATATAACGGGTTTTCCAATAGGGATGATATGATTTTGAAGTGACGTTTCGGCCATTTGTAGTATGTCATGATCTGTCATTTGTTTTTCATTGTATTCAGTAATGTTTACAATTTCATCAAGGAGAGATATACAATTGCAGCAATTCGTGCGCTAAGTCCATATAATTAATTTATAATTATTTAAAAATTAAACACTTTCCAGTCGGCCTGCGGCCTTGAAACCCATGAGCAATATTTTAGCTCTCGTTAAGAGCTATCTTTTTGCCATTGACCGATCCCCAATCCGACGGAGCTAGAGCAAAAATAAACTTTCAGTTCACTTTTGAAAATGATGCTAAGTTAATTTTTTGTTAAAATCCAAAAAAAAAACACTTTAAAGTCGACCTACGACCTTGACACCCATGAGCAATATTTTAGCTCTCGTTAAGAGCTATCTTTTTGCCATTGACCGGTTGTGGATACGTGCCACACAGCAAATGAAACAATTGAATTGTTGCGAGAAAAGTTTGGAGATTCGATTATTTCAAGAAATTGTGATATTGAATGGCCTCCAAGAAGTTGTGATTTAACACCATTAGACAATTTCTTGTGGGGTTATTTGAAGTCATTGGTCTTTCGAAATAAACCAGACCAAACCGAAATAAACAAGCTTTACAAGTCAATATTGAACGCAACGTGCAATTCATGACATACGACTTGATTTAGTGGCAAAAGTGCTGGAAAATTAGGTTCATCGAATTCATTCCTGCAGAAGTATTTGAATGACGTTTTATTTAGAACTTAATTGTATCGATTTTACTTTACATTAAATAAAAAACATTTGAATTTCCTTAACAATACGAGTAAGTGTGTTTTTTTTTCAAAGAAATCATATCACTCTTATTGGAAATCCCTGTAGATGGGACCTATATGTAAATCTGAAACGGTTTTAACCAAATTCAATAGAGATCCTCCTTGGGCCAAAAGAGATCGGACCATAATTTCGACCTGTACTTTGATCTCAAGAATACATGGATGGACGGACGGACAGATAGACATGACTAAATCGACTCAAAAAGTGATTTTATGTCGATCGGTATATAAATAATTGATCCGACGGGCATTAAACCCCCCAAAAAAAAAAGAAACTTCTACCACCCCGAATTGAAAAACACTACTGTTCAGGGCAGCGACTCAATGACTAGCACCACAAATACATAATTTGAGCATGATCGGTAAACAGAGTAAGGAGAGACACAATCAAAATGGAACAACAGCGCTCGTCGAATCGACGAAGATTAGTACTCTGGGGTTAATCTTCGAAAAATTCTAAGATGTTTTGGCCATGTACGTCTGTTGTAAACAAGCTAAAATCTACAATAATTTATCTAAATGACTTAAAAATTGTACAAATATGTACATATTATAGCTTCAGGTGTCTTGGGATTGTAAATAGTCAATAAAGTTACACTTTGTATAGCCTAGAGTTGTGTAGTTCGTGAACGAACGGGTCACTTTACTGAACGGTACAAACTAGTTCACACAATTCGTTCATTTCAGCTCAATAGTTCAACCCTGTCATTTCGTTCTCTCTTCTTTCTCATTTCGCTCTCTCTTCTCAGCTGTTATGTGTTGTTTCCATTTTTCTGTCATCATGAATGTAGGATTCTTCCTATATAAATGCGTTTGTATATTCAATTCATTCCATTCATTTTCCAATCAGATTCCTTTAATAGCGTCTGATTTGAACTGGTGATCTGAACGAAACAACTGCTGAACTAACGAGCTGTTTAGGAAAAGTGAGCTGGTGAGCTTAGCTAAGGAGACGGTGAGCTAAAGAGCTGGTGAGCGAAAGAGCTGAAGTGAACTATTGAACTAAATGAACGAACTAGTTCACTCAATTGAACTGAACTAAAAAGAGCGATCACTTAAATGAACTAAAGTGCCCAACTCTAGTATTGCCCCTTATATATTAGTATAGCATTTCTCCGATTTGACTTCTTAACTTCTTACTTAATTTATGTATACCCGAAACCCTGCCCACGAACAAGGGTCATCATAGGTCCATATTTAAATATATCTCCCATAACACTTCTCAATGCTATAGAAACCAATAATTTATATGAATGCTGAGAAGGCTGAGAATTTGTAACATGAGTCAATTTTACTTCTTAATGCTATAGAAACCAAACATTAACTTATAAATTGATAGGACTGAAAATTTGTAACATGAGTCAATATGTACCCCGAAACCCTATATTTTCTAATGCCAAATACAGTTTTCCGGTAACATAAAAAATAAAAATCGGCACCTTGTTTCAAAGTGCTAAACTGAAATCGTCAGCTTGTAATAAAAACATACATATTAAGGAAAATTGCATTCAATTTACCAATATCGTTCCCAAAAGCCGAAAGATGCTTCTACATTCACCGACAGTGTGTCATGAATAAACCGTTGGTCTGACTACAAAGCCTAACCTAAGTATTTATGTCGTGTTACTTGATGGAAATTGACATTGTTGGTTGTGAGTCTAAAAATATATTCTTCCATCAGCGGGTATTGAATCCGTTTCAATTTACTTCTTCACAGATAGTCAGACAATGTATTAACAACCTTTTCAAGGACACACACATCAATATACGCGGACATTACAATAGGCGTTGTGTATTCCGTACTATAAGGCGAGAAAAATAAAAATAAATTTGAATAAAAAAATTGCATGCCATTCGATCGTAAATAACTTGTACCTGTTCGAGTATATCTCTCGTTGTTAGGAGAAGAAAAACAAGAAAAACACTTGTGTCCATACAAATTGTTGGCATAAATTAGCACATGAGGACGGACAGGAGTACGTATGCTTAATAGCAAATCACGATTGCGTATACGCCCTGTTGTGATTTGTTTTTTTTTTTCAAAGCGTGAAACAACATTTCCATAATAATAATAATGATATTATTAGTGTCTCCAATATAACCATTGTATCCTTTGTAACTGAGAATATATACATACAGAGTAGGACGTAAGTATTCACATAGCAACAAAAATTGCGGTTAGGGTTTTAATTTTTCAAAAATCGAAGGCAAAAGCCTAATATAATTTAAGGAAAAAATGTCCGTCACTATCCTCTTAAGATATTGCCCATTTTAAATTCGAAGTTACCAATCTTCGAAATTTCAGTCATCTAGCTTAATTATTGTAGACTGTAGCGTGATTAGTACAGACGGACGGACGGGCGGACATGGCTAAATCGTCTTAGAATTTTGCGACGATTACGAATATATATACTGCATGGGGTCTCTGATCAATATTTAGAGGTGTTACAAAGGGGGTGACAAAATGAATATACACTTCATCCTATGGTGAAGGGTACAAAAAGAGTTGAGGAAGGCTCAAAATCAATCCTGATTAGATTTGTGCAGTGACGTAGAAGACTACATCAAGATAGAGGATAGTTTTTGGACTAGTGAGGAATCGCTGGGAGTGCTCCCGGGCAAATGAAGTGGAATTGAATCATTCAATTGGGGATTCCTTCGAAATGCAGATATCAGAGGTCGACAGCGAGATAGTAACCGAATCTAGAATACTTTGACCTATCAAAAGATTTAAGTCTTTTAAGTCGCCAGGACCAGAAGATGTCTCGCCGGCCGAGATACAGGCAGTGGCTCAGAGAGATCTACACAGGTTGTATCGATCAGGCCTACGTACCAAACAAAATGCAGAGAAACCAAGTCCCATACAGGAGCTAAAGATTTTTGGCCAATCTGTCTATCGTCATTTATGCTTAAAACCCTGGAGATATTAATATATAGTTACCTTGTAATTAAAATATATCTCAGGCTTTTGTCTAATCAACAGAAACCGCCATGCATGATCTAGTCAGCTCTATTGAAGGATCGCTATCTGTTAAGGAATATACTACGGTAGTTTTCTTAGATATAGAGGGGGCCTTCAAGCCGCTACAATTATGGCAACCCTGATGGTTGACAGCAGTATACAACTACATAGGTCCTAGCTTAGGGTCAACTGACCTCCATAGATTTGTCAGCAGAGGAACACCCCAAGGGGATGTTCTGTCTCCTGTTCTGTTGTAGAATCTCTCTAGTTTTCTACTTTCTCTGTAGGAGATGGGTGCTAAGGTTGATGCCTGTGCAGATGACGTGACAATATTGATTAAAGGGAAGTTTCCAAGTACTCTTAGAGATCTGCTACTACATGTCCTTCATACCAACGCAAGATGGACTTCCAATAATGGGCTTAGTGTAAAACCAAACTAGTTATTTTCAGCACGAGATATAAGGTGCCAATTTTTTTACCATCCTACTTGGGGGTACTGAAATTCCCTTCTATAAAATCACAAAATACTTAGGTATTTTACTAGACAAAAAGTTGAACTTCAAACCCAACATTCTAGAAAGAACAAAGAAAGCTGTGTTAGCGCTACATACCTGTAAAAGGGCAATTGGTATACACTGGGACTGAACTCGTTGTATACGGCAGTAATCAGACCGATAATTCTCTTTGACAATGTCGCCTGGTGTGCGACTCTGTAGAAATTCACCTTCTGTGCGATACTAATCAAAGTTCTGCGAATGGCTGGTATATGTATCACTGTTTCGTTTAGAGCAAAACCAACTGTGGCACTAAATATTATATGACATTTAATGCCGCTGGGCACAATGACAAGGTAATGTGCCGCATATATTGTTATTAAACCTAGGACACTATCATTCTGGTAAGTAAATGGCTAAGACATTGGCACTAAATGTACTAGTACAACTGAAATATCATACCACATTTAATGCCGCTAAACATCATAGCAAGACAATATGCTGCAGCTACTGCTATTAGACTTAGGGAATTGTCACTCTGATCAGGAAATAGCTAAGGGCATGACGTCATTCTAGACACAATGCTTAAACTTCCAGGCATTGCTGACTGCACTACCATAGAACTCTGAACAGTTCAACAGCTACTTGTGTGTGGCATGTAGCGCCGTCCTGTTGAAACCACATGTCTTTGGTGTCCATATCATCCAATTCAGGCCAGAAGAAGTTGGTAATTATTGACATATAACATACGCCGTTATCGATAATGACCTGGCCAACTTTGTTCTTAAAGAACTATGGAGCGATGACGCCGCCAGCCTAAAAATCCACACAAACTGTGACTTTTTCGGGATGCATTGGAAGCTCATGGATCTCATGTGGAAACTCGAAAATGTGTTTTGTTGGCGTACCCATTAATTAAGAAATGGGATTAATCGCTGAAAATGATTTTTCGATGAACATTAGCGTAGGTTTCCAACAGCTCCCTGGCCATTCAGCCTGCACACGTCGTTAGCTATGGTCGTTCACCTTCAGCTCCTGGGTCATTTGAATTTTGTACGGGGATAGACACAAGTCACGACGCAAAATTCGCCAAGTTGTGGTCTGCGAAAGGACTAGTTCTTGTAAGCGACGCGAAATCGACGGCCTTGGATTCTACTGCACGCTATTACGGACAACGACTCCACGCCAGAGTGGCGGGAGTTAAAAAAAGAAAAACACAAAAAAGTAATTATATTTTTTATTTATTTTATTATTTGATTTTGGCCGTGAGCCGTAGCGGTTTGGCAGTGTGCCATAAGCGGGTGAGTCGTGAACTAAAGTACAACCCTAACGGCGTTGCCATCAGTTGTGTAATTTTGCGGCGTTGCGGTTAAATGAACGGCTCCAAATCTGTTGCAAGTGGCGATGAAGTCGACAGTCAGCTGTTGTGACTTCAACATACTCCCCCCTTGCACGAGTGCAATTCCAAGTCGATGTTTGACGGTGACAATGCATTTGATGTTGTTGTTGCTGTTGTGCATGCCAGTGGATGTTTTGTTGCTGTATATTTTATCCGCTTTGGTTTATTTAGGATGAGTTTTATGTCTGCTTTTCGAACTGTTTTGTCATCCGTCACTGGCTCGTGAAGCCTTGCTTCACGTGATGAAGCAATGGTGTAGCGACGGAGACAACAGACGGTTCACAGGCGGGTATCACGTAGTGATAATAAACTGCTACAATCTGCATTTCTACATACATATGTATACGTATACACAACGCGCACAACACAACATCTCCAATGACCGGCTCAAATCCGGTTCGAAGGACCATGTAGCGGAACGGCGGGAAGTGATCAAAGACAAGGGCTTTTGTTTCAACTGCCTCTGCACCGCTCACACACGGAATTTTTGTCCCTCCAGGAACAAATGCATCGTGTGCGAGCGTAATCATCACACGCTGATACATGTCGATGAAACCAGCAGCAACCCGTCGCGTCCTCGAACCACCCGGTCGAGACCATCCCTTGTCCAAGATCGCCTCCGCCGTCCCCAGCCTCCTGTATCAAGACGTTGTGAAGACGCAACCATATCACCGTCCATTTCTCCTGATCGACGTCCTCCCGCAGCACGGCATAGGTCTACCGCCGCAAACTCAACGGCTAGCAGCAATGCAACTTCGCGCATTACCGAGCGGCTCAGTAAACGTTCCCGCACGCATGTTTTTTTGCCCACCGCACTAGCGCGTGTCCTTACCTCCAATGGGACACACATGACACGGATGCTACTCAGCTCCGGAGAAGCACAGACGCTAGTTTTGGAAGACCTGGTGGAGCGGCTGAATTTACCAACGACTAAGAGGAACGGCAAGGAATACTGCACCATGAACTTGCCGTCGTATCACGATGCCGAGGTGAAGTTGCAAGTGGTAGGTCTGGTGAAGACCAAGCTTAACACTAGCGCCCCTAAACCCACAAGCGACAAAAAGCTCCAGTCGGTCTACGATCACCTCCCCGACTTAGCCGATCCTCACTTCTACCGACCCTCCAAAGTCGAAATACTGATGGCAAATGACTATCTCCCGCGAGTGTTGCGCGCCGGGATGATTCAGACGTCTGCCAAACTACCCATCGCGCAAAGCACCATCTTCGGTTGGACAATCTCCGGGCCGTGTCAATATTGAAGTTGCGACATCGCAAGGCTGGCGGCATGTTGAACCCAGTTCAACCTTTCATACCATGAATTCCCAAGATCTGAATTACTTCTACATTAGCCTTACTGTAACCTAGCATTAAGTAAACTGAATTAAATTGTCTCATGAAATCCCTTGTATTTTTCCCTTACAATTAAATGGCAACTCTTTACCCATTTCCTTGCCACGAAGGCAAAAGCTTTTACTCGAATGGATAAAGAGCTGCCATCTTCTCTCTGTGTTCCAATGGATATTTTCGTTAAGTTGCCAAAATCCATGGCTGCCTTTTTGTTCGCTCTGCACCGCACTTTACTTTGGATTCGACTACTAAAGCGGTAAGCAGCAGCGACCCAGACAATAAATCTGTGTTCAATACAAAATACAACCAACTGCCTTTCTTTTTGTTCTCTATTTCCATACTACACCCTGTACCTGTTTACAATTTGGGAGTTTTCGAATAATAAAAATACAGTCCACTTTCTACCAAGGTCTCCTGGATTTGTACAACGGCTATGTTTTCGGCAGATCTTGCGTTTCGTCGTCGTACGAGTGTTGGTTGATTGTTCACTAAAACAGTGGACTCAAATTTATCCACCACACTGATAATAGTCCGTTCAGTAGGGCCAATATGCGGACCGTAAAATGGATGAAATGCTTTTCTTGGGAGATAGTGCTCTTTTCTTGGGAGATAGTGCCCTTATGGCAACAAATAAGTGGTGGACACTTAGTTAGTCTAAGTATGCCTGACATACCGGCTGGTACTCTTAACCTAAACTTCCTTACTATTATTCTTTATACAATACATATCAATGCAAATTATTAGTTGCAGCTTTGACTTAGGCAAGAGACAATCCAATGCGAGATAGGTCGAAATCGACTCCAGGGAAAATACCTAGACAAATCTGACCAAATACGACCTACGAGGGCGATCCGTAAATTAGCCGACCTAACAATGAAAACACAACAATCTTGGTCAAATGTTTCATTATTTCTCAACATAACCTTCTTTTAGCTTAATACCCTTTTTCCAGCGATTTTCAATAGCTTCGATACCCCGTTAATAGTAAGAACTGTCTAGCTCCTGAAAATACCCTGGCAAATCTCTTCCGTCGACCCATTTATGAAAAAAAAAAATAATCCGGAGGAGCTAAATCTGGCGAATAAGGTGCGTGCTGAAGCAATTCGAACTTTAATCATTGATTTTGGACATCGTTATAGTAGATGGGTAAACTGGTGCATTGTCTTGATGGTAAGCAAACGTGGCACCCATCTTGCACACAGCTTTCTCATCATGAAATTTTCCGTCAATATGCGATGCACGGCACTTTTTGAAATGCCTATAACTTCTGCTAGCTCAACCGACGGTCATCCAATATCATTTTGTGGATTTTTTTTAACAATTTCTGGCGTGGACACCTCAATTGGTCGATCACTACGGAGTTCGCTAATATTTTTTAGTTGTAAACGAATGAGCAGCTCCCCCAAAGTAGAATCTAGCTCGGTTTCAATATTGGTTGGATTGAGACCTATCAAATGACATTATTCTAACGGGTTTTCCAATAAGAATGATATGATTTCTTTAAAAAAAAGCACACTTATTGTTAAGGAAATTCAAAAGTTTTTTATTTAATGTGAAGTACAATCGATACAATTAAGTTCTAAATAAAACGTCATTCAAATGTCCTTCACGACTTCTTCTGCAGGAACGAATTCGATGAACCCAATTTTCGAGCACTTTTTCAACTAAATCTAGTCGTATGTCATGAATGGCACGTTCAATATTGACTTGTAAAGCTTGAAGGAAGTCTGGTTTATTTCGAAAGACCAATGACTTCAAATAACCCCACAAAAAAAATAGTCTAATGGTGTTAAATCACAACTTCTTGGAGGCCATTCAATATCACAATTTCTTGAAATAATAATCTCCAAACTTTTCTCGCAACAATTCAATTATTTCATTTGCTATGTGGCACGTAGCCACAATCGGTCAATGGCAAAAAGATAGCTCTTAACGAGAGCTAAAATATTGCTCATGGATGTCAAGGTCGTAGGTCGACTGGAAAGTGTTTTTTTTTTTTTTTTAAAAATGGTCATAGTATCATTTTTAAATGTGAACGGAATGTTTATTTTTGCTCTAGCTCCTTAACGGTACGTCGGATCGGGAATCGGTCAATGGCAAAAAGATAGCTCTTAACGAGAGCTAAAATGTTGCTCATGGGTGTCAAGGTCGTAGGTAGATTGGAAAGTGTTTTTTTATTTAAAAAAATTGACTTGGCGCACGAAAAGTTGCAACACGAATATTTTGATAATAAAACTGAATAATTTGTGATCAAAAAAAAAACTAAACGCCGTGAAACTTAAAACATATGTTTTAAAAGGTTGCCACTTTTCAAGAAAGTATTTTTTTCAAACTACTAGCGCCGTCTGTAGTTTGGCTAATTTTGGAACCGTCATCGTAAGAAGGAAGGTAAAAATATCTTCTCGTTCTGAAGGGACATAGCCTGAATACGCCAGGAGGTTGGGAATTGAGTCCAATGACTTCGGCAGAAGCTGTGGATATGTTTGAGAAGTGGAGAGTATTGAGCCCCCGCCTTTCCAGAAAGTTTGACAGATCTTGCCGGTACCGATGTTCGTATTATTGATAAGTTTGTTTATCAAACAGTTTGGTTCCCATGAGGGACTAGGGACCTCGTTGTAGGCCTAGGGACCTCAATTGATCTATGTGAGCCGCTGACTCCGTCAGCCATATTAAACTAAACCTACATCGGTCTACTGCCTTCAGTTTTCAATATATAAGTATACACGTATAGGCTTCTTGTTGCTGTATATGAATACTTTTGTTCATCAGTATACTCACACACATTTATCCTATTTAAACATATCTATATGTGTGTGTGTAACTTCCTTTTACATTGACTTTCTCTCCTCTCACACCTCTGGAAGATTTTCAATTTCCCAGACCCCCAGATCCCCCGAAGAAGGCGAAGAAAAGACCATTAAAATGCGAATGCCCTTCATGTGTTCCGGGAAATTAAAGCAGCCAACAAAGATTCATTATGGCGGCATATTCTATGGTGAAATATAATATTCCAAGAATATCCTTTTTTTCTTCGTTTCTTATTACGAACGCCAACAAAATGTATAATTATTTTCAATTGTTGTTTTAGTGCTTGTTGTTGGTGATGGCAATGGTGGGATGTACAAGGATGTAACATCATCATAACAAAATGGAAAACAATATGGTTGAATTGCTGGAGAACGGGGACAGACAGACAGACGGTCACTCGTAGCGTGGGAGGGTCAGAAAGTGAGTGGGGTGCGGGGTGTTCTGGTGTCGCTGACTGATGTTATGTAGTTATAAGAAATCGAGAACGTGGGATGATGGAATTATTGATTTTTTTTTCTTGCTCCTCATTTCTTTGCCTGTTGTCCTGTTTCCATTATAACACACATTCATACACTCTCTGATAAACCGTCAAATAGGCAGGCAAGGCTGCCAGGCAGCTGGGTCTGACAGTCATATACCAATAGACGGCTATACAAGTACACAGATCCCAGCATTTGTTTGTATGTACATATATACTAGTGTGTTAACCATGACTATCACATCGCCTCCCTCACACAGAGAGATGTTGTCCCAGAACTTTGTACGATTGCCGAGTACGAGAGTATATTTATAATGATGTGAGTTTTGAAAGATGTCGCCAGAGTTTATTCAAAAGATTTATCGCCTGTAAATATGGAATACACTCGTATATATGTTTGAATGAGGGTTGTGGCTTTCGTTTAGTCTTTGTCAGCTTTGTTGTTATTATTTTTTGTATTATTCTTTTTTAAAATATGACTGTGTCATTGTGTGGTCGTAGTAGGTCAATCTTTGAAGGAAATTTGAAATACATATTTATATATAATAATGGAGAATTTAAAACTGTCTTTCAATTTTAAAAGTAATTTTTTCAATCAAACATAATTGTAATATATTCTTAGAGAAGAACATAAGTAAAGCGTGATCCATTTTTTAAAGAAAAAAACACCGAAAATTCAAATTGAATGGGGAATGTTTATTATCATTTGAAAGAACATTCTTTGGCACTTATTTTTTTGAAGATTATGTCTATCAAATGTTGGCCGCGGCTACGTCTCAGATGGTCCATCTGTTGAGTCCAATTTTCGATGACTCGTTCGAGCATTTCGACTAGTAACTGGCGAATGACACACGTGATGTTTTGCTCCAAGGCCTGAATCGAAGCGGGTTTGTCCGCATAAACATTAGACTTTACATATCCTCACAGGAAAAAGTCTAACGGTGTGATATCACACGATCTTGGTGGCCAATCGACCGGCCCAAAACGTGAAATTATGTGCTCACCGAAGTGTTCTCTCAATAAGTCCATTGATTGATGTGATGTGTGGGAAGTGGCGCCGTCTTGTTGAAACCAAATGTCGCCGAGATCACGAGCTTCAATTACAGGCATCAAATAGTCGGTTATCATGGCACGGTAACGGTCGCCATTGACGGTTACGTTCTCACCGGCATCATTTTTGATGAAATATGGACCGATGATTCCACCGGCCCACAAACCACACCAAACCGTTGTTTTTTCTGGATGAAGTGGCAGCTCTTGAATCTCTTCAGGTTGCTCTTCGTCCCAAATGCGGCAATTTTGCTTGTTTACATACCCATTGAGCCAGAAATGGGCATCATCGCTGAACAAAATTTGGCTCGAAAACGTCGGATCTTCTTGGAACTTTTCAAGAGCCCATAGAGCGAAGCGATGTCGCTTGGGAAGGTCGGGCGGCTTCAGTTCTTGCACAAGCTGTATTTTGTATGCTTTCAATTTAAGATCTTGACGTAAAATGTGCCTAGTCGTTCCATACGTCAGTCCGAGTTGCTGCGAACGGCGCCGAATCGACCCTCCACGGTCTTCGTGTACACTCTCAGCTACGGCCGCTACATTTTCTTCACTGCGTGCTGGACGTGGTCTATTCGGTCGAATATTATTCAATAATGAATGCTGGGTCTCAAGATGGGTGATGGTGTTGCGAATAGTACGCTCAGTAGGCCGATTATGTTGACCATTAGTTGAGCGAAGTGCACGAAACACATTCCTCACAGAACGTGAATTTTCATAATAAAGTTGAACGATTTGTAAACGTTGTTCAGGCTAAAGTCTTTCCATGATGAAATGCAAACAATACTTAACAGAAATAACATGACAGCAAAAGGCTATTGAAAAAAGTATCTCTACTTGGATCTCCCGTTATAAGAGCCTAAGGTTGTATGCTGCCTTCTAGAGAGAGCGGGGCACACACCAAAGACTTTTAAAGACCTAGACGAGAAAGTTCTCTCTTTTGCTGTTTGGAAGTGTGTCTAACAGTGGAGATAACATAATGCTTCGTTTAACAGAGAAAAATGAAATGACAAAAAACGATATCTAAATGCATAAGTAAATAAATGAAAATGTTAAATATCATAAAATTTTAGTAAGCGCTTCATGTATAAATGATTTTCTTTTATTTATTTATGCATTTAGTTGTCTTTTTTTGTCATTTAATTTTCCTTCGTTAAACGAAGCATTATGTTATCCCCACTGTTGAACACACTTCATAACAGCAGAAGAGAGAACTTTCTCGTCTTGGTCTTTAAAAGTCTGTGCACACACACAGCAGGTGTCCTATTGTTTCCTCCTCCTCTTTGTCTCAACAGCTTCTGCAAAAGTCATTATGCAAGAGCTTCATTCTCTATACATGCCGTCCAATAAGACAGTGACCTGTCATGACAGGCACGATAAGTGAGAAGTCCGTTTTGAGTCTAGGCCGGGCCACATTAGCCTGGAATGTATACAGTTCCTGACCAGTGACCACCTGTCATTTGTTGCCGTAAGTGCACTATCTCTCAAGATCAGCTTGCAGGTTGCCCACATGTTTCAGGTCCTCTGGAGCGTGTAAGGTAGTTCCTAGTCTTGCAAGTTCATCTGCCTTGCAGTTCCCTGATATGTCCCTGTGACCCATTTCAGGTGAATATTGAACTGTTCAGCCTTCTCGTTAAGGGATATGCGACAGTCGAGGGCAGTTTTTGAATTCAGTAATACAGTTTCCAGGAACTTTACAGCTGCCTGACTATCAACACTTTAATTTTCAGCCATTCCGCTGCCTCTTTAATAGCTAAGATTTCTTCATTGATCAGGCAGTCTTTTTGCAAGTGATAGTTCAAGTTTCTCAGAGAAGACACCAAAGACAACTTGGTTATTGAGTTTGGAACCGTCTATATAGATGTTAACGAATCTCCTGTGTCCTGGGATACGATCATTCCATTCTGATCTAGCAGATATAATAATGAGATACTTCTTGTCAAAGAATGGTTCAGCTCAGCAGTGCCCGGAAGTTCAGGCATTCTTTCTAGAATGATACTATGTCCGTAGCTATTTCCTGACCATAGTACAGTTCCCTGAGTCTAATCGCAGTACATGCGGCATATTGCACTGCTATAATATCTAGCGATATGAAATGTAGTATAACATTTAGTGCTGCAGTTGTTGTCATTCTCAGCGCACTAGTCTACATATAGCAGCAATTCGCTGAACCTTGTTCAGTATGGCACAGAATGTGGATTTCTGCAGAGCTGTCCACCAGGCGACAATGCCGTACAAGATTATCGGCCAGACTACTGCCGTATACAACCAATAACTTATGCGCTTTACTGGTATATAGCGCTACCACAGCCTTATTAGCTCTTTCCAAAATATTGGAGTTGAAGTGCAACTTCCTGTCCAGTAAAATACCTATGTAAGATTTTGTGCTTTCAGAGAAGGGAATTTAAATAACCCCCAAGAAGACAGGTGGAACTCGCGGCATCTTATTTCTCCTGGTGAAAAGAACTAGTTCCGTCTTGGTCGGGTTAACACCAAGCCCATCTTGTGGTATGAAGGGCCTGCGTAGGATGTCTCTGAGAGTATCCAGCAACTTCCCTCTTACACTATTGCCATGTCATCAGCATAGGGAACAACTCTGACATCCATCATCTCCAAAGAAAGCTAAATATAGTTCATGGAGAGATTCCATAGCAGAGGAGACAGAACACCCCTTGCGTTCTGCTGACGTTTCCCTGCTGACAAATCTATGGATCCTAAGCTAGCTGAAATGCGTCTTTTAAGTAGAACGTTATGAATGAACCTACGTATACTACTGTCAACCCCCAGGCCGCCTCTACCATAGTAGCTACCATAGTATATTCCTTATCAGAAAGTGATCATTCATTAAAGCCGACTAGATCATGCTGGGCGATTTTGGTGGACTTGCCCGTGCTGTAGGCATGTTGTTGAGTGGGCAGTAGCTAGTGATCAATTTTAGTCCTAAGGTAACTATCTATTAATCTCTGCAGAATTTTAAGGAGAAATGCCGATAGACTAATTGGCCGGAAATCCTTAGCTCCAGTGTGGGACGGCTTTCCCGCTTTTGGGATGAAAACTACCTTGGTTTCTCTCCATTTTATTAGTATGTAGGCCTGATTGATACAACATGTGTATATCTCTGAGCCAGGGAGTAAATGTATTAGCCACTGCCTGTAGCTCCGCAGGCGAGACTTTGTCTGGTCCTGGCGTCTTAAAAGATTTAAAGCTTCAAGAATTTCAATCACTTAGTTAATATGTTCAATGTGTTGCCACAAAGTGTGCCCTTCGCCTTCGAGAGTCTGGTTTATGGCGGTCATCAAATTGGGGCTACTGAAGTCTACTGAAAGAGGCAATAGATTAAGGTATCTTCATTTGGTTTGTTTCTCTAACAGATTGACGGGTCAAAAACCGCCAGTTTATATATAGCTATAGCTCCCACATATATGTTTCGTCCGATTTGGCCCTTTAGTCCTGTAGAAGCTGTAGTTTACCTCCAATTGTTTTGAAATTTAGCACGGTAGTGTTTATTGATCTATGGACCAACATTTCCGAATTTGAAGAAAAAACATAGGCCTAATGATGAAAATGCGAATATTTATCATCAAAAATGATTTTATTGTTCTTCAAAGTATTCTACAGCATGATTTATACACTTTTGCATGCGCTTAAACCAATTGTCGAAGCACTTTTTCCACTCTGATTGAGACACCTCCAAAACATGGTTTTTGAACGTTTCTGGCGACGAAAATCGTTGACCACGCATTTTTTCTTGATGTGCGGGAATAAAAATAAGTATTGGGTGCCAAGTGCCAAGGGCTGTACGGCGGATGACCCATCAATTCGACGTTTTGGTCGGTCAAAAAGGCGCTGGTTTGAGCCGATGTGTGAGAGCTCGCATTGTCATGGTGCACAATGATTCGTCTTCTCTTGTTCGTTTTTCGAATTTCTCCGAAGACTTCAGGCAAACAAATTGTGGTGTACCACTCAGAATTGACCGTCCTACGTTCCTCAAGCGGAACAGTCGCCACATGACCAGTTTTGCCGAAAAAACAGGCGACCATTTGCTTCGAAGTGCATTTTCCTCGAACAACTTTCGTTGGATTTGGCTGACGATCTTGCATTATCAGTTCACGCACGGCATCAATGTTCTCTGGCACAACGGCCGTTTTTGGACGACCTTCGTCTTTGAGCGAGCGTAGGCCACGATTCAATTCATTAAACCAGTTTTTCTCAGAGTTATATAGGATGGTGCTTCATCGCCATGCAAAGATTTAAGTTCATCGATGCACACTTCTTGGGATAATCCACGTCGAAAGTTGTGAAAAATTATCGCACGAAAATGTTCACGAGTTAATTCCATTTTTTTGTCAAATTGATTTTTTCAAGTCACTGTAAACAACACAAATGATGGTCGTACGTCAAAACGTTCTGAGTACGTTTATGCTAAAAAGTGTCAAACTATCCAATGGAAATTTCAGATGGCGCAAGGCAACACTTAGTGTTGCCTAGGCCAGAAATATATAGCAACCCTCGTAACTATAACCCCATATTTTCGTCTGATTTGGCCCTGTAAAAGCTGTATTTAACATCCAATTGTTTTGAAATGATCTTAGCATGGTATAATTTATTGATCTATGGACGAACAATGCCGAATTTAAAGAAAATCGATTTGCATTTAACTCCCGTATATGTGCATATTTCGTCCGATTTGGCCCTTTGGCCCTATAGAAGCTGGGACAAAGGGCCTTCAATCGTTTTGAAATTTAGCATGGTAGAGTTTATAGATCCATAGACCATCAATGCTGAATTTGATTTTGTTATACCTCCCACATATATGTTTCGGCCGATTTGGCAAGAGACAGAA
Organism: Eudasyphora cyanicolor; assembly: GCA_963930755.1. Classification (NCBI taxonomy): domain Eukaryota; kingdom Metazoa; phylum Arthropoda; class Insecta; order Diptera; family Muscidae; genus Eudasyphora; species Eudasyphora cyanicolor. The sequence goes on along the minus strand of OZ005738.1, from coordinate 168,218,240 downwards.
ATGTACCAAATGTAAATTGTGTAAACTAATTTTAGTTGAAGTATACATTGGAAATTTAATTGTTACCCAATCTTACTAGAGTGGTTTAGGGTATCCTATAGTCGGCAACTGCTCATAGTAATAATGGTTCTCCGTACATTTGTAGACAAACATTGATGGAGGGTATTAAACCCCCAACTCTGTCTTTACTTGCTGGTTTAGATCTGTGTTTAGTATGGCAGATATAGCAAAAAAATTGAAAAAATTCAAATTTTGTAGATTTTTTAAATTTTTTTGGAAATTGCGAAGTTGTACACATTGTTCCCTATTTTTCTTTTTAAGCCACTCCTTTGTAAATTTAGAAAATAAAAATGCGATATCAAGGACGACAGTCTTCACAAACTGCAAACTTTACTCTTTTTACAACTTTCTTATTTTTGTAATTTCCGACTTCTTCTTGGAAGTAGTTGTTATCCACTGTAGCATCACAACCTTAACAGCAATGTCCTTACACAGTACTACAACAATTGCCTAAATTGTAAACACTGTGCGGTTCAGGTTCACTTCATCAGTCAACCAATATCTTGGAGGCTTATGCAAAGCCTGCCATCACAAGTCTAAAGGATATTTACAAACTTTTAAGCATTAAACAAGCAAATGGCCTCAGTGACATCCACTGAACTTGTCAACAGCAAAACAAATTTTGCCACTTTTTTTTGCCCAAGTACGAGTATTGTTCGGCGAACGGAGAATAGCCTTCATTTGTTAGAGGTCTTTTCTCACAATTACATACAAACATACACACACAGCCGTACACATTGAGAACAGCGATTTGACATTTTAACTATTTTTGGAAAGAGAGATGAGGAGCCAGGGAGAGAACATCAGAGAGGAGGATGAAAGGGAAACAAACAGTTTGCATTTTTCATCGCTATGGCTATGGTTGTCCTTTCTATGGATTCAAATGAGGCACCGCCGCTACCACTGGTGATGATAACAAAGAAGAAAAAAAGAGGAATTTACCCAAGTATTTGCAGATGAGTATGTGGGTGGATGTGCTGAGTGCTAACAAAGAGGTGAGGGGGAAAAGGGACAGAGAAGGAGTGAGAGCTGGGTACTTGTGTACACACAGCAGTTAGTTGCTTGATTGCCGGTTGCTATCAGAACTTATCAATCTATTTTTTTCGATTTTTTGCTTTTGGGTCTTCCCTCCCAGCCCTTCATCTAATTTTTACGCTGAGTGCGGGTGATGTATTTTGATAGAAATGGTGGGCCGGTCTTTTTCCCTTTGCCTTTATCTCGTCTGGAGTGGTTGTTATTGGAAATTAACTTATTTCTCGACAAGTACTTATGAGGACCATACGCTCGCTACTACAATTGATAATAGCGTTTTGATAATTTTATTTATTTACAACAACATCATTATCATCATGGCGCTGTGACAGCGGCAATGCCAATGACAGCCCCAATGCCAGCCCTGCTTCCATTAGTGGGCTTCACCTCTAATTGGTCTTAATTGGAATTGTTTCTTTGTTCTGGAGAGGATTTTTGGTTGGGGAAAATTGATAAATTGCTGTGAACCAATTCGAAGTTGTTGAGTTTTTCATAATACCAAAAAGTTATTTGACAAACTTTTTTTCTTGTTTACACAATCTGAATAGTTGTTCAAAAGATACAATATTGAAAAAAATAGTTTCGGCTTTTTGGACAAATGAACTGTTATCTAGAATAACACTATGGAGCAGTCATTTTCTCCTAAAGCTGAGAACGAGAAAAAATAATAATTTTTCTGTTCTGTAGTTATTTTTCCCAATGAATATGAATAATATTTTTGTATTGGTGTTCTGAACTCGAAAAAATGTTGCTATTTTTTTTGGTTGATGAAAAAATAAATAAGAAATTTCAGTCGGGTAAACAGATCAAGGTATACCCTATGCGCTCGACAGTCGCAGATCTCTTAACGAGATGGATGGACAGTTAAATATTCACCGGATATGGGTGCCGGGCCACAGGGATATACCAGGGAACTGCAAGGCAGATAAACATGCAAGACTAGGTACTACCTCCAGGAGACCTGGAACATGTGGGCATGTCTCTAGCAACCTGCTCTTGAGAGATAGTGCATTACGGCAACAAATGACAGATGGTCACTAGTCAGGAACTGTATACATTTCAGGCTGATGTGGCCCAGATTAGACTCAAAACGCACCAAAGCACTGGTGTCGATGTCGAGAACGGACGTCTCGCTTATCGTGTCTGTCATGACAGGTCACTGTCTTATTGGACGGCACGCAGAGAGATTAAAGGTCTTGCATAATGACTTTTGTAAAAGCTGTGGAGACAAAGAGGAGGATGAATCAATAGAACACCTTATTTGTCTGTGCCCCGCTCTCTTCAGAAGGCGGCATACAACCTTGGGCTCTTATTGCATTGAGGAGTTAGCTAACTTGGCTGATGTTGGAATCCGTCAACTTTCGAGCTTTTTAAAGCAATCAAATAGGTTCAACGGGAGGGGCTAGGTATAACTTCGGTTTTCCTTTACGTCCCTGTGGTAACACAATAGACTGGATAGTCTAACTGAGTCTGTTTTGCAGGCTGTCACTCTCTACCTAACCTAACCTATACCCCCTCTTTGCGAGTAATATAAATATCAGCTGTATATAGGGTCTAAATTCTTAAATTTCAGCCAGATCAATCGGAAAAATGTTATTTCCAGAGCGTCAAGAAGTGAAATCGGTGGGGAGCTTTATATGGTGGCTATACCAAAACATGGACCGATGTTGCTCATTTTTACTAGGGACGATTAGGTCCAATATAAAGTGTAAATTTTTGAATTTCAGCCAGATAAATTGAAAAATGTGTTCCCCAGAGCGTTAAGAAGTGAAATCGAATGGGACTTTTATATGGGGGCTATATCAAAACATGGACCGATGTGCTCCATTTTCAATAGGGATCGTCCCTAGTATAATAGATGATTCTGTACCAATTTTCATAAAAATCGCTTCATATTTGCGACCTGTGCTGTCTCGCATAGAAAAGAACAGAACCCTTAACGTAGTGTATTCTCTTTGCGTTCTCTAAAAAACGACATCCACCACTAGTTAGCGTTTGTGTTCGAAAAACCGTACGTTATACACAATCATTAAAAAAAGAAATAGCATTAGCGTTCTATGAATGAACGGTACGTATAGGTTAGGTTAGGTTGAAGAGAGGAGACGTTTAAACGTCCCATGTCCATAGACATACACTTAAGCCAGTGGTTTGGCCTGTTGTGCGCTCCTTATTTATGATCTTTTTATACCTCACGAGTTACAGAAAATCGGCACTAGACACGAATTTCCTCAGATCTTCCAGTCATATCCTCTGAGATGAGTCAAGTCTGGTAATATGTCGGAACCGAAATGTTGGGATCTTGAATGTGTGAAAACCGGGCAGTGACACAGAAAATGTTCCGTCGTTTCGATGTCCTCCCTGCATGCCCTGCATTTGTCGGTTCCTGCTAGTCCTATGTGATGAAGATGTGCTTGTGTTTCTTTAGAACACTCATCATCTTACTAATCTCTCTCTTGTTTAATTTCAGAAAACTTCTTGTTTTCTTTTCATTTGGGTCACCCCTCAGTATCTTTGCAGTTGCTCTTACTGTTGCGCTATTCCACACAGTTTTGTGAGCCATCACTGCCCAGTGCTTCAACATATTCTTCGTGACTTCGAAAGGTTTCCAATTTTCCAAGTTTATTACTCGAAGTTCTCCGCCCTTTGAAGTCAAGCTGTTTGGCCGTTCATTTTCAATCACTCTGTTGTGTCCTGGTACCCAGCAAATACGGCTGAGTACTCATTTGCCATTCTTTTACAGTCCATCACAGTTCTGGATTTGACCCTTTCCTATGTTATTGCTTTAATCGCCATTTGGCTATCTGTGAAGATGTTGGCATATTTAGGCTTTGTGGTGTTACTGAGCCAGTTCAAACACTCCGTGATTGCTCGAACTTCTGCTTGAAATACCGTGTTATGGTCAGGGAGGTTGAAGTGTAGTTCGACTTCTGGTTCATCAATAAAAAGTCCCAGACCCGTCCTTCCTACTCGCTTGGACCAATCCGCGTAGCAGCTGGTTCCCACTGACACATGGGCCAAAGTTCCATTTTCCCAATAGCGTCTGTCTGGCACAACCGAATCACGGGTAGCTATAAGACGCACTTAAGGAATGCGGTCGGAAATTTCTGGCGTTTGAATGTGACCAACTATCCATTCACCCATCACTTGTAGACGTCTTGCTGTGAGGGCTGCCTCACACGTTATGCGGATATCTATTGGTTGGATGTGCAGTATAGACTCCAACGATTTTGTTGGCGCAGTTCTAAATGCCCTGCTTATGACTAGACAGCACATACGTTGCATGTTTTGCAAAGGTATTACGTTGCACTTCTTGTCCACTGATGGCCACCACACTACACAGGCGTAGGTGATTATTGGTCAAATCTCGCTCATGTAAAGCCAGTGAGTCATATTTGGACGTAGTCCCTATTTTGAACCTATAGCTCTTCTGCACAACGATCATCATCTTTGGGCCATTGTTACTCTTTCTTCAAAATGATCTTTCCAGTACAGTTTCTGATCAAAGATTACTCCCAAGTATTTTACCTTTTTAGGTATAGCAATTGTCTTATTCACGAATCGAGGCCGGGTAAAACGTGGGATCTTCGTTTTCCTTGTAAATAGACATATTTCTGTTTTGTCTGGGTTAACATTTAATCTTAATCTTGGGTTGTGCCCAGTTATATGCTATGTTAAGTGCCTGCTCAGCTCTTCTGCATATTTTATATATATTTATATATAATATTTTTTATTAGATTTTGACGAAAGACCCTTAGAAGTATTACAACGTCGTCTGCATAACAGACTGGTTTAAGTCCTTCATTGGTGAGGGCTTTTAGGAGACTGTGTATCGTCGTAACCCATAGAAGAGGCGATAAATTTGTTTACGTCATATGACCCACAAATAATCCACCTTTCCTTATCCTTAGCATATTGTTGATCCAGTTTTTCAGCGCCCGGTCAACTTGAAACTCGTCTAAGGACTGGATAAGTGTATCGGTCTGTACATTGTTAAATGCGCCCTCAAAGTCTATACAAACAGCAAGTGTATACATTTCTTTACTGAAAGACTCTTCTATGTGGTGCATTACCTCATGCAGAGCTGTTTCCACTGATCTTCCTTTGACATGGGCGTGTTGTTTAAATTTTAGCCTGTCATCCGCTATTTTACTTTTGATCATGTCATCAATTATTCGCTCCATTTTTTTTTAACAAGAAAGAAGTTAGGCTAATTGGTCGATAAGCCCTTGGGGTCGTATAACTCGCCTTGCCAGGCTTTGGTATGAAGTCCACCCTTGATTCCTGACATTTTTTTGGGTATAAGAATGGGTTAGGCATGCTGTGAACACTCCAGCCAGATGAGTTGATATCAGATCCACCTCATTCTGCTGAAGTGCTGGAAATATTCCATCCGGTCCCGCAGCCCTCAATTCGAATAAGTGGTATAGAAGTTATTAAAGAATCAATATTTCACTAAATGTTAACCCTTTGTGGGGGAGGTACTAGAAGGAGTACACCAATATGGCACATCCTCGAATTTAGTCGGAAATGGAGAACAATATTACCGCATACCGAATTTGAAGTCAATTGGTTGATCCTTTCGAGATCTAACGTATGCACCAGCCAAAAGATAGACAGATGGACGGACATTTTTTTTAATTAAACTATTATGAACTTAAATTGCATTTAATAACTTTAAAGTATACACTGGTATTAAAGTTATAAGTTTTTAACTTTTGATGCAAATTAGTCCATTTGTGAGGGAGGTACAAAAAGGAGCAAGTCAATAACGCCCACTTTTCATTGGACTGTAGGTCCTATAAAAGCATTTGCGATTTTTAAGGCACTGAATGCACTTTTTTCGTGTAGGTTTGTTCCGAATTTTTTTTTCTCCTGTTCAATATCTACAACTTTGCTTCAGATACATAAGAGATATTCCGTACGGTATACCGAGAAAAAATATAAATAGAAAAAGTGCACCACCTTAAGCAAAAAACCAGTAAGGAGAGGCTGAAGTCGGGCGGGGCTGACTATATAATACCCTACACCACTCTCGTAATATTGAATAACTCTGATATATAAATTTTGTAATTCATGTATAAATTGTTTACATAAATTTACTTTTGGGACATTTTATACTTAAATAATACCCTGTACCACAGTGTGGTGTAGGATATAAAAACGATTGGATCTAAAGAGCCAAATCGGATGAAACATATATATGGGAGCTATAGCTAAATCTTAACCGATTTTCTTCAAATTCGGTAGTGTTGGTTCATGGATCAAGAAACTCTACCATTCTAAATTTCAAAACGATTGGATGTAAAATACAGCTTCTATAGGACTAAAGGGCCATATCGGATGAAAGATATATATGGGAGCTATATCTAAATCTGAACCGATTTCAACCAAATTCAATAGGAATCTTTACAGCTGCGAAATACTCTAAACTGCAAAATTTCACAACGATCGGAGTGAAATTTCGACATGTAGTCGACGAACAACTTTACATGGACAGACGGACGGACGGACGGACGGACATGGTTAAATCGACTCAGCTAGTGATTCTGAGTCGATCGGTATACTTTAAGGTGGGTCTAGCTGTGTTATTTTCAGGTGTTACAAACATCTGTCGTGAAACAAACTTATAATACCCTGTACCACAGTGTGGTGTAGGGTATAAAAACCGTATGGCCATTTATTTATTAATTGAGTCAACTTGACTAAACGAATGATGCAGAAGTTCTTATTTTTGGGGCTAATTTTGCGTCCAATGCTTAGAATTGCGTTCCAAATCAATGAGCTGAAAAATGCTGTACTGTGATATTAAGGAACGTGTCTAAGTTTTAAGTATGAAATGTCCTTTTTAAAAGATCGCCACGTCTTTGGAGCAAAATCTTTAAAATTGGGTAATTATTTTGTCATATTAAGGAACGTGTCTAAGTTTTAAGTATGAAATGTCCTTTCTTAAAGACTACCACGTCTTTGGAGCAATATCTTTAAAATTAGGTAATTATTTTGTCATATTAAGGAACGTGTCTAAGTTTTAAGTATGAAATGCCCTTTTTTAAAGATTGCCATGTCTTTGAAGCAATATCTTTAAAATTACGTAATTATTTTGTCATATTAAGGAACGTGTCTAAGTTTTAAGGATGAAATGCCCTATTTTAAAGATTGTCATGTCGTTGGAGCAATATCTTTAAATTTAGGTAATTGTTTTGTCACGTTGATCTCATTTCGGTTACATTAATAAAGAGTCCATTTCGCAGAGCGTTATTATATTGGCCGGAACAAATAAAGCCTAATAAAACATTGGAAGTACATTTTGACACAAAATTATTTTAGAATATAGGATAGTGTGAACACACCTAATAGCTAAGCAGAATCGTCACAGCTATCGTCGTCATCACCGTTCCCACACCATCTTTGCCGTCGTAAACATCGTTCCTGACGATGATGTATTGTTTGCGTCTGTGTTGACGCAAAGTGTGTACAAGTGACTTGACTGTATGTGTGTTTAACTTTTTGTGTGCGCGAGAATGTGTTGATCTGTCTACCGCCATAGGGTGCGTGTTTGTGAATGTGCATATTTATTTATGTGGATTGACTTTTTCGTTTTTTTTTCTGTTTGTTTGGGGTCTTTTTTCGTCTTTTTGAAGAATTTAATGATGGAACGAACGAACATTTATTTTATTTATTATATTTGTCAATTTAATGTGACTGTTGTTTTTGGCATTTTTTTTTTTGCTATTGTCGGCATTGTTATTGTTGTTGGCGTTTTTTCTTTTTGTTGATGGCGAAAATAAACATTATCGTGTTTAGTTTTTGATGGCATTCGCTTAAATTTGCTGCCTGTTGTATATTACGAACGATAAAGAAATTTAATATGTGTCTGAGCGAGATGAGAGAGAGAGATGTGGAAGGGTACAATTTTGCACGAGTTTTGCAATGAGGGACTGGAAGAGAGAATAGATGGAAACTGTCTCTTTCCTTAAAATAAAAATTAAGAATGTTCTTTCACATAAGGTGTTCAAATAGCTGTGAATTTAATGTATGTATGTTCATGTTTAAGGGTGAGAAATTACAAATTGTTATATATCAAATTGTGATTATGTAATAAAAGTTAGGATTTATACCTAATTCGGAGAATTTATTTAATTTCTTATATACTAACAAGTAAGAAAATTCGACCGAGTAAAAGAACGAAAGTGTACCTTTACATTGTGAGAAGTGTGATATGCAATTTAGTTTCTGTGGGAGATGCCAGATCGGAGGAAATTGAACAGGTTTGTTCGGAAACAATTTACACATAACTTCTGTGGCAATAATCTTCATATTATGTATTTTAGACATATTTTTTTTTATATTTTGTAGTATGTACAGGGTTTTCGTATAAGAGTGATATGATTTCTTTGAAAAAAAAAAAACAAACACTTATTGTTAAGGAAATTCAAAAGTGTTTTATTTAATGTGAAGTACAATCGACACAATTAAGTTCTAAATAAAACGTCATTCAAATGGCTTCCATGACTTCTTCTGCAGGAACGAATTCGATGAACCTAATTTTCGAGCACTTTTTCCACTAAATCAAGTCGTATGTCATGAATGGCACGTTCAATATTGACTTGTAAAGCTTGAAGAGAGTCTGGTTTATTTCGAAAGACCAATAACTTCAAATAATCCGACAGGAAATAGTCGTATGGTGTTAAATCACAACTTCTAGGAGGCCATTCAATATCACAATTTCTTGAAATAATCGAATCTCCAAACTTTTCTCGCAACAACTCATTTGCTGTGTTGCGCGTAGCCACAATCGGTCAATGGCAAAAAGATAGCTCTTAACGAGAGCTAAAATATTGCTCATGGGTGTCAAGGTCGTAGGTCAACTGGAAAGTGTTTTTTTTTGGATTTAAAAAAAAATGGACTTAGCATCATTCAAATGTTAAGGGAAAGTTTATTTTTGCTCTAGCTCCTTAACGGTACGTCGGATCGGGAATCGGTCAATGGCAAAAACATGACAAAAAGTCGTAGGTTGACTAGAAAGTCACTTCAAAATCATACCCTAATGGAAAACCCGTTATAACCGCTCTAAATTACCATTATTTTATATTCAAAGAGGAAACTAACCCAATGAACAATCTTTTTGGGGTCAACGATGTCATTTCAAACACAGACAAAAAAAAATAATTACACTTTATTACGTAGTGCACCAAGAGTTTCCAGACTGAGGGGCGTCAATGTGAAATGATTGACAATGGCCAAACATATATTTGTTCACAAAAATATTTATGACCTTTTATTGCTTGCATTATTTGTAGATGTTTGTACGTATGTAAATGCATTTTTAAAAAGTTTTATAAAATGCTGGACTACAGTAAACTTTGCTGCAATAAGTTCAATAATTGACCTGAAAACAGTACAATGTCTGGAGGTCGCAAATAAATGCGACCACTTATTTTCGGACATTTCTCTAAAATCATTGTGCTTTTAAAACAGATGTTTGGAGTCAATGGGTTTGGTCTTGTTGCTCTGTCTGAGATGATTAAATTTGACTTATGTTTTCAAATAAACCTGGTGTCGTATGAACAATAAAAACAAAACGATTTGCCAAATAAAGAAGTGGAAATTCTTTTTGAGGATATTTCAAGTAATTTTAGCTATGTCTGTCTGGGTGGTGAGACGATGCGAGGAGTCACCTCACACTGAGCTGAAATTGTGTATGTGGTAAATTGTTCTTCAAAATGTGTTAAATATAGACCATATTGTGCAACTCTTTCGGTTTCAACACCACCAATGTTTATCATTTAGTATTTATGGAAAATTATCGTTATAAGACGTAACTTTTTGTGCCGAATGGTCCATTTATATGGGAGGTACTAAAAGGGGTATGGCAACTTCTTCCATTTTTCTCAAGATGGTTGCGACCAGAAAACTTATAAAGGGTGGTACAATTTTAAGGGTCGATGTTGATTTTGAATAAAACACAAATTATTTAGGACATTATTGTAATTTCTTTTTATTATCATAATATTGGTATGGTTCAGTTATGCATGGAACAAAATATCGGCCAAATGGCCGCCGCGACCTCCATCCGATGGTCCAAATTTTCGATGACGCTGAGGCATAATTGAGGTTCTATGCCGTTAATGTGCCGAATTATCTCATCCTTTAGCTCTTGTTGCTGGCTTATCGACGTACACCTTTTCTTACAAATAAGCCCAAAGAAAGAAGTCCAACGGTGTCAAATCACATGATCTTGGCGGCCAATTGACATCGCCACGACGTGAGATAACACGGCCATTGAATTTGTTGCGCTAAAGAGCCATTGTTTCGTTAGCTGTGTGGCAAGTGGCACCGTCCTGTTGAAACCACATATTATCCACATCCATATCTTCTAATTCGGGCAATAAAAAGTTCATTATCATCTCACGATAGCGAACACCATTCACAGTAACTGCCTGACCGGCCTCATTTCGAAGAAGTATGGCCCGATGACGTCGCCAGCCCATAAGCCGCACCAAACGAACTGGGCGAGCATGCACAGGTGTTTTCACATCTCCTACAGACCCGGTTTGCTGAAATTTGCACACAAATCTCCCGATTGTGGACACATTTGGTCGATTATGCTGATCAAAAAAACATCACGAAATGCATTTTAATTTGAACGCCCATTTTCGTAAAATGGGCCTTCAATTGTGTGTCTTTCCATGGTTCAAATTGAGTTAGTCTGAAATTGAGAAATGTCAAATGAAATGCAGAAAAAAACTTGACAGTCGGACATTGCTCAAATCACTTTAAATTACCCAAATCGAATTTCAGCTAAAAATCATTGGGGTCTTAGGTCAGCCCTCGACTGCCGCAGATCTCTTAACGAGATGGCTGAGCAGTTTAATATACACCTCATATGGGTGCCTGGGCATAGGGATATCCCGGGGAACTGTAAAGCCGATGAACTTGCGAGGAATGGGACGACTTTACAAATTCTCGAAGAATTTGCATATATTGGTGCACCACTATCCACGTGCAAGCTTTGGATAAGGCAAGAGGCAATCAGGCAGTCCAACGACAGATGGACACAAATCGGCACCTGTAGGGTAGCTAGACAAATCTGGCCAAGGTATGACCTGAGAAGGTCAAAATATCTTCTCGCACTGGAAAGGAAAATATTATCTACGTTAGTATCAGTTCTGACGGGATACTGCCTGATCGGCGAACACGCCAGAAGATTGGGTATTAACTCCAATGGCTTCTGCAGAAGCTGTGGAGATGAGGAAGAAGTGGAGAGCATTGAGCACTTGCTATGCGACTGTCCCGCTTTGAGTAAACAACGACTGGACCTACTGGGGTCGGCCTTTCTAGGCAGCCTAACAGATCTTTCCAGTACCAATATTCGTGCTATCGATACATTTGTATATCAAACAGGTTGGTTTCGATGAAGGGCATTTTAGCCCGTGGTACCACTAGGAACCTAAACTGGTCTATGTGAGCTGAAGAAATAAAAAAGAAAACGGTTGCCACCCTAACCTAAACCTAACCTAAACCTAGGTCACTCCTTCGATGTGTTACAAAACAAAAAACGCCATTAATTTCCTACACATTTGCATAATCAATGTGCCAAATTTTATTTAAATCAAAAGGGGTAATTTTTTGAAATTTGTGTTTTTCGATTCATTTGCTTTGGAATTACTCCCATGTTTATATTCGCCTTAAAGGAAACTTCCCGGAAAGCGTTTTTGAAAAGAGAATTGATCAAAAATATTTATTTAATGTATTATTAAAAATGTAATGTTATGTAATGATTCCCAGTTTAAGAAAATTTCAAAACTTGGCCACTTTCACGACAATCGCAAAGCTAGAATATGAAACCCTTTACAATTTTCGTATGCGATAATGTATTACACGTTTAACTTATAAAACGTAATTTTGAGCTCGGATTTTAGTACAATCGATTTTTGGGATTTTCGGATTTATTTTGGTAATTGTGGGATTTTCCTTTAAAAATATAATAATGATAGAACAATGCACGATTTCTGGTGTCAAGGCGTACAAATTACAGAAAATAATAGAAATAAAGGGTGTCCCAAGAAGAGCGCAATTTTTAAATCTCGCAACATTCGAAGTGTCATTGTTAGACATTTGAATAATTGTTATTGTTTGTTAGTAGAAGGTACGAGGTTAGTAAAAATGGAGCGCTACACGAATGAACAACGCATTCTCATTGTGAAATTGTTTTACCTAAATGGTGAAAGTTTTGCGGCTACAGTTCGCAAATTGCGATCAATTTGGGGTCACAATAATGCTCCAAAAGAGTCAACTGTAAAGAGATTAATGGATAAATTTGCCGAAACTGGGTCTGTTAGTGATGTAAAGACAACAACGCGCCATCGACCAGGTCGATCGACCGGTTTTTGGGTGGTTTTTGGGCTGGAGGAATCATTGGACCTTTTTTTTATGAAAATGAGGCAGGTCAAGCGCAAACAGTCAATGGTGTTCGGTATCGTGAAATGATAACCAGTTTTTTCTTGCCTAGAATTGAAGAAATGAATGTGGAGGGCATGTGGTTCCAACAAGACGGCGCCACATGTCATACAGCCAGAGAAACAATTCAATTGCTGCATCAGTCATTTCCCGGTCGTGTTATTTCGCGTTTTGGAGATCAGAATTGGCCGCCTAGATCGTGCGATTTAACACCATTAGATTTTTTTCTTTGGGGTTTTTTGAAGTCGATGGTTTACGCGAATGTTTCAGAGACAGATATGTATGAATAGGTACTCTCAAATGATTTTTGGGGTTCCTGAATAATTTTATTGCGGATCCGCCGATCCAATGGGCCGATACAAAGGCCCATCCGCTTTGACTTCCTGGCCCCAAAGAAAAAATAAATTTCTACCAATTGGGCTGAAAAAATAATAATTTCGAATGACCTTCTAGGTCCATGTTTTTACATAGCCGTTACATTACTTAAAAAAAATATCGAAATCCCACCTACAGATTTTACAACTTAAAAAAAAATTGCGCAGATTTTTTTCCTTTATTAATAACTTTTGAAAATATTTCTAACATTTTTAATTTCATTTTAAAGATATAAATGGGAGCGCAAATGATAAAAGGAATTATAAAAAATTCCATAATATAAGAAAAAAATTGTTAAATTTTCCTTATTATACCCTCACTTTAGTGTGACGAGGGTATATATCATTTGCTACGAAAAAAAGTGTAACACATCGAAGGAGTGATTTAAGACCCTAAGTATGTTCGGCGGATATTCGTTTTGGGTCATTTTAAGACGAATGAGCAATGTCCGTCCGTCTGTCTGTCTGTCTGTCTGTCTGTCTATCTGTGTCTGTGTGTCTGCTGGCTGGTGCGCACGATAACTCTCGAAATGAGTAACCGATTGATTTGAAATTTGGTACGTGGTAATATTTTTTTCTATCTCCGGCTAAGTTCGAAGATGGGCCATATTGGTCCACTCCTTCTAGTACATCCCCCACAAAGTGTTAAAATGTTGTGAAATATTGAATCTTTAATAACTGCTATACTACTTATTCGAATTTTCTGAAATTCCACACATAGCATTAGTTTATTAGTCGCTATCAACTCGAGAACAATGGACCATGTTTCTACGCCCCTTTTGGTACCTCCCACACAAATGCACCATTTTGCACCAAAAGTTAACAACTTATAACATTAATACCATTGCATAAAAATACTTGAAATTTTGTACAGTGTAATGCTTTCATAGTGCCTACAGTCCAGTGAAAAATGGGTGTCATTTTCACGCCCCTTTTGGTACCTCTTACACAAAGAATTCGTTTTAGAGGTATGGTTCCTTCGGCAACGTTTCTTATTTTGATCCCTAGAATACGATTTTCACTGAGCACTTCACTGAGTGGGGGTCGGTCATACATTTGGACTCGATTGGAGCACTCTAAATGGGTCAAAGTGGGATTTTTTCCGGGACATCAGAATTCGTTTTAGAGGTATGGTTCCTTCGGCAAAGTTTCTTATTTTGATCCCTAGAATACGATTTTCACTGAGCAATGGGCGATTTTTAAATCGACCCGCCCTAATATATATATTCTTAATCAGCGTAAAATTCTAAGACAATTTAGCCATGTCCGTCCGTCTGTTGTACTCAAACTACAGTCTACAATAAATAAGCTAGATGACTGAAATTTGGTATAGACACTTCTGACAGCTGCAGGTAACTTGGGATTGGAAATGGGCAATATCGGTCCATTTTCTTATATAGCCCCCCTCACCACTTCGACTTCTTAACGTCATAGGGACTAGAAATTTCAACTAATCTGGCTGAAAATTGGTAACTGGGGTTTATTTATACCCGAAATCCTCTACACCGACAACGGCAGTCACAGGTCCATGTTTTGATTTAGCCCCCACACAAAAGTCTCTCTAGATTTGACTTCGTAACGCCACTTACACCTCAAGTTTCAACGAATTGTGCTGAAATTTGTTATAATGAGTTAATTAGTACCCGAAACCATTCATATGCAATCTATGGTGGAAGTTATATAAGATGCGGCATGGCCAAACTTAACGCTTTAACTTATTTTTACTTGTTTTAAACTTCATACAGTTTACTTGAATTTATCTATCTGTTTATTTAGTTGCTCATCACTCACACGCTATTCCATTATAAGTCTTCCTCGAAAAAAATCCAATATACATAAATCATTTACATTTGCATCATTCGAATTATTCAAGCAAAAAAGTTTCACTTGGTCACAGATTGTTTTTCAAAACATCGCAACAAAATCGTTCAATCTTCCGGAGCTTATGCTCCCCTCCACACATATTCCGTCCTGTAATTTGAATGGCATTTATCTCAAGCATATGTGAAATTAGTTTTTTGTTTTTGGCATTCTGTACGTTTTTTTTTCTGATGTTCCGGCAGGGGGTGCTGTCAGTTTTGGTATTCAAATCAAATAGTTGAACTAAGAACAAATTTTAGCGGGGTGAACTCGCAAAATACTCGTATGTAATAAATACTGATGATGTACACCGTGACGAATACATACATATTGAGTATTTCGATAGAAATTACTTATTTGCTATCGTTTATCAGAACGGTACATATTACTTATATATACTCTTACGTATATGTACTCCATAACGTATACTTTTGCATTTAATTCAATAAATATTACTCATACTCTGTCGTATTCGTACGAAATAACGTATGCCTTTTAATATTGAATTCAACAAATATTACTTATACGCTTTGCAGTATTTAGCTTAAATGCAAAATATTTAGATTTAAATTGCCGACACAGTTTTTAAATAAAGTTTACTTTGCCAAGTCCTTTTGGAATTTTTTATATTTTCCATAAATATTAAAAAGAAACTTTTTTGATTACGCTAAAGGGTTTTCCACTTCAAAGGACATTCTTTTAAATCCCTTTAAATATTATTCATATGAATTCATATATATATTTACATATGAATGTTTGCCTTTTCTAGTTTGTCATTTCATTTTGTAATATTATTTATGGTCTCGTATTTTATCGCCATCTTTCTTTCTTAATGTGATTTTATTTCGTTCTGAATGGATGTCCGAAGGGGTCAAAAGGGGTACTTTGAATAAAATGTTGTAGTTGTATTCAATGGAATGTGTCTAATAATGGAAATTAGGGATGTAACGAATATTCGCATTCGCATATGCGAACGCGAATTATTCGCATCATTTTAACATTCGCTTTCGCAAAAACCCTCTTTGGATTATTCGCTTTCGCAAAAATATATTTCAGTATTCGCTTCCATTTGTTAAAAGTGTCATATCTTCTTATTCGCTTCACACAAAAATCCATATTTTATTAATCGCTTTCACATTCGCATTCGCAAGAAATATATTTCAATATTCGCATTCGCTTTCGCTAAAGTCACTTTCGTTACATCCCTAATGGAAATGGGTTATGCGTCTTGAGTTTTCTTTTCAAGAAAAAGGGAAACCGCATTTTATTAACAGAGCGATGATTTTAATGGGAGTACATTCCAGTATATAATATAACATATAATAAATTGCGGTAAACTAAGCAGGAGCAAGTGATAAAAAGAGAAAACCATGAGAATAAAAGATAAATAAATGGGAAAATACTAATATAGCACTGTAGTAACTATAGAGTAAAAGACAATTTCAGGTTCGTAGCATCGCACAGAGGGGAGAAATCACAAAAAATAGACATTATTTGAAAAATAAAAATTAGTTGTTTTGGAAAATGTTTATCATTTGATTAAATAATATAAAATTTAACATCACTACTGAAAATTTCACCCATATGTGGCCTACCTTTCTAGTAGCAGTGTCTTTAAGTTTAATTATTATTTTAATTTGTTCGTTGTGAAAATTTTAATATAACAGGTTTTCCAATAGGGATGATATGATTTTGAAGTGACGTTTCGGCCATTTGTAATATGCAATTTTCCATTGTATTCAGTAGTGTTTACAATTTCATCAAGGATAGATATACGCAAGAACAACGTTTACAAATTATTCAGTTTTATTATCAAAATAATCGTTCTCCAATTGCAACTTTTCGTGCGCTACGCCCATTTTTTTTTAAAACCACTTTCCAGTCGACCAACGACCTCGACACCCATGAGCAATATTTTTGCTCTCGTTAAGAGCTATCTTTTTGCCATTGACCGATTCCCGATCCGACGTACCGTTAAGGAGCTAGAGCAAAAATAAACTTTCCGTTCACATTTGAAAATTATGCTAAGTCCATTTTTTGTTTAAATTAAAAAAAAAAACACTTTCCAGTCGACCTACGACCTTGACACCCATGAGCAATATTTTAGCTCTCGTTAAGAGCTATCTTTTTGCCATTGACCGATTGTGGCTACGTGCCACACAGCAAATGAAACAATTGAATTGTTGCGAGAAAAGTTTGGAGATTCGATTATTTCAAGAAATTTGCGAATTGAATGGCCTCCAAGAAGTTGGGATTTAACACCATACGACTATTTCTTGTGGGGTTATTTGAAGTCATTGGTCTTTCGAAATAAACCAGACTCTCTTCAAGCTTTACAAGTCAATATTGAATTTGTAAATATTCTTGACATATGACTTGATTTATTGGAAAAAGTGCTCGAAAATTGGGTTCATCGAATTCGTTCCTGCAGAAGAAGTCGTGGAGGCCATTTGAATGACGTTTTATTTAGAACTTAATTGTATCGATTGTACTTCACATTAAATAAAAAACTTTTGAATTTCCTTAACAATAAGTGTTTTTTTTCAAAGAAACCATATCACTCTTATCGGAAAATCCTGTATAATATATAATATTTGTCACTTAGAAGTCAGACCAAAAATCGTGTCATCCAGTGTAATATGGTTGAACATTTATCATACGCTCAGGTGAAGCAAGTATACATTAATTGTAGAGTAAATGAACAATCCGGTATAAGTGTAAATTGGAATAGTGTTTATTATTTATTTGCTAGATGATTAAATACATTTTTATGGCTTATTCATTTATTAAACACAAAAGAAATTTACTTCGTCATCTATTTTTATTGGTCTGGTCTTTTAGCATTCTTTAATCACTAAGACCTATGTTTCAGGCGAATAATTAGTTTCAAATTAGTGTGTGTTAATTTATTGATTTAGAAATGTAATAGTAAATAATAAATGAATAGTCTATTTTGAGTGATTTGACGATTTGCATACACGCTGAAAAAAAATCGCTTCTGTAGTATATTGTCCCAAACATATTCGGCTTGAAACATATATATGTTCAGGGAACTCTCTAAACATATAATATTTGGTACACACAAAGGTTATATGTTTGGGAAGATGGTGTTATAAACAAATCTTTGTTTACTCCCAATTTGTTATTATTTGGGACTATTATTTCCGAAAAAAATAAAAAATTCAGAAAATACCTAAATTGTGTTATATTGTTCAGTAATTGAAAGTAATTTTTTAGAAATTGTTTAATGTTCGTAAAAATAATAACTAAAATCCTATAATCTTGGATCAAAATAAATTTTTTGGTGGATTGACAACTAATGATGGCTTGGAATGCTCAGAAATTTAAATAATTGATTTGAAACAGAAGTCAATGCTGCATATGGTATCAAAACTGGGAGGTACAATTGGGAACCAAGAAAAAGTTAAAAATGAAATTCGAAAAAGCCAGCTAAAGATTTGAAAATCTTTTTTAAATAAAATATATTTGAAGAAATTCCTAAACAATAATTTTATTTGTACTTAAACACATACTTTATTTGGGAAATTTAGTTTGCAAATATATTTTGTTGTAATATATTAATATATGCGTTCCAAATATATTTTATTGATTTTCAAATAAAATTTATTTGTTCAGAAATATATAATATTTAAAAATTTGTGTTCCAAATATATTTTCTTTCCATTCAAACATATCAAAAAAGGCGATTTTGCCCCGTGTAACTTTAAGTATAAGCAATGGAAACAAAGTATTAATATGACGCAATAAAGTGATATTTGTTGTAGTATCAAAGTTTCTATACAAATACGCCCATTTGAGCTAAACAGTAGATACTTCTCAAACACATTGCTCTATACAAAATTCATTGCTCTATACAAAACACATATGTATAATTTGTGTGGGAGTTACCAAAAAATGAGTGACGATTTCGTAAATTTTTCGCTGGACTGTAGGCATTGTAGAAGTGAAACACTGTAAACAATTTCAGGTGTTTATGCGTACCGCTATAAAATTGCTATAAAAGTTGCCATTTTGTATAGGAGTTACCTAAAGTGGCGTTCAATTTTTCTCGATTTAATAACTCTGAAAAACTATTGCTATGTATGAAGTTGTAGTAGATTATTGTTATTATTATAAAAGTTATCAGCGAAATACCTTCTGTGGCGAGCTTCCTGAAATAGTAAACCAAAATGGCTTATCTCCGAAGTTATCTTGAGATTGTAGAAAATATTACCATATGATAAATATGTAGTCAATCGGTCCACAGACTCTCTATTACACAGATGTTCCGTCGTGACTTTGTTTACATTTGCGTGAGTTACGAACGAATAGAAATGATTTTCAAACGCGAAAAATATAGTTTTCTGGAGTATTTCTTTTAACTTTGTTGGTAGATAACGATCGATATTAATTTTCTAAATGTGATAATAACAAAAAAACTCGGAAATCGGCCTTGAAATACGCAAAAACACTCGTTAAAATCAAATTTCTATTCGTTCGTCACTGATAGACTACTTGACGGAACTTCTTTATAACTTTATTTTCTTTGAATCGGTCACTCCAGCCAGATAGACGGGCGGACAAAGTTCCAATGAGTTATCCTCAAAAGGATTTCCCCCAAACTGTCACACATACTTCGGGTCTTAGGTCACAGTTCACAAAAGTCAGGTTGTACGAGTATAAGTAATTAAGGTTCGGGTTGGTTTAATGAACTTAGTCACGTATTCCTATTCATCCATTACATTACAACGATTTTTGAAAATCTTCATCATTTGAATGTTTCTGTATAAAGATGATCTTCAAATATTAAAAGAGGTTTACAAAAATTAAAACATCCAATGTTAAATCCAACTTACACAACATCGAACCAAATAATTTGCAGGACTTTTTCCAAAATCGAACTTTTTGCTGTGGTTGACCTTTTATTTTTATGTATTTACAAATGTTTTCGACTTACCTTTCGTTTTGGAGTAAAATTGTATGTCATCAACATTAACATTGATGTTGACGTTGACGCTAACATAGTCTATGTCGTTGTCGTTCTTCATCCTCCGCACATATGTACATGTGTGTAACTTTATGGTAGTCTGTCATGGGCAAAGTGCAGTGTTAAGCTTTTTCAAGTGGAAATAATCCCAAAACATGAAAACGAAGAGACAAGAGCAGACATATTGTCAAGGAAACATTCACACACACACACGTGCTCACGTATCCACCTATGTGACGTGTAACTTGGATCAAACACACAAACTCACCAACTCACACATACCCAATCTCAGCACACAATCTGTGCCGGGCTTTGTCTACTTTATTCCATTCAGAGATATTTGTATAGAAAAGTTTTGGGTTGATTGATAAGTTTGAACTGACACAAACGCATTCACACACTCCCAGTGGGATATAGAGAGTGTGCGAGAGAGAGAGAGAGAGAGAGGAAGAGAGAGTAACACAAACACACTTTTCTTATAAATGTGAATTTACTATAGAAGGGAGTCCGTCCACACCCACAGAGAGGAATAAAATCTCGTCGTTCAAAAGGGAATCAGAGGAAAAGACTATAATTTGCTCCAGAAACAAACTACAAAAGTTTTATTTGTGTTTATGCACACACACACACATGTGCACATACCTCAATATTACGAGTATGTAGACACAGAGATTATAATCCAATATAAAGCCAAAACTGAATCTAACTTCTATTGTTATATCAAACTAACACACAAACTAACTTACTTACACCCACTATGGCATGTAATCAATGGTATAAACTATTCTCCATCATTCTTTCGACCGCAAGATAGATAGATATACAGTGAGGGACATAAGTTTAGTCACCAAATGAAGAAGATATAAACTAAACCCTCAATATTTGTCAAACGAAATAAAAAAAACTAGAATTTGCAAGATATAATCTTTAATAACGAGAGATATGTATAGCAATCTATACATAATTGTACACAGAATATACATATAAAGGGTGGTTAAATTTTAAGGGCCGATGATGATTTTGAATAAAACACAAATTATTTAGGAAATTATTGCCATTTGTTATACCCTACACCACTCTGTGGTACAGGGTATTATAAGTTTGTTTCACAGCCCACCTTAAAGTGTACCGATCGACTCAGAATCACTAGCTGAGTCGATTTAAGCATGTCTGTCCGTCCGTCCGTCCGTCTGTCCATGTAAAGTTGTTCGTCGACTACAGGTCGCAATTTCACTCCGATCGTTCTGAAATTTTGCAGTTTAGAGTATTTCGCAGCTGTTAAGATCGCAATTGAATTTGGTTGAAATCGGTTCAGATTTAGATATAGCTCCCATATATGTATTTCGTCCGATTTGGCCCTTTAGTCCTATAGAAGCTGTATTTTACATCAAATCCTTTTGAAATTTAGAATGGTAGAGTTTCTTGATCCATGAACCAACATAGCCGAATTTGAAGAAAATCGGTTAAGATTTAGCTATAGCTCCCATATATATGTTTCGTCCGATTTTGCTTTTTAGACCTGTAGAAGCTGTATTTTACATCCAATCGTTTTGAAATTTAGAATGGTAGAGTTTCTTGATCCATGAACCAACATTGCCGAATTTGAAGAAAATCGGTTAAGATCTAGCTATAGCTCCCATATATATGTTTTGTCCGATTTTGCTCTTTAGTCCTGAAGAAGCTGTATTTTACATCCAATCATTTTGAAATTTAGAATGGTAGAGTTTCTTGATCTATGAACCAACATTGTTGAATTTGAAGAAAATCGGTAA
This sequence comes from Eudasyphora cyanicolor, assembly GCA_963930755.1. Classification (NCBI taxonomy): domain Eukaryota; kingdom Metazoa; phylum Arthropoda; class Insecta; order Diptera; family Muscidae; genus Eudasyphora; species Eudasyphora cyanicolor. The sequence goes on along the minus strand of OZ005738.1, from coordinate 168,196,698 downwards.
AGATTTAGCTATAGCTCCCATATATATGTTTCATCCGATTTGGCTCTTTAGATCCAATCGTTTTTATACCCTACACCACACTGTGGTACAGGGTATTATTTAAGTATAAAATGTCCCAAGAGTAAATTTATGTAAACAATTTATACATGAATTACAAAATTTATATATCAGAGTTATTCAATATTTCGAGAGTGGTGTAGGGTATTATATAGTCGGCCCCGCCCGACTTTAGCCTTTCCTTACTGGTTTTTATTATGATAATATTGGTATGGTTCAATTATGTATGGGACAAAATATCGGCCAAATGGAACACTTCCATCCGATGGTCCAAATTTTCGATGACGCTGAGGCATAATTGAGGTTCTAAGCCGTCAATGTGCCGAATTATCACATCCTTTAGCTCTTGAATTGTTGCTGGCTTATCGACGTACACCTTTTCTTTCAAATAACCCCAAAGAAGTCCAACGGTGTCAAATCACATGATCTTGGCGGCCAATTGACATCGCCTCCACGTGAGATGACACGGCTATTGAATTTGCCATGGGTTAGTTAGCTGTGTGGCAAGTGGCACAGTCCTGTTGAAACCACATTTAGTCCACATCCATATCTTCCAATTCGGGCCATAAAAAGGTCATTATCATCTCACGATAGCAAACACCATTCACAGTAACTGCCTGACCGGCCTCATTTCGATGAAGCATGGCCCGATGACGTCGCCAGCCCATAAGCCGCACCAAACGAACTGGGCGGGCATACACAGGTGTTTTCACATCTCCTACAGACCCGGTTTGCTGAAATTTGCGCACAATTCTCCCGAATGTGGAGAATTGTGCGCATGTGGAGAATTGTGTGTGAGAAATGTCAAATGAAATGCAGAAAAAAACTTGACGTTTAGGTGTGGTTCACATTCAACATCGGCCCTTACAATTAGTGTCCCGTTTTTAATATATAAGTCTCCCACTGCTCCCTGGCAGGAATCGTAGTGGTAAAGTTTCTGTCTATGATGTACACGGTGCTGAGTCCTGTTGGAATGTCCATGGTCTGCGGCCGAAATGTTTGTCTGCCCAGGGCTTCAATACTGTCTTTAGGACATTTTCCCGATAATATTCGGCATTTATTTTGACCCCATGGTCGATGAAGACGAACAGGGAGCGACCATCGGCCGTTACGGCGGCCCACACCATTACCATCGGCGGCGCTTGAGTTCTGGTGGCCAATCTATGGTGTACATTTTCAGCAGACCTCTTTGGCAAGTAAACCCGATCATTTTGTTTGTTCACAAACTGCTCAATTTGGAATGGCTTCTCATAGGAGAAAACCAAATTCGGTAACTGGCCACTTTCGTGCAAGCGGTGAGCTCTTGCACTTTTTGGAACTTCAATGGCTTTAGTCCAAGCTCATTTTTTAATATGTGTTGTATCCGTTCTCGCGATATGTTCAGCTCACGAGCAATTTTTCTACCACTGCGGCGTGGATTTCGATCAAATCTGTCCTTCACTTTTCGGATCATTTCTGGTGTTGTTACCGTTTTTTTCGTCCACTTTTTGGACGCGATGCAACACTGCCAGTATTGCATCGCGATTCACATTAAAATGCTGGTGGGCTCTAACGATAACCACTTGTGTTTTTCCACCCAAATATAAAGCAATCACACTATCACGCTTGAATTCCATCACGAATAACTTTTTTTCTGAATGCAATAGATCAAAATGCTTTTGTAAGCTTATAAACAATAAAATGAACTGTCACTGAAATAAATCTGTCAGCTAACAGACTAGCGGTTTAGAAATGATAGCAACCTGAAGTTGGTTGCAATACATATCAGCCACCCTGTATAGTCCACTCGGTTGGCATTACAATGCTGTATCCTCATGTGGCCGTAGTTCCTGTACCTCCGAATTGATAGACAATTGCATCGTAATGCCGATTGATGTTGTCTCTAGACACAATACAACTAGCAGCAAGCCGTGTATAACTTGCAGAGACTCTGTCGATGTAGTCCTTATTGCTACACTGATGTTTAGGCAGGCAGTTCTCTGAACCATCATCAGTTGACTGGTAATGGATCGCAACAAAATTTTTTTTGTGCCCTAGATATAAAATCTATTTTTTTTCATAGATTAAGGCATACTATGACAAGACTGAAAAAATATTTGAAAACTAAAAACTAAGTAATAATATAAAAATCAAAGGTAACTTGATAGGCTGCCACAAACTTTCACCTAGAGATAGTGGTTTAGTTCCTGTCGTTAAAGGAATAAAAAAATAGTTTTTTGCTGGCGGGAAAAAACCATGAAAAATATAAAAAAATAGCAAATTATTTTTTGTTCTATGGATAAATGTATAAATTATGACTCGTATTGTTAATGTAAGGGAAATTAAAAATAAATCATTTTTTATATTTTTTATACTGGCCATTTTTTTGGGAAGAACGCAGCCATTTTTGTAAAAAAAAATTATTTTTTAATTGACAACAGTTTCAAAACTTCTGCTCCCCATTTGAAAGTATCATTAATACCATTTCACGGCTTTACAAGCTTATACTTCATGTTTATATATTCAAATATCTAAATACTAAAGGCACCTTCCAAAAGAATGTGAATTTTAAAGATATTTTTTTTTTTTAAATTACCATACATTTTTTTAAATATTTTTTTGTGTAAAATATTGGACACGATATTACACCAGATAATTTTAAGCACGGCCCTTCGACAAAAATTTTGTTGCCTGGTATTATCAGACTGTTGTCTTTCATCTGAAAATATCTCATTCAGTGGAAAACCATTTCATGATGTTTTCTTTTAACATATCAGAATATTGCATTTCATTTGAAAAACACTTCTGCTTAGCACTGTACGTTGTCTTTGGAGGCGGCCCAGAACTCATACATATGTAATGAAATTTCATGAGAAATTTAATTTCTTTCTGTGTCCCATTATTGTTGGTTTTCGTATTGTTACTCTTACTCTTGATGTTGTTGTTTTTATTATATATTATTAGAGTCTCTCCGTTTTATTCGGAGAATACACAGAGAAACAAATGTCAATTTTGTGATTGACATTCAAACAATGATGATAACACGCAAAGGAGGTGAACAGCAGAGCTGTATTGAGCTGAGAAGGGTCGAGCAAAACCTGAATTATTTATCCCCACCATCAATTATTTATGAAGGATATTATGGATAACATTGTTGGATAACCCCCCTCCAACTATGCTTCGTTGTCGGGTATGGTCTAATCGCTTAGCGTTTGGGAAAATACTTGTTTCCATAACTGAAGCTAAGGTGTGTTTCTTGGCAATAGATGAGAGGAGGGTTTGGGTGCGACTATGACAAATGCTGGAAATCTGATATGATACACAGTATTGGGTATTATTGTAATCCGCTGACTAGAAGAAGGAAATGTTATAGATTACACACTTTAATTTCCTTTTACCTTCATTTGATCGTAGATATACAAGTCACAATGTGTTTGTGACGAGATTTTCAGTGATGTTAAATATGGACATGCATTTGTATACCTTAACTTTCAGAAGGAGGAGGGGAGATATCATTTGCTATGAACCACAAGTTTATCATACATACATACGTCATTATACATATCGATCATTCCATGTCAAACCGAACACCTTTTTTACATCAACATCTCCGATTTCGTTGAAACTTTGTGGGATAGCTCAACTCAATATTGACATTTTGGTCAAACGCTTCTTTTTATCCCCTCACCTTAGAGAGGAGGGTATATATCATTTGATACGAACCAAAAGTGTAACATATCGAAGGAGCGACCTAAGACCCTATGTATGTTCGGCGGATATCCGTTTTGGGTCATTTTAAGTCGAATGAGCAATGTCCGTCCGTCTGTCTGTCTGCTGGCTGGTGGGCACGATAACTCTCGAAAGGAGTAACTGATTGACTTAAAATTTGGTATGTGGTAATATTCTCTTCTACCTCCGGCTAAGTTCGAAGATGGGCCATATTGATCCACTCCTTCTAGTACCTCCCCCACAAAGGGTTAACATTTTGTGAAATATTCATTGTTTAATAACTTCTATACTACTTATTTGAATCCTCTGAAATTCTACACATAATATTAGATTAATACTCACTATTACCTCGAGATAAATGGGCGAAGATGCCACGCCCATTTTGGTGAAAAATGGGCATTGTTGCCACGCTCCTTTTGGTACCTCCCACTCAAATGGGCCATTTTGTACCAAAAGTTACCAGCTTATAACTTTAATACCAGTGCATAAAAATACTTGAAATTTCGCACAGTGCAATGCTTTTGTAGTACCTAGAGTCCAGAGAAGAGTGGGTGTTATTGACACGCCCCTTTGGGTACCTCCCACACAAATAGACCTTTTCGTACCAAAAGTTAACAGCTTTTAACTTTAATACCAGTACACACTTTGAAGTTGTTAAATGCAATTTAAATTGATAATAATTAAATAAAACAAAAAATAAATAAATTTACTAATATTTTTTTTTGATAGATAAACAAGTCCCACACGCAGGAAAATAATTGGATGGAATTCGATTGTAACAATAAAAAAATAGTACTAGCAACAAAAAGTATATTGCCTACACCGTCTGTCGGTTGTATTTATAAACAAATGGTTGAAACAACAATAATAATAATCAAATGAAAATGCTTGCAACTAAATCGATGATTGTATCAATCGAATTAGGATTGTTTTTTTCATTGACACTCGGTTAGTTGTGGTAATCAATTTTAAATTTGCATTATAGTACCATATGATAGATGTTTGATTGTGACAACCAATGTTTTATTCTTGACAACAGAAATTGTATCAATAGACCAACGATTATTGCGACGAACAACAGAAATAATATTAATAAATAATCGTTTATTGGTTATCCCAATCATTTCTCTAATTTGTAATTTGGGAAATACAACCGAAAGATTGGTGTCTGTTCTTTTGCTAATACATGACAGACAAAAAATAAAATTACTCGACATAAATAAATCTTCAACATTTTGTTCAAGAACGGTATATGTAGTCAAAAATAATCTCGTGTGGATAATAATGTGTGGAATGCAGAATATGTGTGCAAAATGTTTTACATAAATAAAAAATAAAAGCAACAATCATGAAATTGAAAGCACATGGTTAAGCGATATTTGCATAAAAGTTTTGTGTTTTTTTTCGTGTACTTAAATGTGTGTCAAATATTTCCACATCTCATAAAGAAATGGATTTGTAACATGGCATTTGTAATTTTGTTACGAATTGTTTGGTTTTTTGTTCAATAAATAAAATAAAAATGAATGAAAACTGTTTTTAATTAATTGTCGGTAGTATATGACTGACAAATTGTCAGAACAACCAATTTTTTAAAACAGTTGGTTGTGGCAACTACAACAGATAATTTTAGCCATCATTTTCGTAGTGGGCGCAACCAAATATGATTGTTGTCAACATGGAAGCAGAAGTATACCACAACCAAAATATTGGTTGTCCTGATGGAATCGCATGATAGTAGACAGAACTACCAAAATTCGGTTGGCAAATAATTCGGTTGAGGCAACCTAACTGTATTCTGTGTGCAGCTTAAGTTATTTCTTAAAGGAAATTATCTAAGCGGTGAAGAGGAGGCGGTGAAATTCAGCTTCATGTCCTTGAACATACACATAAGCCAGTATTCGGCCTGTTGTGCGCTCTAATTGTTAATAAATGGTCCTTGGAAAGTTATTTTAGGAACTAGGTACTATCGACATAGTCCTTAATCTTTTTCCGGTCTACGCCCCTAAGTTGGGTCAAATCTGCTATAGTATCATTTCCTAAGAAACGGGATCTATTGTTCGCGAACGCTGTGCACTGGCAAATGCTCCAACGTTTCGTCATCCTCCCCGCATGCCCTACATACGCTATCATCTACAACTCCTATCCTATGTAGATGTGCTTGTAAGCATGTGTGTCCTGTAAGGACACCCATGATATTACTGGTTTCTACCTTGCTCAATCTCAGCAAGGTCTTGGTCTTGTCCTCGTTAGGGTCACCCCACAAGACTTTCGTTGTCTTCCCAACGTTTTCACTACTCCATAGCGTGATATGGGCGTTCTTTGTCTATATTTTTAGTTCAGAAGGCGTAACTCCGAAGGGTTTTGCGATTTCTAGGGTTGTTGTTTGCAAGTCTCTGGCTCTAGATGCCAAGGCATTTGATTTCTCGTTACCTCTTACTCCACAATGACCAGGCACCCATATGATGCATATGTATAGTGCCGTGTTCGGAGTAGTCGTTAATCGCCATTTTACAATCTAAAACTGTCCTCGACTTCAAAGTTCTAGTCGTTATTGCCCTGATAGCCATTTGGTTATCTGTGAAAATATTCACATGTGTTGGTCTCGTGTTAGCGCCAAGCCAGCTCACACATTCTGTAATTGCTCGGACTTCCGCCTGCAGTACTGTGTTATGGTCTGGCAGACGGAATAAGAGTTCGGTTTCCGGTTCCTCGATATAAAGTCCTAGCCCCGTTCTCTCCCCTAGTTTAGATCCATCTGTATAACAGAAAATTCCAGATGTTGTCTACACTACGGTTCCATCAATCCACGATTGTCTGTCTGGTATCATGGTCTCACACAGCAACTATTGATTTTTCAAGTATTCTGTCGTATACGGATATGATATGTAAGTTAAATCCTACCTCAGCTATCTTTTGATGATATGACTTGTGATCGCTTTCGATCCATTCGCCCATCACTTTGAGTCTCGTCGCCGTGAGGGCAGCTTCATATCTAATCTGTATTTCTATTGGTTGGATATTCCATATCGTCTCCAACGCCCTACTGGATGTGGTCCTTATTGCCCTGCTTACGCCGAGACAATACAGAAAGTGTAACCCTTTTGTGAAAATCTACCAAAAGGGGTGGACCTACATTTTACCGCATGCCAAATTTGAAGTCAACCAGCCAGAAAGACGAACAGACAGACTTTGCTCAAACGACTTAAAATATCCTGAAACGGATTTCCCCCATACAAACGAGTATATAGGCATCACTTAGTAGTACTTCTTCGATGCTCTCGTAATATTGAATAACTCTGAAATATAAATTTTGTAATTCATGTATAAATTGTTTACATAAATTTACTTTTGGGACATTTTATACTTAAATAATACCCTGTACCACAGTGTGGTGTAGGGTATAAAAACGATTGGATCTAAAGGGCCAAATCGGATGAAACATATATATGGGAGCTATAGCTAAATCTTAACCGATTTTCTTGGGACTAACACAAGACCAACAAAAGTGAATATTTTCACAGATAGCCAAATGGCTATTAGGGCGATAACGTCTAGAACGGTGAGGTCGAGGACCGTTTTAGATTGTAAAATGGCGATTAACGCCTACTCCGAATACGGCACTATATGCATCATATGGGTGCCTGGCCATTGCGGAGTAAGGGGTAACGAGAAAGCAAACGCCTTGGCATCTAGAGCCAGAGACTTGCAAACAACAACATTAGAGAACGCAAAACCCTTCAGAGTTATGCGTTCTGAACTACAAATATGGGCGAAGAACGCCCATATCACGCTATGGAATAGTGAAAACGTTGGGAAGACAACGAAGGTCTTGTGGGGTGACCCAAACGAGGACAAGGCCAAGACCTTACTGAGATTGAGCAAGGTAGAAATTAGTAAGATCATGGGCGTCCTTACAGGACACACATGCTTACAAGCACACCTACATAGGATAGGAGTTGTAGATGACAGCATATGTAGGGCATGCGGGGAGGATGATGAAACGTTGGAGCATTTCCTCTGCCACTGCCCAGCGTTCGCCAACAATAGATCACGTTTCTTAGGAAATGATGCTATACCAGACTTGACCCAACTTAGGGGCGTAGACTGGAAGAAAATTAAGGACTATGTCGACAGTACAGAGTTCCTAAAATAGCTTACCGACCTTTCTAAATAATAACAATTAGAGCGCACAACAGGCCGAATACTGGCTTACGTGTATGTCCAAGGACATGAGGTGGAATTTCACCGCCTCCTCTTCTCAACCTAACCTAACCTAACCTAACCGATTTTCTTCAAATTCGGCAATGTTGGTTCATGGATCAAGAATCTCTACCATTCTAAATTTCAAAACGATTGGATGTAAAATACAGCTTCTATAGGACTAAAGGGCCAAATCGGACGAAACATATATATGGGAGCTATAGCTAAATCTTAACCGATTTTCTTAAAATTTGGTAGTGTTGGTTCATAGATCAAGAAACTCTACCATTCTAAATTTCAAAATGATTGGATGTAAAATGCAGCTTCTACAGGACTAAAGAGCAAAATCGGACGAAACATATATATGGGAGCTATAGCTAAATCTTAATCGATTTTCTTCAAATTCGGTAGTGTTGGTTCATGGATCAAGAAACTCGACCATTCTAAATTTCAAAACGATTGGATGTAAATGTACAGCTTCTATAGGACTAAAGGGCCAAATCGGACAAAAGATATATATGGGAGCTATAGCTAAATCGTAATCGATTTTCTTCAAATTCGGTAGTGTTGGTTCATGGATCAAGAAACTCGACCATTCTAAATTTCAAAACGATTGGATGTAAATGTACAGCTTCTATAGGACTAAAGGGCCAAATCGGACAAAAGATATATATGGGAGCTATATCTAAATCTGAACCGATTTCAACCAAATTCAATAGGGATCTTTACAGCTGCGAAATACTCTAAACTGCAAAATTTCAGAACGATCGGAGTGAAATTGATGGATGGTGGACAGACGGACGGACGGACGGACAGACATGTTTAAATCGACTCAGCTAGTGATTCTGAGTCGATCGGTATACTTTAAGGTGGGTCTAGCTGTGTTATTTTCAGGTGTTACAAACATCTGCCGAGAAACAAACTTATAATACCCTATACCACAGTGTGGTGTAGGGTATAAAAACCCCCACAAAAAATAACCTTTCTTTTCTTTGCTACAAATAATCCTCCCACATCACTTAACTCTAAAAGCAATTATGGTAATAATGCAATATATATGAACCACTTGAACGTTTATTTATGATGCCATAGTCAACAGTCATGAAATGTTGCGTTAATGTAAATTTGAATTTGAAATTACATAGTTATTTTTGTGGTTGTAATACGCAGAAGAGTTCCAACAAAAAGAAGTTTATAAATAGTAAGTATTCTTCCACCTGGAAAGCAAGTAAGTCAAGGTGCATTAAATGGAATATAAATTGCATTTGCAAATCAACTTCAATGTACTGTGTATATACATATGTATCTCTCTCTAGTGATTACAGTAAATAATCATTTTAAGGATAAAAGATCACATATTCACATACACTTATACTCGTACATACATGCGAGTATCTGTATATGCATGAGTTGCTAAAGCCGTTGAGCATAAGTTCAAAGATACTTGAGGTTAAGAGGATTTTTACGATAACTCGTATCCCCTTAACCCCTAAAGTATGCAATGGAATTAAATGTAAGTTAATATAGCGTTAGTACTACAATCTCCACATTCACATTTACTTTTTAACAAATACACACACACACTCACACAAATACATGTGCACATTCATTTATGTGGATATAAAAGCCCATTCAAACTGTGAGCAAACGAGGATTTTCTGTCATCACTTTTGCGTAAAGTGGCGTTTGTAATTCAGGCACCTATTTAAATCTGAGCTAGCATGTTTATGACTGTAAACTGTGATTTTTTGTTGGCTCTAGATTTTAGTGCTTTGTGTAAACGATTTTTTTTCGAATATCTATGTCTCGTCTTTACGACTGTATTCTAAATTCTACTCGTATGTGTCTGTACGGGGAGCGTATGATTATTAAAACAAAATTAAACATTCGCCACAATGGCAAAGTGGGAAAATAACATTTGTATGTACTGTGTATAATAACTATAACTCGGATTTTTGCATATCTTTAAATTTTCAACTGATTTGAACAAAAATTTGTATTTAGACCTTTCATCACTCAAATTTAAATAATTTGAGTGCATATCAAAAATATGCAAAAAATATGCAAAATATGCAAAAATTTTTGGCGATATACGAATCAAAAATGCTAAATATCAGAAGGATATGGCAATACTATTTAAAAAATCGTGTCACAAAAATGAAAAATCATTAAAAAAATGCCTTAATAAAGAGTGATTAAATTATAAGGGCCGATGTTGAATGTGAACCCCACCTAAACGTCAAGTTTTTTTCTGCATTTCATTTGACATTTTTTCATATTAACTCAATTTGAACCATGGAAAGATACACAATCGAGCAACGCGTTAAAGTTTTTAAGCCTTTTACGAAAATGAGCGTTCAAATCAAAATGCATTTTGTGCACTTCGTTGTCCACAATCGGGAGAATTGTGCGCACATTTCAGCACACCGGGTCTGTAGGAGATGTGAAAACACTTGTGCATGCTCGCCCAGTTCGTTTGGTGCGGCTTATGGGCTGGCGACGTCATCGGGCCATACTTCTTCGAAATGAGGCCGGTCAGGCAATTACTGTGAATGGTGTTCGCTATCGTGAGATGATAACGAACGTTTTATGGTCCGAATGGGAAGATATGGATGTGGATAATATGTGGTTTCAACAGGACGGTGCCACTTGCCACACAGCTAACGAAACAATGACTCTTTTACGCAACAAATTCAATGGCCGTGTCATCTCATGTTGTGGCGATGTCAATTGGCAGCCAAGATCATGTGATTTGACACCGTTGGACTTCTTTCTTTGAGGTTATTTGAAAGAAAAGGTGTACGTCGATAAGCCAGCAACAATTCAAGAGCTAAAGGATGGGATAATTCGGCACATTAACGGCATAGAACCTCAATTATGCCTCAGCGTCATCAAAAATTTGAACCATCGGATGGAGGTGTGCCGCCGTGGTCGCGGCGGCCATTTGGCCGATATTTTGTTCCATACATAATTGAACCATACCAATATTATCATAATAAAAAGAAATTACAATAATTTCCTAAATAATTTGTATTTTATTCAAAATCAACAGCGGCCCTTAAAATATAACCACCCTTAATATACTACTCAGTATAAGTGTCAGTACGGGGAGCGTATGGTTATTAAAACAAAATTAAACATTCGCCACAATGGACATGAAAGTAGGCCCCAAAACATAAGAACGTCGCACAGTGTCGTGAGTGTGGCCAAAAATACCGAAAATCGATGTTGTAATTATACCCTCACTTTAGTGTGACGAGGGTATATATCATTTGCTACGGAAAAAAGTGTAACACATCGAAGGAGTGACCTAAGAACCCAAGTATGTTCGGCGGAAATCCGTTTTGGGTCATTTTAAGTCGAATGAGCAATGTCCGTCCGTCTGTCTGTCTGTCTGTCTGTCTGCTGGCTGGTGCGCACGATAACTTTCGAAAGGAGTAACCGATTGACTTCAAATTTGGTATGTGGTAATATTTTTTTCTATCTCCGGCTAAGTTCGAAGATGGGCCATATTGGTCCACTCCTTCTGGTACCTCCCCCACAAAGGGTTAAAATGTTGTGAAATATTGATTCTTTAATAACTGCTATTATACGTATTCGAATCTTCTGAAATTCCACACATAGTATTAGTTTGTTAGTCGCTATCAACTCGAGGAAAATGGGCGAAATTGCCACGCCCCTTTTGGTACCTCCCACACAAATGCACCATTTTGCACTAAAAGTTAAAAGCTTATAACATTAATACCAGTGTTTAGAAATACTTGAAATTTTGTACAATGTAATGCTTTTATAGTGCCTACAGTCCAGTGAAAAATGGGCGTTATTGCCGCGCCCCTTTTGGTACCACCCACACAAATGCACCATTTTGCACCAAAAGTTAACAGTTTATAACATTAAAACCAGTGAATAAAAATACTTGAAATTTTGTACAGTGTAATGTTTTTATAGTGTCTATAGCCCTGTGAAAAATGGGCGTTATTGCCACGCCCCTCTTTGTAGCTCCCACACAAAATGCCCAAATCATACCACAATTTAATGTCTCATAACGTTTATACCAGTGCACATAAAAGCTTATAAGTCGGCACAGTGCAATGAATTTAAAGTATCTAATGTTCAGCAAAAAAAAGGTGTATTTGATAAACCCCTTCTGGTACCTCCCACACAAATTGACAGAATAATTCGAGTAATATTCAATATTACATTACTCACAAAGTGAGGGTATACCTTAGTCGGTTTACCCGACTGAAACTTTCTTACTTGTTTTTAAATTTATTTGCACGAATCGATGAAAAACAGTTAGATTAGAAAGCACATACAATATTTTTTAGATTCATTTAGCCGTTTCAGAGATATGGGGCTTCAAAGTTGAAGTTGTGTACCTACATATATTTATCACATGAAATAATTTAAAATTTGGATGATCTTTTAAGGGTTAAAATTAATATTTATTCATAAATAATTGCAAAACATGTATCTTGTTGTTGTACAAAAATGTTTCTGCAATATGACAAAATGATTTTTTGGTCCAAATATAACTCATATAGAAAGTACCGTTCGGATAATTTGTGTGTACAGAAACCCACGCTTGTTCTTTAAGTGGACCGAAAAGACAATTTATAACCACAGTTCACCAACGATATTTTTTGATTTTAATCTATAATGCAGTAGTTTTAATGTAAATAAATTCCAGCTGCGAATATTTGCGAATTTGCCTAAAATGGATATTTTAATTTGTTATTTTTTTCGAGAAACTTTGCTAATATCTAAACAAAATATTTTAAGAAAGAAAATTTTGAAAAAGTTTTCTGTGCGAATTGAATTAAAACCGAAAGAAATTATATTTCTGACAATAAAATATGCCGTATAATACATTTAAAGTCATTTTTGCACTATTTGCATATTTTACTAGCAACTACTCAAAAAGGATATTTTAAGGATAATTTAATCCTTGCTGCATATTCAGCGATCGCATGCTTTAATGTAAAAGAAAAAGTTTTAGAAAATATTGTATTTTTGCATTTCAGGATATGTTGAAGGTGTCTTATAAAAACTACTTATGCAAAATTTCGCTGATCTACATCTAGTCCTTCCAACCGTACAGAGAAATCATGACACTGTGCGTCGGCATCATTCCTTTAGTCAAGTTGACTCAATTAATAATTTAATGGCCATACGATTTTTTTTTGCTCATGGTGGATTTTTAGCACTTTTTCTATATTTTTTCTCGGTATACTCGGTACGGAATATTTCTCTTGTGTCTGAAGCAAAGTTGTAGATATTGAATAGGAGAAAAAACATGCCGAACAAATTACCCGAAAAGTCCAGTGCCGAAAGGTCTAAGCATCTTCTTTCCAAATTCGTTTAGACAGTGAAAATGGGTTAATAATTAACAAAGTTTTAGGCGTTTAAAATCCGGATTTTGGGGGTGTCCGGCAAATTTCGTAGAACAAACGTTGTTTTACTCGCCAAGACCTACAAGAAAAATAGTATCGCCGTTTTTGATCTTTGGACTGTTGCACTGTTTAATCATCCATAAAAATAGTAATTGATAACAAATTATAAACATTAAAAGAACACTTAAATCATTAAATATTATATTTTAGATTTAACCAATTTTATTAAATAAATATTTACTATTTTTGTCAAAAAAAAAAAATTTAAAAACAAGTAAGAAAGTCTGATCCCAATCCCAACACCTTAAGCCTTAAAAAAATATTAGTAAATTTATTTACTTTTTTGTTTTGTTTAAATTATTATCAATTTATAGTGCATTTAATAACTTTAAAGTAGGTACAGGTATTAAAGTTAAAAGCTGTTAACTTTTATTGTAAAATGGTCAATTTGTGTGGGAGGTACCAAAAGGGGCGTGCCAATTACGGCCACTTTTCTCTAGACTCTAGGTACTATAAAAACATTGCACTGTACGAAATTTCAAGTATTTGAAAGCACTGGTATTAAAGTTAAAAGCTGTTAACTTTTGATACAAAAAGGTCCATTTGGGTGGGAGGTACCAAAAGCGGCGGGCCAATAACGCCCATTTCCTCTGAACTCTAGGTACTATAAATGATTTACACTGTACAAAATTTCAAGTATTTGTATGCACTGATAATAAAGTTAAAGGCTATTAACTTTTGGTTAAAATTATTCCATTTGTGTGGGAGGTACCAAAAGGGGCGTGGCAACTTCGACTATTTTTCTCGAGGTAATACCTTGCAGCTAAAATCATTTCTAGTTGCGTACTGAACCAGTCATAAGCTAGTTGCAATGTGACCTATGCAAACCCATTCGCATCTCTGTCAGCAAAAACGATTATTTGAGCTGCTTTACAGTCCTTGCGTGGTACCTACATGGTGGTTGCAGATCGACACGTTCGAATCTCTGCGGCCAGTAGCAGATAAATAAGCAAAAACGATTTCTGAACTGCTTTACGAGTAAGTACTAGGCAGAGTAAATGTGTCTCTCTCGCACCACTACTCTCTTGTACTCTCTTATTCTAAAATATAGCAATAACTGAACTAGATATTAACTAGTGCTGAATTGTAAACAAATTAACTAGTTGCGTGCCTATGACAAGCCAATGTTAAAATCGATAGTTCGTTATATGAAAAAAGGACAGATATGTTACTAGTTTGAAGTAAAAAGCAACTAGTATATTTCTATATACAAACTAGTCATTTTGGCTGCAGGGTAGTGACTAATAAACCAATACTATGTATGTGTAGAATTTCAGAGAATTCAAATAAGTAGAATGAAATTTATTAAATAATCAATATTTCACTAAAAGTTAACCCTTTGTGGAGGAGGTACTAGAAAGAGTGGACCAATATGGCCCATCTTCAAACTTAGCGGACATAGAGAAAAATATTACCGCATATCAAATTTGAAGTCAATCGGTTACTCCTTTCGAGAGTTATCGTGCGCACCAGCCAGCAGACAGACAGACGGACGGACATAGCTAAAATAACTTAAAATTACCCAAAACGGATTTCCGCCGAACATACTTAGGGTCTTAGGTCACTCCATCGATGTGTTACACTTTTGGCTCGTAGCAAATGATATATACCCTCCTCTCTAAGTTGAGGGGATAAAAATAGTATCGCGGTTTTTAATCTTTTGACAGTCGCACTGTGTAATCATCCATAAAGATAGTAATCGATAACAAAATTATAAACATTAAAAGAACACATAAATCTTTAAATATTATATTTTAGATTTAACCGATTTTATTAAATAAATATTTACTATTTTTGTCAAAAAAATTAAAAACAAGTTAAAGCATTAAGTTCGGTCATGCCGAATCCTACATACCCTCCACCATGGATTGCATTCATTTTAAGTACTGGAAAAATCTTTTGATATGGAGCAAATCATGAAACCATCCTTTTTGTTTGATTATATTATTAAAAAATCTAACGCTGCAATTTTTAAGCCGAAAATTCTTTAGCCAAACTCTTCACCTGAAAAATGTGGTATTTATGGCTTAAAATAGCATTTTTGAGAGCTACGTCTACACGGAGATTACAACAAAATAAAATTTTACTTGTATAAATTTTATTGGAAATGAATTCTTGCAAAATAGAATATAAACTGCAAAGTCTCAGCTAAATTTCTTAGAAAATGTGGTGTTTATGGCTTAAATAAGCCTTTTTGGGAGCAACATCTATAGGTGGACTATAACAAATTATAAATTGATTAAAAAAATTTTTACTACAATGAATTCTTGTCTTAATTAAATACAAACTACACACATTCAGTTAAAATGCTAAGAAAATATGGTATTTATGGATTAAATACGCATATTTTGGAGCGACCTCTATAGGGTGAGGCAGTATAACAAAATATGTACCGATTTATAAAATGTTTGCTGTGATGAATTCTTGTCAAAATATAATACAAACTGCAAAAATTGCTTTAAAAATGTGGTATCTATGGCTCAAAAACCGTATTTTGGAGCGACCTCTATAGGGGAGCTATATAAAAAAATTGACCGATATGACCCATTTGCAATCCCAATCAACCTGCAACTATAAGAAATATTTCTGCCAAATTTGATCAACCTAGCTCTATTATTCCGGATTGTAGCGTGATTACAACAGACGGACGGACGGGCGGATATGGCTAAATCGTCTTAGAATTTTACGACGATTAAGAGTATATATGTGTACTTTGTGGAGTCTCAGATCAATATTTAGAGGTGTTACAAACAGAGTGACAAAATGAATATACCCCCATCCTATCGTGGAGGGTATAATTAAGTGTAAGTAGAGTTAGGTACAGCCCTGGGAATGACATTTGGGCACTTTGGTAGACAATTTTTATATCCTACACCACACTGTGGTGCAGGGTATTATAACTTTGTGCATTTGTTTGTAACGCCCAAAAGGGGAAGAAATAGACCCATCGTTTATTATACCGATCGACTTAGAATCACTTTCTGAGTTGATTTAGCAATGTCCGTCTATCTGTCTGTGCATGTATTCTATTTTTTGGCCCAAGGACGATCCCTATTGAATTTGGTTAAAATCGGTTCAGATTTAGATATAGCCCCCAGATATATATTAGCCCCGATTTGACATGTAAGCGCTGTAAAAAAGAGGTTTCTTATTACATGAAGGAATGCTGCTAAATTCGGAGAAAATCGGTTCAGATTTAGATAACACCCCCTTATATATGTATCCCCCGATTTGACATGTAAGCGCTGTAGAGACTGTATTTTATATCCGATCAGTGCGAAACTCGGCAGAAAAAGGTTTCTTATTACTCGAAGGAATACTGCCAAATTCGGAGAAAATCGGTTCAGATTTAGATATAGCCCCCATATATATGTTACCCCCGATTTGACATGTAAGCGCTGTAGAGACTGTATTTTATATCCGATCAGTATGAAATTCTACAGAAAGAGGTCTTTTTACATCAGGGAAAATCGGTTCAGATTTATATATAACCTCAATATATATGTTCCTCCTAATTTGGTATTAAAGCGCGATAGAAGTTGTACTTTACTTCCGGAAAGATGTTTCTCAATTTAGGAACGAATATTGCTTAATTTAGCGATTGTTGGTTCAGAATTAGATAATATGTTCCTACTCATTTACCAATTATTCCAAATTATTATCGCTTTCCATTTCTACCTTTCCTAATTTCTTGATAGATTATGATTAAATTTAGAGACTCCAATTTAGTTAAAAACAGTTTTTAATTAAGAACCAACTTTACCTGTTATTCCCACTTTATTTTATAACCAATCGTTATTGGAGAGTAATTACTCGTTTCGAAATTAATTAATTTTATTAAAATGCATACATCATTCACCTGAATGTAGTACGTATGTAGTACTCGTCCACGTGTGTGTTTTTGAATACCCGTTGAGATGAATATCCATTGCCACCAGAACTTCATTCCACCTCAACCTCATGCAACCTGTTGCTACTCCCATGGCTAATCAAACCAACCAACAAAGGCTTGGCCGGTACAAGGTCAACTGTTTTCACATTTCATTTGAACGGGTAAACATTTCAACAACATCAGCAGAACACAACGAAGGACCAGGACCAGGACCAGAGCCAAGACTAAAACCATTTCCAATACAAAAACAACAAAAACCACAACAACGACTACAGGAAGTGCAACAACATAGAGCCAATAATGCGGAAACGTGGTAATGCATTTAATCTACCTTTGGACCGGATGCTACAACTACTTTGCTCTAGTGGTTTCCTCTCCAACCCACACACACACAGCTTTTTGCAGTGTTAGATAGTGAGTGAGTGTGAGAGAGGGATAGTGAGTCAGAGGGAGTGTGTGTTGCCCTATTTACCAAAGTTTTCCATGCATTTGTGGCCAACTACTAGTTATATGTATGGATGGAGATGTTAGTAGAATTAAAACGTTATTGGAAAACCTCAAAATCTATATGAGGGCTTATAGTAAGAGGAGGAAGAGAGGCAGTATTATTCCCTTCCATCAGAGATAGTTAAGTAAACATTAACACCCACGTTACTGTGGTAATGTCCCACAATTGCCTCACAAAAAGAGAGAGAGAGTGAGGAGAGGCAGGGCAGAGCTACATTGATGATGGTCGGGAAGTTGTGTTCTATTTTTAGCTTATTTTACCATCGACCTCAAGGTCGCTTGGAGCCAGTCAGCCATCCAGCCACATAACCACCAGCAGCCGACCAGCATAGTTGATTCCCTCTTCCTAAGGGTAATTTTTCAATAGATAGAGATATGTATACTGGTATTCTCGCATGGTAAGATAAAACTACACACATTGAAACACAGTACAGAAAATTTTATGTACGTATATACATACATACATATATACATACATACATATATACATACATACATATATACATACTTACAGACTTTGTAAAAATATAAGCTCCAATGTCAATAACTCAGCCATTAAATGACGAAACCTTCTGCAGTGATGGGGGAGTAGTGTGTTTGTGTTTCTTTATTTAATGGATTAAATAAAACTTTAAATGGAAAGTTTTATTAGAAAATAAATTCGAATCACACACACTGCAGATCTTTTGCAATTTTCAAAGACGCAAAAACTTTTAATGGATGACAATTTGTGGGCGAACATTTCGAAAGAAAACTAGAATACGTCAGGAATTTTAAAAGCAATGCGAAAATATTAATATGAAAGATGAATATATGCGAATTTCAAAGTAAATTATTTGCAGTCAAAAAATTTTGTGCGTTTTTTTTTTATAAAAAGCCTTTAACCCTTTGTGACACATGCTACGTGACGCACTTTACACCTGTTATATGTAGTAACATACTAGCTAAAATTTTTTAAATTACGCATCGATACGATAAAATAATAAAAATATAATAATTGTGAATTTTTCCACGTTTTTATGAGGTTTAATTTAAAAAATATAAAAGTTTTCTCAAAAAAAATATATTTGTTGCTAAATATTGTATGATATATTTGAAACCGCTGATGGACTGATAAAAAAGAAATATGATATTAGAAGAAGATAAAGGCTACTTAATTTAGGATTATTTAAAGATTTTCTGAACCAATTACGATAAATGGTTCTCCAGATATGTTAAAATGTATGGTTCAACCTCTATTTATACCCTACACCACACTGTGGTCCAGGGTATTATAACTTTGTGCATTTGTTTGTAACACCCAAAAGGAGATGAAATAGACCCATCGTTTATTATACCGATCGACTTAGAATTACTTTCTGAGTTGATTTAGCTATGTCCGTCTGTCCGTCTGTCCGTCTGTCCGTCTGTCTGTCTGTGCATGTATTCTTGTAATCAAAGTACAGGTCGCAATTATGGTCCGATCTCGACGAAACTTTACACATATGTTTTATTTGGCCCAAGGACGATCCCTATTGAATTTGGTTAAAATCGGTTCAGATTTAGATATAGCCCCCATATATATGTTACCCCAGATTTGACATGTAAGCGCTGTAAAAACTTTATTTTATATCCGATCAGTCTGAAATTCGGCAGAAAGAGGTTTCTTATCATATGAATGAACACTGTTAAATTTGGAATAAATCGGTTCAGATTTAGATATAGCCCCCATATATACGTTACCCCCGATTTGATGTGTAAGCACTGTAAAAATGTTATTTTATATCCGATCAGTATGAAATTCGGCAGAAAGAGGTTTCCTATTATTTGAATGAACACTGTTAAATTTGGAAGAAATCGATTCAGATTTAGATATAGCCCCCATATAAACGTTACCCCCGATTTCACATGTAAGCGCTGTAAAAATGTTATTTTATATCCGATCAGTGCGAATTTCGGCAAAAAGAGGTTTCCTTCTACATGAAGAAATACTGCCAAATTCGGAGAAAATCGGTTCAGATTTAGATATAGCCCCATATATATGTTACCCCCGATTCGACATGTAAGCGCTGTAGAGATTGTATTTTATATCCGATCAGTACGAAATTCGACGGAAAGATGTCTTTTTACATGAATGAGTATTCAGGGAAAATCGGTTCAGATTTATATATAACATCCGTATATATGTTCCTCCTGATTTGGTATCGAAGCGCTATAGAAGTTGTACTTTACTTCCGATCATTAAAATTTTCCAGAAATATGTTTCTCAATTTAGGAACGAATATTGCTTAATTTAGCGATTATCGGTTCAGAATTAGATAATATGTTCCTACCCATTTACCAATTATTCCAAATTATTATCGCAATGACCCTTATCGCATTATTAGGGAGGTGTAGGGTATTATATAGTCGGCCCCGCCCGACTTTCTGCCTTTCCTTACTGGTTTTTAGATGTGTATCTTTATTTTTATATTTCTCTAAAAAGGAACCCATCCCACTAATATCAGGGCTGTGGAGTCGGAGTCGTAGTCTTGGAGTCGGAGTCTGGGAAATTTGCCCGGTGTGGTTTACATTCAACATCGGCCCTTACAATTTAACCACCCTTTTATTTACCTAACAAAATAAGTATTATTGAGCGAGTACAAAACAAGTAAGGAAAGGTCGGGCGAAGCTAACTATATGATACCGTACTACACCTTATTAGAGCAGAATAAGCTCAGATATTGTAAATATAAATATGAGATAATTACCTTATAAATCTGGGTCTAAACAGAAATTTCTATAGAAACATTTATATATGGGGTCAATTTCGATCTAAACCGATTTTGACCAATTCCAATAGGTTTCCCTCCCTGGTGTGAAAGAGTCCTTATTGCCAAATTTTAGCAGGATGGTAGTGCAATTTCGACCTGTACTTAACGAACAACTTAAGATAGACAGACGGACAGCTAATGATTTTGCAGTATTTTTTACAAATCTGCTAAAAACTAATTTATAACCCCGTGTAACATAGTGTGGTGTAGGGTATAATAACTAACGAATGAACTAGTTGCTTGAAGCGAACATAATTTCCAAAAATTGCGGTATATTATTGCCGTTATTGATGAAAATTCATATCATGATTTCATGTTGATGGAATTGTCATATTAGTTGCAGCTTGCAAGTCAAGCATTAATAAATAAATAATACAATTTTATTTAATTACTGGTATTGAATACCAGTTTTTTCTGTTTTTTAACAAAGCTATATTATTTTCAAAAACATGAACTCACGTCTAAGTAGAAATATAATTTCAGAAATTTATGTTATTTAACTTGCCGGAGTCGGAGCTGGAGTCGGAGTCGGAGTCGAATGATTTTAAAATTCGACTCCGGGAGTCGAATTCGAGTAGTTTAGGCTCGACTCCGCAGCCCTGACTAATATACCACAAAGCTCTTAAAGAAAATGGCCTAAGCAATCGTTTGAGCAAAGAAATAAAAATAAAATCATGGGTTTTTGACAATAATGTCCAAAACAAGTTTTAATTTAAATTTATAATATTTAAGCATAACTCAAGAACAGTTTATCATAATTGGTTTAGGAAAGCTTTGAAAAAATCTGACAACGAAATGTCGATACAATAACAGTACAGTATTGTCAGAATTTTTAATTAATTTTATGTTTGAATAATATGTTGATACATGGTGAAATATAATCTCACTGTCATTTAAAACAATCAAAAAATTTGGTTATGAAATTAAAAACCAAGTAAGAAAGACCGACCGGGTAGACCGACTTAAGAATCTCCTCACATGAGTGTCAAAAAAATACTCGTAAATTTATTTATTTTTGTTTTAATTAAATTATTATCAACTTAAACTGCATTTAGGGCCGTTAACAATAAATAAATAAACTAGGTTTAAGATCTAACTACCGGTTATAGCTCAAATTCCATACAATTTAACTTTCGTTAGCCCTCGATTATTTTGTTTTGTGTTAATGGGGGTTAATAACTAAAATTATAAAGATGTACGCTGGTATTAAATTTATTTTGGTGCAAAAACGTCCATTTGTGTGGGAGGGGCCAAAAGGGGCGTGCCAATAACGCCCACTTCTCTCTGGGCTCTAGGTACTATAAATGCATTACACTGTACAAAATTGTTTATTTATGAACTGATATTAAAGCCATATGCAGTTAACTTTTGGTGCAAAATGGTCCATTTGTGTGGGAGGTACCAAAAGGGGCGTGGAAACTTCGCCCATATTTCTTGAGGTGTTAGCGACTAATAAACTAATACTATGTGTGGAATTTCAGAAGATTCAAGTAAGTAGTATAGAATGTATAAAAAAATCAATATTTCACTAAATGTTAACCCTTTGTGGGGAAGGTACTAGAAGGAGTGGACCAATATGGCCCATCTTCGAACTTAGCCGGAGATAGAAAAAAATATTATCACGTACCCAATTGGAAGTCAATCGGTTACTCCTTTCGAGAGTTATCGTGCGCACCAGCCAGCAGACAGACAGACAGACAGACGGACATTTCTCATTCGACTTAAAATGGCCCAAAACGGATTTCCGCCGAACATACTTGGGGTCTTAGGTCATTCCTTCGATGTGTTACACTTTTTTTCGTAGCAAATGATATACATATACCCTCGTCACACTAAAGTGAGGGTATAACAATTTGCTGCAAACCACTGTGCTTGATAAATACGATATATTGAAAAAAAACCCGTTGTATTGCCATAAAAGTGTATTGTGAGTACCTATAGTGATTTTTTACAGGGAATCTTTTTGTCAAATGCATTATCCAAAAATCCATAGATTACAAAATCGGCTCATGCCATCAAGAGATACAAACAATTGAATATAACACATTTTTCTGAAATTCTTCGATATGTGAACACTGTAAGTCAATATCTGGAAACCCAAAATGTTAAGATTTTCTTCCAAACACACCCATTACAAACGGCTTTTAGTGAAGAGAGTTTTGTTTTTTGAATTTGTCAAGACAATAGGAAGCATTTTGAATTTTTGTCGAATATCTTACGATTTGACATGAAATGACTCATATATCTTATACGATTTATTTCACTTAATATTCTTTAAAACCTCACTTTAGTGGAGGAGGGTATATTTTTTTTCAAAATATGCCCAAATAACAATACAGTCCGAAAAAAAATATTTTTAATCTAATTTCAAAAAATTAGTTCGATCAAAAATGATGAATAGATGGAATTCTGAACCATTTATCCTGATGATGGATGAGATTTATCTACACACCCCTTCACATATCGCATATATCTTCTTTCCCTCGACGTTCTTTTTGTCACATTATTTCTTTGTCACACATTATCATATTTAAACTGAGGAGAAAATCTCTCCTAGATTTATTAGATTAGCTTTTATCATGGTTGTCAGCTCTTGAGTATCCGGGAGTTTAGCTTAAGTACCCAAAAGCATCACCCAAATCTATTCGTTCTTACCGCATTTTCATAGTATCTAACTCAGTCAGTAGTAATCCTCTCTCTCTCACAATCTTGACGTCAAATGCATTTTTAAAACGATTGTTACTTTTTCCGGTTTTGTATCCTTCAAGACAATTGTTACGGTTTAAGGTGTGTTCGTTCGGTGTGGCGTGAGAGTGGTGTCCTTTTTTGCCTTCCCACTGCTGGATGTGGGACATTCAAATGCATGACGGTGTACACCGGAAATGATGAGTGAGTGCAAACTCACGTTGGCTGTCGGGGAAAGGATTCTTGTAAGGGTTTCAACCCGATGAGTGGCACTTCGTTACTTCTGAAAACATAATAACGAACACGAATGAGAAAACTCACTCACCTTTTCGCTTCAGCATTCCTATGGAAGAGGCGACAAAAAGGATGCACTGACACGTAGGCAAAAGAAAAGTGTTATCTATATGTATGCATGTATACGAATATATATATATGTATGTGTATTATGGCCAATGGAGATAGATGACGGAGGGCGGCTAAAGGAAAGGATGCCTGACAAATTGCTCTGGTAGAGCAAACAAAAAAGTGGGTGTACCTGGAAGTGATAGAGTGTTTTGTTTCATTTAAAAACGATGATGCAATGCCACTTCCACTGGTAGTTACTTTCGGTAATAAAGCAAACTGAAATATTGTATCCAAGATAGAATAAAAAACCAGGACAAAAATGCAAAAAACGCCATGGCAAAATGATGATTTCATGTTCACTTGCTCGCCTTCATTTGTTGGTTCCAAGAGTTCTCTGAAGATATGTACTTATTTTCCAAAAAAAAAAATACATAGTCTCCTAAAACAAATGATAGAGGATTACATTAATCTTCTACGTGACATCAATGTTATATGTTTTAAAATACATCCAAATACTTCGTAGCATACTCGTATATGAGGGGTCTTTTCTGAACGATCCAGGTTAATTGTATACTAAATTTTAGTATATCTCACTGAATTTAAAAGCAACCGCTTCAGTGGTGGATTTTAATATACGTAGATAATGTCTTCAGTGGTGAACTTAATTATAGGTAATGACCTCAGTGGTGCACTTTAATAGAGATTATGGCCTCAGTAGCTGATTTTAATACAGATAATATCTCAGTGTTCGTCTTTATTATATATGAACTGTTTATTTTGAAAGTGGCGTAAACGTCATTCTGTTTTACTCGATTCAATATTAGAAAAAGGGGGTTAGTAAAACTCGAATGTGAAAATTTCCGCTTAATATAGAAACATTGAAGTCTTGAGATGAATTGCATGTATGTAATATGTATCTATTATTCACATAGCCTTTTAACGATACTACTCTTGGTTCAAAAACAGAATGGCGTTTACGCCACTTTCAAAATAAACAGTTCATATGTAGTATGACATCAGTAGTCGGCTTTATTATAGATTATGACATTAGTGGTCGACTCTATTATAGATTATGACATTAGTCGTCGACTTTAATATAGATAATGACCTCAGTGGCCTATTTTAGTATAGATAATGACCTCACTGGTCGAGTTTGCTACAGATAATGACCTCAGTGGTCGGTTTAAATATAGATAATGACCCCAGAGGTCGACCTCAATATTAATAATGGCCTCAGTCGTCAACTTTATTATAGATAATAACCACAGTGGTCGACTTTAAAATTGATAATGACTTCAGTCGTCGACTTTAATATAGGTAATGATTTCAGTGGTAGACTTAAATATGGATAATGACTTCAGTGGCCGATTTTAGTATAGATAATGACCTCACTGGTCGAGTTTGATATCGATAATGACCTCAGTGGTCAACTTTATTATAGATAATGACTCAGTGGTTGACCTCAATATTGATAATGACCTCAGTGGTCAACTTTATTATAGATAATGACCTCAGTGGTCGACTTTTATAGAGGTAGACTTTAATATAGATAATGACCCCATTTGTCGACTTTAATATTGATAATGGCCTCAGTCGTCGACTTTATTATAGATAATGGCATCAGTGGTCGACTTTATTATAGATAATGACCTCAGTGGTCGATTTTAATATAGATAATGACCCCAGTGGTCGAT
Source organism: Eudasyphora cyanicolor (assembly GCA_963930755.1). Taxonomy (NCBI): domain Eukaryota; kingdom Metazoa; phylum Arthropoda; class Insecta; order Diptera; family Muscidae; genus Eudasyphora; species Eudasyphora cyanicolor. The sequence continues at coordinate 168,171,362 of OZ005738.1, read as the reverse complement.
TTTAATATTGATAATGACCTCAGTGGTGGACTTAAATATAGATTATGACCTCAGCGGTCGACTTTAGTATAAGCAATGATCTCAGTGGTCGACTTTTATATAGATAACGACTTCAGTGGTGGACGTTAATATAGATAATGACCTCAGTGGTCGAGTTTAATATACATAATGACCTCAGTCGTCGACTTTATTCTAGACAATGACCTCAGCGGTAGACTTTAATATAGATAATGCCCTCGTGGTCGACTTTAATATAGATAACGATCTCAGTGGTCGAAGTTGATATAGATAATGTCCTCAGTGGTCGAGTTTGATATAGATAATGTCCTCAGTGGTCGAGTTTGATATAGATAATGTCCTCAGTAGTCGACGTTATTATAGATAATAACCTCAGTGGTCAACTTTAAACTAGATAATGACATCAGTGGTCGACATTAATATTGGTAATGACCTCAGAGGTAGACTTTTATATAGGTAATGAACTCAGTGGTAGACTTAAGTGTAGGTATTGACCTCAGTGGTAGACTTTAATATAGATAATGATGTCAGTGGTGGACTTAAATATGGATTATGAACTCAGAGCTAGACTTTAATACAGATAATGTTCTCGATTTGTAGATAAAGACTTCAGTGGTCGATTTAGTATATATAGATAATGACCTCAATGGTCGAGTTTGATATAGATAATGTCCTCAGTGGTCGACTTTAATATTGAAAATGGCCTCAGTCGTCGACTTTAATATTGAAAATGGCCTCAGTCGTCGAATTTATTATAGATAGTAACCTCAGTGGTTGAATTTGATATAGATAATGACCTTAGTGGGCGACTTTAATATAAATAATGACCCTATTGGTCGACTTTAATATTGATAGTGGCCTCAGTCGTCCACTTTATTACAGATAATGACCTCAGTCGACAACTTTATTATAGATAATGACCTCAATGGTCGTCTTTAATATAGATCATGTTCTCAGTGGTCGGGTTTGATATAGGCGATGACCTCAGTGGTAGACTTTTATATAGATAATGACCACAGTGGTGGATATAAATATGGATTATGGCCTCAATGGTCGATTTTAATGTAGATTATGACCTCAGTGGTCGACTTTAATATAGATAATGACCTCAGTGGTCGACTTCTATACAGATAATGACCTCAGTGGTGGATCTAAATATGGATTTTGACCTCAGTGATCGACTTTAATACAGATGACTTCAGTGGTTGACTTCAGTATACTTAATGAACGCAGTGGTCGAATCTAATGTAGCATAGAATGAATTTAACATTAAAGTATCACTGTCCAACAACATTTTTGGAACAGAATAGCGAACATATAATTCTGAAAGGGCATGTTGAGTAGATAATTTTTGTAGAATAAACTTATGGTCCAGATGGTCTGAGTTTTTTTTACAGTAGGCCAAAGTTTTAATTTTTTGGTCGAAGGGAGCATTATATGGGGTGATCTAAGTAGAGATACTTTATTCAATAGCCTTTTTTTGACAGATCACGTGTGAGTCGTGTCATGCTGTCATGTTATTTTTGTTAAGCATTGTTTGGCATTTCATCATGGAAAGACTTACGTCTGAACAACGTTTACAAATTATTCAGTTTTATTATCAAAATAATTGTTCGCCAATTGCGCTAAGTCCATTTTTTTAAATCCAAAAAAAAAAAACACTTTCCAGTCGACCCACGACCTTGACACCCATGAGCAATATTTTAGCTTTCGTTAAGAGCTATCTTTTTGTCATTGCCCGATTCTCGATCGGACGTACCGGAATCATCGGTCCATATTTCATCCAAAATGATGCCGGTGAGAACGTAACCGTCAATGGCGACCGTTATCGTGCCATGCTAACCGTCTATTTGATGCCTGAAATTGAAGCTCGTGATCTCGGCGACATTTGGTTTCAACAAGACGGCGCCACTTGCCACACATCGCATCAATCAATGGATTCATTGTGAGAATACTTCGGTGAGCAGATAATTTCACGTTTTGGGCCGGTCGATTGGCCTCCAATATCGTGTTCTATAACACGGTTAGAGTTTTTCCTGTGGGGATATGTAAAGTCTAAAGTTTATGCGGACAAACCCGCTTCGATTCAGACCTTGGAGCAAAACATCACGCGTGTCATTCGCCAGTTACCAGTCGAAATGCTCGAACGAGTCATCGAAAATTGGACTCAACGGATGGACCATCTGAGACGTAGCCGCGGCCAATATTTGATAGACATAATCTTCAAAAAATAAATGCCAAAGAATGTTTTTTCAAATGATAATAAACATTCCCCATTCAATTTGAATTTTCTGTGTTTTTTTTCTTTAAAAAAGTAGGGAACCTCGAAATGGATCACCCTATACTAAACGAAAAAATGCTGTAAGTCAATGTCTGAGTGATTTCTTATTGTCAGAGTTACATAGTGTACACTGTACAAAATTGCAAGTGTATTTTAATTTATCGCGACTTTATATTTACATTATATTATTTATTTATAAAGTTGGCATTTAATTTTGCTAATTAAGCGTAAAGCAATATATTTGCAACTTTGGTGTCTTTGGCGACCTCCACTGAAATTTTCCGGCAAACATTTACGTAGAATATTTTAATCCTTAAATGTCCTTTTTTAAAGGACTTTCTTGACTTTTTTTTCGAAAAAAAGGGCCAACTAGACCCATTAAGAGGGGGGATAGAGGGTAGGGGGTCTTCCACAAAAATGATCCTCATAAAATTCCACTATGTAACTCTATATAATCCAGCATATAGATGTGTTTATAATTATACTGATTTTATTCTTTCGAAAAGTGACTTTTTTCGAAAAAAATGGCCAACTAGACCCATTAAGAGGGGAGATAGAGGGTTAAGATCTTTCACAAAAATGATCCTCATAAAATTCCACTATGTAACTCTATATAATCCAGCATATAGAAATGTCCATAATTATACTGATTTTAGTCCGATTGTTAACGATATAACAATAGTTTTTTAACAATTTATGTTTATTATTTCTTATTGCAGATGGCCGGTGCTGGTGATCCAAAATGGCAAAAAGATGCTTCCGATCAGAATTTCGATTACATGTTCAAATTGCTGATAATTGGCAATTCGAGTGTGGGCAAAACAAGTTTCCTCTTCCGCTATGCCGACGACAGTTTCACATCTGCCTTCGTGTCAACAGTCGGTATTGACTTCAAAGTGAAAACAGTGTTCCGGCACGATAAGCGTGTAAAACTGCAAATATGGGTAAGTTCATCATTGTCAATTGAATATATTTTTAAAGCTTATGCTCTGTGAAAACTCTGTAAGGAAATCTATAAGTTTCCGGAAACATCTTAAGATGTTCTACATATTTTCTGTTTCTTTGCTATATTTTCTATTTGTTTGTTTTTGTTGTTGTTATTGTTCTTGGGTGACTTTTCTTATTTATCTTCATATTTTTCCAGGACACTGCTGGCCAAGAGCGTTATAGAACAATAACAACGGCATACTATCGTGGCGCCATGGGTTTCATTTTGATGTATGATGTCACAAACGAGGACAGTTTTAATTCCGTACAAGATTGGTGAGTGTCTCCACGAGTCTGTCATAACACGGACACGATGAGCATGCGGATGTTATGATTGGAAGGAATACTGTAACATTTTAACATTTTTCTTTCCGTATAATAATTCAGGGTAACTCAAATCAAAACCTATTCTTGGGATAACGCACAAGTCATTCTGGTGGGCAACAAATGCGATATGGAAGATCAGCGAGTGATTTCCTTTGAACGAGGCCGCCAGTTAGCCGATCAATTGGGAGTGGAATTTTTCGAAACATCGGCCAAAGAAAATGTTAATGTTAAGGTAAGGAAAATTAAACACGAGAAGATCAGATGTTCAAGAAATCAATACATACGAATCACAAACATTCAAATAGAAATATTGAAGAAGACAATTAACGATCAATCTATATATTTCATTTTAGGCTGTCTTCGAACGTTTGGTGGATATTATATGCGACAAAATGTCCGAAAGTTTAGATGCCGATCCCACGTTAGTAGGCGGAGGCCAGAAGGGCCAAAGACTGACCGATCAACCTCAAGGCACACCCAATGCTAATTGCAACTGTTAAATTTGCCCTTGCTCCTGTCTTATACCACCCACACATACACACCCACACACACACATAAATACACTTAACGAAAATAGATACAACTTTAAAAACAAAAGCAGAAAATTAAAATGAATTTTTGGTTTACATTTAAAGCAGAAAACAAAAATGACAAATCCATAGACCAGAACAAAAGTTATACACTCCCCCTTCTACCGCCCACACACCACACGACACGACACACACAAACAAAATAAAACTAAAAGTAAAGTAAAGCAGAAACTGAAGAAATAATATATTAAATTATAAAAAAGGAAAATTATACATATTTACAAATTATTAAATAATATTAATCTATATATTAAACAACAAAAAACTAAAAAAGAAAATTCAAAAACAAAACAAAAACACTATAAACTTAAGCCTAAATTTAAATGAAAACACAAAAACCGAAAATAACTAAAAAAAATACAACGTTAAAAATAGAAGAAATTGTCATATAAACATTATTATTATTATTAATACTATTATACAAATTATGATTAATAACATTATTATTATTGCATTATGTATTATTAAAATGATTATTAACAAATAACATTATTATTATTATTATTATTGTCAATGTATTGTCTCATGTATTGCATAAAACCAAAACCAAAAAAATCCAAAAATTAAAAAATAAATTAAATTAAAGTGAAATCCAAAATACATTCCCACTTAATCATTGTTTACCAAAATTTTATGAATTAATGAGAAACCAAAAATAACCCTAAAATAATCATAAAATAACTAATACATACTACACGCATATATATATACAGACATGTATATGTTAATCAATAAATGAAATAAGTACATACTATATAGATAACAGTGATGGACAAAACTATAGCTCTATGACTAAAAATTTTATTAAATTTTTTCAGAATAGAAAATCTGAAATATTATGTATTTTAAAACAAACTGCTTTTAATGAATAAAAAAAAACATTTATAACGCTTTAGATTCTGCCAAAACATTTTGCGAATGTGTTTTTGGCAAAAATATAAAAAAAAAAAATATAACAAAAACAATTTTCCCAAAAAAGCTTAGAATTACCAGTCTAAAATTGATGTTCATCATTTATTTGTGTTCCAAAAAATAGGCAGCTACAATCCAAATGTCCTCATTACATTACAACAATGATGATGAACATCGTCCTCACCAATAACCAAGAGATCAGACTGGTCGGGAACAAACTAGGTGTCAACACCAAGCCGAAGGGGGATTTTTGCAGTAAATTAAATACTGAATATATTTCTTGAGGTTTTTCTAAAGAAAATTTATATGGATAATATTTGTTATCGATAGCCATTCTATTAAAAAATATCGTAGACATTTTGTCCTACGATATTTTTTAACGTAAGACATTTTTGTCTGTTTTTGTGAAATTGACTTGGATAAAATATCGATAAATTTTGTTATCGAAATTGAACGCCATGATTATAAACATAAATGGATAAGGAAAACTATTAACAAATTTTTCGATACAATTCGAACTGTAATTTCGGGAAAAAAAATTTATCAAAATGGACTTAAGACAGTTTATGCAGTTTGTCGAGGGTAAATCATGTTTTTAAATTTCAATACCAAAATTTATCGATAATTTTTTTTCTAATTATCAATTTGTATTTTGTCGAAAATTTTATAAACTGTTTTCCTTACTAATTTATTGCAGCGGCTGTCTTCCTATATAATTTGAAAGAAAAAGACAGTATTGATATGGCCCGATTTACCATGAAAATTGGGTCTTTAAATTTCGATAACAAAATTTATGGAATTTTCCACTTTTTTATTTTATTTAGAAAGTTATCGAAAATTTTATTAATAGTTTTCCTTACCTATTTATTGAAAGAAAATATGCACAGTAATGACGTGACTAGATTTATCGTCTAACAAAATTTATAGAAATATTCTGAAAAATATTACGAAATTTTCTATAAAATGCAGATCTAGAAAAATTCTAAAATTGCAGTTTCTGCAAAAAAAATTTCTCGGAAGTTTCTATTAAAAATTTTCAATTGTTTTTAATTAATGAACAAGCTCGAGGTCAAGTTTTGATGTTTTTTTATTTATTTGATATTTCGTTCCTCTTTGAGGAATATCAGGAATATGAGTATATAAACAAAACTAACACAAAATATAAAAATACATACGTCCTGCCTTGTTGCCGTCTGTTTTCTTATTTTTACATTTTGAAGCCATTTTCTAAAAAATTTGGTCGATGTATCTAAATTTTCTAAAAGAAAAAAATTATTAAAATTTTGTGGATAAAAATGCAATTTCAAGATAAATTATAATTTTCTACAAAAATGATAATTCGACAAAATTTTTCTAGAAAAATTTAATTTTGATAAATTTTTTCATAAAAATTTATTGTTCTTGAACTGTCGACAATTTTTTTTAGAAAGGGGCAATTTTACAAAAAAAAAATAAAATTTCCAAAAAAAAAAATTTGGAAAATGTACTCGTAAGTACGGATTTTTTTAAGTGTAATTTCGGCAATTTTTTAGAATAGTTCACTATCGAAAAATTTTCTAGAAAAGTACAATTCGACGAATCCAAAATTTCTAAAAATAAAAAATATTAAAATTTTCTGGGAAAATTTAATGTGGGAAACATTTTCTATATAATTGCAAATATGACGAAATTTCTATAAAAACGCAAATGTAGAGAATCACCAATTTTCTATATAAAATAAAGTACAACTTCGAGAAAATTTTCTAGAAAAACAAAAGAAATTTTCTATCCAAATGCAAATCTTAAATTGCAATTTCGTCAAAATTTTCTAGAAAAGTGCAAATTCGAAGAAATTTTCCTTATAAAATTGCCGAAATTCTATGTTCTAAAAAAGTACAAAACGACGAAAGCTAATTTTGTAAAAATAAAAAGAAATCTTAAAAAAAAATTTTGGAAAAACGTTTTATAGAATTTCAATTTTGACGAAATTTTCTATCAAAATACAAAATCGGAAAAATTTTCTACAAAAATTTAATTTTTTATAAAAATTAGTTTCTATGATTTTTTAGAAAAGTTATATTTGACGAATCCTAAATTTCAAGAAAAATTAAGATTTCCAAAATGGGCTGGACATTTTTTTCTAAAAAAAATTAAATATAGAAAAATCACAATTTTCTACAGAAGTGCCATTTTAGGCAACAATTTTTATAAAAATTAAATTTTTTCATAAAAATACGTTTTTTTAGAAAAGTAATATTTGACGAATCCAAAATTTCTAAAAAAACTGGAAAAGATTTTTACGGGAAATTGTTCTATAATATGCAATTTTGAGGAAAATTTATAGAAATGGCAAATAAAAGGTTTTATAAAAATGAAAATCCAGAAAAATACAAATATATTAAATGCAATTTGCCAATATTTTCTTTAAAATGCAATTTAGACGATATTTGATGAAAACGCATATCTAGAAAAAATCTTAAAAATTAAATTTTGAAAACATTTTTTTATAAAAATGCAATTTCGAAAAAAAATTTTATAAAAAATAATGTTGACAAAATCTAGAAAAATTAAAATGTAATAACGGAAAATTTTTCTGTAATGGTGCAATTTTGAGGAAATTTCTCGAAAAGGCAAAAGAAATGTTCTGCAAAAATTCAAATCTAAAAAAATACAAATATATACATATAAAATGCAATTTTGGCAACATTTTTTTGAAAAGGCAGTTTCGGCAATAATTTCTTTAAAAATTTAATTTCCATGAAATTCCAATTTTTTTAAGAAAATGTCGAAATTTAAAAAAAGTCAACGTTTTCTGTTTTTGTTTTCGAAAAAGTGTATTTATGGAAAATTTGTCTATAAACGACAATTTCGAAGAAATTTTCTATTACAATTTCGAAAAAATCGACTTGATTCCGATAACAAATATTTATCAAAATGGAATGGCCAGTTTATGCAATATACACTGAAAAGTCTTTTTCGATAAATGTTTTTTGATCGAATTTACAAAATCTTAGTTTTTACATATTTACCGATATTTTTATTGATTTTTTCCTTTCAAACTAATAAAAAAATTGAAACAAAACACTGTAATAATATGACTAGATGTACCGCGTAATTCGTGGATTATACATCGATAACAGAGTTTATCGAAACTTGATTTTTGGCAAGTTATACACTAAATACAGTGACGGCAATTTTCTATGATTCGGTTTTCATATAACTCAATTAAATAAATTTTGAAATTTTAACAACATTTTAATAAATATAATTATTTTTTTTAATAAATTTAATATATTATTGAATCCTTTACTTGTCAAAAAATTCAAATAATCTACCTATTCGGTATTAACAATTAAATTTATTCAATATATTAATTGATTAAAAATAATTTAAAAACATATGAAATTTTATTAAATATTTTTTTTTTAAATTCTATAAATATATTTATTGATTCAAAATTTTTTTAAATTAAAAATGGATACAATTTTCGTTTATAAAAATTAAATGGACACAATGTATTAATTGAATGTTTACTTGATTGATTCAATCAAATTTTTAGTTGAGGATGTAATAATTTTTTTTATAATTTTTTCAATTTACATTTTTTCAGGCATTTTATCTTTGTATCGTACAAATTTATATATTTGGCATTATCCCATAACAATTTTTCATGCTTCTAGTCTTTCTTTTTTAAGTCTTCCGCTGCAATTTTGTACTCCACTGTTATTATAGTAAAAAAATGAAATGTTGTTATATATGAATATATGAATGTCTTATAATTATTATTATTATTATTATTATCAAAAATTTATATCATATTTCGACTTATATTTTATTAAAGAAATTTAACAAAACTAGAAGAAAAAAAACTACCAAGTAACCAAGAAAATGTCTGAAAAATAAATAGTTGAATTAAACAAGGAAACAAAACCAACAAATAAATATACATATATGTATATCTTTATTTAGTATTAATAAAATAATTTTTGAACACTAAGTGGTTTTATTCATAATTTATGAAAGTTTTTTACTTTGTATACTTTTTTAAACCGTAACAACTTTAATATTTTTTTGCCAGTATAACTAACAAATTTTTCAAATACAAAACAAAAATGATGTGTCCGATAGCGTAACGTAATTAATTGCATTTTGTCTGAGCTTTTTTATTTTTTAAAAAACTCTTTACAAAACTTTTTGCAATAATAATCAACAATAAACCGTGAATAATAAAAGAAATGAAAAAAAAAAATTAATAAAAAACACTACTTACAAACAAAAAAATCAAATCTCTCAATACATATTCAAATTGTTTGCTTTCGTCTGATTCTTTTTATGTCGTCTTTAATCGCTTGTCTATACATACACAACCATATGAAGAAAAATTAATATGGAAATTAAAAAAAAACACTGAAACTAAAGTATTTGAGAAGAAAAGATAAAATTTAAAAAAAACACATTTAAATTTTCATAAACATATTATTGGGAAATGGAAGGAAATTGCCGCAGAATATGACAAATGATATAATTGAAATAAATATTATAATGAAATTATATAAACAACCATTATATTAAATTAAATGTCTCTTTTTGTTATATTCTCTCATGTAATCTTTACAATAAATGAAATAAAAAAAAAAAAACAAAATCAAGGAATGCGAAAACGAAAGCAGAAGTATAAACAAATTGTAGCATAAATACGCCATATATACATACATACATACATACAAAAATACTTAAAACAAATATAAATGAAAAATATTTAAACGAATTCTGACCGTTTATGCAAAAATTATATATTGAGTCGAAAGCATAATAATTTCATATTTGACGTATGTATCCGTAAAAGAAAACAAATAAAACCAAAAACTGAAGTGTCATTTGTAGCATGAATTATTTAAACAATATAAACAAAATAAATAATATTACAAAAGAAACAGAGGATAACCAAAAAAAATAAAAAATCAACAATAAAATAATAACGTACATTTGAATGTTGCATTGGATGAAAATAAACAAGAAATAAAAAAGGAATAAAATAAATAAATTGTATTGATATAAAAATTTAAAAAACTGAATAAATTGTGGTTGTTATTTTCACAAGGAAGAGACATTTTAGCAAATTGATATGGGGATCTCCCAGAACCTAAGGAAAGGAAAGAAAATTTTGAACTTTTTCGGAAAATCACCACAGAAACCATGTTTTATTACAAATTGATGAAAAGTGATAATCAAACGATTTCAATTGGCAAAAATAATAGATTGGAAATATTTCGTTATTACCAACCTTGACTTTTTGCGAAAACTTGGGCTATATGGTCTTATTACACTACGCAACAAAAAAAATTTTTTTTTTGTGTCCTAGACCTAAAAATTATTTTTTTGTATACTGTTATATAAAATCAAAACCAAAATTTTTTTTTTTTGGATAAATTTTTTTTAAAAAAATTTTTTATTAAATATACTAACGTCGTCGAAGGTACCCTTAGTATTTGCACTATAATTTTTGGAGTATATGCCCGATCAGGTCGACTTATACGTTAAATTGAAGCTATTAATGTGGGCTACCAATGTTAGAAATATCTCTTTCACTTAAAAACAATGGTTTATGTTTTCTTTTTGGACGAGAGGTGTGTATTTTATGTTGTTTTCACCCAATGTAATGTGTATTCTTGTAGGCCATTTCTTTCTTCTGTAATGATCTTCGGCTATCCCAGAGGCATAAAAAACAGAAATATTTTGTATATCCGCCTTGCATTCCACATAACATCCCAACTACTTTTAAATCGCAACAAATTTTCCAGCCATGTTGTTTATATTTTATGTATTTGATCAATTTAGCCAATGTTTCGTATGATTCCTTAGTGTTGACGGCATGAGCAATGGGAATCGACGGTTTCTGATTTCCACTGTGCAAAAGTACTGCTTTCAAACTTTCTTTACTGCTGTCAACAAATAACCGCCATTGTTTTGAATTGTATGTTTGATTAAGTTCCTCGAACAATCCGGGAATGTCCTTGCAAAAGCATATGTTATCCACAGTTGTATAAAATTGTTTTTAAGGTATATCACGGACTCTATAATATGATATGTTAACATCTGGGGCCAAAATATTGTACTGTTTCATCCCAGATGCAGATAGATCTACCTTATCTTTGATCAGTTAGAAATCTCTCACTAGATCAACGAGTTGAAACTGAGTTAAAAGATATGACTTCTGACCCAAACTTGAATCGCTCAGAGATGAGTACATACTCAGTTGAACTTGATGATGTTTCCGTTATTAGGCTGTTAGCTATACTTGGACACTTGGGAATTGGTATTGTTTCCGAATGTGAACTGGCAAAGTGACAGATTTTACAGATGCTCCTTCCTACTCCAATCTGTCTACTTAGACAAAAATAGCAGTCCGTATCGTGAATGTACGGTTGACTCCAAATCATTGGCATTCCAAATCGCACGTGATGTCTAAAATTAAAACATTTTATTCCACAACACATTGTAATACATTAATTATAAAGTACTTACCGCATGTTTCCACTACTCCATCGAGTAAGATTTACATGGCACGAATTACACAAAATACTAGGTGTCCACGGTTCGTTCGTATTTTCAACTCGTATACCAAAATATTGCACATATGGGCAAATATCATAATTGTTTAATTTTGAAGTACATTTTTTTTGAAGATTTTTTTGGCGAGCACTTTAACGGCTTGTACAACTGGCGAAGATAAAAATATAAACATGCAAAAACCGTTGTTGTGAATAAATTTCATCAAAGGCCGCAAAAGTTATGGCGGTTCCAAATTGAAATTTAAAAAAAAAAATATAAAATGCAATTTTCAGCGGAATTCGGAAAACTAAATTACAATTATAGAACATTAGCATTTCTATCAGCATATGACAAAATATTCGCTGTAGCTTCATTATTCGGATAAATATAGCGAATCCAAAAAATCCAAAAATCGACCAGGTAAAATTTTCATACGAACATTATTTTTGTGGAAATATAATTTTTGCAATGTGCATAATTTGCACAATCCTCAAAGTAAAATGACGGCCCTCCGATTTCGGAATAGAGCGTTAAAAATCCTTTTATATCATATAATCTTCCGCCATATCTGTACCCCGCACTGGGTGTGCCTTGACGATCATTGCTGAGACAAAAGTGTCACGTTCTTCGCGTACAAGACTTCAATCTTCAAATAAGTATCCATGATTGTTAAGTGCACCACAGCAGTACGCCCGAAGAACATAGAAATGAATTTCAGACGTTTATACTATTAAAAATGCCAAGGACAAAATTTGCAATTTTTGCAAAAATTGAAAAAAGTGAATAAAATTTCAGCGATTTATTATTTTGTTACGGCCCCCTGATTTTTGGATTCACCAGGTCAAAAGCCATTTGGGATAATTAATTCAGCTCAACCTATATGTAACTGTCGATGTGCTCCGCGAAATACACTATCAAAAAAAATTCACGCAAGTTTAACAAAAGTTTGGGAAGCTATAGCGGTGGTTCCATTAAGAGCACATCAACGACACCTATATAGATTAACTAGCTTACCCGGTGCGCTTCGCAGCCCCCATCTTTTATTTTTTTTTCTGTTTAGGGTACTGTAAAATATCTATACCTCTTTCTTTCAAAATGACATGATTATTACATATGGTGCAAAATGAAGAAGATTTGATTACTTTTATATATAAATACGAACCCTCGTTTCATTTCTAGTGTGTGTTCCTAGTGTTACCCTGACATCATGGTACAATATTTATCCCTTTTCCCACTGCACCTCTGAACGTTGAAAAACTTTTTTTTTTGGTTCATACGTTAGCAACTTTCCCCTAGTTTACATTGCAATAACTACATTCACACCCTGCTACAATATAAAACCATGTTTGTCCCACTGTGTATATAAAGGTACGAATTTAAAAATCTAAAGTGAATTGCTCCATAGTAACACATTTAACCCTTTCTGTGTCATAATTAACCAATTTTGCACGATTGTACAATATTTTAAAATGATAATTGATATTTCAAGATCCAAATTCGCAAGCTTAGGGCGTATTTCAACATTTTTGTACCCTATCTGTGCCATTTATTAAACTTGTTTTCCCCCACGGTTTAAGTAGAAGAATCAATTTGGAAAAACAATTTCTTAGCTTTGCCTTATGCTGTAAGATCGACCTTTGCACTCAGGGACCACATTCAACACCTTTTGCACCACTCTCCATATTAAACACTTTTTATTACACTGTGCTTCTAAAGTACGAATTTTTATACATATCTGGGACTATTTTGTTCCCTTTTTTCCACACTTATCACATTTAACCATTTTACCGTATTTAACTTTTTTGCTTCATCGTACCATATTTAACCCTTTTTGCTCCTCTAAACCATATTTAACACATTTTTTTCCCCTCTGTAACATGTTGAACAATTTTTGCTTGCCCCAACTGCATCATAATTTTAACCTTTTTGCACCACAGTGCTACATTTTTGCAGTTCATCATAATTTTAACCTTTTTGCACCACAGTGCTACTAAAAGCATACATTTAGAAAAAAAAAACATTCTTATTTCATATTTAACTTACCCTCTCTCCCTGCATCCATATTTGTACCCACTGCACTAAATGTACGTTTTTTGACCCACTATGCTATATTTAACCTTTTGGGTCCACTAAATCAAATTTAACACCTTTTTGTCCTACTATATTTTGTCCACTATATGTAACCATTTTTGCCCCACTGTACCATAGTTAACACATTTTTGCCCCACTGTTCCATAGTAAACGCTTTTTGCCCCACTGTACCATTTTTAACCCATTTTGTTCCACGTTACCATATTTTACTATTTGTGCCCACTGTAACCATTTTTGTCATACTGTACCATAATTAACCATTTGTGTCCCACTGTACCATTCTAACACATTTTTCCCCACTGTTCCATAGTTAAAGCTTTTTGTCCCACTGTACCATATTTAACCCATTTTGTCATACGTTACCATATTCAACTAATTGTGCCCCACTGTACTATGGTTAACCCTTTTTGCCCCACTGTGTCATATTAAACCCTTTGTTTCACTGTACCATGTTTAACAGTTTTTGCCCCACAGTACCATATTTAACCCTCTTTGCTCCACTGTACAACATTTAACACAGTTATGCCCCACTGTACTGTATAGTTAACCATTTTTGTCACACTGTACCATATTTAACCCTTTTTGCCCCACTATACCATTTTTAACCCATTTTGTTACACGTTACCATATTTTACTTTTTGTGCCCACTGTAACCATTTTTGTCATACTGTACCATATTTAACCATTTGTGTCCCACTGTACCATAGCTAACACATTTTTTCCCACTGTTCCATTGTTATGCCCCACTGTACTGTAGTAGTTATGCCCCACTGTACTGTAGTAGTTATGCCCCACTGTACTGTAGTAGTTATGCCCCACTGTACTGTATAGTTACCCATTTTTGTCACACTGCACCATATTTAACCCTTTTTGCCCCACTTTATCATAGTAAATACATTTTTGCCACACTGTACCATATTTAACCCTTTTTGCCCCACTGTATCATAGTAAATACATTTTTGCCCCACTGTTCAATAGTTAACGCTTTTTGCCCCACTGTACCACTTTTAACCCATTTGTCCCACTTTACCATATACATATAACTATTTTTACCCCACTGTACCATAGTTAACACTTTTTGCGCAACTGTGCCCCATTCAACTCTTTATCTCACTGTACAAAATGTCTACCCATATTTAACAAATTTTTGTCTCAATGTACCGTATTTAAAATGTGTCTCCACGCTGGCGTACTTAAACCTATTTCCCGACCGTAACATATTTAATCATATTTTCTCCACTCCACTATTTAACCGTTTTTGACCGCAGTGCTCCTAAAACCATATAAACTCTTCATATCTTATGTTTAAGTTCCAATTTTGGTAGATTGTTTCCTTTTTTCCCCATGCTCCATAATTAACCCGTCGTGTCCCACTGTGCCTCTTAAAGTTAGAATTACTAAAAATCACTTCCAATCTCCAGTTTATGTTCCAAAAGTTACCTTGGGACCATTGATCCATGTTTAACATTTTTAAGCCGCTGTACTATATTTTACACTTTTCATTTTTCCCTTTTTACCCCACTGTGTACGAAAAATCCTGTCAATTTCAGAGTCTACCTCATAAGAGCTACCCTCACACCAAATTTCACGATTCTAGCTCTTGCCATTTGAATTTTGCTGTTGTACTACATTTATCCCATTTTTCCCTTTTTACCCCACTGTGTGCGTAAATGTTCGAATTACGAAAAATCCTGCCAATTTCAGAGTCTACCTCATAAGGGCTACCATCACACAATATTTCACGATTCTAGCTCTTGGCATTTGGATTTGGCTGATGAACCACATTTATCACTTTTTACCCCACTGTGTGCGTAAATGTTCGAATTTCGAAAAATCCTGCCAAATCTTGAGTCTACGTCCTAAGGCCTACCCTCATACCAAATTTCAAGATTCTAGCTCATTACGTTTAGATTTGGCGGTTGTACCATATTTATCCCTTTTTGCCCCATTGTGCGGCTAATAGTACGAATTTCGAAAAATCCCGCCTTATTGCTCGTCTACGTCCCAAGGACTACCCTCCCACCAAATTTCATGATTCTAGCTTCAGCCGTTTGGCCTGGGCGATGATCAGTCAGTCAATCAGTCAATCAGTCAGTCAGTCAGCCAGTCACGCAACAATTTTATATATATAGATAGGTATTTCAAGCCGCTATAACAGCTTCTTTAGTGTTAGTTCATAAAATCGCGGGCCGCGCTGACCGCGGTCAAAAAACAAAAAAACACTTGAAATCGCATTTCAAAAAGTTATGAGCAATAATTTTTTGCGGAAAGATCTCACATGAACAGTGCTCACGAAAAATTCTTCATCCATGTGTCCCTCGTGTTTTTTGTAACTGACCAGTAACTTCAGAATAAATAGTTTGGCCACAACTTATAAAAGAATGGATACAGATATGAACATTTCTAGGACTTTTTTCACAATTTTGAAATGTATGTGCTTATAACTTCTAAAGTTTTTTAGATAATTATAAACTTTTTTGGGAAAAAAACTTTTATGTTTGTGGTTTATCTAATTCCATCAACTTATGCAGCGAAATCTGTACACAAAGCGAGAAAAGGGTAAAACAACATACATTACACCTGTGTTAAAAATTTTTGATATTTGCCTATATATTTCTTCTATTATTTTACTAAACTCACATCGATTTTTTTTTTTTCAATTACATATTTTCCGCAGATGTAGCGGAAATTGTCGAGATCATTTACACGTTGTTCTTAAAGTTATTTGCCTTTTACTCATACTTCGTAAGATAACTTTATAATATTTTTCAGAAAATCGACTTATCTCTTTAATGCGCTGAATTACACTAATTTATTAATAAGTAATTTCATTCATAAATTCCGGATTTAAGGTACATAAGTTGCAGTACCTGTAGCTGACATATAGTTTGATTCGAACGTAGAAACACAATAGATATAATTTTACTACCTGTATATACTACTGGGATGTCCATGCCCCTAAAAGGCGCTACTGAATGGAAATCTCATAAATACAAAAAAAATATTGTTGAATGACCCTCTACCTGAACGGATCTCATCCAATATTTTTTCTTTTTTTTATGTTTTTTTTTAAAAAAAATATTTTTTCTCATATTTTTGACGACTGTTACTAACCCAAAGATTCTACGTGAAAGCAGTTTTCATCTACACATCACATACGTAGCACATGTGCCTGGCCAGATACACACATATTTTGTATGAAGAATAATGCACTCTATTTGTATTTTTTATTTTTCTTTGCGTTTGTTTTCTCAAATCAACTCAAACGGGATTTTATATGCACTCTGCATGGTTGTACCTGGGAAAAGCGAATGCACAAAACCAAATGAACAACATTCACATCAGCAAACAGTTCAGCCACCACTAAATGTAAGTTTGATTGATATAACAGTTGCCCTTCATTCCATCTCATTTTCCTCGTTTTTCTTTTCTTTTAAATAGAAAATATATATCCTCCTGGCGTTATAACAATATAACAATGTAATATTATCACTAAAATACCATATTTTTCATATAAATGTATTGAAATACGTAGCGTGTCTGGCCAGATACATGTGCCACGTAAGTGACTATCGGAACATGTGCATGACGGAGGGTTAATAGGGATGTACAGTCATTTTAAGTTTTTCTGCGGAAATTCAATCGCTGACCATAAACACAGGGTTGTCCAATAAGAGTGATATGATTTCTTTGAAAAAAAAAACACACACTTATTGTTAAGGAAATTCAAAAGTTTTTTATTTAATGTGAAGTTCGATCGATACAATTAAGTTCTAAATAAAATGTCATTCAAATGGCCTCCATGACTTCTTCTGCAGGAACGAATTCGATGAACCCAATTTTCGAGCAATTTTTGCAACTAAATCAAGTCGTATGTCATGAATGGCACGTTCAATATTGACTTGTAAAGCTTGAAGAGAGTCTGGTTTGTTTCGAAAGACCAATGACTTCAAATAACCCCACAAGAAATAGTCTAATGGTGTTAAATCACAACTTCTTGGAGGCCATTCAATATCACAATTTCTTGAAATAATCGAATCTCCAAACTTTTCTCGCAACAATTCAGTTGTTTCATTTGCTGTGTAGCACTTAGCTACAATCGGTTAATGGCAAAAAGATAGCTCTTAACGAGAGCTAAAATATTGCTCATGGGTGTCAAGTTCGTAGGTCGACTGGAAACTGTCTTTGTTTGGATTTAAAAAAATTGACTTATCATCATTTTCAAATGCGAACGGAAAGTTTATTTTTACTCTAGCTCCTTAACGTCAGATCGCGAATCGCTCAATGGCAAAAAGATAGCTCTTAATGAGAGCTAAAATATTGCTTATGGGTGTCAATGTCGTAGGTCGACTAGAAAGTGTCTTTTTTTAATTAAAAAATGTTGCAATGGAGAACGATTATTTTGATAATAAAACTGAATAATTTGTAAACGTTGTTCTTGCGTATATCTCCCCATGATGAAATGGTAAACACTGCTGAAGACAATGAAAAACAAATGACAGATCATGACATATTGCAAATGGCCGAAACGTCACTTCAAAATCATATCATCTCTATTGGAAACCCCATTAGGTGTAAACCAAAATGTGTTTCTTTCTCGCTCTGGGGCCCTTATTTAAGGAAATACAGTCATTTAAAGTTAAAAAATAAACTCAAAGTTTATTTTAACCCAAATAAGTCTGAAGTATGAGTATGAAGTATTTTAAAAATTTTATTTCAAATTTTATCAAAAGTTGTTGGATTTTCATAATATTTTAGCATATGATGGAGGACCTTGTTATACCTGTTATAACTGTTATACCTGTTATAACTGTTATACCGGTTTTCAAACGACTGTAACTTCTAAACTAAGTGGAATAGCGCCTCAACTGATACCTCAAAAGAAAGGTCTAAACGGCTACATGGATCTTGATACAATCTGTGGCCAATACTACTGTTAAAACATCTAAATCTACGGCAGGTGTCAAAAATTAAAAAAAAATTAAAATTCTCACTTTCATGTAAAAATAATAAGCCGGAAACAGCAGTAGTTATTAAGTAGACGTTTCGAACTCTAATTGAGATATAATATGTTGCGATAATTCAACTAGTTTAGAAGTTATAAGCATTTCAAAAGTGTGTTTCACAGAAAATTTTACCTATTTTAAAGAGCTTGTAACTTATAAGCCATTTGAGATGTCATCACAACTAATATCTTAAAGGAAAGCTTGAGAGGTTTGCGTAAAATGAAATGCATCTTGCGTTCCCTAGAGGTTTTAAATTTTATTTTATATGATTTTCTGTATCTGCTAATTTTTCACATAATTTTCCAATACTGACCATGATTTATCCCATTATGGGTCAAATTGTGGCCCAAATGATTTCTTTCGGTGAGTACATTCGATTGGTATATGATTCGTTTCAAAATTTCGCACATCAATTTTTAGTGTCATTTTTGAGATAAGGGGTTAGACTTTGCATTTTCACGAAAATCGATAGGTCGTGGATTTTAAAGATATTCTGGCATATGATAGAGGACGTTGCACTGATCTACAGACATCTTCGATTTTCTTCCAGAATCTAATATTTCATTAAAAAAAAAAAACACTTTTTTATAAAACAATTTGTACCTATTTTAAAATGTCAATAACTTCTAAACTGACTGGAGTATCGCTTCAAGTGATACCTTAATCGAATGTTCTGAACGTCTACTGATATTGAAAGGAATTTGAAGCTAATGCCATTTGCATAAAAATATGCATTTGTTGTATGACAGCATATTTATAGGCGCCAAAATTTCATTTACCTCCTGTTTTTGTAAAACGTTTTCGTTCGTTTACGACGAAACGTCAAATTTCAATTAACAATAACTCGAAATCTATAAACCACAGACATGAAATATTTTCGGTACGAACTATTTCCCAGCTTTCTTATAGTACATGACGAATTATAGACTCCTGTGGCTTATATATCAGTTGACTGAATTTGGACGATTCTTCGTAGACGAAGGAAAACGTTTTACAAAAACTGGGGGTTAAGGTATCGCTTGTACTGATATCTCTATTGATTCCAGTCATTTAAAAGTCAATAAAATGCATTCGCCTAAATATATGCCTAACAGGCACACTTGAAAAATTATACTAATTGTAAAAAGCCTTCAAATTCTAATAAGTAAAACTGTTATACTGATTTCAAAAAAACTTTAATTTCTATACTAAGTGGAATAGCTCCTCAAATGATACCTTAAATTAAAGGTCTAACCGTCTACTTGATGCTTGACACTATTTGATATTCTGATTGATGCTTCTGCAATACTATTGTCTTAAAAGTCTATATTTATTAGAATTATGGAAAATTTTATAATTTCAATAAACTTATACTTTTATGTAAAGGTAAATAGCAATAGATATTAAGTAGAGGGTTTCAGCTCTCGTTTGAGGTAAAATTTGTTGTGGTCTTTAAATTAGGTAAGATGTTACCGACATTTTCAATGTGCTTTTCGTGGAAAATTACACTGATATTAAAAAGCCTTTAATTTCTAAGCTAATTGAGATATCGTGACAAGTAGTACCGCAAACGAATGCTTGCAACGTTGACTGCAAATCCTCCAAAGCTCATAACTACATATCGTCATCAGAAACGAAAAAGGACCTATCATCCTATTTGGAAATTTTACAGGAGAAGCAAAAAACTAAATAATATGAAAAGTGCTGTCGTTAGAAAAACGAGGTTTTCAGGATAATTTCTAAACATAATGATGCATATATAAAATCGCACAAACATGATTTATAACTTGTTTGTGAAAATTGCGTGAAATAGGATTTTTTAACTATGAAAAATTAGATAATTTGTTGTTAGGCCCTTTTGAAATTCCTTTAAAAAATTCGCCATTTTTAATATTACGCCGCTAAAAATTTGTCAGGATGTGTATTTTGATGCAGTGTACCGAGGTCCATCAAAAACTGAATTTCCATTTTTCTTGTTGTTACGCCCTTTTTCGTTTCTGATGACGATATATAATTAATTCTCATTTTTTTTAAATTTTAAAAATTGATTTTCAAATTTTTCCAAATGTTCATGTATTTTCATAATATTTTGGCAAATGATAGAGGACCTTGAGCTGATTTACAAACCACTTTAATTTCCTTCGAGAGCTTAATATTTAATGAGAAATTCCCTTTTATACAAAACTATTATACCGGTTTTCAAACGACTGTAACTTCGAAAGTAAGTTTAATAGCTTCTCAACTGATATCTTGAATTAAAGGACTAAACAACTACTTTTTGACTGACATATTTGCTTCTAATACTATTGTCGTAAAGATCTAAATCTATTCTAGTTCTCGAAAATTTTATAGTTTCATTAAATTTATGAGTTTAGTAAAAATAATTTAGCCGGAAATAGCAGTATGCAATAAGTAGACGTTTTGGACTGTCGTTTGAATTATCCATTGTTGCTGTATTTCAATTACTTTAGAAGTAAAAGGAATTTCAATAGCGTGTTATCCGCAGTACTATACCGATTTGAAAAAGCCTGTAACTGCTGAAGCAATTGAGTTATCATCATAATGTATACCCTAACGAAAGCTAGAAGTCTCTAGTTTGTCTATATATATATAGACAAATTCTATTTGTTATATATATATGTCTATATATATAGAAACCTAAAATGTTATCCATCCTACAATAAAACAACCCCTGTTTCCAACCATTTAAAAAATAAACTCCATTTAAATTGTTTATATTATTTTCATTTCATTTTTATTGTTTGTTTTGCTCTTTTTTTCATACATTTATTATATAATTTACAGGTATTACTTTTGTGTATTTCCGTTAGGTTTGTTTTATAAATAGCATTTTCTCACAATGGTTTTTGTTCAAACGATAATTTTTTGTTATTAAACTTTATATTGAATTCATGAATTCTCTGTCTCTGTATATGAATAAACAGTATAGGGTTTAATTAAATTTGATATAATGTTTCATAGGTTTTATTTACTCTTTTTTTTCCATATTGTTACACTTTTGCAATATTTACTTTGAAATTAATTATAGTTTATACGAGAGTATTGTACACATTTCCAATATACAATCATACATCTTTTTTTTTTATTAATACATATTAAATACATTGTACATATATGCAGATCCTATATATATTATATATATATATATATGTAAGTAGAGGGAGATACGAGTATATGTATGTATGTGAAGGGATATTTTGTTTAGAAACACCTTGAACTCGTTTAAATGTAAATGCAGGTGTTACATCTGAACTGAGGGGTTTTTGTTTTTATTCTTTTTTTATGTAATGCAATTTAGTATTATTGATGTTTATTTTGCACAAATGTGCTTCAATTAATTTTTATTTATTTTTTTCAAAAAAGTTGACAACAAATATTGTTGTGTTTATAAAAAAGAATGTATAATAATAGAAAATGTTATGATAACAAACAAAAAATATATATATTAAACTAATAATTATAAATAAAAACATATTTTATATGTATGTATATATAATATACAAATAAAAAAATGCAAAAATAATACACATCAAAATTAAGGATTTTTTATTTTGATTATTTTAATAGTGGGGATTTATAATTAATACATTTTCAATGTATGAGCAAAAAAATCCAAACAGCTTTCAAGCAGAAAATATTGCAAATTTTTCCGTCTTGATAATTTTTCTATAAGAAAAGATCATCGTTGATGACTATTTCTATAGGAAAAGATCATCGTTGATGACTTTTATTAACAAAAAGATCATCGTTGATGAATTTTCTATAGGAGAAGATCATCGTTAATAACTTTTCTATAGAAAAAAATATCATCGTTGATGACTTTTCTATACGAAAAGATCATCATTGATGACTTTCCTATACGAAAAGATCATCGTTGATGGCTTTTGTATACAAAAAGAGCATCGTTGATGATTTTTTTAAAAAAAGATAATAGTTGATGACTATTCTATACAAAAAAGATCATCGTTGATGACTATTCTATACAAAAAAGATCATCGTTGATGACTTTTCTATACGAAAAGATCACCGTTGATGACTTTTCTATACGAAAAGATCATCGTTAATGACTTTTCTATACGAAAAGACCACCGTTGATGACTTTTCTATACGAAAAGATCATCGTTGATGACTTTTCTATACGAAAAGATCATCGTTGATGACTTTTCTATACGAAAAGATCATCGTTGATGACTTTTCTATACGAAAAGATCATCGTTGATGACTTTTCTATACGAAAAGATCATCGTTGATGACTTTTCTATACGAAAAGATCATCGTTGATGACTTTTCTATACGAAAAGATCATCGTTGATGACTTTTCTATACGAAAAGATCATCGTTGATGACTTTTCTATACGAAAAGATCATCGTTGATGACTTTTCTATACGAAAAGATCATCGTTGATGACTTTTCTATACGAAAAGATCATCGTTGATGAGTTTTCTATAGGAAAAGATCATCGTTGATGACTTTTCTATACGAAAAGATCATCGTTGATGACTTTTCTATACGAAAAGATCATCGTTGATGACTTTTCTATACGAAAAGATCATCGTTGATGACTTTTCTATATGAAAAGATCATCGTTGATGACTTTTCTATATGAAAAGATCATCGTTGATGACTTTTCTATATGAAAAGATCATCGTTGATGACTTTTCTATATGAAAAGATCATCGTTGATGACTTTTCTATATGAAAACAACTTCGTTGAAGACTTTTCTATACAAAATACCATCGTTGATGACTTTCCTATACAAAAAGATCATCGTTGATGACTTTTCTATGGGAAAATATCATCGTTGATGTATTTTCTATAGGAAAAGATCATCGTTGATGTACTTTCTATAGGAAAAGATCATCGTTGATCACTTTTCTATAGGAAATGATCATCGTTGTTGACTTTTCTATAGGAAAAGATCATCGCTGATGACTTTTCTGTACGAAAAGATCATCGTTGATGACATTTCTATACGAAAAGATCATCGTTGATGACTTTTCTATATGAAAAGATCATCGTTGATGACTTCTCTATACAAAAAGATCATTGTTGATGACTTTTCTACACAAAAAGATCATCATTAATGACTTTTTATACAAAAAGATCATCGTTGATGACTTTTCTATAGGAAAAGATCATCGTTGATGACTTTTCAATACGAAAAGTTCATCGTTGAAGACTTTTCTATAGGAAAAGATCATCGCTGATGACTTTTCTGTACGAAAAAATCATCGTTGATGACATTTCTATACGAAAAGATCATCGTTGATGACTTTTCTATATGAAAAGATCATCGTTGATGACTTTTCAATACGAAAAGTTCATCGTTGAAGACTTTTCTATAGGAAAAGATCATCGTTGATGACTTTTCTGTACGAAAAGGTCATCGTTAATGACTTTTTTTTATATGAAAACGTTATCGTTGATCACTTTTCTGTATCAAAACGTCATCGTTGATGACTCTTCTATATGAAAACGTCATCGTTGAGGACTTTTCTATACGAAAATGTCATCTTTGATGACTTTTCTATAGGAAAAGATCATCGTTGATGACTTTTCTATAGGAAATTATCATCGTTGATGACTATACTAAATAAAAAAATATCATCGTTGATAACTTTTCTACACGAAAATATCATCGTAGATGACTTTTCTGTAGGAAAAGATTGACGTTGATGACCTTTCTATATGAAAAGATCATCGTTGATGACTTTTCTATACAAAAAGATCATCGTTGATGACTTTTCTATACAAAAAGATCATCGTTGATGACTTTTCTTTACGAAATGATCATCGTTGAAAAGATATGCGAAAAGATCATCGTTAATGACTTTTCTATAAGAAAAGATCATCGTTGACGACTTTTCTATACGAAAAGATCATCGTTGATGACTTTTCTATACGAAAAGATAATCGTTGATGACTTTTCTATACGAAAAGATAATCGTTGATGACTTTTCTATAGGAAAATATCATCGTTGATGAGTTTTCTATAGGAAAAGATCATCGTTGATGACTTTTCTATACGAAAAGATCATCGTTGATGACTTTTCTATAGGAAAAGAACATCGTTGATGACTTTTCTATACGAAAAGATAGTCGTCGATAAATTTTCTTCATTATTTTATTTTATGCCCTGGATTTTCCTATATAAAACTAAATTTGTACCCATACATTGAAAAAACAAGTTTTATGAAATTATATGTGTCTAAACAAATACTGGCTGAGGGAAAGGAATAATAAAACAAAACTTATATAAACTTGAAGTTTAACTCAGAATTTTAGA
Source organism: Eudasyphora cyanicolor (assembly GCA_963930755.1). Lineage (NCBI taxonomy): Eukaryota > Metazoa > Arthropoda > Insecta > Diptera > Muscidae > Eudasyphora > Eudasyphora cyanicolor. The sequence goes on along the minus strand of OZ005738.1, from coordinate 168,146,331 downwards.
ATAAAAAAACTAGATTTTTTTGATTTTAAAAATTTAACATAATCTTAATAAACTATAAATAAATGTACACATGAAAAAAATAATATCACCGAAAATGAGTATGCAAAATAATTAAATCGAATGTTGAATGAAATAAAACTAAACAATAAATTCAAATTAAATGCAACATTTTTGTTTCCGCCTCTGTAAAGTTAAATTTAATTAAAAGAAGTTTCTTATTTACATTACAAAGATATGTGTTTTTTTATTTTGTTTAGCAGAACATTTGTCATTTGTGTATATGCATGTGTGTATGTACGTATGTATATTGTTGTTTTTCGCTTTGTAAATATAAATTATTTAATTTTTTCTCTTCGTTGCCTATCGTATTTTTTTGTTTTCTATATTTTCGTCTCTTTGTGAGAGTGTTTTTTTATCCAAATGTAATTAAATGTTGTTTGTTGTTTAATTTTTAACCAAAGATTATTGTTTTCAGAACAAAGCCGCAAAATTATAGAGTATGTCACGTTTTTCTTGTATTTTTTTTTAATTTTGTTCTTGTTGTTGATTGTTTTCAAACTAAAATACTGCAAATAAGCTCAAATATTTGTTAATAGGCACGTTTTTTTATTTTTATACTGTGATGGGTTGTTTTATATACGATTTTTATTTAAAATATGTTAATTGTTTTAACTAAAATTCTAAAAAACGTATATGACATGATGCACAGTGGGCGAAACATTTTCACATGAGATGTGAGAGGAATTTTAAATTTAATTACAAGCAAAATGTCTTTCCTTTAGCCAACTAAACTTCGTAGTTCCCAAAAATATAGTTCAATAAAAAGTCTCTGCTGAAGCGAGATTTTGTTTCTCTGTGTGAAGTGTATTTTATATTACATTCATCCCACTGTGCATTCATTTAAATTTTGTTTTTTTCTTTCTACTAATACTTTATATATTGAGTTTTTTTTACAAATTATTTTTGAATAAAATTTTCTTTAAATAAAATCGTTTTGAGTTTCACAATTTCTAAATAATTTTCTCATGATTTCTTGTTTCTAAAAAATACTTTTGAGTTCTTTACTATTATATAAAATAAGTGAAATGAAATTTCACCTAAATTGTCTTAATAAATATAAAACCTAAAACTAAATATCTTATTTTTTTTATTTAATTCTTATGAATTTATATCTAGTAAATTGTACATACAAAAATGAGAGAGAAAGAAAAAAATCAGTCTGACTTTTTAAAGAATTATTAGAAATTTTCTTTAAATGTGTTTTTTTTTTTAAATTGGAATACCCTAAATATGAACATGTAATGCATTTTGTGAGTTTATGAATTGTATATTAATTTAATGTAATTTTAATGTAAATTATACATATATCGATTTGTTTGTTTTGTGAACTTAAGCTTAGAATTAAAATTAAATTTATTATTTTTAATTTATGTACAAAATATTATAAATTATATATCTATGGGTTTTTTGTTAATAAATTATATTTTGTGATGAATTTATTTTTATACGCATTTTGTGTTGTCTCTCAACCCACTGTAGACTTTTGTTTCCTTCTGTTTGGATATTCAACATGTTGCCGGAATTGTAGCAACATTTATGAATATAAACATCATTATTGTTCTTCATGTCTCGCATTTAGTTTTAATTGTGTATGTTTGTCTCTGTGTTGTGTTTTATTTGCCTCTGTGTCGCTAAACAGTAGGGGACATTTTGCATAGGACTATGGAAGTGCTGGACAAGAAAAGAGTTTTTGAAAATAAATCTTAATTTCAAACTTCGATGATTTTACCATTAAAACTTACATGAAAAATGGCACATTTAAAAATAGTGTTTCATCGTTGGCAGTGTTATTTTATATTAAAAAAAAAAATCTTAAAAAATGTGGATGTAAGTTGAGAGCGCTTTACATATATTTTCAGGAAAGAATTTAATTTGTCTAATACAGATTTTATTATGTCGAGGGTAAAGATGATACAAAATAATCAAGTCACCGAACATTTCTATACGAAAAGATAATCGTTGATGACCTTTCTATATTAAACGGTCATCGTTGATGATATTTCTATAAAAAAAGATCATCATTGAAGACATTTCTACGCGAAAAGATCATCGTTGATGACTTTTCTATACAAAAAGATCATTGTTGATGACTTTTCTATTCATAAAGAACATCAGTGATGACTTTTCTATACAAAAAGAACATTAGTGATGACTTTTCTATATGAAACGATCATCGTTGATGACTTTTCTAAGCAAAAAGAACATCATTGATGAGTTTTATATACGAAAACATCATCGTTGATGAAAATATCATCGCTTATAAATTTTCTATACGAAAAGTCATCAACGTTGATGACTTTTCTATATGAAAAGAACATCGCTTATGACTTTTCTATACGAAATCATCATTGTTGATGACTTTTCTATAGGGAAAGACATCGTTCATGACTTTTCTCTACCAAGAGATCATCGTTGTTGACTTTCTATAGGAAAAGACCATCGTTGATGTAGTTTCTATAGAAAAAGATCATCGTTGATGTATTTTCTATACAAAAAGATCATCGTTGATGACTTTTCTATACAAAAAGATCATCGTTGATGACTTTTCTATACAAAAAGATCATCGTTGATGACTTTTCTATACAAAAAGACTTTTCTATACGAAAGATCATTTTCTATACGAAAGATCATTTTCTATACGAAAGATCATCGTTGATGACTTTTCTATACGAAAAGATCATCGTTGATGTCTTTACTATACGGAAGGATGATCGTTGATGACTTTTCTATACGAAAAGATCATTGTTGATGACTTTTCTATACGAAAAGATTATTGTTGATGACTTTTCTATGCGAAAAGATCATCGTTGATGACTTTTCTCTACGAAAAGATCATCGTTGGTGACTTTTCTATACAAAAATATCATCGCTGATGACTTTTCTATACGAAAAGATCATCGTTGACGACTTTTCTATACGAAAATTTCAACGTTGATGACTTTTCTATACGGAAGGATGATCGTTGATGACTTTTCTATACGATAAGATCATCGTTGATGACTTTTCTATATGGGAGCATGATGGTTGATGACTTTTCTATACGAAAAGATCATCGTTGATGACTATTCTATACGAAAATATCAGTTGATGACTTTTCTATTTGAAAAGTTAATCATTGATGACTTTTCTATTTGAAAAGTAATCATTGATAACTTCTCTATTTGAAAAGTTAATCATTGATGACTTTTCTATACGAAAAGTTTATCGTTGATGACTTTTCTATACGAAAAGATCATCGTTGATGACTTTTCTATACGAAAAGATCATCGTTGATGACTTCTCTATACGAAAAGATCATCGTTGATGACTTTTCTATACGAAAAGATCATCGTTGATGACTTTTCTATAGGAAAATATCATCGTTGATGACTTTTCTATACAAAAAGATCATCGTTGATGACTTTTCTATACGAAAGATCATCGTTGATGACTTTTCTATACGAAAAGATCATCGTTGATGTCTTTACTATACGGAAGGATGATCGTTGATGACTTTTCTATACGAAAAGATTATTGTTGATGACTTTTCTATGCGAAAAGATCATCGTTGATGACTTTTCTCTACGAAAAGATCATCGTTGGTGACTTTTCTATACAAAAATATCATCGCTGATGACTTTTCTATACGAAAAGATCATCGTTGACGACTTTTCTATACGAAAATTTCAACGTTGATGACTTTTCTATACGGAAGGATGATCGTTGATGACTTTTCTATACGATAAGATCATCGTTGATGACTTTTCTATATGGGAGCATGATGGTTGATGACTTTTCTATACGAAAAGATCATCGTTGATGACTATTCTATACGAAAATATCAGTTGATGACTTTTCTATTTGAAAAGTTAATCATTGATGACTTTTCTATTTGAAAAGTAATCATTGATAACTTCTCTATTTGAAAAGTTAATCATTGATGACTTTTCTATACGAAAAGTTTATCGTTGATGACTTTTCTATACGAAAAGATCATCGTTGATGACTTCTCTATACGAAAAGATCATCGTTGATGACTTTTCTATACGAAAAGATCATCGTTGATGACTTTTCTATAGGAAAATATCATCGTTGATGACTTTTCTATAGGAAAAGATCATCGTTGATGACTTTTCTATAGCAAGAGATCATCGCTGATGACTTTTCTATATGAAAATATCATCATTGATAGTTTTTCTATACGAAAAGATCATCGTTGATGACTTTGCTATACGAAAATATCGTCGTTGATGACTATTTTTATTGAAAGATCATCGTTGATGACTTTCTATACGAAAATATCATCGTTGATGATTTTTCTATAGAAAAGGCCATCGTTGATGACTTTTCTATACGAAAAGATCATCTTTGATGACTTTTCTGTACGTAAAGATCATCATTCATGACTTTTCGATACGAAAAGATCATCGTTGATGACTTTTCTATAGGAAAAGGTCATCGTTGATGACTTTTTATAGGAAAAGTTATCGCAATTTCATTGCGATTTCATGACAACTTTCAAAAGCCTTAAAATAGGCAATCTATTTTTTCGTGTGTGGCTCGGTTATAGACTTCAAAATCTTTTATATAATAATTTCAAAAAAATATAATGGATTCGATTTTTTCTATTTTTTTGTGGTTTTTTAAAGGTTTTTTGCAAGCCTTTGCAAAATATCCCTCACTGGTTTTTTATTTTATTTGTTTCTATGTACATTCAATTTATAGGTAATAAATTTTGTTTCCTGTGGTTTCTGTTTGCTTTCTTTTATTTTCCTTCCAAAAGGTTTTGTAAATAATAAATGAGAGATATTCTTATTTGTTTCCCGGTGTGAGTGTGAATTTGTTTTGGTTTTCCGCAAATATTTCATATATCCTATAAATAAATAAATTGTTTCTCGTACTTTGTCTGTTTGTATGTGTGTGTTTTGCTGGTGGTTATGCGATATCTACTTAAATTTATATTTAAATGTATATATATTTTTTAAATATGTGTCTATTTGTATATTTATATAGGTATATACTCGTATATATACTGGGGGAGTTGTATCAATTTGTCCTGGGGCAAATTTTTATAGCCTAGAAATATATATATATATATTTGTATGTAAATATTATCTCCTGTCATGTGTGTCTCTTTTATTTTGTGTTTTTATTTTTTTTTGAAACTTGTTGCACTTACATTTCAATATATATTTTTTATATATTTTATGATTTAAATCTCGTTTTGTAACAAATATTTATTATCCAGTATTGGGGGGAATTTTGTTTTGTTTTTTGTTGTTTGTGATTTGCGGCAAAATATTAATACTTTTTGTGTTGTTATTGTTGCGTATAAGGAATCATTTGTTGTTGTTGCTGTGAATATGGCAAATGTTGTTGTGGTTGTTGCTTTGCTGATATCATGTAAATTGCGGTGGCCTTAAAAATGTATGATAACATTGCCATGGGCAGCTTGGAATGTTGCTGTGGCTGTTGTTGTTGCTGTTGCTGCTGCTGCCCCAGGGATGCCTTTACTTTTATACTGTGGTCTCATCATCATCAATATTCCTCCTAAAGCCCAAACGGTTGACAGATGGTAGGGGAAGAGAAAAGGGAAATTGATAAATTATTGATTATTATTTAATACAAAAAAATATCTGCATATAAACTACTTTTGTTGCTATAAATATATATATATATATATATATTTGTTTTTTTTTTTTTACATTATAATGTAAATTTGTAATTTTATTTAATGTTTATACAAATCTATAGTAGTAATGGTGAGTTATTAAGTATTTAAGGTTATGTACAAAGCTGCATGCGTCAAGTGCTTTATTTATTTGTATATTCAATATATGTAGATTGATTGTTTGTTTTCATGAATGCGTGCCTTAATATTAAAATATAAATCTATGAATATAGCTGCATAATGAGCATTTATATAAGTGAAAAATAAAAATAAGCAAAAATTAAATATAAATACAGAATATTTGCAAATATCAGCAAAAAACTTAAAAAGGTCATGTTTTATATAATGAAATTTAAAAATTGCAATATATTTGATTTTAAATATTTTTTTAGGATATGTGAACGTACACAGTAATGTTATATCAATTGTAACTAAAATCCTACAAGTAGACAGTATAACTGACATCTTAGTCTTCGCCCAAACGTAGGCAATATAATTTCGAATTTCTACATCCAAAACTTAGAAACATTAAAGGCATTGGGAATGGTCAAGTTTTGAGAAATAACACTATGCAACAATTTTTTGTCGAATATGGAGTTCTAAACAGGAAAAAAAATTTGTATGGTAACATGAATGTTGATGACATTTCTATACGAAAAGATAATCGTTGATGACTTTTATACACGAAAATATCATCGTTGATGATTTTCATACACGAAAATATCATCGTTGATGATTTTCATACACGAAAACATCATCACTTTCCTGCACCAAAAGACCATTGTTGATGACTTTTCTCTACGAAAAGATCATCGCTGATGACTTCACATACGAAAAGATCATCGTTGATGACTCTTCTCTACGAAAATATCGTCTTTGATGGCTTTTTTTATGAAAAGATCATCGTTGATGACTTTTCTCTACGAAAATATCGTCTTTGATGGCTTTTTTTATGAAAAGATCATCGTTGATGACTTTTCTATACGAAAATATCATCATTGATGACTTTTCTATACGAAAAGATCATCGTTGATGACTTTTCTATACGAAAATATCATCGTTGATGACTTTTCTATACGAAAAGATCATCGTTGATGACTTTTCTATACGAAAAGATCAACGTTGATGACTTTTCTATACCAAAAGATCATCGTTGATGACTTTTCTATACGAAAATATGAATGTTGATGACATTTCTATACGAAAAGATAATCGTTGATGACTTTTATACACGAAAATATCATCGTTGATGATTTTCATACACGAAAACATCATCACTTTCCTGCACCAAAAGACCATTGTTGATGACTTTGCTCTACGAAAAGATCATCGCTGATGACTTCACACTACGAAAAGATCATCGTTGATGACTTTTCTCTACGAAAATATCGTCTTTGATGGCTTTTTTTATGAAAAGATCATCGTTGATGACTTTTCTCTACGAAAATATTGTCTTTGATGGCTTTTTTTATGAAAAGATCATCGTTGATGACTTTTCTATACGAAAATATCATCGTTGATGACTTTTCTATACGAAAAGATCATCGTTGATGACTTTTCTATACGAAAATATCATCGTTGATGACTTTACTATACGAAAAGAACATCGTTGATGACCTTTCTAAACGAAAAGATCATTGTTTATGACTTTTTTATACGAAAAGATCATCGTTGATGACTTTTCTATACGAAAAGATCATCGTTGATGACGTTTCTATACGAAAAGATCATCGTTGATGACGTTTCTATACGATAAGATCATCGTTGATGGCTTTTCTACACGAAAAGAACATCGTTGATGACTTTTCTATACGAAAAGATCATCGTTGATGACTTTCCTATACGAAAAGATCATCATTGATGACTTTCCTATACGAATAGATCATCGTTGATGACTTTTCTATACGAAAAGAACATCGTTGATGACTTTTCTATACGAAAAGATCATCGTTAATGACTTTCCTATACGAAAAGATCATCGTTGATGTCTTTTCTATACGAAAAGATCATCGTTGATGACTTTTTTTATATGAAAAGATCATCGTTGATGACTTTTCTATACGAAAAGATCATCGTTGATGTCTTTTCTATACGAAAAGATCATCGTTGATGACGTTTCTATACGAAAAGAACATCGTTGATGACGTTTCTATACGAAAAGATAATCGTTGATGACGTTTCTATACGAAAAGATCATCGTTGATGACTTTTCTACACGAAAAGATCATCGCTGATGACTTTTCTACACGAAAAGATCATCGTTGATGACTTTTCTATACGAAAAGATCATCGTTGATGACTTTCCTATACGAAAAGATCATCGTTGATGACTTTCCTATACGAAAAGATCATCGTTGATGACTTTTCTATAAAAGATCATCATTCTATGAAAAGATCATCGTTGATGACATTTCTGTACGAAAATATCATCGTTGATGAATTTTCTATACGAAAATATCATCGTTGATGACTTTCCTATACGAAAATATCATCGTTGATGACTTTCCTATACGAAAAGATCATCGTTGATGACTTTTCTATATGAAAAGATCATCGTTGATGACTTTTCTATATGAAAAGATCATCGTTGATGACTTTTCTATATGAAAAGATCATCGTTGATGACTTTTCTATATGAAAAGATCATCGCTGATGACTTTTCTATATGAAAAGATCATCGCTGATGACTTTTCTGTATGAAAAGATCATCGTTGATGACTTTTCTATATGAGAAGATTATCGTTGATAACTTTTCTATATGAAAAGATTATCGTCGATAACCTTTCTATATGAGAAGATTATCGTTGATAACTTTTCTATACGAAAAGATCATCGTTGACGACTTTTCTATACGAAAAGATCATCGTTGATGACTCTTCTATACGAAAAGATCATCGTTGAAAACGGACGCCTTTAGATAGACAATGACATGTTTTAATATTTACCGTTGGTTTTAGCCTTCCCCTCTAAAATATCCAATGATTTCTTACGGAAATCCTCCTTATTGAATTAAAAGAAAACACTGTAATAATATAATCCGTTTAAATCGTGATTTTAAATTTCTATAACAAAATCAAGCCTTGATCAATTTAGCCTATGTGTACAAAATATATATATTTATGTGATATAGATGGCTTTTTTTATGAAAAGATCATCGTTGATGACTTTTCTCTACGAAAATATCGTCTTTGATGGCTTTTTTTATGAAAAGATCATCGTTGATGACTTTTCTATACGAAAATATCATCATTGATGACTTTTCTATACGAAAAGATCATCGTTGATGACTTTTCTATACGAAAATATCATCGTTGATGACTTTTCTATACGAAAAGATCATCGTTGATGACTTTTCTATACGAAAAGATCAACGTTGATGACTTTTCTATACCAAAAGATCATCGTTGATGACTTTTCTATACGAAAATATGAATGTTGATGACATTTCTATACGAAAAGATAATCGTTGATGACTTTTATACACGAAAATATCATCGTTGATGATTTTCATACACGAAAACATCATCACTTTCCTGCACCAAAAGACCATTGTTGATGACTTTGCTCTACGAAAAGATCATCGCTGATGACTTCACACTACGAAAAGATCATCGTTGATGACTTTTCTCTACGAAAATATCGTCTTTGATGGCTTTTTTTATGAAAAGATCATCGTTGATGACTTTTCTCTACGAAAATATTGTCTTTGATGGCTTTTTTTATGAAAAGATCATCGTTGATGACTTTTCTATACGAAAATATCATCGTTGATGACTTTTCTATACGAAAAGATCATCGTTGATGACTTTTCTATACGAAAATATCATCGTTGATGACTTTACTATACGAAAAGAACATCGTTGATGACCTTTCTAAACGAAAAGGTCATTGTTTATGACTTTTTTATACGAAAAGATCATCGTTGATGACTTTTCTATACGAAAAGATCATCGTTGATGACGTTTCTATACGAAAAGATCATCGTTGATGACGTTTCTATACGATAAGATCATCGTTGATGGCTTTTCTACACGAAAAGAACATCGTTGATGACTTTTCTATACGAAAAGATCATCGTTGATGACTTTCCTATACGAAAAGATCATCATTGATGACTTTCCTATACGAATAGATCATCGTTGATGACTTTTCTATACGAAAAGAACATCGTTGATGACTTTTCTATACGAAAAGATCATCGTTAATGACTTTCCTATACGAAAAGATCATCGTTGATGTCTTTTCTATACGAAAAGATCATCGTTGATGACTTTTTTTATATGAAAAGATCATCGTTGATGACTTTTCTATACGAAAAGATCATCGTTGATGTCTTTTCTATACGAAAAGATCATCGTTGATGACGTTTCTATACGAAAAGAACATCGTTGATGACGTTTCTATACGAAAAGATAATCGTTGATGACGTTTCTATACGAAAAGATCATCGTTGATGACTTTTCTACACGAAAAGATCATCGCTGATGACTTTTCTACACGAAAAGATCATCGTTGATGACTTTTCTATACGAAAAGATCATCGTTGATGACTTTCCTATACGAAAAGATCATCGTTGATGACTTTCCTATACGAAAAGATCATCGTTGATGACTTTTCTATAAAAGATCATCATTCTATGAAAAGATCATCGTTGATGACATTTCTGTACGAAAATATCATCGTTGATGAATTTTCTATACGAAAATATCATCGTTGATGACTTTCCTATACGAAAATATCATCGTTGATGACTTTCCTATACGAAAAGATCATCGTTGATGACTTTTCTATATGAAAAGATCATCGTTGATGACTTTTCTATATGAAAAGATCATTGTTGATGACTTTTCTATATGAAAAGATCATCGTTGATGACTTTTCTATATGAAAAGATCATCGCTGATGACTTTTCTATATGAAAAGATCATCGCTGATGACTTTTCTGTATGAAAAGATCATCGTTGATGACTTTTCTATATGAGAAGATTATCGTTGATAACTTTTCTATATGAAAAGATTATCGTCGATAACCTTTCTATATGAGAAGATTATCGTTGATAACTTTTCTATACGAAAAGATCATCGTTGACGACTTTTCTATACGAAAAGATCATCGTTGATGACTCTTCTATACGAAAAGATCATCGTTGAAAACGGACGCCTTTAGATAGACAATTACATGTTTTAATATTTACCGTTGGTTTTAGCCTTCCCCTCTAAAATATCCAATGATTTCTTACGGAAATCCTCCTTATTGAATTAAAAGAAAACACTGTAATAATATAATCCGTTTAAATCGTGATTTTAAATTTCTATAACAAAATCAAGCCTTGATCAATTTAGCCTATGTGTACAAAATATATATATTTATGTGATATAGATTTTATGCTTTCTACATGTGAAATATTTTTACGAAACCACACGCCTGTAGGTAGGCAATGAAATTGCTTCATATTATTGTGAATTTAATGTCCCTTGAAATTTTCTATAATTTCGTAAATATACAGAGTCAGAGACAATCGAAATTAAAATTTCAAATCAATCGAAATATATTGCTTTAGTTAATTAAAAAGTAATAAATAAAATTGCATTAGGAAACTTCCCCCACATTCTCTCACCCAACTTTCTCCATTTCAAATCACATTTGAAAAGAGACAAAAAAATAATACTAAAATCCATCATCGACATGTTTGCAAATTAACAACGCGTTAACATATTATCTCTCATGCTTTTGACAAATTATTGACAGCATTTCAAATAAACGGAAAAAAACAACGAATCAAATTAAATACGCAAATAAATTCATGTGGTATTGAGAGCAAAACAAACGAAAAAACAGACAATGTATTTCAATTTAATTAACTTAACAATGTTTTTTCTCAATGACCTGTCTAGTGGAATTTATGTTTTAATTATTATGACATAGATTCATATGCAATAAATATGTATATGACTGTTACGACTGATGTTTATTTGCTCATTTGTTTTGTGGTGAAATGTTCAGCAGATCGGTTATTATTAATCACTTGTTATGGGTTTTGACAAGTGTTAATGGTCAACCATTAAATTCATACCGGCAATGGTTATGTATTTTAATTAAATTATTATAAAAATATGTATAAAAACATGTTTTTCTTTTGAATTTGCATGACTATTATAGCGAAAGATTAAATGTGGATCTGAAATTAAAATTGAAATGGAATTAATTTAATGAAATTTTATGGAAAATTGATTTAGTCAGCTTATACGTTATCCCTACAATATTTACTGAGGTGGTTGATGTAAAATATATGTTTCGAAAAAATTGCGATTATTGCAATACCAACAATTGATCGACATTTTTTCAGCAAAAGGACTTGTCCGGTGCACAAGTACCACTTTTGTGAAAGAATTTGGAAAACTTCTTATCGATATCAGAATATCGATTGCGATTTGCATATAGTAATCAAAAAAAAATTTTGCCGTATCTCTGGATAAACTAATCTTTTAAATTTTAATAAATATATTTAGATGGGCAAGTCTATTTTGATCAAAAATGTTTGTCGAAATTTATTCATTAGAGAATTTTTTATTAGAGAATTTTTGGGTTGCTAGCACTAATCGGGGTATATCTCTAAATAATTTTATATTTTTCTTTAAAATTTTACAGGAGAATAATAGTTCATAAACTTGAAAAGGAATAATTGAAACTAACCCATAAGCATATCGCTCACTCACTTCAAGACAGTCATAACTCAAAATTAAAAATTTTTGAGGTTGCCTTACAGAAATGCTAATTTTGCAAATATCCATAAATAAATCTCAACGAAATTTAGTTTATAAGTTAACAATCATATTTCGGATTATTCCACCTTATTTAAATGTCTTATTTCATGTTATTTATTTTTTTATACGGACTTAAAGTTACACATCCTGACAAATTTCAATTTTGAGTTATGACACTCTTGAAGTAAGTGAGAGATATACAAATTATAAGATTTATATGTAAAACAAAAACATTTTAAAGAATAAATATACGAATTAAAATATTAATAAAAAATATCAATGTTGTGATATATATAATTTTGTTCATAATTAATTTAAATTAAAGCTATAGAATAATTTAGTGGTCATGTTGAGGAAAGGGAAAACATTAAAATAGTATTTCCTAATATTTAAGGGAACATAATTTTCAACTACGACTGCATTACTGATATACAGGATAATCTATCCAAATCAAATTCGGAATTGTAATCAAGACAAATCGGGTATAAACGGCATGAACCTATCCAGTCCATTTCAATAAATGTTTATCGAAAAAAAATATTTTTTTACAATTTATACTTCCTAAATTATATATCGTCGAAATACTTTATAAACTGACCAAGTTCATTTTCGATATATTTTGTTATCGAAACTTAATTCAGTATGTTACACGATAAATCGGCTCATATAATTACAGTGTTTTCTTTAACATTATAGAGTAGGACATCTGCTAGAAATTTGTAAAGAACAATATGAAAAATTCAAATTATTCTCTAATTGTATATTCAGAATAATTTCGATATATTGAAAGAAAACGCTGCTTAGATATAACTCGGTACAAATTAGGGCTTTAAATTTCGATAATAAAAATTATCGAAACAAGAAAAATAAATATACTCGATAAATCTATAGAAATTCTATTTTATTTATTTCGACAACATTTTGATATCGAATAAATGCATTAAAATATTAATAACAAATTTTCAATTTACTGATCAAAAGGAGTGAACTTAACGGGTTTCCGATAGGGATGATATGATTTGGAAGTGATGTTTCGGCCATTTGTAATATGTCATGATCTGTCATTTGTTTTTCATTGTATTCACTAGTGTTTACAATTTCATCATGGAGAGATATACGCAAGACGCAACGTTTACAAATTATTCAGTTTTATTATCAAAATAATCAAAAATAGTAAATTTTTTTTAAATTAAAAAACACTTTCTCGTGTGCCTACGACCTTGACACCCATGAGCACTATTTTAGCTCTCGTTAAGAGCTAACTTTTTGGCATTGACCGATTCCCGATCCGACGTACCGTTAAGGAGCTAGAGCAAAAATAAACTTTCCGTTCACATTTGAAAATGATGCCAAGTCCATTTTCTTGTAAATAAAAAAAAATGCTTTCCAGTGTACCTACGACCTTGACACCCATTAGCACTATTTTAGCTCTCATTAAGAGCTATCTTTTTGCCATTGGCCGATTGTGGCTACGTGCCACACAGCAAATGAAACAAATGAATTGTTCCGAGAAAAGTTTGGAGATTCGATTATTTCAAGAAATTGTGATATTGAATGGCCTCCAAGAAGTTGTGATTCAACACCATTAGACTATTTCTTGTGGAGTTATTTGAAGTCATTGGTCTTTCGAAATAAACCGAACTCTCTTAAAGCTTTACAAGTCAATATTGAACGTGCCATTCATGACATACGACTTGATTTAGTGAAAAAAGTGCTCGAAAATTGGGTTCATCAAATTCATTCCTGCAGAAGAAGTCGTGGAGGCCATTTGAATGACTTTTTATTTAAAACATAATTGTATCGATTGCTCTTCACATTTAATAAAAAACTTTTGAATTTCTTTAAAAATAAGTGTGTTTTTTTTTAAAGAAATCATATCACACTTATTGGAAAACCCTGTATAATTGCATTCATACTTAATTTTAATTTTAGCTACGGAAGAATTTAGATCCTTTTTTGAAGAATAGGGAGCATAATATTTCCTAATGATCTTTTAGGGAACACGATTTTTTTATTATTGCTATTATTGGATCAGCCCAAGTCAGCTTCGATAAATATTTCTTGGCGAAATTTAAATCAAGACAAATCGGAAGTATACAGCGTAAACCGACTATATCGATAAATTTTAATTTATTTGTCACTAGGATATTCTCCTGTCTTGAGAACATTTTTGTCTCTATACGAGTAATATTATAGAATGCAAATTTTTATCGATAATTCAATGGGAATTTTTTCATGCTCAAAGAATTTTTCATTATTTTTCGCTTTACTAAATTGACCAAGTCATTTTCGATATTTAAATCAAGACAAATCTGGATATGTGACATGAACTTATCCAGTCCATTTGGTTAAATAATTATAGGAACTATGTTAATTTTTTTTACCAGTTTATACGAGACTTCTTTAATTATATATGCTCGAAATTCTTCCTAAAGTGATCAAGTTCATTTTCGATATGATTTGTTATCGGAACGAATTCGATGAACCCGATTTTCGAGCACTTTTTCCACTAAATCAAGTGGTATGTCATGAACGGCACGTTCAATAGTGACTTGTACAGCTTGAAGAGAGTCTGGTTTATTTCGAAAGACCAATGACTTCAAATAACCCCACAAGAAACAGTCTAATGGTGTAAATTAAGAACTTCTTGGATGTCATTCAATATTACATTTTCTTGAAATAATCGATTCTCCAAACTTTTCTCGCAACAATTCAATTGTTTCATTTGCTGTGTGGCACGTAGCCACAATCGGTCAATGGCAAAAAGATTGCTCTTAACGAGAGCTAAAATATTGCTCATCGGTGTCAAGGTCGTAGGTAGACTGGAAAGTGTTTTTTTTTGGATTTAAAAAAAAAGTTGACTTAGCATCATTTTCAAATGTGAACGGAAAGTTTATTTTTGCTCTAGTTCCTTAACGGTACGTAGGATCGGGAATCGGTCAATGGCAAAGAGATACTTCTTAACCGGAGCTAAAATATTGTATTGTATTGGTCGACTGGAAAGTGTTTTTTTGATTAAAAAAAATGGACTTAGCGCACGAAAAGTTGCAATTGGAGAATGATTATTTTGATAATTAAACTGAATAATTTGTAAACGTTGTTCTTGCGTATATCTCTCCATGATGAAATTGTAAACACTACTGAATACAATGAAAAACAAATGACAGATCATGAAATATTACAAATGGCCGAAACGTCACTTCAAAATCATATCATCCCTATTGGAAACCCCTATAGATCTTCTACATGTTAGTAAAGACAACAATTAAGAAAAACTTCGATAAGCGTGAATGCATTCAAATTTCGTTAACAAATATTTATGGAATTGACTCTCGATTTATGGAAATTACTCAAGGTATTTAATATTATAAAAGTTATTCAATAATAAAAATTTATCGAAATGATTCTATAACTAAAATTTATCGAAATCATTTGATAAGAGAAATGTATCAATGTTACTTAATAACAAATATGATCAAAATTATAAGATTACAAGATTGATCAAAGTTGTTCGTTAAAAAATTATCGAAGATTTTCGATAACATACATTTTCCTAGAAAAAATATTTATCGATTAACAATTTGTTGATATTCAGCAACAAACCAACAGAGAACAAGTCTATTTGGATTTTTTTATTAAAATTTCAATATGAATTTTTATCGACATTTTTTTTGTTGTCGAAATTTAATGTTGGATCATATTATTACCGGGTTCTCTCAATTTACAGATCAATAAATCTTCCATTAAATAATAAAGAAACAATATAAATTCGATAAACCTTTTAAAATTTAAATTGAAATTTCGATAACAAATATTTATCGAAATTGTTTGGGTTAGTTTATTACACTATTACATATGCACCCTCGGTAGACCTAATAAAATTGGAAATTAAATTTCGTTCAAAAATATTTATCGAAATGGTTTTAGCCCAGTTTGTCCTGTATTGTATTATCGATTTTGAACAAAAAGGAAACGAACCATTTTCCAACTTTGGCCATATGCTGTTTTTCTAAGATTTGGGATAATTTATGGTATTTCTAGCAATTTTTTTTGTTCGTTAAAAATTTACTGCTGGCTATAAGGATGAAATTGCTATCGATAAGTGTTTATATGTGTGTTTAAGTATACATGTGAATGGTTATGACTGCGGGCGGGCGTGTGTGAGTGTGTGTTTGTTTTGCAACTATGGCATTTGTGGATGTGGTGTGTGAAGAGAGTGATTGTGTGTCTGTATATTGTACGAGGGGGAGGGAGTCTATATGTAAGTTGTTTTGTACTTAAACTTAAAATGGTAAACTACCAGACTGTTAAGGACCAAGGATATAGACGTCTTTGCTGTTGTTGTAGCCATAATATGTCGTCTTCCAACTGTGTAGAAAAATTGTAGTTTTTTGTTTAGTTTTTTTTTTATTTTGTTTCACAATTTCTGCTGTTTTCTATTCTTATGCTGTAATGTTGTTTATAATGTATTGACTTGTTTTCTTAATAGTTTTTCTTAGTTTTTGCTTTTCTCTTGAATTGTTGTTTATGGTGTTATTCTTAAGGGGGGTTTTGTGTGTGTGTGAAAGGAACGTTTGGAAGTTACGGGAGAAAAATATCTTAACTTTACGATAGAAACATAAAGAAAACTCAAATATTTTTACAAAGTAAAACAAACTGAACCAAACTGAAGTAAAGTGAATTGAAATGTTGTTGCAATTTGTGTAGGGGTATATATGTACTATAACTGACTGTTTGTTGTTATTTTGTTGTGGTTGTTATTGTGAAATCATAAATTTGTAGAAGTCCATAAATTTAATATCAATTACTTTTTATTTATTTTTAGATTACCAACAACTTGTACTGCTCTCCCCCCCACCCAGAGGAAGGGAGAGAGTTGTTTGTATAAAATTGTTGTTTGGCATCATTTCTCTGTAATAATGATGCTGTGTTGTCGATGATGATGATGTGAAATTTGTTGTTGAACAGAAATTTTATGATTGAAAATCAGTTATGAACAAATTACAATCAACAGGAAATACCATAAAAATAATCATAAATATATTTTCAAATTAAAAACTACCACTTCAACATGGATTACTTCTGATGCATTAAATTGAAAATTGTGCAAATAAGTAAATAACTCATAACTGAAATAGAATAGAAGAGATTTTTTGGGAAAATAATTTAAAATTTAGGATGTGGTCAACACTTCAGGAAATTAAAAATGTGTTCAGACTAAACGTAGTTATGTTAAGAGTTGATGAAAATTAATTTAAGTTAGAAGGAAAAAAACAGAAATATAAAAACATATCGAAGGCATAAAAGATAAAGGGACTAACTCCATTTTGATAAATATTTGGTATTGAAATTTTTATGTTTACAGACATTTATATTAAGATGTTATCCTGAATTAAATGCCCCCGATTTCGCGTTTAAATCAAGACCCTAAATTTCGATAACAAAATTTTTCGAAAATGGATTTGGTCAGTTTATGCAGTGTACCGACGATATCATCGATATTTAATATACAGGGTTTTTCAATAAGAGTGATATGATTTCTTGAACAAATTTTTAAGGAAATTCAAAATTTTTTTATTTAATGTGAAGTACAATCGATAGAATTAAGTTCTTAATAAAACGCCATTCAAATGGCCTCCACGATTTCTTCTGTAGGAACGAATTCGATGAACCCAATTTTCGAGCACTTTTTCCACTAAATCAAGTCGTATGTCATGAGTGACACGTTCAGTATTGACTTGTAAAGCTTGAAGAGAGTCTGGTTTATTTCGAAAGACCAATGACTTCAAATAACCCCACAAGAAAAAGTCTAACGGTGTTAAATCACAACTTCTTGGAGGCCATTCAACATCACAATTTCTTGAAAAAAACGAATCTCCAAACTTTTTTCGCAACAGTTCAATTGTTTCACTTGCTGTGTGGCACGTAGCCACAATCGGTCAATGGCAAAACGATAGCTCTTAATGACAGCTATAATATTGCTCATGGGTGTCAAGGTCGTAGGTCGACTGGAAAGTGTTTTTTTTTGGATTTAAAAAAATGTACTTAGCATCATATTTAAATGTGAACGGAAATGCTATATCTCCTTAACGGTACGTCGGAGATAATCGGTCAATGGCAAAAATATAGCTCTTAACGAGAGCTAAAATATTGCTTATGGCTGTCAAGGTCGTAGGTCGATGGAAAGTGGTTATTTTTGAACGCACGAAAAGTTGCAATTGGAGAACGATTATTTTGATAATAATCCTGAATAATTTGTAAATGTTGTTCTTGCGTATGTCTCTCCGTGATGAAATTGTAAACACAACTGAATACAATGAAAAACAAATGACAGATCATGACATATTACAAATGGCCGAAATGTCACTTCAAAATCATATCATCCTTATTGGAAAACCCGTTATAA
Source organism: Eudasyphora cyanicolor (assembly GCA_963930755.1). Classification (NCBI taxonomy): domain Eukaryota; kingdom Metazoa; phylum Arthropoda; class Insecta; order Diptera; family Muscidae; genus Eudasyphora; species Eudasyphora cyanicolor. The sequence continues at coordinate 168,127,449 of OZ005738.1, read as the reverse complement.
AACAATATTAACATTAAATACAATTAAATATAATATTTATATATTAAATACATAATTTATATGTATATTAAATATCGAAATTTAAATATATGTAATGCAATATTTCGTATCAATATATATTTTTACGAAATATCTAATTTATATTTTAAAATATTATAAAAAAATTGGAATAGCAATTTCGTTTTTGGGAATATTTTGTATTAAATTCGTTAAAGCTTATAAAATTGAAATGGAATTTTCAATTAAAAAGTTATCGATATTTATTTATATAGATGAATAACACTGAAGTGAAAAGTTTGACAACAAAATTTTTTTGAAATTTTTGTAAATATCGATATTACAAAACAAAATAAAATATAAAAATTTCGTTGCACATATAAAAAGTGGATTTGCAATTTTTTAACTAATTGGTAAACGATTTAAACTGAGATACTCTCTCCGGCCGGCCATGTAGACTACTGATGACGGGGGTCACGCCCCAGAAATCATGATATAGTCTGTGGGCACGCAATGAAATACTTGCCATGTAAAATACTTGCTTTTCTATCACTGTATAGAAGCAGGTTGGTCTTTAGCCGAGAGAGTATCTCAGTTTAAATCATAACGATTATAGACCGAAATAATAACGGGCAACCGACATAATTGGTAAACGTTTATAAAATTTAAATTGAAATTACATTTAAAAATTATTGATATCTATATATATCATTAACACGGAAGTAAAAAGTTGGACAACAAAACTTTGTTGAAATTTTGTTGAATTCCTATGACGAAAAATTATCGAAATGTATTGGAGGTTTTCGATAATATATGTAAATGTAAAGGAATTATTAAGATGCACAAATTTATCGAGAAGGACAATTTAACGCAGTTAAACGAAAAATAAATATAATTTTCAAAAATATCGATATTTATAAATTACAAAAAACAAATTATGAAAATTATTCGAAATTTTCGATAACGAAATGTATTGGACGTTTTCGATAATATAAATGCAAAATAATTATTCAGTGTCACAAATTTATCGATAAGGAAAACTTAACGCAGTTAAACGAAAAATAAATATAATATCGATATTTATAAATTATAAAAATTTCCGATAAAAGAATATATCGGACATTGTCGATAATCTTAATTTATAGAAATTTTTCGATGACACAAATTTATCGAAATTTTTCGATGACACAAATTTATTGAAATTGTTTGATTGCACAAATTAATCGAAATTATTCGTTTGATATTTATCGAAATAACTCTAAAACAAAAACTAACCAAGGTAATCTTCAACAAATTTTGTTATCGAAATTTAAAGACATCGAGAATATAGATAAATGGGGTCATTTTATAGAATATTCTTTCAGTTCATAGATCATCTATAAATAAGTAAAGACAACAATAAAAAATTCAAAAAATTGTGAACTCATTGAAATTGAAATCTCGATGACAAATATATATGGAAATCGTCTTGGTCTATTTAGGATCAGTTCATAGATCTTCTATAAATTAGTAAAGACAACAATCAAAAAAACTTAAAAAATCGTGAACATTTCAAATTTACTGAAATTATATAAATAAAAAATATGAAAGTTATTTCATAATAAAAATGTATCGAAACTATACTGTAACAAATATTTAATGAATTCACTTGATAAGAGAAATGTATCGAAATTATTTGATAATAATAATGTATTGAAAATACCTGATAAAAAAAATTGTTAATTTTAAAATATTTATATCGAAATCATCGAAAATTTTCGTTGACATAAATTGTATGGTCCTTCGTAGCAAAAACTATGTATCGATAACAAATTTATTAAAATTTCGAGAGTATATGTACTGCATAAACTGACCGAGTCCATTTCCATATAAATACTTTTATTTATCGAAATTTCAGTTATGATTTCAATAACGTTTATTAATTTTTATTTTTTCTAATTTCTGACTCGAAAACAACAATTTCTTTGACATACTGTATAAACTATTCAAGTTAATGTTTAATATAGTTTGTTATAGAAAGTCAAAATATTCACGGTAAATCGGCTCATATAATATAATTTTTTTCAGTTTTAAGATCTTCTAAAAATATTTAAAGACAACAATGAATTTAAATTGAAATTTCGATAACAAATATTTATGGAAATCTACTTGGTCTGTTTAGGATATATTTGCTCGATCAATTCCTTTAATAAGAAAGAATTACTAAAATTATTCTATAAGATGTTATGATTCTATATAGATGTTATTCCAAAAGGCATCCAAATTTTTCTATAAGAAATATTTATCGAAATTATTTGATAAAAGAAAAGTATCGAAATTATATGATAATCAAAATTTATCGAAAAAACTTTATAAAAAAACAAGTAAGAAAGTTTCAGTCGGGTAAACCGACTAAGGTATACCCTCACCTTGTGAGTAATGTAATATTGAATAGTACTCGAATTATTCAGTCAATTTGTGTGGGAGGTACCAGAAGGGGTTTATCAAATACACCTTTTTTATGCTGAACATTAGATACTTTAAATTCATTGCACTGTGCTGACTTATAAGCTTTTATGTGCACTGGTATAAACGTTATGAGACATTAACTTGTGATATGATTTGGGCATTTTGTGTGGGAGGTACAAAGAGGGGCGTGGCAATAACGCCCATTTTTCACAGGGCTATAGACACTATAAAACCATTACACTGTACAAAATATCAAGTATTTTTATACACTGGTTTTAATGTTATAAGCTGTTAACTTTTGGTGCAAAAAGGTACCTTTGTGTGGGAGGTACCAAAAGGGGCGTGACAACAACGCCCATTTTTCCCTGGACTGTAGGCAATATAAAAGCATAATACTGTACAAAATTGCAAGTATTTTTATATACTGTTATTAATGTTATAAGCTGTTAACTTTTGGTGCAAAATGGTGCATTTGTGTGGGAGGTACCAAAAGGGACGTGGCGACTTTGCCCATTTTTCTCGAGTTGATAACGACTAATAAGCTAATACTATGTGTGGAATTTCAAAAGATTCGAATAAGTAGTATAGCAGTTATTAAAGAATCAATATTTCACAACATGTTAACCCTTTGTGTGGGAGGTACTAGAAGGAGTGGACCAATATGGCCGATCTTCGAACTTAGCCGGAGATAGACAAAAATATTACCACATACCAAATTTGAGGTCAATCGGTTACTCCTTTCGAGAGTTATCGTGCGCACCAGCCAGCAGACAGACAGACACACAGACAGACAGACAGACAGACAGACGGACGGACATTGCTCATTCGACTTAAAATGACCCAAAACGGATTTCCTCCGAACATACTTGGGGTCTTAGGTCACTCCTTCGACGTGTTACACTTTTTTCCGTAGCAAATGATATATACCCTCGTCACACTAAAGAGAGGGTATAATTATCAAAATGATTAGATTATAAAGTCTTAAAATTATTCGATGAAACAAATTATCGTAAATTGTCGATGACACAAATTGTATCTTTCTACCAGCAAAAACTATTTATCGATAATAAATTTATCAATATGTCGAGAGTATACTACATAAACTGACTAATTTCATTTCGATAAATAATTCTATTTCTGGAAATTTCAATTTTAATATTAACAATGTTAACGGCGAAGTCCATTTCGATAAATACTTTTATATATCGAAATACTTTTATAACGTAATACATTTTTATTTATCGAAATTTAAATTTTTATTTTAATAATGTTTATTAATTTTTTTTTAATAATTTCTGACTTGAAAACAAAAATTTCGTTGACATACTGTATAGATTAGCCTAGTGAATGTTCAGTATATTATGTTATCGAAATTGAAAGTCATAATATTCACGGTAAATCGGGTTATATTATAGAATTTTCTCTCCGGTTAATAGATCTTCTATAAATTAGTAAAGACAACTATTAATAAACACTACAATTATCGTGTACACATTTAAATTGAAATTTCAATAACAAATAGTTATTCAAATTGATTTGGTCAGCTTATGATATATACTCTCGATTTATCGAAATTATTCAATAGCAATCATCTATTAAAATTATTCTATAAGAAATATTTAAGTTATTGCAATATAAAAATTTATCGAAATTATTCTATAACAAAAATTTATCGAAATTATTCTGTAACAAAATTTTATCGAAATTATTTCACAAGAGAAATGTAACAAAATTACTTAATAACAACAATTATGAAAATTATTGCATTACAAAATTAGTCAATGTTATTCGATAAAAAAATTTTAAACTTTTTCGATAACAAACATTTTCTTGAATAAAAAAGTACATTTGGAATTTTTTTTTTATTAAGATTCAAATTTGAATTTTTACATGTTTATCGAAATTTTTTCTTTACTAATTTGATGACCCGATTTACCATGTAAGCCATTACTTTAATTTCGATAACATAAATTTGTTCGTTTTTCATTACAAAAGCTATTTATCTATAAACATTTTTGAAGATATTTATCAAAAAATTTTTTAAAAATTTCGTGAGTATACTGCATAAAATGACCACAACTATTCCAATTTTTTGTTATCGAAATTGCAATTCGGATTTATCAAAAGTTTATCGACTCTTTTCATTACTAGTTAATCGTTGCTTGTCGGATTAAATCATGACTTAAATTTTTTTTTGATAAAAACATTTATCGAGATGAGATGGTTTATGTAGTATGCCGACGATATTTCAATGACTCGAATTTATTATCGATATGAACTATCGATACTTTATCAAGTATCCGGTGTTTTGAATTTACATTTTTTTTCAGGTAGTTTAGATATATTTGATTTCAATACTAACTTTACAATTACGATTTATATAGAGGATTTTAAAACTTATCGTCCGATTAAAGGACCAACTGACGCATTAATATCGATAATTTTTTGTTACAAAAAAATTCACAAATTTTCTCCCTTAAAAAATTATTGGTATAGAAATTTATAGAAAATGTACTCATCTGAAAATTAAAGGGAAACGAGTTATTATGATGATAAGTTGAAACATAAAAAGTTCGATAACAAAAATTCCCGAAACTAGATTATATTCTGAGTACATAAGATATGATGAATTAATTGAAAAAAAAAACCAGTAAGGAATGGCAGAAAGTCGGGCGGGGCCGACTATATAATACCCTACACCTCCCTAACAATGCTATAAGGGTCATTGCCATAATAATTTGGAATAATTGGTAAATGGGTAGAAACATATTATCTATTTCTGAAACGATAATCGCTAAATTAAGCAATATTCGTTCCTAAAGTGAGAAACATCTTTCTGGAAAATTTTAATGATCGGAAGTAAAATACAACTTCTATAGCGGTTTGATACCAAATCAGGAGGAACATATATATGGAGCTTTAATATAAATCTGAACCCACATTCCCTGAATACTTATTCATGTAAAAAGACCTCCTTCTGTCGAATATCGTACTGATCGGATATAAAATACAGTCTCTACAGCGCATGTCAAATCGGGGGGTAACATATATATGGGAGCTATATCTAAATCTGAATCGATTTTCTCCGAATTTGGCAGTATTCCTTCATGTAATAAGAAACCTCTTTCAGCCGAATTTCGCAATGATCGAATATAAAATACAGTTTTCACATCGCTTACAGATCAAATCGGGGGTAACATATATATGGGAGTTATATCTAAATCTAAACCGAGTTTCTCCGAATTTGGCAGTATTCCTTCATGTAGAAGGAAACCTGTTTTTGCCGACTTTCGCACTGATCGGATATAAAATAACATTTTTACAGCGCTCACATGTCAAATCGGGGGTAACGTATATATGGGGGCTATATCTAAATCTGAACCGATTTCTTCCAAATTTAAAAGTGTTCATTCATATAATAGGAAACCTCTTTCTGACGAATTTCATACTGATCGGATATAAAATACAGTTTTTACAGCGCTTACATGTCAAATCAGGGGTAACATATATATGGGGGCTATATCTAAATCTGAACCGATTTTCTCCGAATTTAGCAGTATTCCTTCATGTAATAAGAAACCTCTTTCTGCCGAATTTCATACTGATCGGATATAAAATAACATTTTTACAGCGCATACAAATCAAATCGGGGGTAACGTATATATGGGGGCTATATCTAAATCTGAACCGATTTTCTGCGAATTTAGCAGTATTCCTTCATGTAATAAGAAACCTCTCTTTGCCGAATTTCGCACTGATCGGATATAAAATAACATTTTTACAGCGCTTATATGTCAAATCGGGGGTAATGTATATATGGGGGCTATATCTAAATCTGAACCGATTTCTTCCAAATTTAACAGAGTTCATTCATGTAATAAGAACCCTTTTCCTGCCGAAAAGGGTTCTTATTATATGTCAAATCGGGGCTAACATATATATGGGGGCTATATCTAAATCTGAACCGAATTTAACCAAATTCAACAGGGATCGTCCTTGGGCCAAAAAAAGATATGTGTAAAGTTTCGTCGAGATCGGACCGTAATTGCGACCTTTACTTTGATTACAAGAATACATGCACAGACGGACAGACAGATAGACGGACAGATAGACGGACAGACAGACAGACAGACAGACGGACAGACGGACATAGCTAAATCGACTCAGAAAGCGATTCTAAGTCGATCGGTATAATAAACGATGGGTCTATTTCTTCTCCTTTTGGGTGTTACAAACAAATGCACAAAGTTATAATACCCTGTACCACAGTGTGGTGTAGGGTATAATGAATTCGAATTAAGATTGTCCATCTTTGAATAAAGAGATAAAGCTATAATTACGTATTTAAATATAGCAAAAGTAGAGTAGAGGGTTTTCTACGATTATTACAAAAAGAAAAACAAATCGACAATATAAACAAAATAAAAATCTGAGACACCAAAACCTTTCTTGAAGTCAAAGCTTTTTTTTTGCAAATTATACTAATATTTAAAGTCCAATAGAAACATATATCATTGTTTAAAAATTGCATATTGAATTTGTACAAACTAAGTTCTTTTTCTCACATTGCCAAAGCAATGCAATGAGTTTTTTTTTAATTCATATTTTATTTCGTTACATAAACAATTACAAACAATTTTTCACCAATTTTCACTCTTAATTATAATTGCAATGCTGTGAAAAATGTTTGTTCCATGTCATCTGTTTTTTCGTTATTCGAAAACTCTCAGAAAACTACATTATTTGCATGAATGCACGTACATTTTTACAAAGGATACCAGGCAAATATACGAGTAGTATGTACATATTCAGTTTCTATGTTACCTTCAATTAAAACAAATTAAATACAAATATAATAAAGAGAGTCGGGTCACAACTGAATAAATAATAGATACTACAATAATTTGCTGAATGAATGGAAAAAAGTTACTTTGATAAATTAAGTTAAAATGGAAATTATGTTTTTCAAATGATGAGTAAGACTTTATACGAGTATTTATATATATAAGTATACAAAAAAAGGTAATATGTATTTTGTATAATAAACAAGATGACTGGGGGATATTGAGGGTATTCACTTTGGCTGGAATAGATGGTAAAATCTTGTTTATGGATTTAAACGATTTCTTTAATTTTTGTTTTAAACAAATATTTTGTCTGTGCAATAGAACAAATAGACTTAAAAACCAGTAAGGAAGGGCTAAATTCGGGGGAAGCCGACTTATGCTACCCTACACCACCCCATCGAAGCAGAATAAGTATAAACATTTTCATGATTCATCAATAATATGTTCCTAATGATAATGATCTGTTAAAAAAATGTTTCAAATGTTTTTTATTAAATGTGAAGTACAATTGATACAATTAAGTTCTAATTAAAACGTCATTCAAATGGCCACCACGACTTCCTCTGCAGGAACGAATTCGATGAACCCAATTTTCGAGCAATTTTTCCACTAAAACATGTTGTATGTCATGATTGGCACGTTCAATATTGACTTGTAAAGCTTGCAGAGAGTCTGGTTTATTTCGAAAGACCAATGATTTCAAAAAACCTCACAAGAAATAGTCTAATGGTGTTAAATCACAACTTCTTGGAGGCCATTCAATATCACAATTTCTTGAAATAATCGAATCTCCAAACTTTTCTCGCAACAATTCAATTGTTTCATTTGCTGTGTTGTACGTAGCCACAATCGGTCAATGGCAAAAAGATAGCTCTTAACGAGAGCTAAAATATTGCTCATGGGTGTCAAGGTCGTAGGTAGACTGGAAAGTGTTTTTTTGGATTTAGAAAAAAAATGGACTTAGCATCATTTTCAAATGTGAACGGAAAGTTTATTTTTGCTCTAGCTCCTTAACGTCGGATCAAGAATCGGTCAATGGAAAAAAGATAGCTCTTAACGAGAGCTAAAATATTGCTCATGGGTGTCAAGGTCGTAGGTCGACTGGAAAGTGTTTTTTTTAAACGTTGTTCATGCGTACATCTTTCCATGATGTAATTGTAAACACTACTGAATACAATGAGAAGCAAATGACAAATCTTGACATATTACAAATGGCCGAAACGTCACTTCAAAATCATTTCATCCCTATTGTTATCTGCTAAATTTTATACAGTTATGTTCAGAAATGTGGATTATATAGCCTTAGATGTATACGGGGGACCATATCTAAAACTGAACCGATTTTCTGCACGGAAAATCCTTTAAGAAACAATATTTCGTATGCTTTGTAGCATTAAATGTAACTTGAAAAAACCATTACAGAGAAAAAATAAATTTTTCTGAAATTTGACCTCGCCCCCTACCTCCAATTTTCATTAATTTTTTTTTTAATATTGTGGGTCACTACTCCCACATACTGGGGCAACATTTTCTGAGAAATTGAGAAAGATATATTTTTGACCTCTGACACTTGAGAAAGAACTACCCATCGATACCTCCATTATGAAACATTTCTAAATATTTCAAATTATATTCAGTCAAAATTTGGTATTTATCTGTCAACCCAATCAAAAGTTATTTACAAAAGAGTACAGATCATTCGATTTGTATTATAAAGAAATTGCACACAAATTTAAAAAATCCACCAAACTTTGATAGCCTCTCCTGAAAGACTACTTTTTTGCACTTAGCATAGGGTCCGAATATTTAATATCGACCTATGAAGTTAATTTTTGGCAAACATTTTTATATTTTTTGGGAAAGAAAATTTTACGAATTGCTCTCGAACGTCTGAACCAATTTTTGCAAACTTTACTTTGTTTTAAAGCGGACACAATGCGCCTGTTTTTTTGGGAGACTCATTTTTTGTAAAAGTTATGGACGAAATACCAAGACTATTCTGACAATTTTCGTTTGTTTTTGCAAAACACTGCACAGTGGTACGAATACAAAAAGGGGAAATAATTCGAACGTTTCTTAACCAAACAACCGATTGCGACCAAACTTGGCATGGTAGATGAAGAGGTGTAGGCAAGTTATGGTTTATATTTGGGCCCCTTATGTCAGACAGGGGCGGAGCCAGAGAGCCTCAAAGTTGGCCACATTGGGTGAAGAAAATGTTCAAGCGCGTGTAACACGTGTTTCTCTTCGAATTTATAAAATTTCTTTTTGTGTGTGCTCTACTAACTGAGGTCTACAAAAAATATTTTGTAAATATCGGAGCACAGTAGGCACCGATTTCATCCGTATCAACATGTCATGTTCGTTCGATATACCCAATAGCACAAACATTATGAGCACTTGAAGTTATATTAAAAAAAATCAGATTTTTGTCAATTTTTTTAAGGGAAAAAGTATTAATAAAATTAATCAAGTGGTCATAACTTTTGTACTATTGGGTATATCGAATTTTCTACAAAGGATTTTTCAAAAAAAAAAAATTTCGTAAAAATTTTTTTATTGTGTCCTTTTAAAACAAAGTAAACTGTGCAAAAATCGGTTCATCCGTTCGAGAAATGTATATTTCAGAAATTTTTTCAAAAAAAAAAATTAAAAAAAAAATTATAGCGAGATCTTATTTTATCTATTTGTAACTGCTTATTTTAGCCAAAAATAAACTACATAGGTCGATATTAAATAAAATGGAGTTATCGATATGGGAGCTATATATAAATCTGAACCGATTTTGACCAATTTCAATACGCAAGGATGGATGCAAGAATGTACTCAGTACCAAATTTAGTTAAATTGCGGATCGGTGTTAAAGTGTATGCAGTAGACACAGAGAGGAAAAAACTTTCCCAATTTAAAGATTTGAACCAAATTCGTCTAAATCTTTAGAATAAGTATATTTCATATTAAAACGTTAAAAAAAATTTCTTAACTTTTGTAAGTAAATGCTTAATTTTAAACATAAAATATACTTATCATAAAAATAACGAAATTTTTGACTCCAATCTTTAAATTAAGGAAGGGATTTTTTCTCTCAGTGATAAATTGTTACTACTATTTTTTTAGGAATATTGCAAAATTTTTCCAATAGGGATGATATGATTTTGAAGTGACGTTTCGGCCATTTGTAATATGTCATGATCTGTCATTTGTTTTTCATTATATTCAGTAGTGTTTACAATTTCATCATGGAGAGATATACGCAAGAACAACGTTTATAAATTATTCAGTTTTATTATCAAAATAATCGTTCTCCAATTGGAACTTTTCGTGCGCTAAGTCAATTTTTATTAAATCCAAAAAAACACTTTCCAGTCGACCTACGACCTTGACTTTCATGAGCAATATTTTAGCTCTCGTTAAGAGCTATCTTTTTGCCATCGACCGATTCCCGATCCGAAGTACTGTTAAGGAGCTAGAGCAAAAATAAACTTTCCGTTCACATTTGAAAATGATGCTGTCCATTTTTTTTAAATCCAAAAAAAAAACACTTTTCAGTCGACCTACGACCTTGACATCCATGAGCAATATTTTAGTTCTCGTTAAGAGCTATATTTTTGCCATAGACCGATTGTGGCTACGTGCCACACAGGAAATGAAACAATTGAATTGTTGCGAGAAAAGTTTGGAGATTCGATTATTTCAAGAAATTGTGATATTGAATGGTCTTTAAGAAGTTGTGATTTAACACCATTAGACTTTTTCTTGTGGGGTTGTTTGAAGTCATTGGTCTTTCGAAATAATCCAGACTCTCTTCAAGCTTTACAAGTCAATATTGAACGTGCCATTCATGGCATACGACTTGATTTAGTGGAAACAGGGCTCGAAAATTGGATTCATCGAAATCGTTCCTGCAGAAGAAGTCGTGTAGGCCATTTGAATGACGTTTTATTTAGAACTTAATTGTATCTCTTGAATTTCCTTAACAATAAGTGTGTTTTTTTCAAAGAAATCATATCGCTCTTATTAGTAAACCCTGTATGCACTTAAAGCTGAATTATTTCAATTTTTAAAATACTACAAAAATAATCAATAGGCTTTCCAGCGACAAAGTGAATACCCTTAATGCGGTTAGTACTTAAAGCTAGAAAAATAGAGTAGGGAGCTTTTGGTAAAGCAGGGAGTGGAGAGTGGTAATACGAATAAACAAAAGGGGTTAAATAAATGAGATTAGTTTATTAGATTAAAAAGTTAAATGAATTTGTGGTTTACCTCTGATCTGCATATATGTATACATACAAATATGCATATGTATGTATATATGCATATGTTGTATGGTATGGTAAGATGAATGTATGCGATGATGTGTGTGTGTGGTATGTGAGTTGAAAGGATATACAAATTCACCGTTAATATAAACACACGCACACACACAGGACACGTGTGTGTAAACAAATAGTTTTAGTATAGAGAGTGGCGAATGGGTTTGTTGGTGTTGTAGTGGTGGTAAAGGCAGTAGAAAAGCAAATAATTGTTGTTTTTGTTTTGTTTATATTACGGTTGTTTAGTAGCAATACGAGTAGTAGTAGCCCATAGTTGTAGACCGCATTGGTGAGTATAGGAGTAGTAGTAGCAGCAGCATCGGTGGATTTATAACGGTGTGAGAAGAGTAAGAAGTAGTTGTAGTAGCAGTAGTGGCGGAGAGTAGAGTGTTAAAGTTGTTGAGTGTCATTAGTAAATTAGAGACAATTGTAGCATTGGATTTGTCAGGCATTTAGTTTGTTGATTGTAGTTGGCGGTTACATGTGTGGTTGTTGATGTTGTCATTGTTGTACGGTGTGAGAGCCAGAGAGGATGACATAGGCCAGGCCCACCATGTGTTTTAATTTAATTGTTAATGTGCGTGTGTGTGTGAGTTTTGTTGTTTTTGGTTGGTTTGTGTTTGAGATGTTTGGTGTGAGAGTATAATAGATTTGTTGTTTGTATTTGTATTGAGCGTGAGTCCAGAGCAAAGCAAATAAAGCATTTAGTTGTTGTGTTATTTTTGTTTTATTGCACGCACACGCACACACAGGCAAGTGGAGAGCAATTGCACAAAGTTGAAGAGAATAGAGAATAGAATACAAAGTTTATGATTAGATTTGCTTTAAACGATCCCAGGTCCATGAACTGAGGACAGATGGCAAAGAGGGAAGGAGGGTTTGAATTGAAAATAAAAACAAAACAAGTTAAAAGACCAGAGAAACAAATGCAATGCCAAAAACGGGACCAAGGGGTCAACCGGAAAAAAGGAAACGGAAGACCAGAGAACAAAGTAATGGCGGAAAGGGCAATAACGACATTGTAGTTATTTCGCACGAGGCAGAGAGTGAGCAAGGGGGGAGCAAAAGGGGTTATTTATTACATTACACAGTAGTTATTGTTGTTGTTTATTTTTTGGGCAAAACAAAATTGGACGTGAGAATTTTGCAATTTTTGTTATTGTAGTTGTTGGTGATAATGGCAAGGAAGCGAATTGGTTGAGGGTGTAGTGGTGTGTGTGTTTGGTAATGGCAATGTGTGCGTAAATAAAGGAAACGGAAATTCAACGCGCGCGTTTGTGTGTGTAAATAAACGAATGAATGAGTGTATGATTCATACGTATAAAGGATGTAGGGAAAAACGGATATACGGTTTTGTTTCAAATAAATGTAGGAAAGTGTATGAAAGTATGTATGTGTGTGTGGTTATTTGTAAATGTATTCATTTTGGTTTATGTGTGCGTGTAGACGGATGTAAGTGTAAGAGTTTAATGGCATGGAAAGCAGGATGGATGATGGTAGTTGGTTTGGTTGTTGTTTGTTTTCATTTTCGGTTTATTTTTTCCAGTTTTTGGTTTATAGGATTGATGATTATATGAAAGGATTTTTTATAGTTTCCCATAAAAAAAACCCAATGTAAGGCGAGCGCATATTTAAGAGAAAAGAAAATTTGGGGGGAAAAGAAAAGAAAGAAAGAAAAAAAACACAAAAAGAAAAATTGTGTTTTTTTTGGGGGGGAAAGGGTTTGTGTTAGATTAGATTTTTATTTCGTTTGCATTTAATAAGAAGTAATTTTGTTTTATTACATCAAAAGCAAAACGAAAAAAGAAACAAAATACATAGAGAATGAGAGCTACAATGTAAACAAAAACCAAGTGTAATAAACAACAATAAAAGAAAAATAATAGCAAAAAAGAAAAACAAAACAAAAAGGAAAGCTTTTTTATTAAAATAGACACCGAGTAGAAAAGGATTATGTTTCCCAAAACGTATACAAGACTGTCTTAATTAAATGTAATTATTATTTTGCAAAGATTTGAAAGCGTAAAAAGTAAAGCGATTAAGAATTTTTTCTTTGTTAAACAAAAGAAAAACACGTCTGGACAAAGTTTTTAAGCATCTCAATGAAAAAGTTAATAAGCTGTGAAAAATTAACGACTGTTGGCAGAGAAAAAATGTTTACATGGGATACTTTTCAAATTAATTTGGTTTTTCTAGAAACAAAAAAAGTTACTGAACTTTTTAAAAAAACGTATGCTGAATTTAGGATCATTATGTTGACATGAAAAGGGTTTTCTTTTAATATTTTAATTACTGCGAAACTGATTGGTCATAGATAATGTTGTTGTACGATGTGTTTGCTTAAAAAAGTCGAATTATTTAGTATCTTAATTAATTACTTCGGCAAAGTTGTGTTACCTTTTAACACAGATTTTTTGTTTAATTTGTTGTCAGAGAAAGATTGTTTATTTATCTTTATGCAGATGTTTATTAATACTTTAAGAAAAGGGTCACGAATTCTTTATACATTTATTTATTTATTACTTAACGAGTTATCCAATAGGGATGAAATGATTTTGAAGTGACGTTTCGGCCATTTGTAATATGTCATGATCTGTCATTTGTCTCTCATTGTATTCATTAATGTTTACAATGTCATCATGGAGAGATATACGCAAGAACGACATTTACAAATTATTCAGTTTTATTATGTTCTCGTTTTCCAATTGCAACTTTTCGTGCGCTAAGTCCATTTTTTTAAATCCAAAAAAACACTTTCCAGTTGACCTACGATCTTGACACCCAATATTAGCAATATTAGCAATATTAGCTATCGTTAAGAGCTATCTTTTTGCCATTGACCGATTCCCGATCCGAAGTACCGTTAAGAAGCTAGAGCTAAAATAAACTTTCACATTTGAAAATTATGCTAAGTCCATTTTTTAAAATCCAAAAAAAAAAGAAACACTTTCCAATCGAGAGCAATATTTTAGCTCTCGTTAAGAGCCCACTCTTTGCCATTGATCGATTGTGGCTACGTGCCACACAGGATATGAAACAATTGAATTGTTGCGAGAAAAGTTTGGAGATTCGATTATTTTAAGAAATTGTGGTATTGAATAGCCCTCAAGAAGTTGTGATTAAACACCATTAGACTATTTCTTGTGGGGTTATTTGAAGTGATTGGTCTTTCGAAATAAACCAGACTCTCTTCAAGCTTTACAAGTCAATATTGAACTTGTTATTTATGACATACGACATGATTTAGTGGAAAAAGTGCTCGAAGATTGGGTTCATCGAATTCGTTCCTGCAGAAGAAGTCGTTGAGGCCATTTGAATGACGTTTTATTTAGAACTTAATTGTATCGATTGTACTTCACATTAAATAAAAAACTTTTGAATTTCCTTAACAATAAGTGTTTTTTTTTTCAAAGAAATCTTATCACTCCTATTGGAAAAGGCCCCCATAATACACTTTTATGGAAAACCAAAGGTTTTTTTAAATATATAATATGTTTTGTGTGGGAAGTTCCAAAAGGGGTGTAGCAATTTTTTCTCCACATGTTAACCCTTTGTGGGGGAGGTAGTAGAAGGGGTGGACCAATGTGGGTCATACTCGGAGTTAGTCTGAGATAGGATTAAATATTACAACATACCAATTTTTAAGTCGATCTATTATTCATTTCGAGAGTTATCGTTCGCTCCAACAAGACAGACGGCCGGCCATCGCTCAAATGAAATAACATGTCCTGGAATGGATTTTTGCCGAACATACTTATGGCCTTAGGTCACTCCTTCGATGTGTAACACTTTCGGCCCGCAGCCAAGGAAACATTCCCTCCTCTACTAAAGTGTATGGGACCTTAAACTTAAAAAGTTACAATTTTGCGAAAACAATTTAATATTTAAATCGATTTAAGTTCAAAACTAGTTGAGATATCGCCATAAAATTTTGTATCAAAGGGATCTTAAAATAGTGGATATATGTTTGTTGCCATATTTTTTTAATTAGGTACCAAAACGTGGTCAATATATATTACAAAATGTGAGAATTTTGCACAAAAATTGCCATCCCTCAGACTTTAGTTATCATAAAGAGCAGATACTTTTCAATTTCAGAATTATGTAAAATTTTTTTTTTTTTGAAGATTGATGGATTGAGACTAGATTTCGTAAAAATCTGTCCCCAGTGCCATAAAGGGTTCCTTCTCATACGATTTCATGATGCTCTTTAGGCCATAGCCGATCTGACTGAAATGCACATTCATAAAGTTCCCTGGAAAAAGTTCACATGTAGATATAGCCTCAGAAAAATATTCTCTTCTATCTGAATAGATGGTAGCTCACGAGAGAATTATTCGTTCGTTCAATTTAAATCGGAAGCGAGCGAGTAATACCTTCGTATACAATAGTCATTCGACGATGGATATGAACATAGAAGCTCTTGGATTTTCTAAAAATGTTCTAAAACAAGGCTCTCACTCATTTAAATTGGAAGAGAGTGAGAACGGCACAATGGTAGTTCGACGACAGAGATGAAAAGAGCGCTCTCTGATTTTCTACAAGATAATTGAAAACGAGAAAATCAATTTAAATCGAATGCGAGTGAGTATTTTTTTATCCTCTCACCATAGAGAGGAGGGTATATATCATTTGCTACGAACAAAAAGTGTAACACATCGATGGAGTGACCTAAGAACCTAAGTATGTCCGGCGGATATCCGTTTTGGGTCATTTTAAGACGGATGAGCAATGTCCGTCCGTCTGTCTGCTGGCTGGTGCACACGATAACTCTCGAAAGGAGTAACCGATTGACTTAAAATTTGGTATATTTGCTTCTATCTCCGGCTAAGTTCAAAGATGGGCCATATTGGTCCACTCCTTCTAGTACCTCCCCTACAAAGGGTTAACATTTAGTGAAATATTGATTGTTTAATAACTTCTATACTACTAATTGCAATCCCCTGAAATTCTACATATAGTATTAGTTTGTTAGTCACTATTACCTCGAGAAAAATGGGAGAAGTTCCACGCCCCTTTTGGTACCTCCCACACAAATGGGCAATTTTGAACCAAAAGTTAATAGCATATAACTTTATTACCTGTGCAGACAAAGACTTGCAATTTTGTAGAGTGTATTGGTTTAAAAGTAGCTACAATACAGTGAAAAATTGGCATTATTGCCATGCTCCTTTTGGTACCTCCCACACAAATGGACTATTTTGTACCAAAAGTTACCAGCTAATAACTTTAATACCAGTGCATACAAATTCTTGAAATTTGGTACAGTGTAATGCTTTTATAGTACCTAGAGTCCAGAGAAAATTGGGCGTAATTGGCCCGGCCCTTTTTGGTACCTCCCACACAAATGGACCTTTTTGTACCAAAAATTAACAGCTTTTAGCTTTAATACCAGTGCATACAAATACTTGAAATTTCGTACAGTGCAATGTTTTTATAGTACCTAGAGTCTAGAGAAAAGTGGCCGTCATTGGCACGCCCCTTTTGGTACCTCCCATACAAATGGACCATTTTACACCAAAAGTTAACACCTTATAACTTTAATATCAGTGCATACAAATACTTGAAATTTTGTACAGTGTAATGATTTTATAGTACCTACAGTCCTGTGAAAAGTGGCCTTTTGGTACCTCTCATACAAATGGACCATTTTGTACCAAAAGTAAACAGCTTTTAACTTTAATACCAGTACATACTTTAAAGTTATTAAATGCAATTTAAATTGATAATAATTTAAATAAAACAAAAAAAAAAATAAATGTGCTAATATTTTTTTGAGTCTCAATGTGAATCTCGAGTCGGTTTACCCGACTGAACTTTCTTACTTGTTACAATTGTCATTTGATGATGGAGCAGAAAAAAACCCTTCCCGATTCTCTAAATCTGTTCGAGATGTTATACATTTTTTCAGAGACTGCATATCCCTTAACAATAACTGAAAACATTTTAAAATAGGATTTTTTCATTAATTTTATCTAATCCTCAATCGCTTTACTTTTCCCAATCAAATCCTCCACAGAAGAGAGAAAAAAAACAAGACAAAAATTTCACTACATATAAGACAAACATCACAAATTAAATTAACGTAAAATAATTTTGTATAAAAAACTTAAAACGTAACAACATTGCCAGGAATAAAACTTAAAAACCTCAAATGGGATAAAAAGAACAAAAACTTACTCTGTATCCGTAATACTCGTCAGTGGGGCCAAAGGTTGCATTGGCGCTATGCTGGAGGTGGGCGGCGATGAACCTCTCGAACTGTGCCGGGAACCATTCAACGTATGACGTCCCATTAAACCGGGATTATTGATGTCATTCACCATACCGCTGCCATTGCTGGAACCTATGTGATGTGAATGATGGCCATTGAGTATTTGCTGAGAACCTCCATGCAGCGAGGGCGAATGGGAATGTTGCAGACTTAATTTGCGGGCGGTGGTGGTGAGATGATCCTCCTCGGCTGTGTAGGGAAAATGATAACCGTTCTTATCGGAATTTTCCGACAAACGATCCGAATGATGATCCTGATGATGCAGTCGCTGCTGTTGTTGTTGATGCTGCTGCTGCTGCTGTTGATGATGATAGTCATTGCGTAGCAATGAATGCACCGAATGTACGGAATCAGTGCCGTACATTGGTGGAGGTTGATGCTTTTTCAGACTATAGTGATTTTCTCGAGACCCATAAATATCGGGTGCTATGCGATCCTTAGACATATAGGGTGAACCCAAAGTTCTTTGTTTGTCGTAAATACTATCGCTAAGATAGGCATTGTCATTGTTGAAAGTACGCATGTGATTGACAATTTGTGTGCCCCCATTGCCATTGGCACTGCCACCATTTCCGCTGCCACTACCATTGCTATTATTCCCGTTGCTGCCGTTGTAGTCATGTTCGCTGCCATAATGACTTGGCGGTTTGTAGTTTGTTATGTTTGGAGGGATGCCCTCATATTGCACATAGTTATCGGGTCTTCGTCCGTAGAGACTTTCTCTTTCCAAGGCATCATAACTCTCCGAGGGTCGAGCATTTTGTAGATTCTCCAATATGGAGGGAGTCATATTGATTTTATTGTGATGCTGCTGCAGGTAAGAGGTATCGGTGAGATCAGGATTGGGCAAGGGGTTGGGGGAGATGGTCATTTTCTGGCCATGATGTATATGTTCATTGTCCGACTCGGTATTCTGAGACCATCTACCCATATTTGGAGGAGACTGTAGATATGCATCGGGCAGTTGACTGGACCAGCGTGGGGCATAGACTGGCTTATTCACACTGGGGAAGAGCTGAGGACTTTGCACAACATTCAGCTCTGGAGGGGTGGTGGCCTGTACATGTTCCGTGATATTAGGCAAATACGAGGGAGTTATACTAACAGCCGTACTGCGATGGGTACTGGTGGCTGTGCCAGTGGTGGAGGAACGATTGGTCCTGGACTCATCATCATCACTAGAATGGCTAGAGGCCAGCTCCAACGAGCGACCATCGGTTTCCGATCCCGAATCGGAATCTTTACGATGATGGCGTCGGGATTTTCCCTCCCTCTGGCCACTGGTGGTGGATGAGTCAAAGCCCCTGAGGAAACTTGGAGCATCCGAATTCGAATTGTAATTTGAGGTGGATGTCGAAGTCTGGCGCAATTGACCATCACTGGGTGAAGAAATACTTTAAATTTGTTAGAATTCCTTTGCCAAACACAGAGTAGGGAAAAATTCGCTTAACTTACCTATAAGGACTGGAACTAGTCTTGGCCGTGCTCCTCGAAGTGGTGCTCGAAACACTTATACCCACGTTTCTTCGCTGTGTATCATAACCATTGGCATTGAGAAAGTTATTGGGTCTTGTGTTGGCGCCATTAACATTGTGCGAACTATTGCTGACAACCATCGACGAATCTAGCAGGGGCACTTTGCGACCCATACACCTTAAGAATGTCCTTTGTAGATTTTCTCTCACCCTTTTGTTAATGATACAATAGCCAACCAAACAGAAAATGGCATGAAGCACTACCACACCCGACAGTAACATGCTAAGGAGTTGTGAACTTTCCGAGGCGGCCAAGACAGCCAAAACCCACATCACTCCCATCAGCGGCAAAGAGACCACCGAAAGCCACAGCAGAGTACGCAAGTTGCCAAAACCGAGAACATGATCCTTAAGGGTAAAGGCGGCCTTCACCGAGACGAAGAGTATGAGCAGGTTGACCACAGACATGCCGGCGATGGGCCCTACCAGCCACCAAACAACAGGTTCATAGACGGAAAGCCAGCAGCTAGATAATATGGGAGGAGAGAAGGAATGAGATAAAGGTTAATAAATAGAGTACAATCATTTGTGGGAAACAATATTAATGTGTGGCGAGATATGGTGCAGTTTGACAAAGATTTTACTTTGAAATATACTGTCTAGGAGCTCTTTTTACATTACCCATTCGTTTTAAGACTATAGTTAGTATCCTACATATAAAGTGGAAAATTCACTACAGTGTTCCAAGAGGAAGAAGTCAACTTTTAATTCAAATGATATTAGGTAATGCAAAATGAAGTCAATATTGAGACAAGAATAAGTTGGGTTATTTACTGCTTAGCATACGATAAATTGAGTTATCTACTACATAGTGGAGGACCAATTGCGTTATCTATTCATTACTAAACGAACAGTTGGGTTATATACTCTTTAGTAAAATAACAACTGGTTAATCTACAGCTCAGTAGACGTAAACCTGGGTTATCTACACCTTATTTGACGATCAGCTGGGTTATATACCCTTTAGTAGAGGGCTATATACTCCTAGTAATATATCATTTGGTTAATCTACAGCTCAGTAGACGTTCAGTTGGGTTATCTACCACAAGTTGCGTTACTTGTTCTTAGTTGACGCCCCTTCGGGAAATGAAATGTGAATGTAGCTGAGTCTTTTTATCCCAGTATTGGCTAAAGTGGGACCTATCACTGATCATAGATCACGTAGGGAATGACTAGTATCAGATAATTAGGTATACGACAAGTTTGGTTATCTATTTTATAGTAGAGGACTTGTTGGGTTATCTATTCCTTTGTAGTGAACCAATTCGGTTATCGACAACTTAGTAAAGTACCAGTAGGTTTATCTATTGCTTCGTAGACGCACAGCTGTGTTATCTAATCCTTAGTAGACGGTCAATTGTGTTATTTACTCCTTACCAAGCGGCCAATTGGGTTATCTAAACTTTAGTAAACGATTAGTTGGGTTATCTACTCCTTAGAATAGGAACACCTTAGTTGACGACGAGTTGGTTTATCTACATTTTAGTAGGGGCCCGGTTGGATTATCTACGTATTAGAAGAGTGTCAGGTGGTTTATCTACGTCTTAGTAGAGGGCCAGTTGGATTATCTACGCCTTAGAAGAGTGTCAGCTGGTTTATCTACGTCTTAGTAGAGGGCCAGTTGGGTTATACATTCCTTAGTAGACGACCTGTTGGGTTATCTAATTATTAGTAGACGACCTGTTGGGTTATCTAATTATTAGTAGACGACCTGTTGAGTTATCTACTTCTTAGTAGACAACCTTTTGGATTATCTACTCCTTAGAAAAGGAACAGTTGGATTGACTAATCCCTAGCTGATGACCAGTTGGGTTATCTAATCTTTAGAAGAGGGACAGTTGTTATCTACGCCTTAGTTGAGGGTCAGTTAGGTTATCTACGCCTTATAAGAGGGCCAGTTGGGTTATCTTCTAGAACCAGTTGGGCTATCTACTCTTTAGTAGAGGGCCAGTTGGATTATCTACGACTTAGTAGAGGGTCTCGCCTTAGTAGAGGGTTAGTTGGGTTATCTACATCTTAGCAGACGACCAGTTGGTTTATCTCCTCCTTAGTAGACGACCTGTTGGATTATCTACTCCTTAGAAGAGGAACAGTAGCATTGACTAATTCCTAGTTGATGACCGGTTGGGTTTATCTACTCTTTAGAAGAGGGACAGTTGGGTTATCTACGCCTTAATTGACCGTCTGTTGTGTTCTTTAGTAGAGGGCCAGTTGGATTATCTACGACTTAGTAGAGGGTCTCGCCTTAGTAGAGGGTTAGTTGGGTTATCTACATCTTAGCAGAGGGCCGGTTAGGTTATATATTCCTTAGGAGACATGTGGGGTTATCTACACCTTAGTAGACGACCTGTTGGTTTATCTACTCCTTAGTAGACGACCTGTTGGATTATCTACTCCTTAGAAGAGGAACAGTAGCATTGACTAATCCCTAGTTGATGACCGGTTGGGTTTATCTACTCTTTAGAAGAGGGACAGTTGGGTTATCTACGCCTTAGTTGACCGTCTGTTGGGTTCTTTAGTAGAGGGCCAGTTGGATTATCTACGACTTAGTAGAGGGTCTCGCCTTAGTAGAGGGTTAGTTGGGTTATCTACATCTTAGCAGAGGGCCGGTTAGGTTATATATTCCTTAGGAGACATGTCGGGTTATCTACACCTTAGTAGACGACCTGCTGGATTATCTACTCCTTAGAAGAGGAACAGTTGTATTGACTAATCCCTAGTTGATGAAATGTTGGGTTTATCTACTATTTCGTAGAAGGAGAGTTGGGTTATCTACGCCTTAGTATATGGCCAACTGGACTATCTACTCTTAGGTAGAGGACTAGTTGGGAACATTTTTCGAAGATCAAAGATTAAATACTAAACATTTAATTGTGACTTACGCTATCGGACATTGAAGAGTCAGTAACTGTAGGTATTTTTGTAGACCAGTACTTGGATACGTCACAAGGTGGAAATTCACAATTGGGTTATCAACTACATAGTAAAAACCGGTAGGTTTATCTACTGCTTAGTAGACACCCAGCTGGGTTATCTTTACCACAGTAGACGCCTAGTTGGGTTATCTACACAGTGCTAGACGGTCAGTTTGTTTATCTACGCGTTAGTAAACGAATAGTTGTGTTATCTACTCATTAGTAGAAGAAAATTTGGATTGTCTACTTCTTAGTTGACTACCAGTTGGGTTATCTACTCCTTAGTAGAGGGCCAGCTGGGTGACCTACTCTTTAGTAGAGGGTCAGTTGGGTTATCTACACCTTTGTAGATGACCAGTTGGATTATTTATTCCCTAGTAGATGACCTGTTGGATTATCTACTCCATAAAGGACGATTGGATGGGGTGCTTAATCCTAGATATAGTACCAGTTGGGACAAGTTTTTGAAAATCAAATACTAATACCAGTATTTGGAAATGTCACAAGGTGGAAATTAGCCACATCCAGAGAAGACTAAGATATATTAAAGTTACCGGTTGTTTTCATGCAAAAAGGGTCAATCTGCGAAACGATCCCTGTCCTTAATGGATCTATGACGCGTTCTATGCACGGTACAAAGTACCATTTAAATTTTCCGTAGGATAGTTATTGACGCAACTGTTGCTGGTGATTTTGGGATGCTACGAAATGAAATAGTTTATTAGTCGTTTTAAGGTTAAAATACCAGCATTTGAAGTAAAAATAACTTGCTCCATGTAGGATACTACCAGTTCGTTTTTAATTCCTTTTTCTGCCGTGTTCACTGACATAGCAACTGGCGTTTTGTTAATACGAAATGTAGTCAATTGACCACTTGGTAATACAAAAGAAGTTTCATAAATTACTTAAAAGTTTGGAACCCATATTGAAGAATAAGTTTTGTTTGATTTTTGGTATGGAACTACATATTCATATTTAGCATTTTCATGTTCAAAATAATTGGCTTTTGGTATGCGGAACTATTGCTGTTTATTTTGGAACTCTAACGAAATGACTCGCAGTCGGTATAATAACTTAAAATACCTGCATTGGAAGTTATAATTGCTTGCTTCCTCAACGATACTACTATTTCTTTATTAATTTATTTCCCTACAGAGTTCAATAACGAAACGACTAGTGTCTGAGTAATAACAAAGATTACAAAAGGGAGTCAATGTAGGCTTTACATTTTTAGATTCCAGATTCAAGAATACCACTTATTTCCTCCGTTGAGACATCCACTTTGTATTTGATATGTACTTATATTTTGGCACTGAACTCAATGCTGGTTTGCTGGTTCTTCATTACTTCCCTTTCCCCTTGGCTGCACTAAACACCTAATTCTTCGAATTGCAAATCAATCAATTTTCATACCATAATGCACACACACACACACACATGCAAATTAACCACCACACATCTTTGTAACGCTCTCCCTCTCGCTCTTCAAAGTCTAAAAAAGGATTCCTCACATCCTTTCACCAAAAAAAAAATACATACAAAACAGAATACACAAATCAATCAACGTTAGTTAGGTTGCCTGCAGAAGGAGGAATAGAAATAGAAGTAGGAGTTGGAGTGAATACTTACAACAGACTATTGCCGTACTCGTGTGCACGCACGCCCACCGATAAGCCCACAACGATGGCGGGCGCACCATAACCCATGGCAAAGTAGAAACCCATCGGACCATGATTAATATCACGCATCTCCGTTAGCATGCGATACAAATGCACACAGTCCACGGTGGTCCAGGCGAAGGCGGCCAACCAAAAGTAATGCAAACAAATCGCAATCAGTTTGCAGGGGAATTCATTTTCGAGCAAATTACGACGTGATTGCATGCCCACAAAGAACAGCAATTCGGCAAAGAATACGCACAACACGATGTTCTGATGAATCGTATTCGAATTGGTTTGCTGGCCGCGCAACAAGGCCAGCGCAATCAAGACGCTCAGGAGGACGGGTAACGAGACGAGGAATGCCGAATATGAGGTGATTTGCACCAGCAGCGAAGGTTCCGGTATGTCTTCGGGGTCGATAACATCGACAATAACGGCATAATTGGAGATGTGAGTGCAGGTACAGTTGACAATGATGGCGGGTGTTGCAGATCCTGACGACGAGGATGAAGAAGATGAGGACGATGACGAAGATGAAGCAGTTGGCAAATGCATGGTGTCATAGTCGGGTATGTCAGTTTGACAACCCAAACGCGTCCATTGATTTGTAAATGAATTCCAGCGCACACACTGAGGATTAGAGCGGGGTCCAAAGCGACCCGGTTCAATGTCCAGCCACATTTGCAGTTTAATGGGTTGTGACAGATGTGGTGAGCCCAGCGAACGATAGGATATATGTTTGGGAGTTTGCATTTGCTCGCTGGGATAGATGACCTCAACTTGGCGTTTGACCAAGCGACGATTGCGATAGAAGGCCTCATTTTCTCCCTTCTCCGATGAGTCTTCATGTTCTTCATGTGAATGTTGTAGTTCGTGCGACTGATCATATTGACCCATATCTTCTGGAGAGTTGATGACTTCTTCGCCGGAATTTCCATGGAATTCAATGTTATCATCAAAATGCACATTTATATGAGGCTCTTCGGGATCTTCTATTTCGACAGCTTCATTGCTGTCATGTTCCCGCGAGGAGGAGGATGAAGGCGGTGGAATTTCATGGGCTGTTATGCGAATATTCTCAATCATATGCTCATCACTTGCAGAATTGGAGGTGGAAGACTGCGATGTGCCCTGGCCATTTTTCTTGGGCACATCAAAGACCTCTATAAATTCCTGTTCACTGGACCCCGTAGCCGAGAAAGTCTTCTGTGATGATATCTTGCGGTAGGGAATTTCTATGCGTTTCTCTTCGGCTTCGGTGGAGGGCACGAGTATGGCCAGAGATAATATGGGAGAAGCTACTTCAATGTCCACTCCCCACCTGCGGGTAATGGTCTCATCAAACATATCAGGCAGCAGCTGACCCACATCCTTATACTGGGCATATGAGATAATAGCCTTATAGTCGTTAGAGCCATAGGTTACCTCATTACTTTCTGGTGGGGATATACCCAGCATATCTAGAGGCACTAAGACTTTGGAGAATTTATCGAATTTGCTTTTGTCTTGTATATAATTATTGTATTTGGGGAAAGTAATGACGGGCTTCTGCTTAGCCGAATGCTGCAGGAAACCACTGGTGTCCGGCAAGATTATACTTTCTGTGGTAAAGGCATTGGGCTTGAAATATTTAGTTTTATGATATTCACTCAGCTGCTCAGGCTCGTAACCAAACAAGGATTCGGCCGTGACTATATCCAAGCCAAAAGCCATATTGGGTTGCACAATTTCAAAAGGATTGGTATAGGTATCATGCTGAGATCGCGCCAAAATAACCATATACTTGTTGAATGCATCCAGCAGATCATCGGGACCTCTTTGTATTAGCTCGGAGGCTCTCTTCCATTCGCTACTGTATTTACGATCTAAAATAACACTGGCCGATTCCACCAGATTCTTGATGAAGTATTTATCTTGAGAGTGCGTCAAATTCAAGCCATTCTGCATTAGTTCATAGTTGATAAGTTCTTGTAGCAGACCCTCTGTTACCAGCAGATCGGCTCCATATAAACGATCATGAGAGAATTTGGTTTCATCCGAAAGATATTCCATTTCCAGTTCATGAGACCAAACATTATTATTCTCATTGAGTAGAAATGAAGATTCCATTTTGTAGCTTCGATGATCTTTGGTCAGAGGCTTCTTATTCATCTTGGTGCGGTCTACGGTAGTGCAAGCTTTCTGGAGATTCTCTGCTGTCTTAATGGCCACAAAGGAATTGAGTTCCAGTTCCAGTTTTTCCAATTGCGATAATTGTTTTCTCAGCTCCACAAATGGTTCGGAGGTGCAGTTAAACATATCGGCTATATTCCAGCCTCCTGACATGCCATCACAGGTACGTTGTCCTTTGCCCTTCGAGGGCAGCGGGCAATTCTCCACGGTGGTGCTGCCCAAAGGAGTACGAGGCCACCAAACGCCCGCAGCAAAGGACCGCGGACAGGCATCATAGACCACTTCACAACCATTTAGGGTCACTTCGGCATAAGGATTGGAGCAGGAATCACACCGTCTTCCTATAACACCTTCACGGCATTCACATTGTCCTGTCAAAGGATTACAGGCACTGTTAAAGGACCCAATGGAATAACAATCGCAGGGTATGCAGGCGGTTTCATTGGGGGGTTGATAGTGGTTAGTTTTGCAATGGCATTGTCCACTGGTCTTATGACAGTCTGGATGATAGCCTTGCTTGACGTTACACTTACAGGGTCCACACACTTTCTCACCCCACCAGCCTCCCGGGCAAGGTTGCTGCACTGTCTTCTCACAATACTCCCCGTGTTGATAAGTGGAATTGCATTCACAATGATAGCTCTTCGGTTCACTGATATTGGCTCGACATACTCCGGCGGCACAAGGTTTCACGGTGCAGATGGGCAGGCAATCTTGACCCACGTAGCCGGGCAAACATTCGCATTCAGCATGATCCCATGAAGTTGCACAGCTTGAGTGCGGAGGACAGGTCTGAGGACATTCGGCTTTCGATAGGCAACCATCTTCAACATTTTCCCTTATGGTGGGTCGCGCTAAAACCGACTGCGAAGCTCCAATGCGCACTTCTTGAATGCAACCTTCATAGGGTAGTAGGTCATCCACGTGGCCGATGGATATGTCGGGACTTCCAATGACAATTTTACCCACATATAAGCCTTGAATCTTTTGTGAGATTGGCACTGCGCCTGTACGTTGACCAAAATCTACGGAAAACTGCAACTCCGAACCCATCCATTTGATTTCCACACGATGCCATTCGCCATCAGCCAAAAAGGCTCCGGCCAAGAACATAGGTTCATTGTCGAATATGTAATAGAGTATACCATCCTTAAGGCATATTATGGCGGAACTGTTTTGTCCTATTTGGATTTGTATAAGGAAGGCATTCCTCTGTCGTGTCCTGATAGCCAAAGAAGTAACCCAAGGCATTTGTATGGGCCTGAGTAGAGGATTAAAACTTAAACTGCCATCTCCCGAAAATCGCCAGGGGGCGGGTATGGACTCCTGGCAATTATTGCCGGCATAACCTTCAGGACATTCACAGGTGTAAGTATTCCAGCCTTCATGACAAGCTCCACCATTGAAACAGGGTTCGGAGGAACACAAAGGATTGCGCTGAGGACAGCCGGAAATAGTGCCATTGTCGGCAACGTATGAATTCAAATCAATATAACGCTCATCTATGCGCAAGTCGGAAATGCAGCCCACATAATCCTGATTATCTATGGGGAAATGGGCGGGGATGCGAGGCAAGCCGCCTATCTGCAAAGGTCCAGTTAAATCCAAGAAACGATGACAGGTTTCGGTTAGCAGTGAACATCTTTTGTCTAGCTTCAGGGTGGTTTGATTAGCACAATTCCAGCGATTTCCGAAATTTCCCGCCAAAGCTATGGCTGTGTCACACTTATCCACTATTAAGGTCACTGTACGATTCAAATACATCAATTCCACTTCATGCCACTGGCCATCGGATATCTTACGATTTTGCATCACTGCAACTTTCTCACTGCGATCGCCCAGGGAGAAGGTAAAGGTAACATGACCTTGAACTATTTCCAGGGCCACAAAATCATGTAGTTCATTGTAGCGGCCATTGTATAGCAGCAAACCATTCTCATGTACTGTGGCAAATCGTAGCTTAATATTGAAACGATGACGCTGTTTCAAGCTCTCGAAGGTCAGGAAGGAGTTGCGGGAGAATGAACGAGAACGCAATTCACATGTGGCCGTATAGGGTGGTGGTTGGGAGCTCATATAGTTGTTCATGCAGGATAAACCACCCTCGCAAATGTCCGACATACAAGGCTTCAGTTTCTTAATGTCGGTCTCGCAATTAACTCCCGTATGAGAAGCCGGACAAACGCAGGTATAGCCACCCTCGCGACGTACACACGAACCACCATTCAGGCAGGGATCTGAATAACACAGATCTACTTCGGTATCACACAAATAGTGTTCCTTACTGCCGGTGAAACCTTCAGGACAGGAGCAGGCGAATGTGTTGACAGGATAAATGGGACGGAATAACACCGTATCGCTGTGTATGAAATCCGAAGCATTGCCAAATTTCAATACCGTCAAACATTCCTCATAGTTCAGGCAAGGTTCCCTCACACAAAGATTGTCATCGAAAGGCAAAACCTCCACGGTAGCCAAACGAGCCAGGATGGCCCTATTCAAGTACACTCGTTCTTGCAGATACTGCGGGGTATAGAATTCTTCGTGGGAAACATCAGGACGTTTGGCCGAAAAGCTGACATTTAATATGCGTGAAGTAACATCGGTATCATCTTGTATGGAAAAAATGAAAATATTCTCCTTGGGGCAGGGTATAATGGCAGCCAAGCCATCCAAAAAGAAGTTCAGCAAGGGCGAGAGAAAAGCTTCTTCGGTCATTTCATTCAAACGCACCGTAACCGAATTGAACAGCATATCCTCGGTAATGAGTCGTACAGCCAATTGCATGATGGCCTTAGCTTCATTAATGCCATCGGTGACGGACACCTCCATGGTGGCGAACTTCGGCACATTGGTATTCAATTGAGGACTTAAACTCAGTCCACCTGAGGTCTGATTGAGTCTAATCAAATTGGCATTATTACCCGAAAGTATACGATAGGTGAGTTTATCACTAACATCAGCATCAAAGGCCGGTATGCGTCCTATATCTCCACTCGGGAAATGATCACGGAAATTGTTGAATATCACCTGGAAGTCTCTCAGCACGGGAGCATTATCATTCACATCGGTAACCAAAATCTCAACATGAGCATCATTGCGTAGTGGAGGAGAAGCGGCGCGAATAACCAGTTCAAATCTCTTGCGATTGGACTCATAATCCAGTTCTGTCATAGTCAATAGCTGAGCTCTTTCCGATCCCGGTCGGGTAACCAAAGAGAAGGAGTTTGAATCATCACCACCTATTATACTATAATGGACCACAGCATTGACTCCCTCATCGGGATCGTGGGCATGGATCTCTCCCACCACCGAACCTACTGGAGAATTTTCCGGCACATACAAAGTAATCTTGTCCGAAGGAAAGGTAGGCGGAGAATCATTAACATCTTCCAGGCGTATCTGCACTTCCACTGTACTAGACATAGGCGGGGATCCCTTATCCACAGCAATAGCGGTCAAATGATAAATGGCCACACTTTCACGATCCAAATTTTTATTAGTTCGTATGGTGCCCGATGTTGGATCGACAACAAATGAACCATCTTCCACATCACGATCACTCAGCAAATATTTAATACGACCATTCAAGCCTATATCAGGATCAGATGCTGATATCTGCAACACTGAAGTACCCACCAAAGCATCTTCCAAGATGGAGGCTTGATATAGAGGATTTTTGAAATGAGGCGGATTGTCATTGACATCGGTGACGCTTATTTCCACATCAGTAGTGTCACTGAGAGAAGGATTGCCGCCATCTTTGGCCGTAACCGTCAACAAGTAACCACTGGTAGTTTCACGATCCAATAAAGCATTTGTTACAATGGCTCCAGTTTGAGCATTAATTGAAAATGGATCAGGACTACCCAGACCATTAATGCTTTCCTCATTTAGAGAGTAAGTTATCTGGGCATTAATACCCACATCGCTGTCGGTAGCAGACACAACCAATACAGTAGTGCCAACGGGAGCATCTTCAAAGACCGAAGCACTATAGGGAGCATTCTCAAAGATGGGAGCAAAATTGTTGGCATCTGTAATATTAATATTAACCGAAGCTGTATCAGCTCTTCCTCCCGAATCGGTGGCGGTGATTGTAAGCAGAAATCTCTTTTCCTGCTTGTAATCCAAAGACTGAGCAATAGTAATCAAACCACGACCATTTTGTGAGGTTATGGCAAAGCGGCCACGAGTATTGCCCGAAGTAATTTCATAATGCAAACGGGAATCTTCATCAGGATCGGTGGCTGTCACCGTACATACAGGTGTGCCTGGTGGCTGATCCTCACCCACATTAGCTTCATAGTATTTTGGGTTGAAAACAGGATCATTGTCATTAACATCTTGCACAGTTATCACCACAGTGGAACTAGCCGATTTTGGAGGAACTCCACCATCTTTGGCAATAACTTGAAAAGCGAAACGATTTTGTTCTTCACGATCCAATTGCTTAATGGTTTGAATCCAACCAGTACGGGCATCCACGGCCAAAGGAAAGTTATCATCTCTTTCGGAAATACTGTAGGCAATCTCGGCATTGGCTCCCTCATCACTGTCATAAGCTTGAACTCTTATGATGTTATAACCCACTGGGACATTTTCCAAAACCGACTCCTGGAATTGTGAAGTATAGAATCGCGGAGCATTATCATTGGTATCGATGACATTAACCAAAAGCTGCGTGGTATTACTCCTCGAAGGACTGCCACCATCTTGGGCTCGTATCACTAGACGATAGCTGCGTACACTTTCATAATCTAAAGGCTTAACCAAACTTACATCTCCACTCATCGAATCAATGGAGAATTGCGATTGTGTATTGCCACCAATAATGGCATAACGTATGGCCGCATTGTTGCCCTGATCCGCATCTGTGGCACGTATATGAGCGACTACATTGTCGTCACCCCACTGATCTTCCGGAACTTGGACTGTATAGGTGCGTTCGCTAAATTGCGGATAATTATCATTGTCATCCAGGATTTTTACTAAAACACTGGCTGTGGCAGTTTTGCGCTCACTTTGCGCCGAAGCCATATCCGAAGCTGTCACCACAATGTTATAGCTGTCAGAAGTTTCACGATCCAAAGAAGTACGGGTAGCAATGACGCCAGTACGAGCATCTATGCGAAAGATGGGTATTTCTTGATCCTGCAGAGTTCCAGTGCCATCTAAAAAAGAGAATAATATTAATAACATAATAATAATACGAGAAGAGGTAGCAATCCTGGTGAAGGGAGTAAAGGAAAAAAGAATGAAACCTTTGTTAGAGAAAGGAGGGGAAACGATAGAATAGGTACGGAAACGAGAAAAATGTGTAGCGGAAGGATGACAGGGTCAAAGAAACACTGAGAATAGGGAAAAAGTGAGGGCAATGTTCTGGAAAGAAGGGTTCCTACATTATAATCTTAGTCTTAGAGAATGTAATAGAATCGGTAGGGAAATATATATATATATCATTTCTTTTATATATATATATCTCCTAACGAGATGGCTGAACAGTTTCTTGGGCTCTTATTACTTTGAGGAGTTAGCTAACTTGGCTGATGTTGGACTCCCCCAACTTTTGAGCTTTTTCAAGCAATAAAATTGGTTCAACGGGAGGGATAACTTATGTTTTCCCTCACGTCCCTGTGGTAACGCAATAGACTGGATAGATAGTCTAAGTGAGTCAGTTTTACAGGCAGCTACTCTTAACCTAACCTAACCTGTCACACAAACGACATGTATGTAGTAGTGCATGAATAGGAATAGGAATAGAATCAAAAGATGAACCGATGTTGTCCATTTTCAATCCCAAGTTATCTGCAGCTATAAGAAGTATCTATACCAAATTTCAGTCGTCTAGATCAATTATTATGGACTGTAGCGTGATTACAACAGACGGACGGACAAACATGGCTATATCGTCTTAGAATTTTATGACGTTTAAGAATACGAGTATATATACTTTATGGGGTCTCAAATAATAATTTAGATGTGTTACAAACGGAGTGAATGAATATACCCCCCATACTATGGTGGAGTGTATAATCATTATGGGAATTGGGCATGGAGAAAGTGAAAGGAAGGGCAAGTTATATCACGAAGAAGGAATCATTTAATAGTTTAAGACTCAACAGAATAGTTTTATGTTTCCTCCTACTTACCCGTGATACTTTCTATGCCATAATCAATTTCAGCATTTTTTCCAATATCCTGATCCGTAGCTCTCAATGTAATGACAGTCGATCCCACAGTGGCTCCCTCACGTATCGAGGCCTCAAATTGTTCAGCTTCAAATGTTGGACTGTGGTCGTTACAATCCAAAACATTCACTTGCAAAGTGGTGGTACCCGATCTCGGCGGAAAACTATCATCTGTGGCCACAACACGGAAATAATGGACATCCATTAGTTCACGATCCAAACTAGCCGAAGTGGTAACAATGCCGGTGCGAGAGTCTACCTTAAATAAAGACTGAGAACGGGAGTCCAGCAAAGAGACCATGGAGTAAACCACGGGTGAATCTTCAGGATCGCGGGCTCGCACAGTGGTAACACTTGATCCCGCCGGTTGTTCCTCTAGCACAGAGGCCACATACAGAGCCTGCTCAAAGTAGGGCGATTGATTGCGCAATTCACGGCGCACTCGGCGGGCAATGTCGGTATCATTGAACTCCTGATAGTGGTAGACAATTTTCAAACGATGATCTGAGTCTACAATATCGCTACGTTCACAACGTATGTTAAAGGTAATGCTAACCTTCCACATGGACTCATGAATGCAGACATCACGACTGGCCACCAAATCCCGATTTTGATGTTCAATCACAAAACGTTCATCGTTCACATCGAGAAAATTCACTTTGCAATGTTGGCAAATGGAACGAGGCAAAAAGGCATTTAAGTTATTGATGAATTGCGATTTTCTCAAACAGATTTGATTCCATTTATCGGTGGTGTGAATGGCATACGAGGCATAGGTTTCCGAAATCCATTGCTTGGCCTCAGAAATGCGGCGATGTAAATTGAGAGCAGACGTCGAGGAAGAGGGCAAGCTCAATTCGGTTGTGAATAGAGATCTTCTTTTGCGGTTTAATATACGATGACGCATTTCATTGTCAAAGGAATTGCCAAAAATCAAATCACCATCCCGGAACTCATTGAGCGAATGATTGTGATTGTAGCCGACCAAAGAGTTGGAATGAGAGTTGCTATCCCGGAATTCTCCATATGTGCGTTGGTACTCCAGCAATGGATCTAATTCCTCCACAAATCGTCGACGTCTTCTTCGTTTCGAATAGCCGGTATCCTCCTCCTCATAGTGGCGAGCATGAATTTCCTCCTCCACTCGCCGGTCCTCGTTGCACGTGTGTCCGGACACAAAAATGCGTATGGGCAGACTGTAGTAGTCAATGCTGCGCAAACGATTTGAGGTTGAGTCCACATAGAAGGTGAACAGATTCGGATAGTAGATGCCATCGCATTTGAGAGATTTCTTCAGCTGGATTTGGCCATCCTTGTGATTGACAGCGACTAGATGATGCACAAAGTGAGCCGATTTGTGGGCATTAATTTTGTAATGGCGCTCCGAGCCCAATTTATAAACGGACGCATTGAATATCACCGTCCCCGGTGCGGCATCCTCGTGGACTATTATCAGATATGCACTGGAGATTTGTACTGTAAGGCAGATGATGGCAAAGAGTATTAAATGCGTGTAGGATGAAGGCATTGCATCAAAGTGGCGACGATGACGGCATCTTGGCGTTGATGTGGCTGCGTCGGTGGGTGCTGGTGGTGTGCCTTGGTTGTCGTGGTTCGTTACAAAGCCGCCTGGCACTCTCTTTAATGCGGCCAAAGCAGCAGTTGCTGTTGTTGTTGTTGCTGTTGCTGTAGTAGTTGATGGTGATTGTGGTGGTGTTGATGCGGCGGATACGGATGTTGCTGTTACAGCTGATGATGATGACGAGGACGACGACGACGCCTGTGATAGTGGTGGAGCTAATGGTGAGGATGTTGATGGCAGCCACTCTACCGGATGTTGTCGAAAACACATTTTGTGTGAGTGTAAGTGTATGTAAGTGTGCGTGTGCGTGTGTGTGTGTGTGGTTTTATCAAAGTGATAAATAAAAGTGTTCACAGTCTTTGGCTGTGTGTTGATGATGATGAGTGCTCTATGTGTGTGGGTAAGTGATGAGTGTCTTCTTCTTCTGCTTCAACTCTTAAGTGAGAGTGAAGTTTTGATGTGGTCAGTGTGTGGTCAAGACCGTAATTAACCACACATCAAAAATATTTCTTATAATTAAACAGCATTTGTAACTCTCATCTATGTGCTTTACGAAGATGTGTGTATGAGTGTTTGCGGCAGAGGTTTATGTAAAAAGCTGTAAAAAAATGCAAAAAGAAATGGATTGTGAGAAATAGTGTTAATTTAATTAAGTTCTTTGATAAATATAAATGTAAATTTAATTGATTCAAGATGTTTGAGAGATAGAAATTGAATATGCAGTCAAAATTATAAATATCGTTAAATTCCTAATGATTTCTTTC
Source organism: Eudasyphora cyanicolor (assembly GCA_963930755.1). Taxonomy (NCBI): domain Eukaryota; kingdom Metazoa; phylum Arthropoda; class Insecta; order Diptera; family Muscidae; genus Eudasyphora; species Eudasyphora cyanicolor. Next base: position 168,092,750 of record OZ005738.1, on the reverse strand, counting down.
ATGAATTTATATAAAACTAGCTCCACAGTTTCCTTCCTTGTGTCATTACGATGCGTTCTCGAGTGATGAGTTCACTAACGGACGATATTCTCTTATATATGGGGAATTTCACGACAAATCGACGGGTTAAAAAAAATCGTTTTGATTTTTCCCTGAAGAAACGCTTTGTGGAATTTTTTGAAATTTTTCCGAAAACTCATTCAGAAGTTATCGATATTTTAAAAATCGTTAAGATACCACTCTGTGCATCGGATTTTTTTGTCATAACTTTTTAAGTTATGGCCCGATTTGAAAAATATTTTTTTGAAATGTTGGTATTTTGCGGTGCTTTTTAGAAAAAATATTAAAAAATTGTTTATGTGAGTTTTCAAAATTTGAAATTTTAATGTAATTTTTTAAACTGTTTGTACGCTCCGATTTTTTTTAACTGCTATTAATTCTCTAACATATAAGCTTTGGATGCAAGGGGCCCTAAAATTATTTATATTTTTTTGAATTTTGTTTATATTTGAAAAAAAATTGCGTCTTGTGTCTTGAAGGCTTCGGAATAAATGTTCCATGTCAAAGAACAAAATAAAGGAGATACTTCATGAAGTATTTTTTCAAAAACGCCCGCACCCCTATTGGTCCCATTACCCCTGATAATCTTCCTACTTAAATAACTATATAGCAAAAGTAAAGATTTCATGTAAAAAGATCACTGTAGGAGCCCACAAAACGCTTTTATGGAAATTCTACGGTTTTTTAATACATATATATTTATTGGTCATGCATAAAGTTTTGTTTGGTCTTGAAATGTTCCTTTCAAAAAAATCAATAAATACGATGTTTTAAAAAACCCTTTGAATTGCCATAAACGTGATTTTGTCGAATACATCACTCAACAATTCATTAATTTCTTAATTTTGGTATACTCGTATAGTTATTTTTGTAGGGTGTTTTGGAAGAGTACTTCCTGAAGTGTCTCCTTTATTTTGTTCTTTAAGGTGGAACGTATATTTCGAAGCCTTCAAGCTACAAGCACAGTGGTTTGCAGCAATTCTTTTTTAAATTTTAAAAAATAAAAAAAATATGTAAATAATTTTAGGCTCACTTCCATCTAAAAAATTCGCGAAAATTGGACTGTACAAACAGTTTACGAATTTCAAAACTTAATAATCGCACACAAAAATGTTTTTAATATTTTTTTAGTTTTTTCTTCTGAAAATTACCAAAAAAATACCAACATTTCAAAAAAAACAAAGATTTTTTAATATGGACCATAACTTAAGAAGTTATGACCAAAAACTCGATACAGAGAGAGATTCCTTGACAATTTTTTAAATATCGGTATCTACAGAAGGAGTTATAGGATAAATTCCACACAGCGTTACTTCAGGTGTACTAAAAAATATAAACAAGTAAGAAAGTTTCAGTCGGGTAAACCGACTAAGGTATACCCTCACTTTGTGAGTAATGTAATATTGAATATTACACAAATTATTCTGTCAATTTTTGTGGGAGGTACCAGAAGGGGTTTAAGAAATACACCTATATTTCGCTGAAGAGTAGATACTTTAAATACATTGCACTGTGCCGAATTGTAACCGTTTATATGGACTGGTATATTAACGTTGAGATATTAAATTGTGGTATAATTTGACCATTTTGTGTGGGAGGTACAAAAAGGGGCGTGGTGATAACGCTCATTTTTCACTGGACTATAGACATTATAAAAGCATTACACTGTACAAAATGTCAAGTAATTGTATACACTGATATTAATGTTATAAACTGTTAACTTTTGGTGCAAAATGGTGCCTTTGTGGGAGAGGTAACAAAAGGGGCGTGACAATAACGCCCATTTTTCAATGAACTGTAGGCACTGTAAAAACATTACGCTGTACAAAATTTCTAGTATTTTTATACACTGGTATTAATGTTATAAGCTGTTACCTTTTGGTGCAAAATGGTGCATTTGTGTGGGAGGTACCAAAAGGGGAGCGGCAATAACGCCAATTTTTCACTGGACTGTAGGCACTATAAAAGCATTACACTGCACAAAATTTCAAGTATTTCTAAACACTGGTATTAATGTTATAAGCTTTCAACTTTTAGTGCAAAATGGTGCATTTGTGTGGGATATACCAAAACGGGCGTGGCAATTTCGCCCATTTTCCTCGAGTTGATAGCGACTAACAAACTATTTCAGAAGATTCGAATATAATAGCAGTTATTAAAGAATCAATATTTCACAACATTTTAACCCTTTGTGGGGGAGGTACCAGAAGGAGTGGACCAATATGGCCCATCTTCGAACTTAGCCGGAGATAGAAAAAAATATTACCACATACGAAATTTGAAGTCAATCGGGTACTCATTTCGAGAGTTATCGTGCGCACCAGCCAGCAGACAGACAGACACACAGACAGACGGACGGACATTGCTCATTCGACTTAAAATGACCCAAAACGGCCATCATGTCAAGCAACATTATTCTTATCGATCCTACTCCTGCTATATATCGGGTTATGCATAGTGAGGTTTGATTTTCACTATGGTTTTTTGACAGATCACTCGTGACTCATATCAAACTGCTTTTTCATTTTTGTTCAGTATCGTGTGGAAAGTCAGCATGGAAAGACTCACACCACAACATCGTCTCCAAATGTAATGAATGGGCTGTGGATAAACTCAATGAAAATCCGGTGGTTTATCGTGAAATTTTGCTCAGTGATGAAGCACATTTCTGGCTCAATGGATACGTTGATAAACGAAATTGTCGTATTTGGACTGATGAGCAACCCGATGAGTACCAAGAGCTACCAATACATCCATTAAAAACAACGGTATGGTGTAGGTTATGGGGTGGAGGTATCATTGCTGCATACTTCTTGAAAATAAGGAACGTCAGAATTTTACTGTGAAAACAAAATTTTATTGTGAACAAGAAAAATAAAAAAATTCAAGCGCATGGTCTCGGTGAGTTCTGGCTTCAACAAGACGGCGCTACGAGCCATACAGCACCCGAAACAACGACCTTGTTGAGAAATCATTTTGGTGAGCACTTCACTTCACGTTCTGCTACGGTAAATTGGCCACCTAGATCGTGCTATATCAAACCATTGGACTAGGACTTCTGGAATAAGCCAGACGCTTTGGAAGCCAACATTACTCGTGTTATTCGCAAGATACCAGTCGCTATGCTCGAACGAGTCGCCCAAAATTGGACCTTCCGAATGGACCACCTTAGACGTAGTCATGGCAAATAGTAAAAGCCATAAATTGTTCTTTTAACCAATAATAATAACAATTTTAAGATCGCTTTCAATTAACTTGAATTACCCATTATAAACAATAAAATATAAGCGGATTCGACTCAAACTTTTCTCAATTTAACTTCCTTTGATGGAATTTCAAGCCTCTCACGTCGAGATTTTTATCGGAAGTCCATTATCCAGTGGTATAAAGGCCAGACATATTTATTTGCTTGACATCTGTAAATGCAATAACCTTAACTCCCATCTTATCCAGAGAAAGCAGAATACTGTTTATGTAGAGATTCCATAATAGAGAGGACAGAAAGACCTCTTGAGGCGTTCTTTTTTTTGGTTGGTTGACCCAAAAGGTTGTGAATGCGGCCTCGTATATTGTTACGAGTATCAATCCCTAGGGCTGCCTGAGCTGTAAATATCGCGACTGGATTTATGTTATTGATGCAATGTTTTCACATTTGAAGAGTATAATAATTTTATAAACGAAATCAAAACCCGTTCAAATGCGGTTTCATTGTAAAATGTAGAAATATTTTTAGATTTTTTTTCACAAACAAAATTACCATAAGTTAACTTGCCCTTGCTGTAGGTATGCTGTTGATTGTACAGTAGCCTGTAATTAATTTTAGTTCTAATGACTATAGACCAATCGGCGGTAATTTTATAGCGAAGGTGACAGAATGCCCACGGATGTGCTCCTCTTCTAACAGAGCTATTAAGGGATTGAAAGACATCTCTGAAAGCTACCATTGTACGAAGGGGGTTCCAAAATTAGCCTAACTAACATATAAGAGGCGGTAGTAGTTTAAAAAAAATTACTTTCGTGGAAAGTGTCAATCTTTCATAATATATGTTTTAAGTTTCAAGGATCCACGTTCTTTAGTTCTTTTTTGGAGCAGTCAAAAGTAAACGATCTAAGTGAATTTGTAAACATGCGAAAAATAGGTCACCGATATGTAGTACAGTACTTTCATTTGAAAGGTTTCCGTCCAACCAATAATAAAACTGAGAGAGATTTAACTTTCGAGGAGTCTGCTTCTTTGTTTACAACTATAAAATATTGGGTGGCAGAGTTTTATCGGGACCGTACGAGCTGCCAAGACGAACACCGGAGTGGTTGAACAATTGAGGTGTCCAGGCCAGAAATTGTAAAAAAAATCCACAAAATGGTATTTGATGACCATTGGTTGAAGGTTCGTGAACTAGCTGAAGTCATAGGCTTTAGAAAAAGTGCTATACATTGCATATTGACGGAAATTTTGATGATGAGAAAGCTGTGCACAAGATGAGTGCCGCGTTTGCTCACAATCAAGACAATGCACCAGCTCACCAATGCACTATTGCGATGGTCAAAATTAATGAATTTAAGTTCGAATTGGTTTAACAGGACCTTATTGGGCAGATTAAAAGGGTGGGCCATTAAAATTTTAAATTTGAGTCGGCTATAAAGGAAAAATTAATGATAATTTTTTCCAAATTTCAGTTTTTATTGGAAAGTTGGAACTTTGTCATTTAATAATGGAACACAACATCATTCATATGACTACCACGAACGGCTCGGCAGTAACTCATCCGTTCAACCAAAATTTTCAGTACATTTTCGATTGTTTCGGGTCGAATCTCTTCAATGGCAACATCGATTTCATTTTTCAACGCTTCAATTGTCTCTGGATGCTTTGCGTAACATTTATCCTTAATGGCTGCCCACAGAAAATAAAAAGTTTTTTATTTAGTGTGAAGTACAATCGATACAATTAAGTTCTAAATAAAACGTCATTCAAATGGCCTCCACAACTTCTTCTGCAGGAACGAATTCAATGAACCCAATTTTCGAGTGTTTTTCCACTAAATCAAGTCGTATGTCATAAATGGCACGTTCAATATTGACTTGTAAAGTTTGAAGAGAGTCTGGTTTATTTCGAAAGTCCAATGACTTCAAATAACCCCACAAGAAACAGTGGTAAATCTCAACTTCTTGGAGGCCATTCAATATCACAAATTTTTGAAATAATCGATTCTCTAAACTTTTCTCGCAACAATTCAATTGTTACATTTGCCATGTGGCACGTAGCCACAATCGGCCAATGGCAAAAAGATAGCTCTTAATGAGAGCTAAAATATTGCACATGGGTGTCAAGGTCGTAGGTCAAATGGAAAGCGGATTTTTTTTTTGATTTAAAAAAAATGGACTTAGCATCATTTTTAAATGTGAACGGAGAGTTTATTTTTGCTCTAGCTCATTAACGGTACGTCGGATTGGAAATCAGTCAATGGTAAAAATATAGCTCTTAACAAGGACTAAAATATTGCTCATGGGTGTCAAGGTCGTAGGTAGACTGTAAAGTGTTTTTTTTATTTAAAAAATTTGACTTAGCGCACGAAAATTTGCAATTGGAGAACGATTATTTTGATAATAAAACTGAATAATTTGTAAACGTTGTTCTTGCGTATATCTCTCCATGATGAAATTGAAAACACTACTGAATACAATGAAAAACAAATGGCAGATCATGACATATATCATCCCAATTGGAAAATCCGTTATAACTATTTTCTGACCGATATAACTTTTCCCGGTAGTCAGAACCCCCGCCTCTACTGTGTTATCATCAGGAACAATATTGATAAATTTTGACAATATTTCTACTTCTTCTGCTCCGATAGGGTGGTGTAGGGTATCGGCTCCGCCCGATTTTAGCCTTCCTTGCCCTGTTTTTTGATAACAGTTGAAATTTAAATATTTTGACAACGTAAATTTGATATTCCCGCTTTAATATTCCCTATATGAATTTTCACGTTGATCATAACAAAGAATATTCAAATTTCTATAGTTATGGCAACCCTTAAACATTGTAAAAAGGAATTTTCAATTAAAAATCCATTAGCCGGCGCAAAATCTAAAACAATAAAGTACTAAAGACTACATAAATATTTACCAAATAAAAGGGTCCAGACCATAAGCACAGAGAATATACAAAACAAAGTTCAAGTGATTATATAAAAATCAACTAAAATTTTGGTGTGAATATTTTAATATATAAATTTTGATTGAAGTGTTGGTTGGTTGGATGGTTGATTGAGGAGTGGTTGCTTTATGTCTGACGCGGCGTGTGTTTATTGGAGCATAAACAAAAATCTGCGAAATGATTTATTTGTGAGAAATTAACAGATGTTTGGCATAAATTAAGGCATAGAAAATATTTCCAGAAAGAGATGCAAAGGAGCACTATTGTGTGGGGCATTGGGAGGGTAGACAAAGAATAAACAAATACCAAACAACATAATAAATCCTGACCCTTTTTTCAAAGATTTTCTCTGTTATTGTAAATGTTGCTGTAAATATTGTTATTAATTTGCTGTTGTTATTGGTTGAAATTTTTTTTTTGTTGAAATTTATGCACCCTCTAAATAAATCAACAAACAAAATCAAATCAATCTTCGTTGTCGGTTGTTGTTTGTTAATGATGATATTTCATTAAACTCAAGGACATTACATCCTTCGCTGACACAAAAACTCACACAGAGAGTCTATTATTATTCTTCCTCTTCTAAGTAATTTGTTTATAAATTATTAAAGTGCTGTTTATGTTAATGACTTGAGTACATCAACGCCGAAAGTGGATTTGCGTGTTCAATTTGGTCGTTGTTGTTGCTGACTTATATTGGGAACATGTGTGCCAGGACTCAGCAATGAGTCATTGTGGTAACATTAATGAATAATTTGATGTTGAAGACGTGAAAATAAGGAGACAAAAAAGATGTGAATGAATAGATAAATCGATAACAAGTCTGGCTGTACATTCATCTGCTAACAAATTTTAGAAAATTTTTAAGTCCTTCAAAGCAAATCTTATTAAGTTATTATTCTACTTAATTATGTATCTGTATATGTATGTTATGTATCTGTATATGTTTTAACAAATCTATCAATATAATCTTACAAAAGCCAAAGACATCTAGACTAGAGGCATTCAAATACGCTCATACTACCGACATAAGGTCAAACAAATTGACATACCGAATGGGTTAAAGGACAAACTGAAAGATGAGCCGATGACTAGAGGAATTTTTAGACAAATGCAGAACCAATCCAAAAAGGACATAAACAGGACACATGCGTTATTAAATGATTTATTGACAGTCATGAGTTTCAATCCACACAAACCACATGCAAATTTGTTACACATCTTTCAAATTCATATTCCAAATAGTTTTTGGAAGAAATGTCATTTTTATCCTTGAGCATTTTTCAGTTTGCAAGTTGTCATCGTTTGACTCATTGAATTTTAAGCAATGATATGTCGTAAATCGATTTAAGTTGAATTTGCAATTCATAAGATTTGGATATTGTATGTATGAGTATATGTTCTACCCATATGCTGTCTGTCTATCCTCCTATCATATACTGCTCAATGTTAATTCAATTGAATTCATTCTAAGTAAGAATATAATAAATGTATATTCATGTGGTATGTGTAAACTGATAATAGGGTGGGGTGACATTTTCAAATTGTTAAAAAAAAAAACAAAAGAAAATACAGCAAATTTGGAAAATTTCTCCTATATTTCTTAACATAATCTCCTCTTTGGCTCTATATCTTTTTTCCACAGATTTTCAATAGCTTCGATACTCTGTTTATAGCAAGAACTGTCTAGCTCCTGAAAATAGCCTTCAACCACAACCTCCACCTCTTCATTGCTGGCAAATCTTTTTCCGCCGGCGCGCTTTTTGAAAGTTTGGAAACAAAAAATAATCCGAGGGAGATAAATCTGGCGAATAAGGTGGCTGCTGAAGTAATTGGAACTATAATTCATTGTATTGGACCATCGCTATGGTGGATGTGTGAACTGGTGCATTACCTTGATTGTGAGCAAACGTGGCACCCATCTTTCTCATCATAAAAATTCCCGTCAACACAGCACAACACATGATTTTGGGACTGAATTCTCAGAATTGATCAATGTTCATCAAAAATGCTGTACTGTGCAATATTCGATGTATAGCACTTTTTGAAATGCCTATGACTTCAGCTAGCTCACGAATCTTCCAAAGGCGGTCCTCCAGAAACCATTTTGTGGATTTTTTTTTAACCATTTCTAGCGTGGGCACCTCAATTGGTCGACCACTACGGTGTTCGTCTTAGCAACTCGTACGGCCCCGTTTAAACTTTGTAACCCAATATTCTATAGTTATAAAGGAAGCAGCAGACTCCCCCAAAATAGAATATAGCTCGGTTTTAACATTGGTTGGACTTAGACATTTCAAATGAAAGTATTGTATAGGGTTTTCCAATATGGATGATATGATTTTGAAGTCACGTTTCGGCCATTTGTAATATGTCATGATGTGTCATTTGTTTTTTAATTGTATTTAGTAGTGTTTACAATTTCATCATGGAGAGATATACGCAAGAACAACGTTTACAAATTATTCAGTTTTATTATCAAAATAATGGTTCTCCAATTGCAACTTTTCGTGTGCTAAGTCCATTTTTTTTAAATCCGAAAACCTTTCCAGTCTACCTACGACCTTGACACCCATTAGCAATATTTTAGCTCTCGTTAAGAGCTATCTTTTTGCCATTGGCCGATTTCCGATCCGACGTACCGTTAAGGAGCTAGAGCAAAACTAAACTTTCCGTTCACATTTGAAAATGATGCTAAGTCCTTTTTTTAATCCAAAAAGACACTTTCCAGTCGACGTACGACCGTGACCCCCATAAGCAATATTTTAGCTCTCGTTAAGAGCTATATTTTTGCCATTGACCGATTGTGGCTACGTGACACACAGCAAATGAAACAATTGAATTGTTGCGAGAAAAGTTTGGAGATTCGATTATTTCAGGAAATTGTGAAGAAGTTGTGATTTAACACCATTAGACTATTTCTTGTGGGGTTATTTGAAGTCAGTGGTCTTTCGAAATAAACAAGACACTCTTCAAGCTTTACAAGTCAATATTGAACGTGCCATTCATGACATACGACTTGATTTAGTGGAAAAAGTGCTCAAAAATTTGGTTCATTGAATTCGTTCCTGCAGAAGAAGTCGTGGAGGCCATTTGAATGACATTATATATAGAAATCATATCGCTCTTATTGGAAAACCCTGTACATTAACATTAAAAATCATTAAATTCATATAAATGTCCGTCTGTCTGTCTGGATTGTGCGCACGACAACTTTCAACAGGATTAACCGATTGATTCGAAATTGGTGTGTGACTATATTTTTTCTATCTCAGGTTAGGTCAAGCATGGACTATGTTGGTCCACTCCTTCGAGTATCTCCTCCACAAAGGGTCAAAATTTATTGATAATCTCATAACTTCTGTATTACTACTCAGAATTTTTCACAATTCTACTCGTAGTATTAGTTTCTTGGTCGCTAGCATCTTGAGGAAAATGGCCACTCCCCTTTTGGTACCTCCCATACAAATGTACCATTAACGGTTTATAACTTTGCTTCCAGTCCACACAAATACTTCAAATTGTGTGGAGTGTACTGCTTTTACATTACATATAGTCCCGTAAAAAATGGACGTTATTACCAGGCCCCCTTTGTACCTCCCATACAAATGGGCCATTTTGCCTAAAAAGTTAATGGCTTATCATTTTATAACAAGTCAACGATATTTGTTTAGGAGATTTCGGAGATTCCATTATAAAGCGCCATCTACGTCTGATATATTGGGAATAAAAATGTATTTGCAACAAATTGAAAGCCAATTTCGCAATTTTTTTAGTAATATAAAGATTAGAAAAGAATGTATACCTATCATTTTATAATAAGTCAACGATTTTTGTTTAGCAGTTTTAGGCAAATTTCGTTATGAAGCGCCATCTACATCTGACATATTGGGAATATAAATGTACTTACAATAAATTGGAAGCTAAGACTGCAATTTTCAGTATTTTACACATTAGAAAAGACTCTGAGAATATTTACTTATAATTTTTTAACAAGTCAACGATTTTTGTTTAGCAGATTTAATCAGATTTCGTTATAAAGCGCCATCTACATCTGTCATATTGGCAATAGAAATGTATGGGCAACAAATTGAAAGCCAAATTCGCAATTTTCAGTATTTTATATGATATATATCAATATCATATATACGGTTCCGCCCGACTTTCCTTACATCAAAGCATAGGACCTATGGTCCTATGTATGTTCGACGGAAACGATGATTAGGAAATTTTAAGTCATTTAAGCAATATGGAAATATTGTTTCTCTAATAACTGCTATATATTCGAATCCTCGCTATTATTACCTTGAGAACAATGGGTGAAGCTGCCCCGCCCATGGGATAGAGTTATAAACCACCTTCACGATTCACCCTATTAAGTCCACTTCTTAAAATGTACAAATCCTGTCTCTTTTTTTCTATATTTCTCTAAAACTCATAAATATTCATAACAAAACTTACTCCGAGTGTTTCATATTAAGAACGGGTATGTGTACCAGGACATAGGACTATAACTATATGTATGTGCATATGTATTTTCTTGTATTTATGTTCTCATTCATCTATATGTATGTATGTGTATGAGTGCTAGTACTAGACTCTGTCCAAAGAAAAGACCAACAATTCAGTTTGTTCTGTTCATACTCAGGATGGCAGGAGACCCTCTGGTGCCGAAAACTTGTAGCACACAATAAAACTTTTAACACACATACGAGTACATCATATACGAGTAAATACACAACAACTATAACTACCACATATGGAATAAAACAAAAATTTGCTTTCACATTCAAATATACATACATTAGTGTTGCAAAGTGGAAAGGCTATATATACATAGATGTGAGTATATTCTAAATTGAAGGAATTTAGTTCGAAACTAAATAAATTATACAAAAATTATTATTTTAAGAAAATTTAGAGATATTTTCCAAATTTTATTTAAAATTTTCTAATGAAAATATTTGTATATTAACTAGTTATTTACTTTATTACTATTATTAAATTAAATTTGTGAGGCATACATTATGAATTGCTTTGGCTTTAAGGACATTAAATATATGTAAGTAGACAAGGAATTTGAAATATTTAAATCATAAAACTTGTTAAATATATATTCTCACAGTGAACAGTTTTTTGAATGCCTGACAATTTTAGCTAAACCAAAATTTGCTTAGAATTCCCGAATATATGTATATGGGGGATTTCATGTAAAATGAGTGAAGTTTGTGAACCTTGGGTCTATTAGGGGAGTGGAACTCGTTTATATATAAAAAAATTAACATAAAAAAGATGTTGAACAACATATTTTAGCATAACTTTTGGTTTAAAGAATCCAATAGTATATTCATCTTCTTCTAATATAATTTTTCAAAGAAAACTAACAAGATATTCCGAAAAAATCTCTTTTTTTTTAATATTTTTATAATTTTTTTTAATTAAACCCTCTTAAAAACATCGAAAATTCAAAATTTTTACTACACTATGCAAATAACATTTTCTAGTGTAATATGGTCTCCTAAAAGGTCGACTCTAGTATAGAGGAAGTCCTCCGACGTCGACTATAGTATAGAGTAAGACCTCAGAGGTTGACTCTAGTATAGAGGAAGACTTTAGTGGTCGATTCTAGTATAGAGAAAGGCTTTAGAGGTCGCATATGCTATAGAGGAAGACCTTAGAGGTCGTTTCTAGTATAGGGGAAGACCTCAGAGGTCGACTCTAGTATAATGGAAGACCTCAAAGGTGGACTATAGTACAGAGGAAGACCTCAGAGGTCGACTCTACTATAGAGGAAGACTTTAGAGATCGACTCTAGTATAGAGGAAGACTTTAGAGATCGACTCTACTATAGAGGAAGACTTTAGAGATCGACTCTAGTATAGAGGAAGATTTCAGAGGTCAACTATGCTATAGAGGAAGACCTAGGAGGTCGACTCTTGTGTAGAGGAAGACCTTAGAGGTCGACTCTAGTATAGAGGAAGACTTCAGATGTCGACTATGCTATAGAGGAAGACCTTAGGATCGACTCTAGTGTAGAGGAAGACTTCAGAGGTCGACCATGCTATAGAGGAAGACCTCTATGCTATAGAGGAAGACCTTAGAGGTCGACTATGCTATAGATGAAGACCTTAGAGGTCGACTCTAGTATAGAGGAAGACTTCAGAGATCGACTATGCTATAGAGACCTTAGAAGTCGACTATAGAGGAAGACCTTAGAGGTCGACTATAGTATAGAGGAAGACTTCAGAGGTCGACTAGGCTATAGAGGAAGACCTTAGAGGTCGACTAGGCTATAGAGGAAGACCTTAGAGGTCGACTCTAGTATAGAGGAAGACTTGAGGATGACCTCAGAGGTCGACTATGCTATATGCTATAGAGGAAGACTTCGGAGGTCGACTATGCTATAGAGGAAGACCTTAGAAGTCGACTCTAGTATAGAGGAAGACTTAGGAGGTCGATAGAGGAAGACTTAGGAGGTCGATAGAGGAAGACCTCAGAGGTCGACTCTAGTATAGAGGAAGACTTTAGAGATCGACTCTAGTGTAGAGGAAGACTTCAGAGGTCGACTATGCTATAGAGGAAGACCTTAGAGGTCGACTCTAGTATAGAGGAAGACTTCAGATTTCGACTATGCTATAGAGGAGGACCTTAGGATCGACTCTAGTGTAGAGGAATACTTCAGAGGTCGACCATGCTATAGAGGAAGACCTCAGAGGTCGACTCTACTAGTGAGGAAGACTTCAAAGTATGGAGGAAGGCCTCAGCGATCGACTCTAGTTTAGAGGGGGACGTCAAAGGTCGACTCTAAGATTGAGGAGGTCCTTAGATGTCAACTCTAGTATAGAGGAAGACCTCAGAGGTCGACTATGCTATAGAGGAAGACCTTAGAAGTCGACTCTAGTATAAAGGAAGACTTAAGAGGTCGACTATGGTATAGAGGAAGACCTTAGAAGTCGTCTTTAGTATAGAGGAAGACTTTAGAGATCGACGCTAGTGTAGAGGAAGACTTCAGAAGTCGACTATGCTATAGAGGAAGACCTCAGAGGTCGACTCTAGTATAGAGGAAGACCTCAGAGGTCGACTATGGTATAGAAGAAACCCTCTGAGGTCGTCTTTAATATAGTATAGAGGCTCTTGAGGCTAGAGCAAGACCACTGAGTTCGACTCTAGTATAGCGGAAGACCTCAGAGCAGACTACGAAGCCGACCCAACACTTGAAACTTTCACGTAGAAACAGAAGTTTAGTAACTGTCGTTCAAACAATTAGAAACAAATTAATTTTTTTCATAAGAAAATGTTGTTTGTTTTCACAAAAAAACATAAAAAATAGACAAAAATCGCAAAAATAAATGGGTTGTTCCAATTTTTTAAAGTTAGCATCTTAACGCAGAAAACAATGCCCATTTGTAGAAAATCTATGGATAAATTTGGAAATTATAGCACTTTTGGTAGAAATAAGAGAATTTCAACATAATCCGGTTTTTATACCGCCACTGTTGTGATTAAGTGTTCATATGAGATGCTGCGGGCCAAAAGTGTAACACATCGATGAAGTGACCTATGAGACCACAAGAATATTTGGCGAAAATCCGTTTTGTGCCATTTGGGCAATGTCCGTCAACTTGTCCGTCTGTCTGTCTGGCTTGTGAGCACGACAACTTCGAAAGGGAAAATATGCATTGTTTTCTTCGTTAGAATGTTTTCAAAATATGGAGCAATCAAATTTGTTGAGTTTTTTCTCTATTTTTTATGGATTTTTTCGTGCCAGCAAAAACGATTTTTAAAAAAAAATAATAAAATTGTTTCTAATTGTTTTAACGACAGTTACGAAAACTTCCATTTCTACGAGAAAGTGGCGCTTTCAGAATTTCCAGACCTCATTTTTTTTCTGAATTTAAAGGGTATCTCAACTTTATCGAGCTAAATATAAACCATCCATGAAAGTAGGAATTTAGGGAAAAAAAATTTTAAGCAACTAGCGTAAAAAAATTCTTTTTGGTACTCTTATAAGTAATTTGTATATGGATGGGAAAAAAGGACCATTTACCAAAATGTTAAAATTCAACAACCTCCAACTCGGATATTGCTTAACGGATCTCGCTAAAATTTTTGTGTCATAACTACTATCCAATAGGACTAAATTTGGCGCAAGTTTCATGCCGATTAGAAGACATCTCCTTTAAAAATTCACTCACTCGACAAGAAATCTCCATATACATATTTTAAGAAACTTTTCAAAGTTTCAGTTAAAATTTTATAATGCAAATAATTGTATATTAAGGAGTTATTTTGTTCTTATTATTGAATGATGTTTGTGATTAATATTTATTTGTCTATAGCAATGGCTTAACTATACAAGGAATTTGAAAATATTCAATGGTAAAAAATGTTAAATACTCGTACATCCTCAAATTGAACTGACAGTCAATTCGTTTAAACTGCATTTGCTTAGACTTTTAGAGTGGTTCTTCATAAAGAGTTTTCCGATTTGAGTGCTATGTTGATAGTCTGTGGCAGCCATGTAGTTTGGGCGGCATTTGTTAAATCTGTTGTTAATTATTCAGTTACTGAAGCTAAATAATCATGGCTAGTTCCAACATTGAACAGGATTTTCCAAATCATGAAAAAGGAAATACATTAAAAAATCACTCACACACACACAGCTTATCAAAATTAATCCAATCTTATTGGAAGCCCCTTTAGATTTGTTCTCTATGCCTTCATAGGAATTGTTATTCACTAGAAATCTATATGTCAGACTAACAAGCATTGCAATTTCCTCTTCTGGGAAGAAGCCATAGTATTTGTACCATATCAGTAAGGAGGAAAGCTGAGACACTGCGGCATGTCCTGGTTTTGTTTGTTGAAGTACTTCTACACACACACACATCATTTCTATGGCATTTCCTTTAGACAGTTTAATTTTGTTAATTGATTGGAATTCCACAGCAGGCATTGAGATGCATTTCATTCTGTGCAAGAGAATAAACATCCATTACCAATGGATGGTGGGCAGGAGGGTAGGAGGGGTGGGGAGGTCGTAGAACTCCAGCTAATACACTTAGTCAATTGCATTGATATGTTGTTTAGAAGATAATTACATTATTGATTTAATCAATTTGTGAGGGAATTTCATATGTTGTCGTAATTGGGCAAAATACAAGAGATTATGATTATTCAATTGAGAATTGTAAACGAATTATTATGTTGAGAGTGGTAGACACATATACGAGTACATATACGAGTATGTATGTGCAAATTTGATATTCACTTGTCCCACTTTTGAAGGAGATAATTGTATAGAACATAATTACCAATAATATTGAAGTTCATTTATCAATTTAGAAGCAATGAAGTAAGAGTAATTATGTAGAGCAGAAAATAGAGGATGGGTGAATAGAGAAAATATCGGCCAATCCTCAGTATACACCCGTCCGTCTGTCGATGGTAGGACTAGAAGGAGTCGACCTGTATGACCTATTTTCGATTCTGATTTAGATACAAATATTACCAAATTTTAGGTCAATCAGTTACTCCCTTCAATAGTTATCGTACACACCATCCAGACAGACGGACGGACATTGCTTAAATGATTTCAAACGTTCTTAAACGAATTTCCGCTCAACGTACTAAGGGTCTTATATAGGGTATACAAAATCGGGACAGCCATTGCTAAACCTATAGAGGATTATATATTCGTATGACCTTAATTTTTCCTAAAATCACTTAGGGAGTTAAAGTTTTTAACAAATATTTTTATTTTTTTATCTAATTTATATGTTTAGGATATTAAATTGTTTATGCCCGACTTTAGCTCTTTGTTACTTGGGTTATTTATGTATTTTTTCCAACTTTAACGTTAATTAATATTTTTGGTAATTTACTCTTTATTACTAAACCTCCATTACTTGACCCTTGACGACCAAGCAAAAAATATGGAAGTTATTCCTAAGGAATTACATTTAAAGTACTTCCAAAGATGCAGTTGGTGATTTTTTTCACTTCCAAATATGTTCTTTTGCAGTAGTCATGAAAATATTTATATTTTATGAAAAAAAAATAATATATTAAAATGTTGTTAGGGAAAATATGTTTTAAAAATGTAATACGTTTGAAAAAATTACAAAAAAAATGTTGATTCAAAAATGATAAATACTCGATCCGGGATTTGAACCCGGACACCCCGATTAATACTACTGAAATAAAGATAAAATCCAAGGCAGTAAAAGATCAAAGATAAAATTTTGCAAAAATTTGCTAAAAAGTACTCATACGCTAAAGTGGTCCTATGTATCTCAGGACAGTGGTAATCCGAACTCGTTTATGGCTGTGCGCGCTAAGGTGTGATGTTATGCTGATACGGCGCTAGAAGAGCGAGGTTCAAATCACGAGACAAGACCAACAATTTCTCTTTGAATAATACTGTGTAACAAATTAGGACTTTTTGATTGGAACAGAATAGCGACCCTATAATTCTGAAAGGGCATGTTGACTAGATCATTTTTGTAGAATAAACTTATGGTCCAGCTGGTCTGAGTTTTTTTTACAGTGGGTCATAGTTTTTTGCTCGAAGGGAGCATTATACAGGGTTTTCCAATTAGAGTGATATGATTTCTTTGAAAAAAAACACACTTATTGTTAAGGAAATTCAAAAGTTTTTTATTTAATGTAAATTAAAATCGATACAATTAAGTCCTAAATAAAACGTCATTCAAATTGCCTCCACGACTTCTTCTGCAGGAACGAATTCGATGAACGCAATTTTCGAGCACTTTTTCCACTAAATGAAGTCGTATGTCATGAATGGCACGTTCAATATTGACTTGTAAAGCTTGAAGAGAGTCTGGTTTATTTCGAAAGTCCAATGACTTCAAATAACCCCACAAGAAATATTCTAATGGTGTTAAATCACAACTTCTTGGAGGCCATTCAATATCACAATTTCTTGAAATAATCGAATCTCCAAACTTTTCTCGCAACAATTCAATTGTTTCATTTGCTGTGTGGCACGTAGGCACAATCGGTCAATGGCGAAAAGATAGCTTCTAATGAGAGCTAAAATGTTGCTCATGGGTGTCAAGGTCGTAGGTCGACTGGAAAGTGTTTTTTTGAATTTGGTAAAAACATGGATTTAGCATCATTTTCAAATGTGAACGGAAAGTTTATTTTTTCTCTAGCTTCTTAACGGTACGTCGGATCGCGAATCGGTCAATGGCAAAAAGATAGTTCTTAACGAGAGCTAAAATATTTCTAATGGGTGCCAAGATCGTAGGTCGACTGGAAAGTTTTTTTTTTGGATCAAAAAAAATTTTTTTTTCGAAAAAATCTAAAATAGTCCTTACCAAAAGGACATTTAAGGATTAAAATATTCTACGAAAATTTTTGCCGTAAAATTTCAGTTGGGGTCGCCAAAGGCACCAAAGTTGTAAATATAGCTCTTTACGCTTAATTAGCTCTTATGCTTAATTATTTTTGTAGAATAATCTTATGGTCCAGCTGGTCTGAGTTTTTTACAGTGGGTCAAAGTTTTTATTTTTTGGTCGATGGGAGCTTTATACTAAATGAAAAATTGCTGTAAGTTAATGTCTGAGAGATTTCTTATTGTCGGAGTTATACAGAAGATTTTTATGAGGATCATTTTTGTGGAAGATCTTAACCCTCCAGCTTCCCTCTTAATGGGTCAATTTGGCCCTGTTTCGAAAAAATCTAAAAAATTTCTTTTAAAAAGGACATTTAAGCATAAAAATATTCTACGAAAATGTTTGCCGTCAAATTTTAGTGGGTGACGCCAAAGACACCAAAGTTGTAAATATAGCTCTTTACGCTAAATTAGCAATATTACACGCCGAAAAATCTATGGATAAATGTAGAAATTACAGAACTTTTGGTAGAAATAACAGAATTTCAACAAAATCATATATTTGGTTGTGCCAACTACGAAAATGGTGGCTAAAATTATCTGCTGATTATTGCCACAACCAACTGTTTTAAAAAATTGGTTGTTCTGGCAATTTGTCAGTCATATACTAACAACAATTAATTTTTATTTTATTTATTGAACAAAAACTAAACACTTCATAACAAAATAAAAAATCCCATTTTACAAATTCATCACTATTATGAGATGTGGAAATATTTGACACAAATTTTAGTACACAAAAAATAAAACACAAAACTGTTATGCAAATATCGCTTAACCCTCTGCTTTCAATTTCATGATTGTTGCTTTTATTTTTTATTTATGTAAAACAGTTTGCACAACATATTCTGCATTCCAAACATTATTATCCACACGAAATTATTTTTGACTACATATACCGTTCTTGAACAAAATGTTAAAGATTTATTTATGTCGAGTAATTTTATTTTGGTTTGTCATGTATCAGCAAAGCACAGCAACCAATATTTCGGTTGTATTTCCCAAAATACTTTTAATAATTCTTAATTTGGGAAATTATTTGGATAACCAAAAAACGATTATTTATTAATATTTTTTCTGTTGTTGTAACCAATTATTCGTTGCAATAATAACCTTTGCTCTATTGATACAATTTCTGTTGTCAAGAATAAAACATTGGTTGTCACAACCAAAAATCGATCATAAGGTACTATAATGAAAGTTTAAAATTGGTTACCACAACTAACCGAGTGTCAATGAAAAAACAATCTTAATTCGATTGATACAATCATCGATTTAGTTGCAAGCATTTTCATTTGATCTTGTTATTTGATCATATTATTGTTGGTTCAACTATTTATAAAAAAAATACAACCGACACACGGTGTAGGGAATATATTTTTTGTTGCTAGTACTATTTTTTTATTGTTACAATCGAATTCCAACCAATTTTTTTCCTGTGTGTATATATTTTTTCCATCTTAAACATAAATCAACATTTTTGGTTATTTACTCTTTATTACTTAACAAACAATTATTACTTGACCTTTGATGAAAAGAAGTCAATCAACACGAGTTAATTTCCAATTATAAAGAAAATTTCTGGCTTCTCTTCAATCAGGACACTATACATAAGGACCTTTGAGTTTTTACTTATTTTCTTATAATAATTTATTATCTTTGAAGAGAAAGAGAGAGAGAAAGGTTTAAAAGGATGCCAATTTTTTGCAGTAAGTATTCTTATAATGATAACCCTACTCTGGACAAAATTGTATGGCCTCAATTATTATTTACAGACTTTTCTAAGAAATAAGTATTAAGAATCCCAATACCTCAAGAGATTTAAAATAAAAAAATCGCATATTACTTATTACAAGCATAAAGGTTTCATATTGACAAAGGATTTCTAATTAAACAAGGAATGGGGGAAATTTAAGCTCCTGAGTTTTTCCAATCAAAATGATAATGTTTGAGAACCACAATGCCACATATCACATAGTTTTGAGGTCAAAGGGGAAGTTCATTGGAAAACACTACTATCTTCTTCATTTCTCTTCAATAGAGCAATGTAACATACATACATAAACATGTATGTGTGTATTTCCGACATGTAACAACAATACGAAATATGTGTAAGCAAAAAAAAAAACGCAGCAGAAACCCTTTTTTCTGACATTTATTTGCTGAGGTGTCCTTTTCAGGAAATATGAAATTTGATTTTAATTAGCTTTACACCGTACTTCATCGTCACTGTAAGCGGGAGAGAGAGCGGGTGTCTGTGTGTGTAGTTACACTAATCCATACACGCACACTTGGAAATCCATGAAACGCAAAAATGTAGTGACAACCATATCATCGGTGGCAGCAGCAGGAAACCCATGTTCATTGTGTCAAACTGTCAACGCACATACAACACAAATGTACTCGTATATGTACGCTCTCAAACTCATACACCTTCTCATACACAAGCTTATATTCAACTATTGAAAGACAATATGTAGTCAACCAAACGAAATAGAGGGAGATAGAGTGAGAGAGCTAGAGAGAAATGCCACAATACAGCTGATGTTGTCAAAGGATGTTCAACATCGTCTAATATTGCCATCAAATACCACAATACCTACGACACTAACCAATGCTAAACACAGTGGTTTGCATTGAACGACGAAAAATATAAACGATATTACATTTGGTTTTATCAGAAAATAAAATTCTAGAAAATTATTTTGCACTGCAAACAATTTACTTAAATTTAAAGGTTTTGCTCAAATATACGCTATAATCTGTAAAACATGGAAAGGAGACTTTATCGAAAAATAAAACATTTTCTTTCACAATTTTAAATGTTTCAATTTCCATGAAATGTTGACGAATCCAGATTGTTTAGAAATATACAAATTGTCAAAAATCCAAATTTTAGTGAAAATGCAAAAATTAAATTTTTTATTTAAGAGTTAATTAGGAAATAATATATCTAGATAAATCCAAATTTTCACGAAAAATGCAATAATTTTCGAAAAAATAGCTAGAAAAATTCAAATAAAAAAATTTGGCAAAATTTTCTGAAAAACATTTTCAGCAAAAAAATTTCAAGAAATTTTGACGAATTAAAATTTTTTATGAATATAATTTTTTTTTGAATCAAAATTTTTAATGAGATTTCATTTTCGGAAAAGTTTAAAAAAATGTTCGTGAAAAATGCAATAAGTATGAAATTGTTTAAAAAATTTAATTTTTATGAAACTTTATTTAAAATAACATATTTGACAATATTTTACACATAAAGAAATTGTGTTTGTAGAAAAATTAAATTTTCGTAAAAACGCAATTTCGGAAAAATAGCTAGAAAAATTCAAATAAAAAATTTTGGCGAAATTTTCTACAAAACATTTTCAGAAAAGGAAATTACAACAAATTTTGACGAATTAAAAGGAAAATGATTTTTTTTAATCCAAATTTTCAGTGAGATTTCATTTTCGGAAAAGTTTCAAAAAATGTTCGTGAAAACTGCAACAAGTATGAAATTTTTTAAAAAATTTAATTTTTATGAAACTTTGTTTAAAAGAACATATTTGACAATATTTTATAAAGAAATTGTATTTGTGGAAAAATTAATTCTAGAAAAATGCAATTTTCGGAAAAAGCGCAATTTCGGAAAAATAGCTAGAAAAATTAAAATAAAAATTGCGAATTTTTCTGGAAAACATTTTCAGAAAAGGAAATTTCAAGAAATTTGAACGAATTAAAATTTTGTAGGAAAATTATTTTTTTTAAATCAAAATTTTTAGTGAGATTTCATTTTCGGAAAAGTTTCAAAAAATGGTCGTGAAAAATGCAATAAGTACGAAATTGTTTAAAAAATTAAATTTTTTCCAGGTAAATTGAAAATATTTTTTTTTTTTAATTTTAGGGAAAAATATAATTTCGGAAATGTATTGTATAATGTTTAATTTCAAAATTTTTTATTGTAGAAAAATAAATAACTCTATTTTGTAGAAAAATAGATAACCCTTTATTGTAGAAAAATAAATAACGCAATTTATAGAAAATCAATTTCACGAAATTCTCTATAAAATTGCAAATTTTAAAAAATTTGAATATATAAAAATCTATTTTTATACAAATGAAAACTTTGTATAAAAGGACAATTTTGAAAATATTTTCCAAAGAAATAAGGACGACAATTTTTTTCAACATGAAATTTCGCCAAAAAATTATAACATTTTTGAAAAATAAAATTTTGAATAAAAATAAACAAATTTTAAAATACAAATTGTTTTACAAATCCAAATTTTCTGGAAATTGTATTTTGAATTAGTTTTCTATAAAAATGCAATTTAGAAAAATGTTGCTATACAACGCAATTACGACGAAATTTGTATAAAAAATATTATTTTTAATGCAAATTTTCTAGAAAATAGCAACGTGAAGAATTTGAACTCACAAATTTTTTAAAAAATTGCAATTTCGACGAAATTTTCTATAAACATTTAATTTCAAAGAAGTTTTGACAATATGTACTAAAGACACGACGACGACATTGCTGGAAAAAGCAATTTCGTCGAAATTTTCAAGAAAAAGAGTGAATACTAAATTTTGGTGTAAAATGTTAATTCGCAAAATTTAGAAAAAGTGCAATTTCGACGAAATTTTCTTAAAAGATTGCGATTATTGTTAAATGCAAATCGAAAAAATCCATGTTTTGTATAAACACGAAATTTTCTATAAAATTGTAATTTTGATGAAACTTCGACGACTTTTTCTAGAAAAATAAAATTCGACGAATTAAAATATTGCAGGAAAATGAAAATTTAAAATCCAAATTTCCAGTGAAAATTCCATTTGGGAAAAATGCCTTAAATTTCTATAAAAATTAAAGTTTTATGAACATTTGTTCAAAATAACATATTCGACAATATTTTATAAATAAATTGTATTTGTGGAAACATATTCCATAGAAGTACAATTTCAAAAAAAAGGATAAATTCCATGAAATTTGGAAATTCTACGTATCCAAATTTTCAAAAAAAAAACACATTTTCTATAAAAATTCAATTTCGTATAAATTTCAAAAGGTCAATTTTGAAAACATTTTCTATAAATATGCAAATCTAGAAAAAATCCTCAGAAAGTGTATTTTCGAAGAAATTTGAATATTTTCAAAAAAACAATATTTAAATTTTCTGGAAAAATTTAATTTTGGAAAAATATTCTATAAAGCGTTATTTCAAATTTTTTTTGCAAAAATTAACAACTCTGTGGAAGTGCAATTTTGTTGAAATTATATAGAAAATAAATTTTACGAAATTATCTATAAAAATGCAAATTTAAAAAATCTAAATATAAAAATCTTTTTTTTTTTAATAAAAATGTAATTTCAAGAAAATTTTGTATAAAAGGACAATTTTGACAATATCTTGTATAGAAATAATGACGACATGAAATTTCGCCAAGATTTTGAAGAAAAGTGTAAAATTAGAAAAAAAATCTAGGAAAATCCGTGTTTTGTGTACTTTTGTGAATTTTCGACATGTTTTAGAAAAGTACAATTCAACGAATTAAAATTTTGTAGGAAAATTATTTTTTTTTTATCTTAGGATTTTATGGGAAAATTTAATTTCGGAAATTTTTTTTAAAAATTTTTTGTAGAAACTTGCATTATTTACACAATTTTCTTTAAAAATTTAATTTTTGTAATTTTTTTTATAAAATTGCTTATTTGATAATATTTTTTGAAAAACTTCAATCGAAAAAATTTTCTAAAAAATTCAATTTCGGCGAAAGTTTTTTACAAATGCAACTTTGTCGAAAATTTTTAGAAATGTGAAATTTTGGGGATATCTTCTAGAAGAATAAAAATTCCATGATATTTTGCAAAAGAATACAATATCGACGTAGTTTTCTAGAATATTGACATTTTGACGATATTTTCTATAAAATTCAATTTCCGAAATTTTTATATATAATAAATAATAATGATGAAATTTTGACTTTGATATTGAAAAAAATACAAATTTAAAATTTGAATTTTCTAGAAAAAGCTATTTTACTAAATATTTCATGAAAATGCAAATCTAGATAAATCCAAATTTAAAAATGCAATTTCGTCCAAATTTTCTTAAAACATACAATTTTGGAAAATTTTTCAATAGAAATTGAATTTTCACGAAATTATGTATAAAAGTAAAAAATTTCTATAAAATTAAACTCAACTCATTAATGTAAATTTTTGTCAAAATTTCCTTTAAAAATATAATTTTGATCAAATATTTTAATATTTAAAAATGTAATTTCGTTTAAATTTTCTAGAAGATTGCAATTTTGAAGAAGTTTTCAGAACAATGTAATTTTGTCTAAATTTTCCATCAAAAAGAATTTCCGGGAAATTTTTTATAGCAAAGACAAATTTTCTGGCAGAAAAGTACAATTCGTAGAATTAAAATTTTGTAGGAAAATGATTTTTGAAATTCCAATTTAATGGGAAAATTTAATTTCGGAAAATGTTTAAAAACTTTTTCGAGAAAATTTCAATATTTACAAACTTTTCCTTCAAAATTTAATTTTTGTAAATTTTTGTTATAAAATTGCATATTTGATAATATTTTATGAAGAACTTGAGTTTCGATCACATTTTCTGCAAAAAGTATTTTCGTAGAAATTTTCTAAAAAATGCAATTTGGGCGAAAGTTTTTATACAAATGCAACTTTGACAAAAATTTTTAGAAATGTGAAATTTTGTGGATATTTTCTAGAAGAATAAAAATTCCATGATATTTTGCAAAAGAATACAATATTGACGAAGTTTTCTAGAATAATGACATTTCAACGATATTTTCTATAAAATTCAATTTCCGAAATTTTTTATATATAATAAATAATCTTGTTTTTGTTTCTGTTTTTTTTTTTGTATAATAAATAATAATGAAATTTTGACTTTGATATTGAAAAAATAAAAATTTCAAAAATGGAATTTCCTAGAAAAATCAATTTTACTAAATTTTCCATGAAAATGCAAATCTTGTATAAAAGGACAATTTTTACTATATTTTGTATAGAAATATTGACGACATGAAATTCGCCAAGATTTTGGAGAAAAATGTAAAATTGGAAAATACAAATCAAGAAAAATCCGTGTTTTGTTTACCAATGAATTTTCGAAAAAATTTTGTTAAAAATGCAATTTCGACGAAATTTTCTATAAAATATGAATTTTGATGAAATTTCGACGCCTTTTTCTAGAAAAGTACAATTCGACGAACTAAAATTTTTTAGGAAAATTATTTTTTTAAATTAAAATTTTGTAATTTTTTTTTATAAAATTGCTTATTCGATAATATTTTATGAAGAACTTGAATTTCGATCACATTTTCTGCAAAATGTATTTTTGTAGAAATTTTCTAAAAAATGCAATTTGGGCGAAAGTTTTTATACAAATGCAACTTTGACGAACATGTTTAGAAATGTGAAATTTTGGGGATATCTCCTAGAATAATAAAAATTCCATGATATTTTGCAAAAGAATACAATATCGACGAAAGTTTCTAGAATAATGACATTTTGACGATATTTTCTATAAAATTCCATTTCCGAAATTTTTTATATATAATAAAATATTTTTATAAATGATGAAATTTTAACTTTGATATTGAAAATATACAAATTTAAAAAATCGAATTTACTAGAAAAAGCAATTTTACTAAATTTCCCATGAAAATGCAAATCTAGAAAAATCCAAATATAAAAATGCAATTTAGTCAAAATTTTCTTAAAACACGGAATTTTGGAAAATTTTTGAATAAACATTGAATTTCCATTAAATTTTGTATAAAAGTGCAGTTTTGACGATATTTTGTAAATATGTGTTTGAAATTTCGGTGAATATTTCTATAAAAAATTAAAATTTGACGAAATTTTCAACAAAAAATCAAACTTTAACAAAATTTTCTAGAAAAGTAAAATTTTGTAAAATTTTTTTAGAAGAATATAATTCTGATGAAATTTTTTAATATTTGAAAATTTAATTTCGTTTAAATTTGCTAGAGGATTGCAATTTTAACGAAGTTTTCCGAACAATGTAATTTTGTCTAAATTGTCCATCAAATTGAAATTCCGGGAAATTGTTTACTACAATTTAATACGGAAAAGCCCCATTTTCTGTCAAACGCAATTTTGGAAAAATTACCGCAAAATGTGAAGTTTTGACGAAAATTTCTAAAAAGACATAAATTAAAACTTTGGCGAAATTTTCTAGAAAAGGGCAATTTTGTAAAAATTTTCTAGGGGAATACTAATAAAATTGTGGCGAAATGTTGTAATATTTGTAAGTTTAATTTCGGAGACATTTTCTAGAAGAATGAAATTTTGACTATGTTTTCTATAATAATTTAATTTTGACGAAATGTTCCAACAATTAGAATTTCTGGGACTTTTTTATAACAATGTTTTATAGAAAAGCCCCAAAGCAAATGCTAGCAGAATTCAATTTTGGAAAATTACCGATAAAAGTGAATTTTTGAGAAAATTTTCTGGAAAAGACAATTTTACAAAAATTTCTATATATGTAAATTCAGCGGAATTGTCTATTCAAAATGTTAAAGAAATTTTCTTGAAAAGTGCAATTTTCGAAAAATATTCTAGAAAAATATTATTGTTTTATAAAAGTTAAATTTTCGTGTATTTTTTAAAGTAATGCAATTGCGACTAAATTTTCTAAAATAATGCAAATTTTACCAAATTTTATAAAAAATTAAATTATAATATTCATTTTCTTTTCTTTTTTAAAGTATTTATTGATTGATTTAGTTGTATGTTAATTGCAACTGAAGCTTTTGGCTTCATATTATAAAATATTTGGTTTGTTTCTTAAAAATGAGGAATTACATTTGTTTTTGATATGTTTTTCACATTTCAGGAAAATTGCAATTCAAAGCCGTTTTGCAATCCAATGTGCAACGGGAGGCCTCTTTCATCATCATCTACGTTGTCATTAATTTTCAACACTCTTGTAAATACATAAGTCACATACACACACTCACATACGCGTGTATAACAACAAATCATATTAGCAGAATAATTTGCGGTAATAGAAAAAAGCTAGGGAAAGATTGTCACTCTGGCCGTGAGTGAGTGTGTCTGTCTGGCTGAATGACTTTGTTGATTACACATTTTTCAATTTTCACACACTTACAAATTCACAAGCATTCACACATACGCACACACACTCACCAGCAATTTCATGAAATTCATAAAATTTTCAATGACTTTTTCGCATTTCACATTTCGTGTGGGAAAATGATTGAAAAATTATAAATTGTTTGCTTTTTTCACACCTCTTTTCGCGCTCGTTTGCGTTCACGTTTTGTTCATTTGTTCATTCGGAGGTTTTTTTGTGCCATTCATCGTCGTTGTTTTCTGCACAGACGGGTTTTCTTTAAATTCTGTTAAAAATTGTTTATGCTTCGCGTAGCATGTAACTGCAAATATGCCAAAAACATACATTCGAACGCGCGCAAACACACACACGCGCACACTCACAGTCATGCGGACACGCCAACTATGGCAACGTAGTGGAAAAACGGTGAGAAAATTGAAAACTCAACTGAAACGTAGCGTTATGAAAGTTGGGATAGCGTTCGGGTTCGGCGGGAGAGAGAGAGATAGAGAGGGAGGCCGAGAGTAGAGGTGTATGATTTTATAATGTGAGCACATTTGATTGCTAACCATATGTTGTTTGTTGTTGGCATTATTGTTGATGGTATTATTACACGAATGGACGTACATTTACACATACGGAACTTATGTTTATGGTCATAATATACACCCGAAGAAATTCGGTTATTAAAATGGTTATTTAATGAGTTTTTAATGTATTTTGGAGGAAAAAACAGTTTCCTACGAGAAGTTCAATGAATGGCAAACTAACAAATATTACAGGAAATAGATGTCGTTGTATTATAATGATTTTTTTTTTTTAATTTTTATGAATATACCCGTAGTACAAAGCTGTACTTTGAGAGAAGCCATAATCAACACCGAATTCACATTATAATTTTTCAGAGAAACTTACATTAATACATATTTTTAAATGGAATACATCAAAGCATTTTCTGCATTGCATTCTATAGGAAATTTCATCATAATTACATTTTTCTACAAAAACTCTTAAATAAAATTGTTTAGAAAATGCCTGCAAATTTGTTTTTTTTTTCTAGAAAATTCTTCAAATTTTTATTTTTCGAAAACAATGTGAAATGTTTCTACTTTTTTTGATAATTTGGTCGATATTTTCATTGAAATTGCATTTCTTTAAAAAATAATATTGGAATTGAATTTCATTTTTCTACAAAGTTTCGTTGAAATTAAATTTTTTCTTGAAACATTTTCTGAAAACTGAAATTATACAACAAATTTCATCATAATTCATTTTTTCTACAAAAATTCTTGAAGTTCTACAAAATTCTTGAAGTTTTTAAAAATCTCTCAAATTTGCATATATGTAGATGTTCCTTCAAATTTGTATTTTTCTAAAAAAAATTCTTGAAATAATATATTTCCACAAAATTTCATTACAATTGATTTCTGAAAGTTTCGTCGAATTTTTGTTTTTCTGCAACATTTTTGTTGAAATTGCATTTTTACAAAAGTCGTAGAATTGAATTTCTTTAGAAAATTTTGATAAAATTGCATATCTCTACAAAATTTTTTGGAATTAATTTTTTTTCTAGAAAATGTTAAAATTTCGAAGGTTTACAACTGATTATAGGCCAGCAAATGTTTTTTAAATCAAATATTTCTGCAAAATTTGTTAAATTTTTTTTCTGAAAATTTGCCTGGAATTGTATTTTTAATTTCATTGACATTGCATTTCTCTAAAAAATGAAAACTGAAACACTGACACACTAAAATTTTATTTTTCCACAAAATTTGGTTGGAAATACATTATTATAGAAAATTGCAATTTTGTAGAAAATTTCATCATTATAATATGTTTCTACAAAAATAATTGAAATTGTGTTCTTATAAAAAAAAATTTTTTTTGCTGGAAATGCATTAATTTTTTTATTTTTCTAAAATTTTTTTTGTTGAAATTCTATTTTTCCATGTAATTTCGTAGAAATTGATTTTTAAAAATTTTGTCAAATTTGTATTTTTCTTCAAAATGGTTGAAATTGCATTTTTCTGGAACAATTGTGGAATAGCAAATTTTATTAAAAATGCATTTCTCTACAAAATTTCATGAAATTGAATTTTTTTTAGTAAATTTTGTTGAAATTGCACAGCGGCCACTGAAAGAAATTTTGTGGAAAAATTCAATTATATTTCTAGGAAGAATCTAAATTCAACAAAATTTTTAAGAAAAAGATTTTTGTTTGAAAAAACGTTTGCAATTTCAGTGATTTTTTTAGAAAATTTTAACACTGCTATAATTTTCTAGAAAAGGTTAAATATTCCGTAAAAATGTATTTTGACAATTTTTCTGGAAAATGAAATTTTGACAAAATTTTCTGCAAAATAAAATTTTGACAAAATTTTCATAAAATTTTATGGGAAATTAAATTTTAATAAAATTTTCTAAAAAATGAAATGAAACGTTTGCAATTTCAGTGATTTTTTTTAGACAATTTTAACACTGCTATAATTTTGTAGAAAAAGTTAAATATTCCGTAAAACTGAATTTTGACAAAATTTTCTGAAAACTGAAATTTTGACAAAAAAATTTTAAAATAACAGTTTTGACAAAATTTTCTATACAAATTCAAGTTCTATCACATTTTGATGACATTTCCAATAAAAATGCAACTCTACTAAATATATAATAAATATATTTGCATATATGCAATATTGATGAAATTTGCGAGAATTTATTTTTTTGCAAAATTTTTTAAATTCCTTCAAATTGTATTTTTCTAGAAATATTCTTCAAATTAGTATTTTTTTCTAATCTGTCTACAAAATTTCTTTGAAATTGAGTTTTTTTAGAAAATGTCATTAATTAAATTTAATTTCTCTAAAAAATTTCATTGGAATTTCTATTTTTTCTTGCATAATTTCCCTGAAATTACTTTTTTCTAGAAAATTTAATGAAAACTGCAAATTTTAGAGAAGATTTATTTTATTTCATCATAATTTGAATTTTCCTACAAAAATTCTTAAAATTTATTTTTTATAAAATTACTCCACTTCAAATGTGCATTTTTCTACAAATCACTTTAATTTTGAATTTCCTAAACAATTTTGTTGAAAGCTTTTTTTTTCACAAAATTTCGTTGAAATTGCACTTTTTTTAAAAATTTGGTCGATTTTGATTTTTTAAGAAAATTTCATTGAAATTGCATTTATCTAAAAAATTACATTGAAATCACAGTTTTCTACAAAATTTTGTTGAAATTACTTTTTTTTGAGAGAATTTAATGAATATTGCAATTCTATAGAAAATTTTATCATATTACATTTTTCTACAAAAAGTCCTGAAAATTTTTTAAATTTCTTTCATTTTTCTAAAAATATCTTCAAATTCGCATTTTTCTAAAAAAAAATTGTTGAAAGGAAATTTTGTGGAATATCCAAATCAACGAAATTCTCTAAAAAAAAAAATAAATCAAAATTCAACATCTACTAAATTTACAATAAAATGCTGAAATTTGCAAAAAAATATATTAGTTTAAAGAAGATTATAAGATTACTTCAAATTTAATTTTTTTTCTAGAAAAATCTTGAAAATTTGTTTATCTAAAAAGTTTCTACAAAATTTCATTGAAACTAAATTTTTCTAGCAAATGTAATGATAATTGCAATTTTACAGAAAATTTCATCTTTATTAAATATTTCTACAAAAATTAATGAAATTTTTTTTAATTAGTTCAAAATTTAATTTTATTCTTCTACCAAATTTCGTATCTCTAAAAAATTAAATTTGATTGCATTTTTCTACAAAATGTATCTTTAAATTATATTTTTCTAGAAAGTTTAATGAAAATTGCAATTTTATAATAATTAAATTTTTCAACAAAAGTTATTGTAAATGCATTTTTAAAAAATTTCTTCAATTTTCTACTTTTCTGAAAATGTTTGTTGAAATATTTTTTTCCACAAAATTTTGTTGGAATTAAAAAAAAGGCCGGATTTTTCTACAAAATTTCATCGAACCTAAATTTTTCTAGCAAATTTAATGATAATTGCAATTTTATAGAAAATTTCATCTTAATTAAAAGTGAATGAATTTTTTTTAAATTACTTCAAAATTAATATTTTCTGGAAAAATTCTTCAAATTTTATTTTTCTAAAAAATCAAAATTTTCTATAAAATTTCATTGAAATTGCTTTTCTCTAAAAAATTTTATTTGATTGAATTTTTTTACAAAATTTATCTCTAAATTATATTTTTCTAGAAAGTTTAATGAAAATTGCAATTTTATAGAAAATTTCAAAATTTATTGAAATTGCATTTTTAAAAAAATTCTTCTAATTCCTTGTAATTTCTATTTTTCAAAATTTTTTTGTTGAAATAATGTTTTTCCTAAAAAAATTTATTTCATTTGTTCCATTTTTCTAGCAAATTTAATGATAATTACAATTTTACAGAAATTTTATGAAAATCATAATTAAGTGTTTCTACAAAAATGAATGAGTTTTTTTAAATTACTTCAAAATTTAATTTTTCTAGAAAAATTCTTCAAATTTTATATTTCTAAAAAATCAAATTTTTCTACCAAATTTCTTTGAAATTGCAATTCGCTAAAAAATTAAATTTGATTCCATTTTTCTACAAAATTCCGTTGAAATTATATTTTTCTAGGAAGTTTAATGAAAATTTTAATTAAATAAAAAATGTCATTATAATTAAATTTTTCAACAAAAGTTATTAAAATTTAATATTTAAAAAATTTCTTTAAACTCCTTAGAATTTCTATTTTTCTAAAATTTTTTGTTGAAATAATTTTTTCCACAAAGTTTTGTGAAATTTGATTTTTGAATGTTTCGTCAAATTTACATTTTCTGCAAAGTTTTTGTTGAAATTGAAAAAAAACCAACGACATTTTTTGGAAAAATTAATTTTCCGAAAATTTTTTTAGAATAGTGCAATTTGATGATATAAATTACATAATTTTTAAAATACCAATTTTGACAAAATTTTCTATAAATCTCGATTTCTATTAGATTTAGGTGAAATTGTTTACGGAAATATGACCCCATTTATGGTGTTAATCTTAAGTTAAGTTAAGTTAATTTTTAATATTTTTTATTTAATTTTAATCTCCAATAACAAAATGTATTTAAAATGGACTTGTTCAGTTTATCTTTTACACCGACGATATGATAAAATAAACTATTTTTTTTTGAGTGTACAAGCACCACACATGGTGTTTGTGCGTTTGTGTGTAGTTGTCAACCTTATGTTACGGAAATTCAACAACTGCAACTCAGTATTCAGTTCAGTATTAACCCTTTTTTTGTTTGATCGCTGTGGCTGTGGCTACGGCTGTGACTCTTGTCCGGGGTTAATAGTCATGACTGGTCATGGCAATCACACCAACACCACACTGTGATGATCCTGTTGATGGCGCTCATACTGTGAAAATTAATGTGGAAGAAATTGCACAAATGTAGCAACGAACGAGAAAAAAAAAGTGAATCCAAAAGAAATCACAGTTGAAATTTAAAATGTATGTTGGCAAGGCAACAAAAATGTCCTCTGGCAGTGTGTGGTAGCATAACTTAAAGGCGAGAAGAAGAAAATTGGCCAGTTCTAGTAAATTTGACAATGTTAAGGTTTGGGTGGTTGATGAACAGCGAGGATGGAGGTAAGGTGAAAGTAAAAGATTATTGGGAGAATTTATTCCAAAGAAAGTTGCTAAAAATATTTATTGATTTTCAAAAAGTGAAAGTAAAAACTTTGCATCTATCAACTATCCAACTTTATGCTAGTTAAAGAAATTTTGCAAAATTGTTGAAAATTCTTTGAAATCTCCTAGAAAACTTTACTTTCTTCTTTAGGTTATATTTCCCTTTTCCTAATATTTTTTCTATTCAATAAATCTTTGTTTCTTGAGATTTTTGTAGTAAATCTCTTTTAAAATCCTCCCAAAAAAAATATCTAAGTTTACAAATTAATTTTCTTGTTGACACTTTGACATGCACAATGATTGCATTATATACAGATCCTTTGTCAGCGGAGTCCCTCTGTCTCTTCCCCTCTCTCTTAATCCTCAGACCAAAACTAGGACAAAATGTTGAAAGTTCTCTCGTTTTGATTGTTTGACTTAAAGAAGGAGTAGTTCTATGCAAAACAAGAAATAGAAAAAATCCGAAATGAATGAAGTTTTCAGTTTGCTTAGTTTCGATATTCTTTGTTTTAGAAAAGCAAGAAAAAGCAAAATTGCCTAAGTTTATTTGCCATCGTTTGCAAACTATGAAAAATTCCAGGACATATTGGACCAGGAGGACGAAGCCTGAAGCAGGACGAGCGGAGAAAACTTTATTTTCTCACATTGTTTTTCGAAGCAAGAAATCAAATCAAATCGAAATCAGTTCAAATTGTTCAATTACCGATTGGCAACAAAGTTGATTTTCTCTTCTTTGGGTAGGCGATGTCACATATACAACGAAGCACACACCTATAGCCACACACACACACACGCATGCGTTTAGGAACTATATATGATTGGAACGGATGGATGGACGAATGGTTGAAATAAGGATGTCCTAAAATAACACTGAAGCGGAACAAATGTTTTAGAGGCTGTAAAAAAAATGAAAGGACACACAAGTGCCATAAAGTAAATTTATTTTTGGTTTTGCCAGAAGCAGATGCAATTTCCATTCCAGTTGCTGGCAGAAGAAGCAGAGATTTATTTTACGATCGAATTTCCTTTTTAGAATAGGTTGCTTTTCCTTCCTTTCCATTGGTTTATGCTTAAAAAATAGCATTCAATTTCAAACTGAGTATAAAATTGAGGAGCGTGTGGTTTATGTAGCTTCTCTCTTGGATTTGCATTGCATTGTCTCAGGACCTAATTCAAAATAATTCATGTAAGGTTTGTAGTAATCTAAAAAAATAGTTTTTCGCTTTTTAAGTTATTTTTAAGATTATCAAATGGTCAATTGACAACAATGTTGACTTTAGAGTTATTTTCTAAAATTCTTTAAATTAATGAAAAATTTATTGATCCAAGGCCATTTGTCCGAAATTTCAGGATAAATGTCAATGGTTTAAATTATTTTGCTCATAAAATTATACTAATTTTCATGTCATATTTTTAAATATAACATGTCCCTAATTTTAGGTCGTTAACTGCTTCACATTTTTCCTGGCTTTGAATTAAGGCTCCGTTTTCTTTGAAAAAATACTATTTTTGTAAAAAAATATTAAAGGTCTGTGGTTTTATTTTTGTATGCGAGAGGAGAATTAAGAGTATTGTTAATCGCAAAAATTAGTTGTCAGAATTTTCTAAATCAGTTCTTGTGAAACGTTGGAAGTGGACGGTTGTGTTCGGTCGCATGTGGATAAAAAAATTAAATTGTGAATTAAGGGTGACCGCAAAGAATAATTGTTCATCGAAATTTTCTTTAAATTTTTTATTGAACCTAAAGGCAGGATTCACAAACATAATATGTTTCCACAAATTAGTCAGAGAAAAAATAGTACAAATGTCCATGATCTTTTAAAAATTGGAATTAAAATATGTTCTTGATTTAATTACAAAATGTAATATAGGGTTTTCCAATAAGAGTGATATGATTTCTTTGAAAAAAACACACTTATGGTTAAGGATATTTAAACGTTTTTTTTATTAAAAGTGAAGTACAATCGATACAATTAAGTTCTAAATAAAACGTCATTCAAATGGCCTCCACGACTTCTTCTGCGGAAACGAATTCGATGAACCCAATTTTCGAGCACTTTTTCCACTAAATCAAGTCGTATGTCAGGAATGGCACGTTCAATATTGACTTGTAACGCTTGAAGAGGGAGTCTGGTTTATTTCGAAAGACCAACGACTTCAAATAACCCCACCAGAAATAGTCTAATGGTGTTAAATCACAACTTCTTGGAGGCCATTTAATATCACAATTTCTTGAAATAATCAATTCTCCAAACTTTTCTCGCAACAATTCAATTGTTTCATTTGCTGTGTGGCACGTAGCCACAATCGGTCAATGGCAAAAAGATAGCTCTAAACGAGAGCTAAAATATTGCTCATGGGTGTCAAGGTCGTAGGTCGACTGGAACGTGTTTTTTTGGATCTAAAAATAAATTGACTTAGCATCATTTTCAAATGTGAACGGAAAGTTTATTTTTGCTCTAGCTCCTTAGCGGTACGTCGGATCGCGAATCCGTCAATGGCAAAAATATAGCTTTGAACGAGAGCTAAAATATTGCTCATGGGTGTTAAGGTCGTAGGTCGACTGAAAAGCATTTTTTTTTGATTAAAAAAAATGGACTTAGCGCACGAAAAGTTGCAAGTGAAGAACGATTATTTTTAAAATAAAACTGAATAATTTGTAAACGTTGTTCTTGCGTATATCTCTCTATGATGAAATTGTAAACACTACTGAATACAATAAAAATACAAGTGACAGATCATGACATATTACAAATGGCCGAAACGTCACTTCAAAATCATATCATCGCTATTGGAAAACTCGTTACCAATAAGATGTTGAATCCGAATTATATTATATACACAAAAGCTCCTGAGTTCAAAATTCATAAAAATGTACTGAAGCGTACAGCTTTTATGTTAAACTAATCAATATCTACACGCTGAAAAATAATCACTTCTGTAGTATATTGTCCCAAACATATTCTGCTGGAAACATACATATGTTTAGCGTACACTTCAAATATATATTATTTGACATGCACAAATATTATATGTTTGGGAAAATTTTGTTTATAACAAAAGTATGTTTTTATCCCAATATTTTTTTATTTGGAACTAATATTTCCCATGAAAGAATTAATGTGTATTTAAGTATGGCAATATATCAATACCATAATATAAAGGCAATTTTTCTGTTTTTCAGTTCAATATTTAAGAAATTTTATATGTTTGTAAAATTCCATTAAAAACTAAATCGCATTATCTTGCGTTACGATAAATTGCATGTGGATTGACAAAAACTGATGAATTGGAATATTTATAAATTAAAAATTAGTGCTGTAAAACAAAAGCTGCTTACAACATGTTTAGTTATAAAGTATAAGACAATTTAAACCAAAATTCGAAAAAGTCAGCAAAGTTTTAAAAATCCTTTTTAAATAAAATATATGTGGAAAACTTCCTGAACCATAACTTAGTTTGGGTGTAAATACTTTTTTTATTTGTGGAAGTCAGTTCGCAAATATATTTTGTTCTAATATATTAATATATTCTTTCCAAACAAAATTTCTTGATTTTCAAATAAAATTTATTTGTTCACTAATATATTATATTTAAAAATTTTGGTTCCAATTATTTTTTCTTTCGATTCAAACATATCAAAAATGGCGATTTTCCTCTGTGTAGATATGATTCGATTTCATTTAAATTTGATAACGATCCATAAACAGCAGTTTTCTAAGGATCTGTTAAAAATGGCGATCTTATAGAACTTTGGTGTTTTCTTTTCTAAAAAAGATGTTGCCCTGTCAGAGAGCAGCACTTTAATAATGTATCCTACACCCCCTTGTACTGCTGCATTTTTTATGGTCCGAATTTAAAACAAAAATTCCATTGCAAAAAACTAGCCTTTTATCTCACTAAAATAACTAAAAACAAAGAATACTCCACGGCGCTGCCTAAATAAAGCATCTGTCTAAACTTCATTAGAAAAAAGCACGCATGAACACACTCGGGAATTTAGGCTATACGCTCGACGCTGAAAAAACATCAGTTTTGTAGGGCAGCGTCCAACCCTTCGATTAAATACAAACGGAAGCAAAAAGGCTTTTTTTGGGGCGAAAGGCCGAAAAAATGTAGCATTTTTGGCAGAGAAGGAAATACCGTTAGATTCTAAGTCTGAACAGATTTTTATACCCTACACCACACTGTGGTACAGGGTATTATAACTTTGTGCATTTGTTTGTAACACCCAAAAGGAGAAGAAATAGACCCATCGTTTATTATACCGATCGACTTAGAATCACTTTCTGAGTTGATTTAGCTATGTCCGTCTGTCTGTCCGTCTGTGCATGTATTCTTGTAATCAAAGTACAGGTCGCAATTATGGTCCGATCTCGACGAAGCTTTACACATATCTTTTTTTTGGCCCAAGGATGATCCCTATTGAATTTGGTTAAAATCGGTTCAGAGTTAGATATAGCCCCCATATATATGTTAGTCCCGATTTGACATGTAAGCGCTGTAAAAACTGTATTTTATATCCGATCAGTGCGAAATTCGGCAGAAAGAGGTTTCTTATTATATGGATGAACACTATTTAATTTTGAAGAAATCGGTTCAGATTTAGATATAGCCCCCATATATATGTTACCCCCGATTTGATCTGTAAGCGCTGTAAAAACTGTATTTTATATCCGATCAGTGCGAAATTCGACAGAAAGAGGTTTCTTATTACATAAAGGAACACCGCCAAATTTGGAGAAAATCGGTTCAGATTTAGATATAGCTCCCTTATATATGTTTCCCCCGATTTGACATGTAAGCGCTGCAGAGACTGTATTTTATATCCGATCAGTACGATATTCGACAGAAGGAGGTCTTTTTACATGAATAAGTATTCAGGGAAGATCGGTTCAGATTTACATTAAAGCTCCATATACATGTTCCTCCTGATTTGGTATCAAACCGCTATAGAAGTTGTATTTTACTTCCGATCATTAAAATTTTCCAGAAAGATGTTTCTCACTTTAGGAACGAATATTGCCTAATTTAGCGATTATCGTTTCAGAATTAGATAATACGTTTCGACCCTTTTACCAATTATTCCAAATTATTATGGCAATGACCCTTATCGCATTGTTAGGGAGGTGTAGGGTATTATATAGTCGGCCCCGCCCGACTTTCTGCCTTTCCTTACTGGTTCAATTTAACAAGGTTCGTTCCTGGTTCAAGAAACTGTTACCTGGTAGATTTGTTTTATAAACATCTGTTGAGAAATGAAGATTATATAGGGATTAGATTTAAGATCAGGACATACGAATAGCTGAACCAATTTTTTTCTTTCTTTGGCAAGGTTTGTTCGATGAAAACTTTTGAATAAAAATCTTTCTGCAAAACCTTGTTATAATCCGTTAAGAATTTGAATATCTACCATTGGAACAAACTATACATAGACGGAAACACAGACAATACTTAAACATGGGCCAACAGTAGTATTTTTAGGTGTTACTAACATCTGCTCCAAAACAAACTTATGCTGTATCACAGTGTATTGTAGGATATATAAGTATTTATTTATTTATATGAATAACAATACAAAATAAATTTATATTTTAATTTTACGGTCCAGGGAAAAGCCGGATTACAAAGACCATGTGGCTAAATTTTGCAGCGACAGACCAGAGCCTCTGGTGGGAATCGAACCCGCGATCCCTAAACTCATAGGGGAGCATGCCACCAACTCACTTATTGGGGCGCTTCGAGGGTATACATATCGCTCACTCACTTCAAGAGTGACAAAACTCAAAATTAAAAAAAATTGAGGTTGTCTTACAAAAATCCGAATTTTGCAAAATTTCCATAAATTTATCTCAACGAAATTTGGTCTTTTTATACGGACTTAAAGTTACTAATCTTGGCAATTTTCAATTTTGAGTTTAGTCACTCTTGAAGTGAGTGAACGATATGTTTTAATAGTTTTTCATTAATAAAAGTTGAGAAAAAAAACGATGTAATATAGTAATTTTTATAATCAACTAATTCTGAGAATTGCATGAATAACCCTGAAATTATACTGCTTATTCATAATTTGTCCATGATTATCGATAATGTAATATATGTATATGTTTTATTTTAAAATCGCATCAATATAATTCTCAGAATTCCGTATTCATATTAATGCAATGACATTTTCACAGATGCTGCTTATTTACAATTCATCCATAGTGCCGTATGATTACTAACAATTTATTTTCAAGCGAAAAACCGTCATACGCTCCATGGGGTATATTGGCTTTAATCTTAAAAAAATATGTGTTGTAGATGTTTTCTATAGTCGGTTAAAACATACAGGGTTGCCCATATTCGACGGACTCGTTGGGCCCATTCCAATCGACGAGGCTTGTCCGCAGGCAACAATCTTTGCGTCAATTGAATTTTGTACGGGAACAAATGCAAATCAACGCGAATAATCCGTTGTAAAGTGGACCGAGCCATGCCCAACTGCTGAGAACGGCGTTTTTGGGATGTTCTTGGGGACCTCTCAACACTGGCTCGTACGGCAGCGATATTCTCGGCCGATCGCCTTGGTCGACTTTTATTTGGCCTCTTCGGATTAGAAAGAGCCTCACCAGTCGAAAATGTTTCGTATAAACGCTTAATGGTGTTCTTAGAAGGCGCACTTCTCACATTTTTTAATATTTTAAAAGCACGTTGACTTGACTTCTTCTGTTGAATGTAAATTTCAACTATTTCAGAGCGCTCGCGTGGCGTGTATTGTTCCATGGTAAAAATCTGCTTGGACTGACGCTTCAAACGCGGTATGTCATTAAGCGATCTGACATCTCTGTCAAAAGTTATGGCGTTGCCAGATGGGTCCGTCGAATATGGGAGACCCTGTACTTCTCACAAGTGCATATTCATAAAATTATATATTCATAAATAATAGTGAATAATATTTCACTGATACCGCGTATACATAATTTTCCCCAAGTGCCGTATGATTATTAATAATTAATTTGCAAGAAAAATCAATAATACGCTGCAGGGGACTATTGGCTTTTATCTGAAAAAATAATTCTCCGAATTGCATATTTATGTATATACTGACATATTCATTAATAATGGCGAATAAAGACCAAAATTTAGGAAGGCATTGTGGCGTATGAACGATACCGACCAATTTTTGTCAATCATACGTTACAGGGTACCCTATCTAATGACATGACAAGATTTTAAGGCCCTTATTCATAAAAATGTAATGAAGGTTTGAACAACGCTTTAACACTGCTAAAGCGTTCCTCAAACCTTCTTTAACTTTTTATGAATAAGGCCCTAAATCTTTATTAAAGATAAAATGATAAAAAAAAGCGTTGAATAAGTCTTTCCCATCCATTGCATTAATCGGCCGGTTTCCAAAGCAAACTGCAGTTTCCAAAGCAAACTGCAGTTTCTTTAGTTTACAAAGGCTATAACAAAGAGTAAAAAAGCTTTTAATAGAAAATAATTTTACCTTAAGAATAGCAATTAATTTTGGTTTATCCGAATTTCTCAATGTTTTACTTTACTCTGCACTCAGAGTAATTAAAAAACACTTTGAATAAAGATATTTTCTCACAAAAATAAAAAAAAAACGTAAATATCTTAAATAAAGGAGATAAAGAGCGATTAGAAAAAGAATTCCTGTTCATTGTCTTCATTGTTGTGGAAAAATTCCTCGAGACCAGACAATGAAATAACAAATCCTTGCAGCACTCTTTTTCTCCCCCTTTACATTGTCCTTCAATGAAATGCAGAAGAACAAAAGCGAAAAATACAATTTCATTTAACCTAAAATCGATGTTCAAGAGTGGAAATACTTGGGGTGAAAGAGAGAAAACAGAAGGATGATAAAGGAGCTGAAGAAGGTAAAAAATGGGCAAAGTAATGTCAGAAATCGAGTAAGTAAATGGAAGAAAAACAGCAACAACAATTTCCTACAAACGAAGAAGTAGTAAAATCACACTAAAAATATGACTTTAAGCCTTGAAAAAGAAGATGTGAGGACCCCTTCAGAGGAACTGGGCTCGGGACAGTGATAAAGCAAAAAGACCTTTGAAATGATAATAATGAAAATGATGACAAAATCTTAGATAGCCAAGGGGCAGTTGCAGGAGAAGCACAATTGGTTTCCAGTATTCAATCTGAGAGGGTTACATTGCCCCTGGCCGAAAGGGTATGTACTTGAAGTAACAAGGACACCGATTTTTTCCAAACACAAATCACGTTTTAATATTAAAAGGGACTGCCGAGAAGGGAGAAAAGGGGAGTGGGGTGATGGAGAGGGAAGGGAAGGGTACAGAATAATGTTTTTGTGGACGATTAAACTGAAGAGAGCTTTTCCTGTACAGTTGAATGACGTTTACAAGTGAATGATTGTGGTGATTCTTTTTCGTCACGAAATAAGTGGTTTGAATAATTTTGTCATTTGACTTTTCTTTTATCCCATTTTGTTAAATGTTGTAGGGGGAGAGAGTGAGCGGAAATGACAAGGAATCTGATTTATTTCGACTTTCTAAGGACTTTAGGGATTTCATTTAACTTATTTTATTTGACAAGTTTTGGCTGTACAACAGGAAATCAATTAATTTGGGTAATTGTGGTTAGAATATCAGTGATGTGATTACACCTGGATGATGAATAGAGGCGCTGCGTATAGACTTAATTGATTTGAATGGATAAGCAGAGTTTGCTTTCTTTGTTATTTTTAATTACTAAATAGGTTTGTTTTCAATAAAGATCTTGAAATACGTTGCCTATTAGATATAAAGACAATAGTGCTTATTAATTAGAAGCCATAGTGGCGTATGATTGTTAGTGAACGGAGAATAAGTCATACGATCATTAGCCCCCGCGGATTAATAACACTATGCAACAAATGAACACTTTTTGAAAAATACACGAACCTGACTGTATAGCTTCGATTCTACTACCAAATGGTAGTATAACCCTATACTCAGTTTGGCGAGATTGGTGACCAATTTTTTTTATAGGCCTCGAAAGATTCGGAAAATTAGTGGACCCCCTGAAAAAGGTGTCATCGGTTTTTGAGCAACAGCTACTTCAGACTTGGTGATAGCGCTTAACTATATTTGGCAATAATGTAGCTAAGAACACGTAGAACAAAGCCTGTTAACATTTCATGCCAAACATTTTTGTTTCCTGCACTTTTTTTCGAAAAACATAGGATTAAATTTATTTTTTTTTTCACTTTTTTCGGCATAACTTTAAGGGATCGCTGATTTTTTACTAACAATATTTGGCAATATTGTAGCCACGGTAAATCTGAACAACTTTTTTGAACATATCAATACAATCTGAACGTGTCTAGGCACCTTAAATAGCTTAAAAATCCACATTGTACCCCAAAAATGTAAGTATTTCACTGTTATGAAACAAAAATATATTTTTCTGGTATAGGGTATGTTCAGCAATTTTATAGAAAATATTAAGGCCAATATTTTTGTGGAACATTTTAACCCTCTAGCTCCCCCACATAACTGTAATTTTTGGCCCCATTTTAACAAATCGTAAAAAACACCCCTTAAAAGGGGGAGGGCGGGGATGAAATGTTCTACAAAAATGTTCGCCATAAAATTTTACTATATGTGTCAGAACACACAAAAACCCAAATCTTAACACAAAAACCCAAAACACGGTCAAATTCCTGTCAACAACGTTATTTACTGGTATCTTCATTGCTTCAACCACTAGATCGTACGACTAACATTCCTGCATGATCAGGAATTTGCCCTTTTTTGGTGTTTGTGTTATGTTTTGAGCTCTGGTGTGTTCTGACACATATAGTAAAATTTTATGGCGAACATTTTTGTAGAACATTTCATCCCCGCCCTCTCACTTTTAAGGGGGGTTTTTTACGATTTGTTAAAATGGGGCCAAAAATTACAGTTATGTGGGGGAGCTAGAGGGTTAAAATGTTCCACAAAAATATTGGCCTTAATATTTTCTATAAAGTTGCTGAACATACCCTATACCAGAAAATATATTTTTACAATGTGGTTTTTTGAGCTTTTTAGAGTGCCTAGACGCGTTCAGATTGTAATGACATGTTCACAAAAGTTGTTCAGATTTACCGTGGCTACAATATTGCCAAATATTGTTAGGAAAAAATCAGCGATCCCTTAAAGTTAAGCCGAAAAAAGTGAAAAAAAAAATAAATTTAATCCTATGTTTTTCGAAAAAAAGTGCAGGAAAACAAAATTTTTTTGACATGAAATGTTAACAGACTTTGTTCTACGTGTTCTTAGCTACATTATTGCCAAATATAGTTAAACGCTATCACCAAGTCTGAAGTAGCTGTTGCTCAAAAACCGATGACACCTTTTTTCAGGGGGTCCACTGATTTTCCGAATCTTTCGAGGCCCATAAAAAAAAATTGGTCACCAATCTCGCCAAACTGAGTATAGGGTTATACTACCATTTGGTAGTAGAATCGAACCTATACCATCAGATCCGTGTATTTTTTTCACTGTTGCACAGTGTAATTATTGCTTTCAAGACATTGAGGCGAATGAGTACTAATAAAATGCCATCAATCATTTGCTCAATTTTCTAGAACATACACTGGAATATGGCAGATAATTAAGTGTTCTATTGGAGAAATAATGGAAATTATAACTAAAAAATTTTTGTCGTAGAGATTTTCGACCAATTTTGGATT
Source organism: Eudasyphora cyanicolor (assembly GCA_963930755.1). Lineage (NCBI taxonomy): Eukaryota > Metazoa > Arthropoda > Insecta > Diptera > Muscidae > Eudasyphora > Eudasyphora cyanicolor. The sequence goes on along the minus strand of OZ005738.1, from coordinate 168,049,590 downwards.
GTCTTAAAATTTATTCAGGATGTCAATATTTTATAAATATTTTGAGAAAACTATTAATGAAAATGATAATCTAGATATTTGTCAAAATTTATTTTTCAGGTTATCCATCAATATATTAAAATTATATTTTTTAAGCTGAGCATCTCTACAAACTCGGTGTACACCCCTGCGTATGACTAATATAAAAATGGTAAATAAAGTATACGTTACAATAAGAATAGTTAAATTAATGACACATATAAAACAAAACAAACAAAATACTTAGCTTTTGCTTGGAAAATACAAATGTTAGCAAATGATTAATGACCTGTGATGTGACAGAATAAAACAATAACATGATTAAGACTAATTTTGAGGGTGTTTCATTGTTGAGACCATATTATTAAGAAATAACACCATCAAATTATGATAGAGCAAATTTTTTCTTGTTGTTGAACAAAAGCCAAAGAAACATTCTACATAAGGCACAAAGGACTACCACAAACAAACCTGTCCCCGTACTTCCAAACCACTGCACTCAATAGTCATTAATCAAGTGAAATAAAAACCTGCATGTAATCTTTCATAGTCTTATAACATTCTTTGAAACTATGAACATGAAATATGAAACAAAACAGAAGACTCAAACAAAAGAAACAAAAACAGGAAAGGGAAACCAAAGACGAGAAAATAGAAAACTTTTACACAGAGCTCCTCGAACAAGGAACATATGCAATGAATCATACAGGATACGACGGTAAAAAAGGGAGGTGAATAAAGAAGCCACAGTATATTTTCGGAATTAATGAACAAAAGTCATTTAAAGTACTCGAACGAAAGAGAGGAAGAGAGAGCGAATTGAAAGGCAACAAAGTTGTAGAGGTAGACAGTATAAAACACAACCAGCCTAACTATGTATATGAGAGTACAAAGAACAACTAAAGGATTAAGGCTCAGTCGGAATGACTTCAACCAAAATAAGAAGAACAAAAAACGAAAAACAATGAGAAAACCCAAACAACTTCAGTCAAAATGGGAACAGGAAAAAATCCTTGCAGAAACTGGTTTTGTTCTACCTGACTGTCATCCTTCCTATGTCCCTTCCTCTTCCTATTCCTCAGCTTTAATGACAGTTGGCGTTACAGATGCCTGGAAACTGTTATTATCAGAATAGTTTCGTTTTAGTTTCTATGACATATCAAATGGTGATTGTTCTTTTGTTGCTAGAGATGCATTTATCTGAATGTGGTGAGTGTGTGTGTGTGTGTGGTCTTTTTTTTTACCGGGAATTGTCTGAAAGACATATCGAGGAAGGCGTCTCTGTGAAAAGAAACATGTTGTAGTTCTTGTTCTGTGGCCGACTAGCAGATGATAGCTTGCGAGACATATCATCTCCACTTATGCCAGTTGCTGGGCATTTAAGAAGGAACAAAAAAAAAACTAATAGGAAAAATCAGTGCCAGCATCAACTATTACAATTAGTGCGTTTTAAGAGAAATAACCCAGCAAACTGTCTGGTGAGGAATAATTGTAAATCGAGTGATAGATTTCTAGGTTTGTGGCTTTAATGGCGGCCCGATTTATAGAACCCAAAATCAAAGAAAGCTATATTTTACTGATATCAAATAATTTAAGAACAATATTGAATATCACACGAAGGACGTCTTTTCCGAAATGTAAGTTAGATAAAACGAATTTCAACATGATTTTATTATATTATTTAGAGTGATTTTTAAGAGCTTTCGGATTTGATAAAGAAAAACACATAAATTTTAGATAAATGTAGGAAATCTTTATTTGAGTCGATAGAACGGTCTATACAATTCAATGTTTAACGATGAAAAACAATTTATAAAGATGAAAACACGGAAATAACTGAGCTACCAAAATGAAAGTTGCTAAAAATTCACCCAATATTTATATTTTATCTCAATTCCGCTCATTCACCTCAGGCCGTATGATAAATATTCAATAGTTGATGTTTTAAGTATGAATCATACCCTCTAGGGTACCAGTGGAATAACGAAAGTGGCTTTAGCGAAAGCGAATATTGAAATATATTTCGTGCGAAAGCGAATAGTGAAATATGCATTTTTGCGAAAGCGAATGCGAATAATAGTTTGAGCCTTTAGTACCAACAAATTTAAGGAACTGAATTGATACTTTTCCAGGATATTCAAGTATTAAGACTGTTTTCCATAGTTTTACCTCCTGTTACCACAAGCACACACATATCTTCAAATTGTGCGAAGGGAATAAGGAGATTTAACACTTTAATAAATGGAAGCGAATACTGAAATATATTTTTGCGAAAGCGAATGCGAATAATCCAAAGATGGTTTTTGCGAATGCGAATTTTAAAATTATGTGAATAATTCGCGTTCGCATATGCGAATGCGAATATTCATTACATCCCTACTGTTACGTCAACTACAAAATATACTAATGGAATAATCAGAATATGCAGGGTTTTCCAATAAGAGTGATATGATTTCTTTGAAAAAAAACACACTTATTGTTTAGCAAATTCAAAAGTTTTTTATTTAATGTGAAGTACATTCGATACAATTAATTTCTAAATAAAACGTCATTCAAATGGCCTCCACGACTTCTTCTGCAGGAACGAATTCGATTAACCCAATTTTCGAGCACTTTTTCCACTAAATCAAGTCGTATGTCATGAATGGCACGTCTAATATTGAATTGTGAAGCTTGAAGAGAGTCTGGTTTATTTCGAAAAACCAATGACTTCAAATAACCTCACAAGAAATAGTCTAATGGTGTTAAATCATCACCATTATCTCTAATCTCTAAACTTTTCTCGCAACAATTCAATTGTTTCATTTGCTGTGTGGCACGTAGCCACAATCGGCCAATGGCAAAAAGATAGCTCTTAGCGAGAGCTAAAAGATTGGAAAGTGTTTTTTTTTTTTATTTAAAAAAATGGACTTAGCATCATTTTTAAATGTGAACGGAAAGTTCTAACTCCTTAACGGTACGTCGGATCGGGAATCGGTCAATGGCAAAAAGATAGCTTTAAACGAGGGCTAAAATATTGCTCATGGGTGTCAAGGTAGTAGGTCAACTGAAAAGTGTTATTTTTTGATTTTTTAAAAATGGACTTAGCGCACGAAAAGTTGCTATTGGAGAACGATTATTTTGATAATAAAACTGAATAATTTGTAAACGTTGTTTACAAACAACATGTATCTCTCCACGATTAAATTGTAAACACTTCTGAATACAATAAAACACACATGACAGATCATGGCATATTACAAATGGCCGAAACGTCTCTTCAATATCATATCATCCCTATTGGACAAAACGTTATAATTTTTATACCCTCACTTTAGTGTGACGAGGGTATATATCATTTGCTACGGAAAAAAGTGTAACACATCGAAAGAGTGATCTAAGACCCTAAGTATGTTCGGAGGAAATCCGTTTTGGGTCATTTTAAGTCGAATGAGCAATGTCCGTCCGTCTGTCTGTCTGTCTGTCTGTCTGTCTGTCTGTCTGTGTGTCTGCTGGCTGGTGCGCACGATAACTCTCGAAAGGAGTAACCGATTGACCTCAAATTTGGTATGTGGTAATATTTTTTTCTATCTCCGGCTAAGTTCGAAGATGGGCCATATTGGTCCACTCCTTCTAGTACCTCCCCCACAAATGGTTAAAATGTTGTGAAATATTGATTCTTTAATAACTGCTATACTACTTATTCGAATCTTTTGAAATTCCACACATAGTATTAGCTTATTAGTCGTTATCAACTCGAGAAAAATGGGCGAAGTCGCCACGTCCCTTTTGGTACCTCCCACACAAATGCACCATTTTGCACCAAAAGTTAACAGCTTATAACAATAATAACAGTGTATAAAAATACTTGAAATTTTGTACAGTATTATGCTTTTATATTGCCTACAGTCCAGGGAAAAATGGGTGTTGTTGTCACGCCCCTTTTGGTACCTCCCACACAAAGGTACCTTTTTGCACCAAAAGTTAACAGCTTATAACATTAAAACCAGTGTATAAAAATACTTGACATTTTGTACAGTGTAATGTTTTTATAGTGTCTATAGCCCTGTGAAAATTGGGCGTTATTGCCACGCCCCTCTTTGTACCTCCCACACAAAATGCCCACATCATACCACAATTTAATGTCTCATAACGTTTATACCAGTGCACATAAATGCTTATAAGTCGGCACAGTGCAATGAATTTAAAGTATCTAATGTTCAGCAAAAAAAGGTGTATTTGATAAACCCTTCTGGTACCTCCCACACAAATTGACAGAATAATTCGAGTAATATTCAATATTACATTACTCACAAAGTGAGGGTATACCTTAGTCGGTTTACCCGACTGAAACTTTCTTACTTGTTATATCATACATTTCTGTTAAATACATGTCTGTTAAAAGTCACGTATGATTACTAGCGGTTAATTTAGCCAAAGTGGCGTATGCTTATTAATTACAGTAGTTTAAATTTTTTTTTACGAAAGGATGTACATAACTTTTTCTGGTCATTGAATCATTGGACTATATTTTTTTAAGTAGATTCGGGATACTCATTAAATCAAGGTAATAATGAAGGCTACAAGAGTTACATATTTAGTACGAGGGCGGTTCCAAAATTAGGCTACCTGACAAAAAGACGACAGTAGTAGTTTAAAAAAAATACTTTCGTGAAAAGTGGCAACCTTTTAAAACATATGTACATACGTTTTAAGTTTCAAGGCGACATGTTATTTAGAGATTTTTGAGCACTCAAAAGTAAACGAAATATGGAAAAAATTGGCCACCGATAATACAAAACTCTTATTTGCAATGTCTCAGTCCAATCAATATTAAAACCGAGCTAGATTCTACTATGGGCGGTCTGCTCCTCCGTATACAACTATAAAATATTGGTTGGCAGAGTTTAAACCCGCTACGAGCTGCCAAGACGAACACCGTAGTGGCTGAGCAATTGAGGTGTCCTCGCCAGAAATGGTTAAAAAAAATCCACAACATGGTATTGGATGACCATTGGCTGAAGGTTCGTGAGCTAGCTGCAGTCATAGGTATTTCAAAAAGTGCTGGACATCGCACACTGACGGAAATTCTGATGATGTAAAAGCTGTGTGCAAGATGGGTGCCGCGTTTGCTCAAAATCAAGACTATTGCCGTGGCCAAAATAAAAAAATTAAAGTTCGAATTGCTTCAGCACGCCCCTTACTCGCCAGATTTAGCTTCCTCGGATTATTTTTTGTTTCCACATTCGAAAAAATGATTCGGCGGAAAAAGATTTGCCAGCAATGAAAATGTTAAGGTTGCGGTTGATGGCTATTTTCAGGAGCTAGACAGTTCTTACTATAAACGTACTCATACTAACGGGTGGTTCATGTAGCAATTGCTTTTTGAACTACAGCCGAATCGCTGCTGCGATTTAACTCAACAGTCAGCAGACAGACGGACGGCAATTGCTCAAATGACTTAAAATGTCCTAATGCGGATATTCGCCGAACATCGTGGAGTCTTATGTCACTCCTTCGACGTGTTACGCTCTTGGCTCGTAGCAACTGATATATACCCTCCTCTCTAAGATGAGAGTATAAAAATAGAGGTTAAACAACATATCTTAGCATAACTGGAGAACCATTTTGTCCTAACTGGTTAAGGAAAGCTTTGAATAATCCTAAATTAAGTAGCCTTCAACCTCTTCTAATATAATTTGTGCATCGCATCAGCGGTTTCAAAGATATTTTATAAAATATTGCGGATAATCTCTTTTTTTTGAATTTATAATTTTTTACTTAAAACATCGAAAAATTTACAATTCACTATTATTTTATCGTAAATCTGATAGGTCATGAATAAAATGAGAATGAGAGAATAATACTGAATTATGTAGCCTTCATCTTCTTCTTTTTTTTCATCCTATAAACAGTTTAAAAGTTATTGCGAAAAAATTAAATTTTTGTAGGAAAATTTTTTACAATTCTTTAATTGCCACCTCTTAAAATAACAAAAAATTATGTATTAATATATTCTCATTATATTATCGTAAAGTCTAATCGGTCATGAATAAAATGAGTCCATTTCGACGAAAATTGATGCATAATTTGAAACGTCGTTGCTAAACGGCCATGAAGACAAAATTTAATTGTTTGAAGAAAAATGCTGCAGACATTACAAATTAGTTAATGTGACTCGGAAAGATATGACTATAATGATGCACTACCGATGTAAGCTTGTTTGTTCAACTATTGCGTATGGTTAATATTAATGGCTATTGCCTCCCCATATAATATGAGCTTTTTCGATAAAATCCTGGTGTTTTATGAAAAATGTGAATTTCAGGTATACTCGTATAATTAATTATAATTCATATAACAACTCGTATATGAGTAGTAATGATAAATCTCCCATGTCTTCTTAACATGAAACTGTAACGTTAATAATAATAATTAATTGAAATTTCTGAGGAAATATTGTAATTGGCCAGAGATTTATATTAGAACACATTGGCGTATGATTTATAATAATAAGTAATAACACACAATTTTCCATGACTTATAATCATGAAACTATCATATATCTTACGTTATATGATTACTTGTAATTAATTCGGTATGTTATATGTTTCATATAGCAATAACTGGATTGGGATTTCTGTTCCATTTCTTTGAAAAATATGAATTAGTGGATATGGATTTCTGTACCATATCTATGGAAGGAATTTTGTAACCAGCCATGGATCATATTTAGACACGTTGCTGTATGTTTTATAATAATTACAATATATTAATCATACGTTAAAAGTTCCGTTTTTAGATTGATGTTTGCACTCGTTGACGTATGATTTATAATAATTAAATTATATGACTCATACGTTTCGGTTTATGTGTTGACTAAAATGAATGCCGTTAATAACGTATACATGCCATTTGAAGTAGGGACGAAAATTAATACACAGATGATCTGTGCGTGTTCCAAAAAGCAATGTTTGAAACTAAATTTTTCGCAGTAGAACTGTTTAGTGCAAGTAGTCCCTCAAATGGGCTACTTGCAATATCTTTCTTGTTACCAACTAATTTGGTTAATTAAGATTGATGGGTCATGAAGACAAAATTTAGTTGTTAGAAGAAAAATTCTTCAGACTTTAAAAATTAGTTTATGTGACTCAAAACATATGACTATAATTATGTACTACCGATGTAAGCTTATTTTTTCAACTATTGCGTATAATTAATATCAATTGCTTTTGCTTCCCCATCAATATGAGCTTTTTCGACAAAACCTGGTGTTTTATGAAAAATGTGAATTTCAGGTATATAATTCATATAACAGATATTATAATTAATATTCATATAACCACTAAGATATATGAGTAATAATGAGAAATTGAAGTTATACCTACAATAACGCAATGATTGAGTATAGATTTTTGTCCAATTTCTGGGGAAATTGTGTAATTGGTCATTGATTCATTTTTGGACACATTGGCGTATGATTTATAATAATAAGTAATAACACAGGATTTTCCATGTCTTATTATGATGAAACTGAAACGTATGATTAATAGCAATTAATTCGGTAAGTTATACGTTCAATATTGTAACCAGTCATGGAATATATTTGGACATGTTGATATATGATTTATAATAAATAAATAATATAAATCATACGTTAATAGTTTCATTTCAGTTTGGTATTTGGACACGTTGACGTATGATTTATTATAATTAAATAGTATTATGTGCGCAAAAAAAACAATATTTGAAAACTTAATTTATCGCTGTAGAACTGTTTAATGTACAAATGTCATATCGCAATACCATGACCTATAGGTAATAATAATTAATTATATCATAGGTATACTTTTTTGGCACTGACATATTAATTATAATACATGTTTGGGAATTTGACTATAAAAGTTAATGCATAGCACCTGCTGCGAATGAATAATAATAATTAATAATATCGTATAACCCTTAAATGCATATTGTATCAAAAATGAAACAACAACCTTTAGTCGTTCTAAAACTGTTTCTCTTTTGATTACACTGTGCTAGTCCAAAAATGTAACAGATAGGAGACCCTATGGATAGACCTATTTCGGCCATGCTGAATCCAATGGCATTAGCCGATTTTCTATGTTAGCTCTTGTTTTCGCGATATTCGACCACAAAGTTTGTTGGGAAATCAGAAAGGTTACATACCTCTTCGGTGATTTTGAAGTGGAAGACTTCGGAATATACGCTTCAGTCAAAAGATCGAAATAAAGGGAACATTTAGAGAATTATTTCTCTCAAAACAGTCGTCAACGCTTCTCACTCCCTTACCCCCAAAAAAATGCAATAAGATCTTACCATATGTTAAAAATCATACATATCTTGATATTTTTAGTAGGCATCGTTGAGAAAAATATTCATCGCAAAATAATACTATAAGCCCTTTCTCAACTTTTTTATAAGAATTAAGCAGATTTCGAGTTTTTACATAATTTGTGTATTTTTCTGCTCATAACAGAAAATATTTGTAATAAAATTGTTTGACTTAAATTTTTGTAAATTATTCTTTGGTTCGTGTCAATGCAAATTTCAAAGGTATCCCACAAAACCTGCTGAATTATGAAATCTGTTTATTTTTCATAAATATGTTGAAAGGAGACTCATAGTAATTTTTCGCGAGGAATATTTTTCTCAAAGACGCATATTAAAATGTCGACGATTTGTATGACGTTTGACATATGGTAAGATTTGATTGCACTTTTTTAGGGGTAAAGAGGTTAGAAGCGTGGTTGACTATTTTGAGAAAAATAATTCTCGAATGGTTCCCTTTATTTCGTTCTTTGGAATGAAACGTGTATTCCGAAGCCTTCCACTTCAAAATCACCTCCGAGATAACTAACCTCTTTGATTTCCTTACAAATTTTGTGGTCGAATATCGCGAAAACAAGAGCTAACCTAGAAAAACGGTTAGTTCCATTGGATTCAGCAATGTCGAAATAGGTATATCCACAAGGTCTCAATTCTGTTACATTTTGAAAGTGTCCATTTCAAGCACAGTGTTATCAACAAAATGGAAATAAAGTGAAAGAATGGTATTGTGGGAATCCACAAAAATAAAAAACATGATTGGACCCTTATAGATTCGGCAATTTTGGTTTTTAGCGAAAACGCTGGATTTGGTTTTTTATTATCAAAGAAATCCTGAGAAAAATTTAGTTTAAAAAATATAATTGCCTAAGTATAATACTGTGTTTATATAATCTTTTAAAAAAATTTACATTATTTATCATTCCACGTAATTTTAGGTCTTGATAGAGATTCAAATCCGCGTTGCATCAAAATATATACAACTAGATTTTTTCCAATTTTTTTAAATATTTTTTTTTTATTTATGAATATTTCCTCCCCAAATATATTTTTGTTTTATTAGAATAAAAAAATCATGTCTTTTAGGGATATAAGAATTGAAGTTTTTTTTATCAAACTACATTCCCCTATAAGTCACCATCGCAATTAATATGAATTGTATTCCACGCAAATAATATTTGATAATATTGAAAATCATACCCCCAAAAGTTTTGCTGGGTTTCCACAATAATTGTGTTCCCGTTTTTTGCTCTACTCTATTGTTCACTTTAAGGAAGGAAGTGTTCCATGGTATGGCGACTGGAGGACTGGGAGGGAGGACTCTTTTAATCGGATGTTATTGTACACTCATAGAACTCATAGGTACTCACTTGTTCTCTATTCATAGTTAGTCGACAGACTATATGTTTTCTATACTTAATTTTTTGTATATTTTCTTTTTTCTATCGGTATCATTAGCATTCATTTACATCTCACATCTTTTCTTCTTCTCATATTATTGTTTTGTTTTTATAGTTATTTGTTGTTGGGTTTGTTGTTGTTTTTTGTATTGTTTGGTTTATATTACTTACCTCTTTACGAAGAGTTGTTTTGCTGGTAATTAAATTCATTTTATTGTTATAGTTCCAGAACATCATTGTGGCAGGATTTGACTGAAATGAAAGAAAGAGAGAGAGAGATGAATATAACAGATGAACTAAACTGTATTTAATATGTGCCATAGCTTTGTGCTTTAGTACAAATAATTTTCTTTTTAATTAAAAGCAACACAATTTGAAAGGGGGTTTCTACACATGTCTGAAAACATATGTGTGAATAATAATATGTAATCGTAAGATTGTTACACATTTTGGGGTTTTAATAGATTTTTAAAAAGTACGTAAACGATTTGTAATAAAAACCTAAGTGTATGTAATATTAATAAATTTGTTGTATAACTTCTACTGTTCCTTTTGATGAAATTTTAGTGTTATTGAATCCATTTGTATTCTGTGATGATATGAATTTTTGTGTGACTATAAGAATACATATTTGATTAAATAAGAATTTTCCATAATAACGTATACTTACTAAAAAGTACAGCACAAAAAAATTTCGGAGTCCTGACAATGGATTTTGATAGAGGAGACCAAAAAAAAATACACATGAGCCGCGATTTGAAAATCAAATCGGAAGTTTATTTGAGGAAGGTTACAATTTCCCCCATACAATTTCCAGCATATCTTTATATGAAACCATGTGTTTTTACATTTGAGGTATATGGTATGTTTAGCAACTTTGTAGCATATATTAAGATCAATATTTTTGTGGAACATATTAAACCTCTAGCTCCCCTACATAACGGTAATTTTTGGCTCTATTTGAACAAATCGTAAAAATCACGAAAGTAATTTTTTATAAACTACTACCGCCATCTATATGTCAGGTTGGCTAATTTTGGGACCGCCTTCGTAGTTCTTGAATTAAATGTAGACAAACTGTAAATCAATGTGCGGAATTTAATAACACTGTACAACAATTTCAAACTTTTTTCAAAATAACAGGGTTCTGTCAGTGGATTCTGGTAGAGGAGACCAAAAAAATATATACGTGTATCGGCGTTTTGAAAGATCACATCGGAATTTTATTTTAGGGTGGGGCGGTTAAAGTTTTCCCCCCTTTGCTTGTTCGTGCAGAATATCGGTATATAAAACTATGTGTTCTGTTCATCTGAGGTGTAGGGTATCTTCAACAACTTTGTAGCAAATGTTAAGGCCTATATTTTTGTGGAATATATTAACCCTCTATTTTAACAAATCGTAAAAAACTCCCCTAAAAATGGGCGGAGCGGGATTGAAATGTTCTACAAAAATGTCGGCCATAAAATTTTACTGTGTCAGAACACACCAAAGCCCAAAACTTAACACAAACTCCAAAAAAACGCCCAAATTTAAGATAGCCTGTTAAGGGTTAATTTGTTATTCCTCGCATATGTAGGTTCTCCCAGCTCTGAAGAGAAGGTTGTTATTCAACAACTACCAAGAGTACTTTTGTTCTTCTTCATTATTTCTGTCATTATATTTTTGTCACTCAAAATTACCATAACGGAACTTTTGAGTGGCACGTTACTTTATTTTCTTACAATATTCTACAAGGGAATTTGTAAGAATAATAATGACTGACTGTTTGGGAAAACCTTACTGGTTTTGGTACGTCTGTGGCAAGCATACCCTTATGGAACATAGGGTTTCATTTTTTACGACAAAGTGGAGGATATATATTAAATTTATTTTGAACTGGAAGTTTTTCCAGATGAGCCATGGGTGCCAAAACATATATGCCGAAATTGCTATATCGGTTTGATGCTGTGGTCTAAAGGTAATACAAGTTTTGATTTATATTTGATTATACATATATATTTATATTTTCATTTTCAGTTTTTAACTGAAACTGATGAGCATGGCGAACGGTTCCATCAGATATGTCTTCCTATTGAAAAACGCTATAAAGGCAAGAGCATTTTATCTCTTATAACAGATTTATGTTGGACATTGTTTGATAATGGCGTCGAATTGCCAAGAGTGAAAAGAAAGTGAATTAAAAATAAATTAACTTATGCATTTAATAAGTATTTCTCCTTGTATATGCGTTATTAATAGATTTTTTGTTTATAGTCCTGAAGTATAATTTAATATAAAATAAATATTATTTAATTGTAAAATAAAATCATTATTTTTTTGCAAAAAGGTCTTAAAGACCTTTTTGGTACTAACACTATATATTATCTAAATTAACCCTTAACAGGCTATCTTAAATTTGGGCGTTTTTTTGGAGTTTGTGTTAAGTTTTGGGCTTTGGTGTGTTCTGACACATATAGTAAAATTTTATGGCCGACATTTTTGTAGAACATTTCAATCCCGCTCCGCCCATTTTTAGGGGAGTTTTTTACGATTTGTTAAAATATAGGCAAAAATCACCGTTATGGGGGGAAGCTAGAGGGTTAATATATTCCACAAAAATATAGGCCTTAACATTTGCTACAAAGTTGCTGAAGGTACCCTACACCTCAGATGAACAGAACACATAGTTTTATATGCCGATATTCTGCACGAACAAGCAAAGGGGCGAAAACTTTAACCCCCCCTAAAATAAAATTCCGATGTGATCTTTTAAAACGCCGATATACGTATATATTTTTTTTGGTCTCCTCTACCATAATCCATTGACAGAACCCTGTTATTTTTTTTGTGTTGTACTGTGTAATGAATAAATGTTTTCTAAATATATGGGTACATTTCTAGATTAAAATACTATAAATTCTAGACAAGGAAGACTATATGAGGCTTTATTGAGGTTAAGATTATCTTAAAACTTATTCTCAAAAACATTTTCTGGAACTCCAAAATAAAATACGCAGTTTGCCGGCCTTATGGGAAGACGAACAAAGTATTTATGTCTTTGGAAGGAAAGCGGTTCGACATATAAAGGCATTTGAGCTATGTCTGTCTGTCTGTCTGACCGGTTTGTGTGGACGATAACTTGCGGTGGAAAGGTCTGACATAAAATTTAGCATTACAATCTCTATTGGAAATCCTCAGAATTCTGTGAAATTTTATATATTTTATATCATCTGCAAAACTCAAACACATTCCTGGTAACTTTGTAGCTTGAAATAAGTTTAAAGTCTATGGGCCTTATTCGTAAAATGTTATAGAAAGTCAAATAAATATTTACACATCGAAAATCCGTTCCTTAAAAATTTTATATCTTTTGTAAATAATGACCTAAATGAATAGTCGGGAGATGGTCCTAGGAGGCCCCCACCTAAAGAGAGGTTGATCGAGTCTGAATACCAAAAAAATTTGTAAATTCGGTATATAACAATGATTTTTCCTAGAATTGAGAGAAAAAGTAAAAAAAAATAGTCATGTCCATACAAATTGGCAAATGTATATGATAAACTTAAGGTTTGTAACATGTAAAATAGTCTGAACAAATAATGGTCATAATTTCCCGTCTACCTGTCTGGCTGGTGCGTATAATAACCCTCGAAAGTAGTAACCAATTGATTTGCAAGATTTTTATATGGGGATATTTTCTCTTAACACTGACTTAGTTCGAAAGTGGGACATTTTGGTTCGCACCTTTTGGTATCCCCCCCACAAAGGCTTTAATCTCTGCTGTAAAATACTGAATTCCTTCTATATGCTTATGCAAATGTTCTGTAATTTCACACATAGTAATAGTTTATACTTAAATATGGCAATCAACCGAAAAAATGTTCGAAATTGTCTATCTGATTCTGACAAATTTTAGTATTTTTTTTGGAGAAATTTCAACAAAAATCCCCATTAGAGTTCAGGAATTTCCCACATAAAATACAAAATTCGGTATTGTATTTCTGCAGCGCCATCTTGTGGATTATACCGCGATAGATAATGGTCCATTGTGACGTATTAGTAATGTATATATTTTTCCAAATTTGTAACAATCATACGCTCCTTCATACCTATGTAATAAATAAAATTAAGTATACCCTAAGGAGGGTTGTTTGTACAGAAATGCAATAAAATACCAGTGAAAGCTCTACTAAAAGGCAGCTCCCATAGAGAACCTAATTTCATCGTCCCTTATGGTGTTCGTAAATTCCGAACAAGTTAACATCCTTGAACAAGGTCTCGTTTTGTGGCAGTAGAAATCTCTCGTAGAAGGACAAGAAAATCCCAACTAAGAAAAATCGGCAATAACGTCCTATGAATGTATTTAAAAATACCAAATTAGATATTACATTTCCACATATCCATCTACGGAAGTACATAGCTAAATAATATACTGTGTGTAGAATTTCAACAGATTTGAATAAGTAGCATAGCTTGAATATTTCACTAAATGTTAACCCTTTGTGGAAGTTACTAGAATGAGTGAATCAATATGGCCCATTTTCGATTTTAGAATGAGATGGAGAAAAATATTAAGGCCTTACAAATTTGAAGTCAATCGCTTACCCCATTCGAGAGATATTATGCCCACCAATCAGCAGGTAGACAGACAGACATACAGACGGACCGACATCGCTCAAACGACTTCAAATGACCTAAAACGGATTTCTGCACATTTCTGAACATACTTAGGGTCTTAAGTCACTGCTTTGATGTATTACACTTTTGGCTCGTATCAATGATAAATAGCCTGCCTCCTGTAAGCTGAGGGGATAATGAGTTCTGGGGTTGTACGAAATTTGCAATTGCTCTCGAATGGCTGAACCGTTTTTTGAAAAGTTTACTTTGTCTTAAAAAGAATATAATGGGCCATTTGTTGTGGAAATTAAAAAAAAATTGAACAAAATGCACGAAAGTTTTTTTAGAAATTTTTTTAAATTTTTTTCAAATTTACACAGAATATGCGAAATTTCCAGACCAATCATAGCATTTCGTTCATAACTTTTAAAAATATTGAGGCTCACCAAATATTATTACTGTTTTGGATTTATGAGAGTGCGACGAATATTCTGTATAAATTTTTTTTTTATTTTTTTTTGAATAAAATATTTCTCTTTAAAACAGAGTAACTTAGCAAAAAACGGTTCAGCCGTTCGAGAGCAATTACAAATTTCGTAAAATACAAAAAAACTTTTTTTACATTTTCCAAAATTTCAAATGCCCATAAAATTGAAAAAAAAGTATAGCGATATTTCCATTATCTTATTTTGCAATTGTGTAATAGTTTATAAACTTTTTAGCCAAAAGTAAACTTCATATATACAGGGTTTTCCAACAAGAGGTGTTATTTTGAATCACCCGGTATTTCGGTAGCTGTCACTTTTGAAGCTTTTATTCATTGACACTTGACAAGTAGAAACTACGCCATTATTAAAAATGGAACGATACACGATTCAACAACGCATTAAAATTACTAAAATTCACTACAAAAATCGTGAAAATCTTGAAGTCACAGTTCGCAAAACTAAAGCATTTTTGGGTCGTCGTGAAGCACCTTGTCGGACCGCAATACAGAAAATGGTGGACACATTCGAGCTGTTGGGACATGTTAGTGATGTGAAGAATAAAACCCGTCCACGTCGCTCAAGAACTACTGAGAATATTGCTGCTGTAGCCCAAAGTGTTGAAGAAAACCCAGGTTTGTCTATTCCTCGTCGTTCATTGGAATTGGGCATTCCACAAACGTCATTACACCGTATATTGCATAAAGACTTGGGTCTTAAGGCTTATAAAGTTCAGTTAACACAAGAACTCAAGCCGGCCGATCATCAACAACGACGTGTCTTTGCTGATTGGGTCCATGAAATGCATGAAAATTATCCGGAATTCCATCGAAAAATCTCTTGACTGATGAGGCCCATTTCCACCTCGGTGGCTACGTCAACAAGCAAAAGTGTCGCATCTGGTGCTCGGAAAACCCAAGAGTTATTGTTGAGAAGCCTCTCCATCCTCAACGTATGACTGTTTGATGCGGTTTATGGTCCGGCGGGGTCATTGGACTTTACTTTTTCGAAAATGAGGTTGGATCAACAGTTACGGTGAATGAATTGCGCTATCGAGAGATGATTAATGATTTTTTATGGTCGGAGTTGAATGGTATTGATCTGGACAACGTTTACTTTCAACAAGACGGCGCTACGTGCCACACAAGCAACGAAACCATTGTTCTGTTACGGGAAAACTTTCCAGACCGTGTTATCACTCGAAGAGGTGATCACAATTGGCCACCGAGATCTTGTGATTTAACATCTTGCGACTTCTTCCTTTGGGGCCACGTGAAAGATAAGGCCTACGCCAACAGCCCAGCGTCGATTCAACACCTCGAAGAAAGAATTCGTGAGGCTATCGAGGACGTAGGGCAGCCACTTTGCGATTTGGTTATGGAAAATTTCATGAAAAGGATATGGTCCTGTAAGCGTGGTCGTGATGGTCATTTGGCTGATGTTGTTTTTCATTATTAACGGCAAACCTTCCTCTTTATTATGAAATGGACATCCGACCATTTATCTCAAAAATTGCATTTTTCTTTGAGTACCAAAATAACAACTTTTGTTGGAAAACCCTTTATAACTTCTGAACTAGTTATCGGAAAAATCCCAAAAAAATCCACAAAGCGTTTCTTCAGGTGTACTAAAAAATATGGGAAAAATAAAAACCAAAATTTTTTTGAAATCCTCGATTTGTCGTGGAATTCCCCATATATTTTATAGGGTCGCATATCAATATTTCAAGGTGTTGCAAAGGGAATGACAATGTTAGTATACCCTTATCCTATAGTGGAGGGTATAAAAATGAAAGAAATTTATCAGAACTGTGATTTGCAAACATTTTCCAAAATTAGAACAGGATGAATATTCTCCTAATATTTAAAATTTCAACAATTTCCTTTAATTTAGCCACTGTCTTCCGTTTTATGTACCTTAAGTTGTTGATAGGATTTATTGTTACCCTTTCATACCAAACCATCATCAATATAAACGAGTTTGCTAGTGTCAAACTAATTAATTAAGTGTACTTTAACTTTCACTTTTTGTTTAATATTTGATTACTCTATTAAAAAGTTAGTTCAAATGTTTGACGGGACATATGAGTATGTGACAGAGTAATTACATTGATTGAATATTTAAAAGTGAGGAAGGGCAAAAATATATGCATTATATGTTTGATTTAAAATTGTTGCGAGCAATATTATTTAATTCTTCAACAAGAATATAAGAGCTCCAAACAGTTCTTTAATTAAGTCACCTTCCCCCCAAATGGTGTCTCATTAAAACTTTCTTAACAAATTTATAACTAAGTACTACTTTGGCAAATCTTGTTCATCCCTCAAGGAGTTCTCTAAATAAAAAAAATCACTCTGACGTCAAGCGAAAACCTGGACGTGGTTAAGAAAAGTATTATGACCGAATTGAGGAGTTTATTTAACTTTGTTTTTTTTTTATAACGATCACTTACCAAGAATTTCGATTACTTGCCAATGCACCTTTTTATGTGCCAAAGGGAAGGGGGGCTGCAGAGAGCGAGAGAGAGAGTATCAGCACAGACAAACTTAAACTTTGAAACGTGGCAAACAAAACAATTTTCCACGAACGTGTTTTTCTTCTTAAGCTTGCTTATTTTCCTTCCAGATTGTGGAAAGCAGCAGATAAAAAAAAACTGTTAAAGTTGCAAAATACAGAGGAAGCAAAAGAAGGTGAAGAAGGGGGTGGAGGGGAGCAAACCATGAAAAGAAGTTATAAAAAGTGCACAAATTGTTGTTGCCAAACGAAGTACTGAAAATTGTACGCCATTAGTAGTGGCCTCTAGCCTCTGGCATCCAACATCCGGAGTCCAGAGTTGGACGTTAGACGTTGCCGCCACCCACATAACCCATGTGTTGGCGTGCTGAAAACCATTCTGGCAAAAGTATTTATGACGGGACAGTTTTTTATGGCAAATTAAACATTTTAATGCACTTTTTTCCCGTGGCCAAAACCGTCGCCATCACCACCAACATCTCAAGCTTCTTTTTTGTCCCTCTTTTTATTTTTTTGCTGATGCAGCAGAAAAAATAAAGTAATTTCTTCAGAGAATTTAAGTGAGAAGACGTGCAAAATAAACTATATTTTCATAGTATTAAAGGAGGATGAAAAAAAAAACTGATATTGAAGTGTTTAATTTTATGACATTACTTTGGGGATTTGCAAAAAATAAACATCTAAATAAAAGGACAAAGTCAGATATGCGACAAAGATAGTCATTATATGATGAGCAATGAATATTGGTATCTGGAGATAGAGTAATGGAATTGTTGGATTAATATTTAGATTTCCAACTTAGTTGGAGGAAACTTGATTTCGAATTAAATTAATTTAACCTTCGCTTCAGTGGAGGAGGGTAGATATATCTTTGCTATGAAAAACTGTTAGACATCGAAGCAGTGACCTAAGATCATCAGCATGTTTGGCGAAAATCCGTTTCAGTATGGCTTAAACAAGTTTCGGGGAATCAAGTAGCATTTTCCGCTGTATTTTGGTATTCTAAACACACAAAAAAATTGTATGGTAATTTTCTTTTAATTTGATGAAAGGTGCGAATCTAGTATTTGTACTAAATTTTTTTGAAATCTAAGTCTGATGAAGCCTGGGATACGCTGTAAATTCAAGTTAAATATGAGGGCTACAAATGTTACATATTTCTCTTTTACATAGAACCTTTGGTTTAGTAACAGTTATCAAAAAACAAAGAAGATGTTTTTATCGAAAAAGCTTTTTCACTGGCTTGAAAAAATCATAAAACCAGTAAGGAAAGGCTAAAGTCGGGCGGTGCCGACTATATAATACCCTACACCACTCTCGTAATATTGAATAACTCTGATATATAAATTTTGTAATTCATGTATAAATTGTTTACATAAATTTACTTTTGGGACATTTTATACTTAAATAATACCCTGTACCACAGTGTGGTGTAGGGTATAAAAACGATTGGATCTAAAGAGCCAAATCGGATGAAACATATATATGGGAGCTAAATCTAAATCTTAACCGATTTTCTTCAAATTCGGTAGTGCTGGTTCATGGATCAAGAAACTCTACCATTCTAAATTTCAAAACGATTGGATGTAAAATACAGCTTTTATAGGACTAAAGGGCCAAATCGGACGAAACATATATATGGGAGCTATAGCTAAATCTTAACCGATTTTCTTCAAATTCGGCAGTGTTGGTTAATGGATCAACAAACTCTACCATTCTAAATTCCAAAACGATTGGATGTAAAATATAGCTTCTATAAAACTAAAGGGCCAAATCGGACGAAACATTTATATGGGAGCTATAGCTAAATCTTAACCGATTTTCTTCAAATTCTGTAGTGTTGGTTCATGGATCAAGAAACTCTACCATTCTAAATTTCAAAACGATTGGATGTAAAATACAGCTTCTATAGAACTAAAGGGCCAAATCGGACGAAAGATATGTATGGGAGCTATATCTAAATCTGAACCGATTTCAACCAAATTCAATAGCGATCTTAACAGCCGCGAAATACTCTAAACTGCAAAATTTCAGAACGATCGGAGTGAAATTGCGACCTGTAGTCGACGAACAACTTTACATGGACAGACGGACGGACGGACATCGTTAAAACGACTCAGCTAGTGATTCTGAGTCGATCGGTATACTTTAAGGTGGGTCTAGCTGTGTTATTTTCAGGTGTTACAAACATCTGCCGTGAAACAAACTTATAATACCCTGTACCACAGTGTGGTGTAGGGTATAAAAATAGAAAAAAGATCGAGGTGTCCATGGCCATATGCTCCACATTGGAACGACGGGAATAAATATATATAGGGTATAATACGACAAATCGACGGCTTCAAACAATTTTCTGTTTTGCTTTTTCCCATTTTTATCCCCTCACCGAAATCCGTTTTGGGTCATTTTAAGTCATTTGAGCAATGTCCGTCCGTCCGTCCGTCCGTCTGTCTGTCTGCTGGCTGGTGCGCAATATAACTCCCGAAAGGAGTAACCGATTGACTATAAATTTGGTATGCGGTAATATTTGTCTCTATCTACGACTAAGTTCGAAGATGGGCCATATTGGTCCACTCGTTCTAGTACCTCCCCCACAAAGGATTAACTTTTAGTGAAATATTGATTATATAATACCGTCTATACTACTTACTAGAATTTTCTGAAATTTCGCACATAGTAAAGGGTTTTCCAACAAGAGGTGTTATTTTGAATCACCCGGTAGTTCGGTAGCTGTCACTTTTGAAGCTTTTATTCTTTGACATTTGACAAGTAGAAACTACGCCATTACTAAAAATGGAACGATACACGATTCAACAACGCATTGAAATTATTAAAATTCAAGAAATCGAAAATCATCGAAAAATCATCTAGACTGATGAGGACCACTTCCACCTCGGTGGCTACGTCAACAAGCAAAATTGTCGCATCTGGGGCACGGAAAACCCAACAGTTACGGTGAATGGATTGCGCTATCGAGAGATGATTAATGATTCTTTATGATCGGCTATTGATCTGGACAACGTTTACATTCAACAAGACGGCGCTACGTGCCACACAAGCAACGAAACCATTGATCTGTTACGGGAAAAGTTTCCGGACCGTGTTATCTCTCGACGAGGTGATCGCAATTGGCCACCGAGATCTTGTGATTTAACACCTAGCGACTTCTTCCTTTGGGGCCACGTGAAAGATAAGTTCTACGCCAACAGCCCAGCGTCGATTCAAGACCTCAAAGATAGAATTCGAGAACATAGGGCAGCCAATTTTCGATTTGGTTATGGAAAATTTCATGAAAAGGATATGGCCCTGTAAGCGTGGTCGTGGTGGCCATTTGGCTGATGTTGTTTTTCATTATTAACGGCATACCTTCCTCTTTATTATGAAAAAAACATCCGATCATTTATCTCAAGAAAAGGTATTTTTCTTTGAAAACCAAAATATCACCTCTTGTTGGAAAACCCTTTATTTGGTACACACAAAATTTATATATTTGGGAAGATGTTGTTCAAAACAAATAAATATACTAAATGGATGCCCCTTTTTGCCGGAAAAATTGCAACCGACTTCGGAGCGAATAGGTTCAGATTTAAATACAGCCTTGATATATACTTTGTTGCTGGTTAAAGACCAAATTTTGTCATATCTTTTATGCTTTACGATGTTTTCTCAAACAATAAGGTGAACTTTTTTTCTCAAATAAACCCCTTAGATATAATTTACTGTACCAATGTTTTATCCAATTCTGGAAGTACTTCTGATATGCACGGTTTGTCGTATTTTACTAGTTTCCGATTTTCAATAACGCTTTTTCCGATAATCAAGAAAGTCAGGAAAAATATGTACACGATTTTTATTATGGTATTTATTTTAAACATAATACGTATAATAAATAAATATAGACTGACTCTTGATCCAACACCGACTGCAGCGAAAATCAGCAAAATCACATCATCGAAGAACCGATTCGACTTACTAGTTTCTTTGGTCAATCATATGCTCTATAGTAATGGGATCAATCATACGCTCCATAGGCATGAGGAAATAAATGCATAAATAAATTAAGTATACGCACCATGTCTCAATTTATTAACTAATGAAATTATGTAGATGTTCAACGTAGCGATTCTCTCTCTCTCAAATAAATTAATTATGTAACTGTAAAAAATTAACTTTTGAATTTGAAACTAAACGATTTCTTATGAATCCTTTTAATTATAATTAACGCATAAAGTTGGCCATTTCTCCATCTCTGATACTTAACTATTAACTATTATAACAAAGTTCCAGCCACCACTTCAATATCTAATTCACCAAACATAAATACATATTTACCCTTTTTTGAACTTTTGGCCTATCATGCATTCGCCTCGGACTTTATGAACACCAAAACAAACAACCAAACAACCGAACAATAAAACCGGAATTTCAGCAAGTTTCCACAAATTTTTAATTGTATTTAATTTAAACGAATGGTGGCTGGCCTCAAACCATAAACTACGGCTTCAAATCTTGCAGTTTTTGGGTAATAAATTTTCGAAAGAAGAAAAACAAACAACTAAAAATAATTGAAACTCTCACAATCTAAGAAGGGAGGAAGCGTAGGTGGCTCTGTTGGGGCAAATGGATGTGGTGTTGTTTAGCGAGTAACCCACATCCTCTTCCTTCCCATGGTGTCTGGCCCATAAAACTGGAATTAGTGCCACCTATAAAACGGTAGCCGACAAAAAATATGGTTTATTAAAAAAAGTGTAGGAGAAGAGAAAAAAAAAATTGCTGAAATATTTTTTCTTTTTTTTCAAGGAGTGAAAACCACAAAGTAAGCATATTGAAGCCATAACAAGTGCCCCGTAATTATGAGAAGGAAGAAAAATATTTTCTTGTGCTTAGAAAGAAAGAAGCAAAAAAAACGCTTTCTTATTTAAAAGAATCATTAGCACGTTGGGGTTGGGGTGGGGGATGATGAGGATGATGAAGATGAAGACGAAGATGATGCCAACCGCTTGTGTTGGTTATGGCAAGCCAATGATGAAGCCAATGAAGCTGTGGCAATGCCAGTGCCGGTGGAGTGGCATTAGGAATATAGCCATAATTTACCTCTTGTTGTTGAACAACAAACCAAGTAATTTCTTTTCCCGGTTTTTGTTGCTGTTGTTGCTTTTGGTAATAAATAATCACAATGAACAATTTTAATATTATATCAGGTGTATTGTGTAATTAGATAATTATGTTCCTTTTAAGGCATTTTATATTCGGATTTTCCTTCTCTTTTATAATTGGAACATTTATGCCAATCTCAGCTGTGAAAGAGACTCTGCCGACTGTGCTATTGCAAAATATAAAGCCAATTTATTTTTCTTTTGAAAATGTATTTTTTTGTTAAGCTTCTTCTGCTGCTCTTCTACAAAGAAGAATATATATATTTCATAATAATAATAATTTAATGTCCTTTTGGTCGGTACTTTATGTCTGTAACAACGAGTGCTAAGACTACAAAAGGCAACACTTGAGTGCGGACTGTCTGTCTGAGTGATGCCGTTGCATTGATAATGACTGACATTGGAACGGTATGACCCGCCCCAACCTTAGTCACATGTGTTATATTCTATAGTACAGGGCCTTTGTATGTCTCTATGGGGACAGTGGTTCCAATAAGAAAGTGTTTTCCTTTTTCGCTGAGTAGAGTGACATTAATCGAAAAGTTATTAACTTCCATGACGAGTTTGAAGCGGATATTTTTATATAAGTACACTCATTTTAGTGGAGGAGGGTTTACTGGTACGACATAGGCTAGGGTGCAAAGTAGCAACACTTCAAAGGAATGGCATAAAACCACGGGTATGTTAAGCGGAAATCCGTTTCAGGTCATTTTAAATCATTTGAGCTATGTTTGTCCGTCTGTCTGTCTGGATGTTGGTCACGATAACTCTCGAAAGAAGTAACCGATTGACTTCAAATTTGGTATGTGGTATTATTTTTGTATATCTCAGGCTATCTTCGAAAATGGGCCACTCATTCTACACCATTTCCAATCAATTGAAATTCAGAAATTCTATTTGAAATTCACAACTCGTCACTTAAAATTCAGATTTTCCTTTGCATTTTTATTTCTTGTTTTCAAATTAATATTTTTTGTTTTCAAATAGAAATAGTTTCTGAATTTCAAATGAAAAATTATGAATTTTAAATGAAAAATTATGAATTTTAAATGAAAAATTATGAATTTTAAATGAAAAATTCTGAATTTCAAATAGGAATTTTTAATTTCAACTGACGAATTCTGAATTCCAAACGGATATTCTGAATTTAAATTGATAAGTTCTAAATTTCAAATGTAAAATCTGTGTTTCATCTAAATTTCAAATGAAAATCCTAATTTTCAATTGACGAATTCTGATATTTAATCGGAATTTCAAGTCACGAATTCTGAAATTTAAATGGAAAATCTGAGTTTCAAGTGACGAGTTCTGAATTTCAAATGGAATTTCTGATTTTCAATAACTCAACTAATTTGAAAAGAAGGCATTTAGATCTTTCGAAAGATATAACGGGTTTTCCGATAGGGATGATATGATTATGATGTGACGTTTCGCCCATTTGTAATATGTCATGATCTGTCATTTTTTTTTTTCATTGTATTCAGTAGTGTTTACAATTTCATCATGGATAGATATACGCAAGATCAACGTTTACACATTATTCAGTTTTGTTATCAATATAATCGTTCTACAAATGCAACTTTCCGTGCGCTAAGTCAATTTTTTTTTTAAAATCCAAAAAAAAAAACACTTTCCAGTCGACCTACGACCTTCACACCCATGAGCAATATTTTAGCTCTCGTTAAGAGCTATCTTTTTGCCATTGACTGATTGTGGCGACCTGTCACACAGCAAATGAAACAACTGAATTGTTGCGAGAAAAGTTTGGAGATTCGATTATTTCAAGAAATTGTGATATTGAATGGCCTCCAGGAAGTTGTGATTTTACACCATTAGACTATTTCTTGTGGGGTTATTTGAAGTCATTGGTCTTTCGAAATAAACCAGACTCTCTTCCAGCTTTACAAGTCAATATTGAACATGCCATTCATGACATACGGCTTGATTTTGTGGAAAAAGTGCTCGAAAATTGGGTTCATCGAATTCGTTCCTGCAGAAGAAATCGTGGAGGCTATTTGAATGACTTTTTATTAAGAACTTAATTGTTTCAATTGTACTTAACATTTATTAAAAAACTTTTGAATTTCCTTAACAATAAGTGTGTTTTTTTTTCAAAGAAATCATTTCAGTATTATTGGAAAACCCTGTATATGATATTCATTTAATAATGTAGGAATATAAGTGTATTTGCCCTGCAAACACATTTTTAATTTTTTCGCAATTTTTTGAATTTAGACAAAGTTTTAAAATATTATATTGTGAGATAGTCGCACGATTAATTTATTTACATAAATAGTGTATTTTGAAAGGGAAAAAAACTCAAGCAGTCTCTTAAAAATCTGTTTGTAATTGACTAAATTATTAAAGATTCACTAAAACTACGTCTTTAAATAAATATGAGTACTATATATCGCGATAGGTCTAATGGCGTTTTCGTTTCTGTAAAAAAGAGCAAACATTTCGTAGCCCTTTTCCTGAAAACTGTTTTGTTATACAGCATTTTGGAATTTTGAAATAGGACCTATATTAATTCAAGGAACTACATCAGTTCGAAATAAAAAGGCTAAACTATTTTTCAGAATTTCGTGTTGACGGGGAACTTTTTCTTCAAAATCGAAATCACTTTAAATTTTTTCAAATCAAATCCGTTTAGAGATTGAAAATCGGTTGATTATTAACGATGTTATAGAAATAAAAGTACACAAAGGTACGAAAACCCGGTTTTTTGTACGTAAGTCCAGATGTTGTGGGGGTGTCTGGGGAAATTCAAAAACAGATTCTTATTTTACCTGCCCAGACCCGCAAGAAAAGTTATATCGCCCCCCAGGGTTTTAAATTGCATGCGATTTTTTGACACCGAACAAATTTTTTTGGGTAGGTTTGTTCCGCATTTTTTTCTCCTATTCAATATCTACAGCTTTGCTTCAAACACAAAAGAGATATTCTGCATGGTCTTCCGATAAAAAAAATATAGAAAAAGTGCAAAACATCCACCTCGAGCACAAAAATTCGTAGGGCCATTAAATTGTTAATTGATCCAACTTGACTAAACGAATCATGCAGAAGTTCTAATTTTTGGGGCAACTTTCACGTCCAATTCTCTGAATTGAGTACCAAAATCATATGGTGTACTGTGATATATATATACAGGGTGGAGCGCGATAGTTTGCTTATTTGGGAAAGAAATAAAAAAGTTTTGAACCTTAGACAAATTTATTGTATATTTTAATTATATTGAACAGTAAGGGAGTTTTTAAATTACATGATACGTTTTCTGAAGTTTTCATGAACTCTAACACGCATGTCGACTGGTATTCTGCCAATTTCAGCCTCAGTATTGTTAATTAGGTCTTCCAAGGTGTTATATACACCTTCGTATGGAAAAAATCGCATAGGGCTAAGACTGGTGAGCGTGCCGGCCAGTTCACATCACCTCGAGTGATTCACATTAGGGATGTAACGAAAGTGGCTTTAGCGAAAGCGAATGCGAAGGCGAATATTGAAATATGTTTCTTGCGAATGCGAATGCGAAAGCGAATAGTGAAATATGGATTTGTGCGAAAGCGAATGCGAATGCGAATAATAGTTTGAGCCTTTAGTACCAACAAATTTAAGGAACTGAATTGATACTTTTCCAGGATATTCAAGTATTAAGACTGTTTTCCATAGTTTTACCTTCTGTTACCGCAAGGACACACATATCTTCAAATTGTATGAAGGGAAGAAGGAGATTTAACACTTTAATAAATGGAAGCGAATACTGAAATATATTTTTGCGAAAGCGAATAATCCAAAGATGGTTTTTGCGAATGCGTAAGCGAATTTTAAAATGATGCGAATAATTCGCGTTCGCATATGCGAATGCGAATATTCGTTACATCCCTAATTCACATCACCCCGAGCGAGTGCGCATTTGAAAAATACGCTTCACACAAAATGTCCTCTCCTCACGTGTGCAATGCATGATGGCAACTGAAAGGTAGACGAATACAAATCTCTCGTCAACCACTATAAGCCACGCACACTCTTCAATCTCTTCGACCAACAGTGCCGCCACGGCCTACAGCCCAAAAAAGCAAATTCCCGCGCTCCACCCTGTATAATATATTTTTAAGTCACGTATGACTACTGTGGACAACACAACTATTTTCTAGCAATCATACGCTCCCGAAACTTAGTAAACGAAATTATATGATATATACGCATAGGAGTACCATATTAACTATTT
Source organism: Eudasyphora cyanicolor (assembly GCA_963930755.1). Classification (NCBI taxonomy): domain Eukaryota; kingdom Metazoa; phylum Arthropoda; class Insecta; order Diptera; family Muscidae; genus Eudasyphora; species Eudasyphora cyanicolor. The sequence continues at coordinate 168,022,865 of OZ005738.1, read as the reverse complement.
TATGTCCACCTAAATATTTGTAAATACAAAGATAAAATAAAATGTTTCTATTTATACCATAAGCAATCCTCAGAAACATTGTACAGGTGGTTCTGAACAAATTGGCTCAAAGGGCCAGAAGCAGTGGTTTGAGTGATAACCCAAACAAGGTGGAATTTGTTCTCTTTGCTAGGAAGAATAAGGTCCCACATGTGGACTCTCATCGGCTAAATGGAACTGTGCTGAAAGTGGAAAATTTCTGAAAGTGGAAAATTTTTATGTACAATCCTACAAGGAAATTGTTCGTCCGATTTAATGTATGCCAATTTGTAAAAAAGGCTAACGTCGCCTTAAAGACCTGCAGGAATATGGCCACGTTGGGGCCTCTGTCTCCAAAAATCGTCCATTGGACGTACACAGCAGTAGTTAGCCCAAAACTACTGTTCGACATGGACGGCAACTGATAAGCGATGCATCACCAGTCAATTAATAAAGGTTCATACAACTGCATAAAGGGACTTTAATGACTACAGAGTCTCTTCAGGTTCTACTCCCTTTACTGCCGATTAATATTGTGGATAGAGAAATTGCAACCAGAACGGCATTAAGATTAAACTGTCGATAAATAAAGAGGTGCAAGATCACACTGTAGCGCTATGGTTGGTTACCTATATGCCAATGGTGTACACCTTCGAATGTACCATTTCCACTAAAATACCTGCCAGAGAGCACTAGGTTTGGGGTATACCAGGAAATGTAAACTATCTCCTCTTCTATACAGATGGTTTGAAGCTTGATGAGAAGGTTGGATTCGATTTAGACTGTAAAGAACTTAGTCTTGGTATAAGACATCGACTACCAGTTACTTGCACTGTCTATCAAGCTGAAATAATGGCAATAAGTGAAGTCGCCAAGTGGCTTAGTCGCAAAATAGTGACCAACAATGGCGTCGTCATTTACTCCGACGACAAAGCTTGATGAGATGGTTGGCTTTGGTTTAAAATGTAAAGAATAAAGCCTTAAATTAGCCCAGATACTTACTGAAATAATGACGGTAAGCGAAGTCGCCAATTGGCTTAGGGAAATTTTGTTTCTGCAAAATGGTGCAACATTCTCGTTACCCTTTCCCCGAAAACTGGACTTTTATACCATATTAGGTGTATAATTAATTCGAGGGACTACATCAGTTCCACAAAAAAAGGCAAATATTTTTTAGAATTTCGAGCCGAATGGTCAAATTTTTTTCAGAATCGAGATCCCCATATTAACACTGGCGGCATCATTTACACCAACATCCAGGCTGTCATTAAATCTCCGGAGGCTACCTACCTAAATTCACAAACAGATCTCTAAACGAGATGACTGAGCAGTTTAACATATAAATCATATGGGTACTTTGGCATTGGGATATCCTGAGGAACTCCAAAGTAGATGAATTTTCTAGGAGAGGGATGACATTGCAAATTCTCGAATAATTTTCATATATTGGTTCGCCACTATCCACATGCAAGGTATGACTTAGGCAAGAGGCTGTCCAATGAGAGAAGGATAGAAGTCGGCCTCTGCATCGACCTAAGAAGGTCAAAATATCTCCTCGCACTAGAGTGAAATACTGCCTAATATGGTGTCGTTTCTGACGGGACATTGACTGATCGACGAACACGATTGGGAATTGAGTACAGTGACTTATGCAGTAGCTGAGGAGAGGAGGAGGAATGATTTTGATGTGCGACAAGTGGGTCCGTGGTATCACTGGGGACTCCTAACATAACCTAACCATAAACAACATTATGGTACGGTGTAGTTCTTTTCTGGTGTATGACTACTCCGGGTGACAAAGACCAGGTGGCTACATTTTTCAGCGACAGACCAGAGTCTCTGGTGGGAATTGAACCCACGACCCCCAAACTCATAGGTGAGCATGCTACCAACTCACTTACTGGGGCGATCAGACCCAAAATGTTGTATTTGTCTAATTAGTCTATTAGTCTCAATGATTTAAATCACAAGATCTCGGTGGCCAATTGTGATAACCTCTTCGAGAGATAACACGGTCCGGAAACTTTTCCCGTCACAGAGCAATGGTTTCGTTGCTTGTGTGGCACGTAGCGCCGTCTTGTTGAAAGTAAACGTTGTCCAGATCAGTACCATCCAACTCCGACCATAAAAAATCATTAATCAGCTCTCGATAGCGGAATCCATTCACCTGTTGATCCAACCTCATTTTCGAAAAAGTAAGGTCCAATGACCCCACCGGACCATAAATCGCACCAAACAGTCACACGTTGGGGATGGAGAGGCTTCTCAACAATAACTCTTGGGTTTTCAGAGCCCCAGATGGGACAATTTTGCTTGTTGACGTAGCCACCGAGGTGGAAATGGGCCTCATCAGTCAAGATGATTTTTCGATGGAATTCCGGATTTCACCATTTTAATGCGTTGTTGAATCGTGTATCGTTCCATTTTTTGTAATGGCGTAGTTTCTACTTGTCAAATGTCAAAGAATAAAAGCTTCAAAAGCGACAGCTACCGAAATACCGGGTGATTCAAAATAACACCTCTTGTTGGAAAACCGTGTATTTTTCTGAAAGTTAGTATATAATTCTACTGATTTAATCGACTGATAATTCCTTTATAATTTTGATAATTTAAATTATATTCATTAATTTTGGGACTTCTCTCCTGTGAGACCCACTGTAGACTTTGCCAATGAATGTCTGACTGAGTGGGTGTTTTTTTCGTTTTCCACAATTCAAGAAGAAACAAAGTAATCCTTTGTGTTTCCTAAAATAACAATACACATAGATACTCGTATACTCTTGTCTATGTAGACTGCTTGGAATCATGGCTATGCATTTATCACTGAAGGGAACATGCAGAAACATGATTCACTGTCTAGGATCATGTAGACGTATGAGTGTGTGTGTGTGCGTGCTTAGTGCAAGGATTTTGAGTGTCTGTTTAACCCTTTAACACAGCACTTGTCTCCCCCATTCAAATGACAGGTCTGCCAGAATCCCTATAAGTGGCACAGTCTCTGTGTCCTTTTACGTGTATGTAAGTTCTTCGGAATATATGAGTACACATAGGTGCGTGTGTATGAGAGCTACATATAGAATGGGCGAGAGAGTTTACAAGTGTAGATGGTTGAAGTGTTTTAGTACATACTCATAACTTTATACCCCTACTTGTGCAGAATATCTCTCTGTCTCTTAGACTTAAGGACATCCAGAAGGGCCAATGGAGAAACGACATTGGAGTTTGACAGTTGGATCAGAGTGAATTTTATAGCATTATACAATTATTATTTCCTAAGCTCTTCCCCCTCCCACAGAAAGACTCAGTGCAGATGTTGGAGGAATGGGTTTTGCAGGAAATGCCATCCATATGAGAGAGTACGTGTTATTCGTGCCCAATGTGTTGTCTATTGTTTGTGGTGCCTTTTGTTTTTATTTATCAAAAAAACAAAGAATTTAAGAATTTAATTTTACTCTACTCCTCCTGAGTAAGCTTCATTATGGAACTTAGCACTTGGGGGGCTTGGTGAGTACTTTCTCTCCTCATGTGTTGAGAATTTTAAGGATTATTAAGGATTTGTTTGGAGTTTTCATAAAAGATCAAATAATTCAAAGAATTTCTTCTGGGGGTTTTGAAGCGCCAACACATGTTAGGGTGTTGGCGAAGAAAATAAAAGTTTTCTTTTTAGTTTTAAGATAATCACTGATAAGGAATTTAAACATTATTGGGGAATCGAAAATAAATGCTTAAAATAGTGGGGAAGTTAAACTTTTTAAGAGTGATATAAGTTAAATAAGGGGAAGCAAATGGGATTTTCTCTGAATAAAGAGATTTTTTAAATATTTTTACTACGTCTTTATCAAACTGTTCAAAGTAAATTGGCAAATCATCCCCCAAACTGTTTACAATATTAGCTAACTATTAAACACCGCTTAAACATCTAACATACTATTTATTTATTTTTTTATATAAACTACAATACAAAATACATTTATATTCTAATTTTACGGCCCAGGAGAAATGCCTGGTGAAAAACACCATGTAGATTGTTATACGTATTTTGTAGCGACAGACCAGAGCCTCTGTTGGGAATCGAATCCGCGACTCCCAAACTTATAGGTGAGCACGATATCAACTCACATTCTGGGGCGCTCAAAGTACCCTTTTTAATCATTGTTTATCAGAGATAAACCATTATAAATCATATATTTTCAAATACTGTGATTTCACAGGAAGAGGATATACACGAAACATTGTGTAAAACATCAAAGGAGTAAGCTAAGACCGCTTGAATGTGTTGCGGAAATTAGTTTCAGGGCATTCGAGGTCATCATATGATGGGTCTAACTTTATCATACCAAGAACTTGAAGAATTGATCTAAGATCGTATAAAGTACTCGTATTGCCATAGAATTCATAGTGTATAAAGCCAACCTACGGGAAATTGGACCGGTACAAAACCAAACGCGAGATAGGTCTATTTAGCACAGCGATCGGTCCGTAGATTCTCCCTTTTATATGAAAACAGCTGGTAACATTATCATGACAAAGTGATTAGGTGGGGTGAAAACCCGTCTAACATATACCAGTTCTCGTCTAAATGAATACCTCCATTACCTGAACATGCAATGTCAGACACAGCATAAGCCACCTTTGAAGTCAATTAAATGTTTCCAATAAATTGCCGAATTTTGACAAATGGTCCCAACTGGTCCTCTGCTAAGGAATTTACAACTAAACAAGTAGTTTACTAAAAGGTAGATAACCTAATCGGTCATCTACTAAGGAGTAGATAACCCTACTACTAAGTAGTAGATATCCCAACTGGTCGTCGACAGTGGAGTACATTATCCAACTGGTCTTCTACTAAGGAGTAGATAACCTAAGTAGTCGCTTTCTAAGATGTAGATAACCCAACAGTAGTATAGATAGGAGTACATAACCCACATCATAGTATACTGCCGATTATATATTCAAACCGGTCGTCAACTATGAAATACAGAGCCCCAACGGTTCACTAAAAGTAGTAAAAGTACATATATAACCAAATTGGTCTTCAACTAAGAAATAATTAACCCGAATCGTCGTCTGCTAAGGTGTAGAGAACCGAACTGGTCTTGTACTAAGTAGTAGATAAATATATAATGCAACTGGTCGTTATCTAAGGAGTCGATGGCCCAACTGGTTCTCTATTAAGGAGTATATAACCCTACTATAAGAGAGTAGATAACCCAAATCATCGTCTATTGCGGAGTATATAATCAAACTGGTCGTCAACTAAGAATTACAGAGCCCAAACGTCCTCTACTAGGAAGTAGAAAGCCCAACAGGTCCCCTACTAGGAAGCAGATAATCCAACTTGTCGTAAACTAAAGCGAAGATAGCCCACTGGTCGTCAGCTAAGGAGTAGATAAACCAACTGATATTTTATTAAGGAGTAGATGAACGAACTGATATTTTACTAAGAAATAGGTAAATCAACTGGTCCTCCGCTAGGCAGTAGATAGCCCTACTGGTCGACAACTGGCGCCGTTGCACATGCATAAACCTCGTACATCTAACAATCTGCAAATTATCTCGCAATGTCTTTTCTGCTAACATTGCAAGACAAAAATATTATGTTCACACGGTTATAAATTCACAGGGTTGAATTTTCCGCCATTTTTCTGGCAATATAGTCCGATCTGCAAATCGTGTATACTTAGCTTAAGTAGTAGATTTCCAACTTGTAATCTAATAAGTAGTAGATAACCCAACCAGTCGTCAACTATGGAGTAGATAAACCAATTGGTATTTTATTAAGGAGTAGATAAACCAACTGGTATTTTACTAAACAATTAAAATACTAAATAACCCAACTTGTCATCTAAAAAGGAGTAGATAACCCAATTTTTCTCTCCAACTAAGGAGTAGATAACACAACCAGTCGTCTACTAATGTGAAGATAACCCAACAGGTCGTCCAGTAGAGATATATAACACAACTGTTCGTCTACAAAAGAGTACATGACCCAACTGGTCGTTAACAAAGAAGAAGATAGTGCAACTGGTCGTCAACTAAGAAGTAGATAATCCAACTGTATCTCTACCGTGGAGTAGATAACACAACTGTTTACCTGGAGTAGATAACTCAAATAGTCTTCAACTAAGGAGTAGAGAATACAACTGATCTTATATTAGGGAGTAGATAACCCAATTGGTCGTCTACTAAGGTATAGATAACTCAACTGGTATCCTACTAAGGAGAAGGTAGCCCAACTGTTTCTCTACGAACGTGTGGATAACCCAGATGATCGTCAACTAAGGAGTAACTAAACTAAGGTGGTGATAACTGCTAAGGTGCAGATAACTACTAAGGATAAGATAACACAGCTGGTCGCCTACTAAAGAGTAGATAAACAAACTAGTAGTTTACTAGGGAGTACATAACACAACTGGTCGTCAAATAAGGAGTAGATAAACCATCAAGACGTCTACTAAGGCGTAGATAACCCAACTGGTTGTCAACTAAGGAGTAGAAATTCAAATTTGTCTTTTATTAAAGAGTAGATAACCCAAATGGACGTCAAATAAGGAGTAAATAATGTAACTGGTCGTCATCTAAGGAGTTGATAATAAAACTGTATCTCTTCTGAGGAGTAGATAAACCAATGGTCGTTAACTAAAGTGTAGATAATCCAACATGTCTTCTATCAAGGAGTATATAATCCAACAATTCTCCTACTAAGAGGTAGATAAAGCAACAGGTCGTCATATACGGAGTAGATAAACCAACTATATCTCTTTTGACGAGTATATAAACCAGTGGGCATCATCTGAAAAGATGATGAAAAGATGATCCAACTAGTCCCCTATTAAGGAGTAGATAACCGAGGAGGGCACCTGGTAAGGAGTAGATAACCCAACTAGTCGTCTTCTAAGGAGTAGATAATCCATTTGTATCTCTTCTGATGACTAGATAAACCAATGGTTGTTAACTGAAGTGTAGATAATGCAACATTACTTCTATTAAGGAGTAGATAACACAATTAGTCCTCCACTAAGGAGTAGATAACCCAACTGGCCGCCTAGCAAGGATTAGATTACCCAGCTAGTCGTCTAATCAAGAGTAGATAACATAAAATGAATGTCTACTAACCAGTATAGAAACCATGTTGAGTAAATTACCCAAATCGGCCCTTCACAAAGGAGTAGATAACCCAAGTATATAATTCATCTTGTCGTATACTAAGGAGTAGCTAAATCAGGTGTAGTCATAAAATGACGTCATGCTTCAAACAAAATTGTTTGGAGCACAGGGTTGTGGAGTCGGAGTCGAGTAATTTTGGCTCGACTCCGCAGCCCTGTTGGAGCATTTAATCCTAATTAACAGATACCAATCCATCCCTATGTGTTCAGGTCATAGATCCCAATTTAACCAATACTGGGATCAGTAGATTCAAGCAAATTATCAATTCATTTTTTGCACATCATGTCCTCCTATTTATCTGTTTACATCACGCTACAATTCTTTATAAAAGAGCTCGATTGACAAAGTTTCTCAGAAATATTTCTTCTTGATATTTTTTAAAGCCTAAAAACAGCATTTTCTTATTTCGGAGTTTGTGTTCTAATTATATTATAATACTGAAAAACCGAAATTTACCTTATAGTCCCCATATAGAGGTTGCTATCTGTGGTTAAGCAATGGATGTCACATTTCCTATACAGTTTGGCTGTAATTTTAGGGTTTACGTTTTATTTTTAAAAGCATTTGCTAAAAGAAAACAAAAAAACTATATTGCGCTATGACTTTTATTTTTCCACCTCAAAGATTTATCCGGTTGTAGAATTGAATGCAATCCAAGGTGGAGAGTATTTGGACAGGACGAAGCTAACCATCGCGATAGAACCAGAGCGATGCATCGCTCTCAGTTGATTGATGTGTGCATTGATGTGAAAAAATAACTTAATTTTAAATTTATGGTTATTTTTTATAACTGATAATGCTGCATATAAAAATTTTGAGTATTTCCACAATATTAACACCCCTCCAGACCATGTAAGTTAATTAGCAAGTTATAAAAAATCTACATTTATACAATCTATGGAATTACAATCGAAAAAAAAACAGCTATATATAAGTAAACTGCATATTGCCACTATTAATCCCCTTTTTACTGAGGTTCCGTCTGCTCCCTTTTGCTGGTCATCTTCTTCTTTTTGGACTTGGTTAAAAAACATGGAAATTGAATAAAGGAAAACTAATTTTACTGGGGAACTGTTGTGGCAAACTTTATTTTTGTTTTGTTTTTTTTTTGCCCCCAATGGCACCCCTATGTGTACGTAATGCTAAAATCTACAAAACAAATTTTCGAAACAATTGTTATTAACAAACAAAATATATACCAAAAAAAAAAACGAAATAAAAGTTATACCCACACACAACCGGAGGAGTTGGTACATTTAAAAAAAAATATGAACAGAACACAATAAAACTCTATAGTTTGAGGGTTACAAGAATCAATAGGAGGCGTTGAAGGAATGGAAAGTGTGAGAGTGAAACCAAGCTAAGGATGACGCAGTGTTTGAAAGCAGCTGGTGTAATTATTACAACTCATGATAATAAAACCAAATGAACAATTTACAGGGGACTACTCAGTGCGGGGGGTATTCGAGATAAATTTATGTGGGAATAATCCAACATTTGTGGTGGATAGAACATGTTTCACAAGTCTTCGAATAACTGTGGAAATTTGTTCCAACTGACTAACGGACGGACAGACGGACATGGATAAAATCGTCTAAGAATTTTACGATGATTAAGAATATATGTAAATAATTAAAAAATCGTTTGTGATTTTTTACACGGATTTTTTTTTTTGGAATAGATCACCCAAAAAAGCTATCGAATTATACGACTTTTGATACAGCATTATTTTTGAAGGGAGATTTTCATTGGTAAGGGGATGAGCGAAGTGTCTCCTTTCTTTCGTTCTTTAACATGAAACCTCTATTTCGATGCTTTCTATACTAAAATAGTTTTTGAATTTACTAACCTCTTTGTTTAACCAGCAAACTTTGTGGGCAAATATCTCGATAACGCGATGGCAGAGAGAGACACGGTTGCCATTCAAATTAGCGGGTCAAAATTATGTGGAATACGTTGTTTTTATTGAGGATATATTTTGTACAAACACAGTGTATTAAAAAAATAATAATTATATCCTAAATGAAAAGTTATAATGAACTCAAATCCCTTCGGTGATTTGGACCACCCTGTACATGAGCTAACTCTTAGGCGTAAAAAGCCTTTTGTAGGCTTCGGTTAGTAGAATGTACATTTCGATACCTCCATTCTAAAACTTGCTAAGTCGACTTTGCATGTTTTTAGAGGGATTGCATTTTTAACTTCTAAATATTCCAAATTATATTCAGTCAAAATTTGGTGTTTATACGTCAACCCAATCAAAAGTTATTCACAAAACAGTACAGGTCATTCGTTTTCCATTGCGCAGGAAATCCACACAAATTTAAAAAATCATCAAACTTTGATCGCCTCTCCTGAAAAACTACCTTTTTGCACTTAGCGTTGTTTAGAATGGAGGTATCGATTTGGAATCAGCCGAAAAAAGCGATAGTTATGCGCCCTTGAATATTTTGTTCATCCGAGGTGGCCAACTTTGAGGCCCTGTAGCTCCGCCTCTGTATACCATAAGGTGCCCAAACTTATAACTTATCTTTTCTAATACCTCTTCTATTAGTTTTGTTGCAATCAGTTGACTGGTTAAGAAATGGCTGAATTATTTGCCTTATTTTAATTCCTCCCACTGTGCACTGTGAGGTGTAGGGTATAAAATACAAATTCCACAGAATTAGCAAATTTGTAAAATAAATTATTCAATATATTAAATTACAGTTTAAAACCGACCAATGAATCAAAGAGTATCCTCAACTATTTTTGACCCAAATTGAACTTGCCTTCTTGCAAATGCAATTTCAATGGGCGATAAGTCGTAAATTCTCCACACACACACACATGCACTCACATATCGCTCAGTGCAAGCAAATCCCTATACGAAAACAAAAAAAACTTGCTTTCCAATTTACAAAACGAAAGTCTAGTTTTATTCGTCAGCCGTTGCACAAAATTCTCTCTTGACGAAAATTGATTGAATACAGCGATGTACAGCTCGTTTTGTGCTCAGTTGTGAGTTCTGCGATGGACAGAGTGTGACGAACTAAATTGCTCTTTTTCAGGTTGGTCGGCACATTTGTAACTGAATCAAGTTGATGTTAACAATTTTTGTTGCTCGTTTCGCTTTGTTTTGCACACATCTAAGGGCTAACAACAATTTAACTAAACTAAAACTAAGCAAAATCTAGTTGGGAAAAAAAAACTCAAGAGATTAGATGAGATTCAGTGGAAATAAAAAAGTTGAATACAGAATGGCCGCACAAAAGGCTACAAATCTAGAAAACTTTCATTGGAAATGAAAGGGAATAAAAGAACATTGTATGTAAATGAATGGATGTTAGTTTGAAAAAGTTAAAAGGATGAATAGAAAATATTGTCTTTGTTAAGAAATGATAACTTTGAAAGTAAAAATAAATGAAAGAATTTTTAAGAATAATTCTATATCTCTAAAAAAGAGTTTATGCTAATGTTAATTAATTATTTTTAACTTGAAGTCTCTTTTGTATTAAAAGTTACCATGAACAAGTATACTTCAACCGAATCAAATGATTAAAGCATATCCTCATTAGCAGATAATTGTAATGCGGAATTTGGTATTATTTTTGGTGGATGGTGGATGGCAGAACTGATGGGAGAATTTTAAAGGTAACGAAATATCACCCAATGAAAAGTGGGCTATACATTCCCATAAACAAGTAAGAAAGTTGCAGTCTTTCAATTTGTGTGGGAGGTAGCAGAAGGTGTTTATCAAATATGTAAACTTATTTTCCGCTTAACAGCAGATACTTTATATACGTTACACGGCGGCCCGAAGTTGGATCCCAAGAAAGTGCACCCCAAATTGAAAATGAAAGTGCGCCCCATCTTTGGGATCCATTTTCGTTACAAAAACTAATTTAGGAAATTACAACCCAATGAAGAAAACAGCATGAGTGAAAATAAATCCCAAAAAACTAAGAAACTTTCTCTTACTAAATTTGGGGAGTACGTAATAACACACGTACGCGAACCCATTTTCTAATTATAAATCTTTTCCTGTGCTGTCGGCCTACGGCCTGCGGCCGTCGGCTTTTGTTTAAGACTTTCTCCTATGGACAGGATCAAAGGTTGGCAACCTGGAGAAAATATTTTATGCATTGCCTCCCCCGTTTCTAAATTTATAGATGAAAATAAGCCCCAACAAGTAAAAATTTCAGTCGGGTAAACCGACTTATTAGGGGATTCCCCTCACCTTAAGTCCCAAAAAAATATTAACAAATTTATTAATTTTTTTGTTTTAATTAAATTATTACCAATTTAAATTGTATGTAATAACTTTAAAGTATGTACTGGTATTAAAGTGAAAAGCTGTTACTTTTGGTGTAAAATGGTCCATTTGTGTGGGAGGTACCAAAAGGGGCTTGCCAATTACGGCCCCTTTTCTCTTGCCTTTAGGTACTATAAAAGCATTACACTGTACAAAATTGCAGGTATTTGTATGCACTGGTATTCAAATTATATGCTGGTAACTTTTGGTACAAAATGGTCCATTTGTGTGGGAGGTACCAAAGGGAGCGTGGCAATAGTGCCCATTTTCACTGTATTTTAGGTACTATAAAACCATTACACTGTAGAAAATGTCAAGTCTTTGTATGCACTGGTATTAAAGTTATAAGCTTTTAACTGTTGGTTCCAAATTGTCCATTTGTGTGGGATGTACCAAAAGGGGCCTGGCAAATTCGCCCATTTTTCTCGAGCTAATAGTGACTACTAAACTAATACTATGTGTAGAATTTCAGAGAATTCAAATAAGTAGTATAGAAGTTATTAAATAAGCAATATTTCACTAAATGTTAACCCTTTGTGGGGGAGGTACTAGAAGGAGTGGACCAATATGGCCCATTTTCGAACTTATCCGCAGATAGGAGAAAATATGTATTACTACATACCAAATTTGAAGTCAATCGGATACTCCTTTCGAGAGTTATCGTGCGCACCAGCCTGCAGACAGACAGGCGGACGGACGGACATTGCTCATTCGACTTAAAATGACCCAAAACGGATATCCGCCGAACGTACTTAGGGTCTTAGGCCGCTAGATGTGTTACACTTTTGGCTCGAAGCAAATGATATACACCCTCATCTCTAAGGTGAGGGGATAAAAAGCAGACAAAAAATGTAATGAAGCCCCAAAAAATTGTTGTTGTTTGATATGTTATTTTTTGGGGCACATAATCATAAAAAATTGAGGTGTATTTTCCTGGGGCCCAATTTCATTCCGGCACATTGCACTGTGCCGAATTATAAGCGTTTATGTGCACAGGTTTATTAACGTTATGAGCTATTAAATTTTGGTATAATTTGACCATTTTGTGTGGGAGGTACAAAAAGGGGAGTGGTAGTAACAGACATTTTTCACGGGACTATAGATACTTCAAAAGCGTTACACTGTGCAAAATTTTGTAGTATTTTCGTGCATTGGTACTCACGCTATACGCTTTTAAACTTTTGGTACAAAATGGTGCCTTTGTGTGGGAGGTACCAAAAGAGACGTGGCAATAACGGCCATTTTTAACTGGACTGTAGGCACTATAAAAACATTACATATACTGTAGAAAATGTCAAATATTTTTATGCACGGGTATTATTGTTATAAACTGTTAACTTTTTGTACAAAATCGTCCGTGTGTGTGGGCGGTACCAACAGGGGCTGGGCCACTTTACCCACTTTTCTCAAGTTGATAGCGACAAATAAACGTTTACTATGTGTGGAATTACAGAGGATTCGGATAAATAGTATAGGCGTTATTAGAGAATCAATATTTCACTAAATGTTAACCCTTTGTGTGGGAGGTACCAGAAGGAGTGGACCAATATGGCCCATCTTCGAACTTAACCGGCGATAGAAAAAAATATTACCCCATACCAAATTTGAAGTCAATCGGTTACTTGTTCCGACAGTTATTGGGCGCATCAGCCAATAGACAGATACACAGACAGACAAGCAGACAGACGGACGGACATTGCTGAAATGACTTAAAATGGCCGAAATCGAATTTCCATCAAACATACTTGGGATCATAGGTCACTCCTTCGATGTGTTACACTTTTGGTTGGTAGAAAGTGATATATAAGTATACCCTGCTCCCTCCTCCCTGTAAGGTGAGGGGATAAAAAGGAATCTTTCAAATTCCTACTATTAGAGTTGAAAAAGACCCAAAGAATCACGCATTCTCAAAATGTGATGAGTTATTAGAGTTTTTTAATTTCACGATTTTTGGGGTGAAAATTTATTGGCTTTCTAGACTTTGGAAGTGACATAATTTTAGAAGAAGAATTGATGGCTATGTCAGATTTGTATATTTTGGGGTAAAAATTCATATATACATACGATATATTTATACAGAGATGAACTAATAACAATGTGATACAAAATCGAACTTTCCGAATGGGAATGGGATGAGACCAATTACAAATGATAGTTGACATTATCGATAACAAAACCCTCAAGGGTTTTTTCTGGTCAGTGCGAGATTTTTTTTACACGCATTTGAAGTTGGTGTTTTTGGAACGTCTTATGGTCTTTGGCCAACTAAGTGTGTTCTTGGCCATGGGGAGAAATGGGATGTAACGGGCGAAACTATTGTACCCTATGACAGATATAAAATAATAACTGATTTTGAAAAAAATATAAAATACCAAGATTGGTATTCTTTTCTAGAGATGGAATAATATTTGTTTTTTGTTATCTTGGACATGCGAGGCAAAGAGGACAAAATTGGCCGAAATATGGTACCCTCCGACAGATATTAAATAAAAATGTACTAAAAAGGTCCAGGTTGTTATTCTTTCTAGAGATGTAATAATATTTTGTTCAAATACTGGGCTCTGGGGGAAATTGGTCGAAAGATAGTACTCTCCGACAGATATATAATAATAATTGACTTAAAACAGAAATTCTAAAAGGGTCTAATGGCGAATTCTTTTTTGCAAAAAAGTGCAACATTTTCATTGCCCTTTTACCGAAAACGGTAGTTTTGTGATACTTTTTTGAAATTTGGTAATTAAGTTACTCGAATTTAGCACAACTAAAATTTCAAAATTTCAAAAAAGCGACATTATAGTGCAGTTTTCGGAAAAAGGGCAATGAAAGTGTTGCACTTTTTTGCAGAAAAGAATTCGCTATAAGTATTCTTTTTTTAGAAATGGAATAATGTTTTTTTTTAATCCTGACCATTGGAAGCAAATAGACGAAACTACGACAGGAAAAAATTGACTTAAATAGTCAATAAATGGTGTTTTATTTTCTAGAGATGATTTTTTTCTATTACTGGCCATTGGTTCCCTACGACATGTATAAAATAACAATTGACTAAATGTTCGAAATACTAGTATTCTTTTCTGGAGATGAAATAATATTAGTGTATAATCCCTGCCATTGATAGAAATTGTGTCAAAATGGGCCGAAATATGATATTTTCCCACAGAGATGTTACAATAATAAGTGATTTTGAAATAATAGACCAAAAGGTTCCATGAATAGAGATGCAATAATATTTGTTTTTTTTTGGGGCAAATGGAACATGGAACAAAATATGGTACGCTATGAGAGGTAAAAATTAGCTAAAAGGGTCAATGAATGTAATGGCCCATGCTCCTTAAACCATAGGATGGAGGCTAAAGGCTAAATATTGATCTAAGACCCCATAAAGTATATATGTTATTAATTGTCGTAAAATTTTAAGAAGAGTTAGCCATGTCCGTCTGTTGTAATAACGCTACAATCTCTATTACTTGAGCTAGGTACATATACTTCGTATATCTGCAGGTATGTTGGGATTGAAAATAGGCAATATCGGTCCGATTTTGGATATAGCCCCAATATATGGCATCTTGCGGATTTGACTTCTTAACGTCATAGAGACAACAAATGTCTACTGATCGGGCTGAAAGTTGGTAACTGGGGTTTATTTAGGGTATAAAGGGAGGGTATAAAAGATTCGGCATGGCCGAACTAAACGTTTTTACTTGTTTATTTTAATACTGGCCATTGGGGGAAAATGGGGCAAATTTTTTGTACCCTCCGACAGATATAAAATAATAACACTGTGCTCGAAATGGACACTTTAAAAATGTATCAGAAAGGAGACCCTATGGATATACCTATTTCGACCTTGCTGAATCCAATGGAGCTAACCGTTTTTCTAGGTTAGCTCTTGTTTTCGCGATATTCGACCACAAAGTTTGCAAAAAAATCAGAGAGGTTAGTTATCTCGGAGGTGATTTTGAAGTGTAAGACTTCCGAAAACGCGCTTCAGTCCAAAGAACGAAATAAAGGAAACCCTTCGAGTATTATTTCTCTCAAAATAGTCAACCACGCTTCTCACCACTTTACCCCCGAAAAAGTGCAATCAAATCTTACCATCTGTCAAACGTCATACAAATCATCGACATTTTTAGTTTGTATCTTTGAGAAAAATGTTCCTCGCGAAAAATTACTATGAGTCTCCTTTCAACATATTTATGAAAAATTAACAGGTTTCACAATTTAGCAGGTTTTGTTGGTTACCTTTGAAATTTCCATTAACACTAACGAAAAAATAATTTACAAAAAATTTAAGTCAAAAAATTTAATTCAAATATTTTCTGCTATGAGCAGAAAAATACACAAATTATGTAACAACTCGAAATTTGTTTAATTCTCATAAAAAAGTTGAGAAAGGACTTATAGTATTTCTTCGCGAGGAATATTTTTCTCAACGATGCCTACTAAAAATGTCGACGATATATATGTTTTTTAACATATGATAAGATTTCATTGCACTTTTTCAGTGGTAAGGGGTTGAGAAGCGTGGACGACTGTTTTGAGAAAAATAATTGTCCAAATGTTCCCTTTATTTCGATCTTTGGACTGAAGCGTATATTCCGAAGTCTTCCACTTCAAAATAACCAAAGAGATAAGTCACCTCTCTGATTTCCCAACAAACTTTGTGGTCGAATATCGCGAAAACAACAGCTAACATAGAAAAACGGCTAATGCCACTGGATTCAGCATGGCCGAAATAGGTCTATCCATAGGGTCTCCTTTCTGTTACATTTTTGGACTAGCACAGTATAATTGATTTGGTCAAAATTACTTTAAAGGTCCGTGATGTAATACTATTTGTTATCTAATACTCGCCAATGGGGGAACATGGGACAAAATGTGACAAAAAGGGGCAGAGATATCGTACTCCTCGACCCTGTTCGAAGCCTGTTATTCTTTTCTAGACATGGAATAATATATGTTTTTCTTAACTCTTGTCAATGAAGGAAAATGGGATGAGATTGGCCACAATGTGGTACTTCCCGACATATATAAAAGAATAATTATTTAAAAAAAAAAATACTTAAAGGGAGCAAAATCGGTTTTAGGACATTTTAAGTAATTTGAAGGATGTTCGTCCGTCTGTCTGGTGCACACAATAACTCTCGTAAAGAATAATCGATTGACCTCAATCTAGTATATAGAAAAACTAGTTTCTATATTAGGCTAAATTCGAAGATTGGACATATTTGTCCAGTCCTTCTAGAACCTCTCCCATAAAGCGTTACAATTTAGTAACATCGTGCAGGCAAACAACTATTTTTTTTAAAAGAAAACAATTTTTTCCTAACTTTTTCATCGACTATTTCTATAGCGCGTATCCCGGCTCTATCGGGCTTATACATAAAAATGTGGCTCAAAATTTACAAAAAAATTTTTTTTAAATATTTTTTTCGTTCTTTAGATCCAGATTACACAAGGAAATGCTTTGCACTGTGTTTCGGTTATTGGAAAAGGTTAATTTTCTCAAAGATAATATGTTTCCGGCAAATATTCTACGAAAGCGATTTTTCTTCATATGACTTTTGAATAAATACATCCATTTTTTGTCTTGGTTTGAAATTTTTACAAGCATTAACACTCAATCATTATATGAAAATAGACTTACCGTAATTAATGTAAAAAATCTCGATAGAAGAAGTTGATCAATCAGCGAACATAATCTGAAAATTAAAAAAATGGGAATAGTTAATTTCAGAAAATTTATAATTCATTAAAATATTCTAAACTTGAACTGAGATGGCCCAAGTTTGATAATGATTGATTTCACTTTACGTCCTGCGCTTTGATAAAGAAACTATATGACAGGCGAAGGTGGCTTTATCGACTCAAAATTTCGTTATAAACGAGGTACCAAAAATGTCGCACAATTGTTTAAAAAATTTAACCCAAATTGACCACACGGTTGTTAATTTGCGCGCACAAACGAGTCAGCTAAACTTATCTGCTGTTTCAGCACGACTGGATAATTTGTGTCTATAATTGTGTATATCTTAAATAACAAATAAATTCCCAAGGTCATAATATCCTTTAATATATGGCGGTGTGTGGAATGCATAGGCTAAAAAACTCATATTCAATTCAAAAACTGCATTATTTATGGGAAGTCCTATATATCAAATAACAATTCTTAAGATTTCCTAGAAAAAAAATCGTTTAATTACAAATTGAACTTTTTAGAAATTCAGTAGAGAGAGATCTATGAAAGTTCTATCTCTGCAACAAATCAATCATAAAAGCTTTATGTTCTTCTTCTTCATCAACGGCCTCATCAGAATGTATTTAAGTTCAAACAGAATTTCCTGGAAGCCATGGCCATAGATTTGTACATTAGAAAACTACATTTGAGCCCTGGGCGATCTCTGGTCTTTTGTATGAGTTTTCTTTTTCTGTCCGATTCAACCTTTCGTAAATATAAATGAAGGTAATTGGATTTATTTTAGTTTTACTTCTAGTGATGTTGCAATTTCCAGTTCCTCTCTTATTCCTTTAATTTTTTTTACGCAAATGAAAAAACAAACTTGGCGTTGAATGGGTTTGTGTGGGTGGCGCGGCGAGACGAGGCCAGGGGAGGCTAAGAAGAAGGAGGGCCAGAAAGGACCTTCAATATTTAATGTCCATTTGAAAAGAGCTGCTGGAAAAAATACAAGTTTCTGTTTGAGTTCCGCAGTAAAAAGTGAAAGTTAAGTGAGCAAAGATAGAAAGAAGAGTTTTTTTTACATAGCCTAGAAAAGGTCGTAAACCGAAAGAATTTAATTAGTGGTAAATTATGTTTAACGCGTCAAATATCATTACACAAATTAATGTGATTTTCTGAAAATTTTTGAATTTGCAGCGAAAAATAAACAACAGAGAGAGGGAGAGAGAAATCGTTAAAACAATAAGTTATGCAAGTGAGAAGAAAATAATTAGCAAAATAGGAATTTTTTGGTTTCAAATAAAAACCAGTCTAGGGAGACCTTAGTGGGCATTATCACATTATTACTGTGGACATTTTTTCACTTTAAATTAGTATTTAATTTTCCAAATTTTACACTTTAGATTGAAGTATGAGACCAATTTAAAGACTTCAATTTATTCCTTACAATCTCTGAAACCAAAGTGGGTTATGAGGCATTCTGCTCACAGCCAATTCCTCTGGAGATTTAACCAAGTAAACTGGGTTTGTATTACTTAGCATAATCTCGAATAATTGCCACTCGTCAACAGAGTACATAGCCAACTTAACCTTGTTGCCACAGACGTACACAAATCTTGGATTATTCCTTCTTTTCACATTGCTAGCCGTAGCAAAAACGAAACGAAAATGCCAAGCTGAATTGCTTTGCATTGAAAATAACCCAAAATCTGCTTCTTTTGTTCTATGTAGTATACAAATAAGAAGAAAAACTTGCTTCTCTTGCAATTGCAGCTCAAGGTTGTAAATGTTTGGGAGAATTTGAACAAAACGTTTCTGTTCCAGGGCCAGAAGTGGATAGCCAAATGCGAAATGTTACTAGAATTTATCTCTTGAATGCTAAACTCAGATTTAGATTTTCAACTAAAGCAAAGCAGAAAAAGACAAATAAATAAGCAAAGCACGGCAAATAAATAAAACACTCCTTTGTAATTCTTGTATTCGTAAAAAAAGAAATACACTGAAAGTAAAAAGAAAAGTGTATTTGTAAAAAATTGAAAGTAAAGTCATAATTTTAATCCAATTATACAAAAAAAAATCAGTTGACATTGGCCATTTGACAGTGGTAGTTTGCTATTGATCATTATTTCATTAATTCGTGAAATTCATTAGTCATTAGTCATTAGTCATTAGTCATTAGTCATTAGTCATTAGTCATTAGTCATTAGTCATTAGTCATTAGTCATTAGTCATTAGTCATTAGTCATTAGTCATTAGTCATTAGTCATTAGTCATTAGTCATTAGTCATTAGTCATTAGTCATTAGTCATTAGTCATTAGTCATTAGTCATTAGTCATTAGTCATTAGTCATTAGTCATTAGTCATTAGTCATTAGTCATTAGTCATTAGTCATTAGTCATTAGTCATTAGTCATTAGTCATTAGTCATTAGTCATTAGTCATTAGTCATTAGTCATTAGTCATTAGTCATTAGTCATTAGTCATTAGTCATTAGTCATTAGTCATTAGTCATTAGTCATTAGTCATTAGTCATTAGTCATTAGTCATTAGTCATTAGTCATTAGTCATTAGTCATTAGTCATTAGTCATTAGTCATTAGTCATTAGTCATTAGTCATTAGTCATTAGTCATTAGTCATTAGTCATTAGTCATTAGTCATTAGTCATTAGTCATTAGTCATTAGTCATTAGTCATTAGTCATTAGTCATTAGTCATTAGTCATTAGTCATTAGTCATTAGTCATTAGTCATTAGTCATTAGTCATTAGTCATTAGTCATTAGTCATTAGTCATTAGTCATTAGTCATTAGTCATTAGTCATTAGTCATTAGTCATTAGTCATTAGTCATTAGTCATTAGTCATTAGTCATTAGTCATTAGTCATTAGTCATTAGTCATTAGTCATTAGTCATTAGTCATTAGTCATTAGTCATTAGTCATTAGTCATTAGTCATTAGTCATTAGTCATTAGTCATTAGTCATTAGTCATTAGTCATTAGTCATTAGTCATTAGTCATTAGTCATTAGTCATTAGTCATTAGTCATTAGTCATTAGTCATTAGTCATTAGTCATTAGTCATTAGTCATTAGTCATTAGTCATTAGTCATTAGTCATTAGTCATTAGTCATTAGTCATTAGTCATTAGTCATTAGTCATTAGTCATTAGTCATTAGTCATTAGTCATTAGTCATTAGTCATTAGTCATTAGTCATTAGTCATTAGTCATTAGTCATTAGTCATTAGTCATTAGTCATTAGTCATTAGTCATTAGTCATTAGTCATTAGTCATTAGTCATTAGTCATTAGTCATTAGTCATTAGTCATTAGTCATTAGTCATTAGTCATTAGTCATTAGTCATTAGTCATTAGTCATTAGTCATTAGTCATTAGTCATTAGTCATTAGTCATTAGTCATTAGTCATTAGTCATTAGTCATTAGTCATTAGTCATTAGTCATTAGTCATTAGTCAGAGAAACATTAGTCATTAGTCATTAGTCATTAGTCATTAGTCATTAGTCATTAGTCATTAGTCATTAGTCATTAGTCATTAGTCATTAGTCATTAGTCATTAGTCATTAGTCATTAGTCATTAGTCATTAGTCATTAGTCATTAGTCATTAGTCATTAGTCATTAGTCATTAGTCATCGTTAGTCAATCATTTAGACGTTTAGTTTCAAGACATTAGTTTTAAGTCTTTGGCTTAAAGACATTAAAATTAAGTCTTTAGATTTAAGTCTTCAGTTTAAGTCATTTGTTTGAAGTTTTTAGTTGTAGGTTTTTATTTTTAATTCTTTCATTTTAAATCTTAATTTTAAGGCTTTTCTTTCAAGCCTTTAGTTTCAATTTTAAGATTTGATTTTAAGTCTTTAGATTTAAGTCTTTAGTTTCAAGACTTTAGATTTTAGTCTTCACATGAAGTGTTTAGTTTTAATTTTAAGTCTTTAGATTTAAGACGTTAGTTTTGAGTCTTTAGTTTTAAGTCATTAGTCATTTTAGCCTTAAGTCTTTAGTTTGAAGTCTTTAGATTTAGGTCCCTAGCTTTAAGTCTTTGGTTTGAAATCTTTAAATTAAAGTCTTTAGTTTAAAACTAAAGACTTAAAACCACTGTATTATATCTAAAGATTTAAAACTAAAGGCTTAAAACTAATATATTATATTTAAAGTTTTAAAACTAAAGACTTAACTCTAAAGACTATAAACTAAAGACATAAATCCAAAGACTTAAATCTAAAAACTTGAAACTTAAAGTAAGGACTTAAACGAAGGACTTAAAACAAAAGAAATAAAATTAGAAATTTAGTTTAAAGTTTTTAATTATACGTCTTTCGTTTTATTTCTTTAGTTTTGTCTTCAATTTTAAGACTATAGTTTTAGTTTCAAGGTTTTATTTAAATCTAAAGTTTTATTTTCATAGTTTAAGGTTTTTAATTTTAAGCCATTATTATTAAGTTTGTGAGTCTTTAGTTATAAGTCCTTAATTTAGGTCTTAGTTTTAAGAGCTTATAATTGTTGTTTTAGTTTTTAAGTCGTATTTGTATATATTTGTATGTCTTCAGTTTGAAATCCTTTGTTTTGAATCTTCACGTTTTAGCCTTTTGTGTTAAATCTTAATTTCAAGTCTTTAGCTTTAAAGTAAAAGTATTTCCATTTTTTTTAAAGTCCATCCTAACGATGCCTAACTTATTTCTTGTTCATTGGCTGTCTTAAACAGATTTGTTTCGTTTTGTTTGTGCCGCAATTTGGAGATTTCCAGTTGTAATAAACTCCCCAAATCAACCACCCATAATCCCTAGCCTCTCAATCCGCAATCGTACACTCTCATGTCGTTTCCATGCTATGGTGTTAGCCAACATTTCAAGTGGATGTTGCAATTTTGGTGCTCGTTGTAGCTGTGCTTGCAGCGCCGCGTAAAGTATCCACAGAGAGACTTGTTTGTGTTTGTTTAACAAGTCTTGAGTCCAGTACCCTATACAAGCGGCCACAGACAGCCAAGCGAACAAACTATTCTAGTGATCAAATCCCCAAATCGGATCAGAGCTAAAAGGAACTAAAAGCATTCACAGAGAACAGTGTCTCCAAACTGGAAATGTTTTTGGGGCATTTTGAAAACAAAACAATCGTTTTTATTGCATTCAAAATACAGAATCTTAAGAAACGAACTTATAACAGGAATATTTTTTCTCTGTATCTAAATGTCCTGCTTTTAAGTACGTCGGCTAACTAAATAAGAATTTCTTTGCTTTAAGCCACGGTTTGCAACTCGTTTTGAGACTCATTGAACTGTTTTTGTCTGCTCGAAACAGAGAAACATCTCCACTTGAGTGCAAACAACAACATCATCCAACCAACCAACCAAATAGCCAACCATCGATGAAGTGGAAAAACTGGCCAAGAAACAAATTGAAAATGAATGGCTTTCAGTTTGAGCTAAATTATGAACTATGTATTTCGGTGCAGATTGCGCTTAGCTGTTGTCGACACAAACAACCCGGATTTCGGGGTAATGTTTTTTTTCTCCTCCTCAAGGATTCATTCACTGATTCTCCTTAGATACTTTGCAAACGAATTGGAGTATTTGCAAAAGGCTATCATTAACAGCGAATTGTTGTTGGCCCCATTTGAAGTGGGCTAATTGAGATGAAGTTCGCCAAGGAAATGAAATAATAATTATGGTAATTGAATTTCAACGGAAATGGTAGAAAATAGGGAATGATGTTATTATTAGTGAGTAGATATTTTCTCATTCATATCTTATTAAAATGAAAGGAAATTCTAGTATAAAGGTATAAGGAATTTTAAGAGTTCGGAATGGAAAAAGGTTAGTGGATGTAGCATCAAACCTTAGAACCAAATAGATGATTTTTTAATTCTATTTTAAGTGGGAAGATGGGAAAATAATAAGAGGTTTATGAAATTCCTAATTTTTGAGGATTGCAAGTGGACAGAAATGAGAAAATATGCTGCAGTTGCTTCTTCGTACACGATTTGGGTAATGTGAGACCAAAAGCCACCCAACTGCCCACCAATGGGTTATTGGATGTGGCAAAAGTGTAGGATTATTTAAATAGTGAATATTTCGAAATAAAATTGCATGTCGAAAAACGAAATTTGGTTTATAAGTTAGGGCGATCTTCACAAAAAAAGATAGGAGATTTTTTTTTGAAAATTCCCATAAAATTAAAATCTCTATAAATTCTTCAAAAAAATTGCAACATCTATGAAATTTTCAATAAATTACAATTCTATGAAACTTTAAAAAAAATGCAATTTCTGGGAAAATACATATGTCATAGATATTCTGCAAAGGATTTACCAACAATATTTTTGTGAAATTGAATTTTATTCAGAAATTGTTTACAATAAAAGAAATTTTTCTGGAAAAATTAAATTTCGATCAAATTTTAAAGAAACATTCGATGTCAACTAAATTTTCTAAAAAAAAATAATTTCGAAGAAACTATCCAGAGATTTCAACGATATCTTCTAAAAATATTTTCTGGAAATTAGCTAGAAACATTCAATTTTAACGAAATTTTCTTAACAAGTAAAATTTTTATGCAACTTTGTAGGAAAACAATTTTTCAATAAAAACTTATTTTCGACCAAAATTTTCAGAAAGAACAGTTTCATTTTTTTGGGAAAATTAAATTTTGTCAAAAAGTTTTGATTAAAATTTTTGATTAAATTTTCTATAAAAAATCGATTTTTTATTAAAATTAAATTTTGCTGAAATTTTCTGAAAAATGTAATATTCACAAAAAATAGAATTTTTTATTTTCGAAATATTTTTAAAAATTGCAATTTGTAGGGAATTTTCTCTTAATAAATTACATTTTTAAGAGGTTTTATAGAATTTTTTGTTGAAATATGCAAATTTGTGATGACATTTTCTATAAAATTCGATTATATGTATTATTACTACTATAAAAATAAAATTTTGCTGAAATTTTCTAATTTCTTTCTTAGAAAAAATGAAATTTCCACAAAAACAATAAAATTTAAATAAAAAAGTATTTTCGAGAAATTTTTAGAAAAAAAAATGTTGGCGAAATTTTCTCTAAAAAATGCAATTTTTAAGATGTTTTTTGGGAAAATGCAATTTTTGGCGTTTTTTTTTTCCAAAAAAAATACCAATTTATCTGTTTAGTTTTGAAGAAATTTACAAGAAAATATTAATTTAGGTAAGGTCTACTAGATATAATTTCGTAAATTTTGAAGGACGCAATTATAAAATTGAAATTTTTTTAAAAATTCTGACAAAATTAATATCACTATAAATCCTTCAATAAAATTGCAACATATATGAAATTTTCAATAAAATTGCAATTCTATGAAACATTCAATAAAATTGCAATTTCTGGGAAAATGCATGTCATAGCTATTCTGCAAAAGATTTACTAATAATATTTTTGTGAAATTGAATTTTATTGAGAAATTGTTTATAATGAAAGAAATTTTCTGGAAAAATTACAAATTTTAAAGAAAAATTCGATTTCAGCAAAATTGTCTAAAAAAAATAATTTCGAAGAAATTATCTAGATATATTTAGAGAAAAATTTTCAAAATAAAAAAAAACATTTTTAATTTTTTTTGGAAAAAATTAAATTTTGGCAAAACAATTTTTAATAATGCAAATCTTGATTAAATTTTCTTTAAAAAATCGATTTTTTATTAAAACTAAATTTTGCTGAAATTTTCTGAAATATGTTGTACATATTTACAAAAAATAGAATTTTTTATTTTCAAAATATTTTTTAAAAACATGCAATTTCTAGGGAATTTTCTCTTAAAAAAATAATTTTTTAAGAGGTTTTATAGAATTTTCTGTAGAAATAGGCAATTTTGCAGAAATTTTTAAAAAAAAAAAATAAATTTTTTCTGTGAAAATTCGAGTTCTATTAATCTTTTTATAAAAATTAAAATATGAAGAAATTTTAAAAAATTAACTTAGGAAAGGTTTCCGTCAATACCATTTCGTCAATTGTGAAGAAGGCAATTATAAAATTGCAATTCTTTTTCTTGAAAATGTCCATAAAATTACAATCTCTATGAATTTTGTAATAAAATTGTTCTACTAATTTCGGAGAATTTTGACACATCTTTCTAGAAAAATATTTTTTTCGAAAAAATATATTTTCGGCAAAATTTTTGAAAAAAAACCCTCTTTTTTTGAAAAGAAAAATAAATTGTGTCGAATTAAAAAAAATTGTTTAAATTTTATATAAAAATTCGATTTCTATTACAATTTTTATAAAAATTGAATTTTGCTAAAATATTATAAAAAAATGAATTTTCCACCAAAAAACGAAATTTCAATACAAATATATTTTCGGAAAATTAAAAAAAAAAGAAATTTTGACGAAAAATTCTCTTAAAAAATTAAATTTTTAAAATGTTTTGCAGTTAATTGTTGAAAAATGATAATTTTACGAAATTTAAAAAAAAAATACATACCAATAATTTATATTTCGAATTCTGCTTATTTTTTTATACAAATTAAATTTTGAACATAATTGAATGCAATTTCACCAATTTTAGAGAAAAAAAATATAAAATTGAATTTTTTTTAACATTTCTATAAAATTACTATCTTTATGATTTTTTCAATAAAATTGCAACTTCTATGAAATTTTCAATAAAATTGCAATTCAATTAAATTTCAATTTCAAAAAATAAAAAAGTTAAAGCTATTTTGCAATGGATTTAAGAATAATATTTTTGTTTTATTTTTTTATATAAAAAACTTAAAAAAATGAAGAATAATTTAAAAATTGTTTTAAATTAATCCCTTTTGTTGTCTAAACTGCATAAATTTATTAGAATCGATTAGTATATTATTTTTTCCTTCTCACGTAATTGTCAAAATCCATCAAAAGTCAAAATAAACAAAAAAATTTAATATACTTATTAAAAGTGTTCACAGCTCCCCTGGAAGATCTCTACGCCCCCACGGGAAGCCACCTGTGGAGCAACTACGCCCCCCGGATGTGTAACACATCGAAGGAGTGACCTAAGACCCTAATATGTTCGGCGGAAATCCGTTTTATATCATTTTAAGTCATTTGAGCAAAGTCCGTCCATCCGTCCATCCGTCCGTCTGTCTGTCTGTCTGTCTGTGTCTGTCTGCTGGCTGGTGCGCACGATAACTCTCGAAAGGCTTTTCCGATTGACTTCAAATTTGGTATTAGGTAATATTTTTCTCCTTCTCCGGCTAAGTTCGAAAATTGGCCATATTGGTCCACTCCTTCTGGTACCACAAAGGGTTAACTATTAGTGAAATATTGATTCTTTAATACCTTCTATACTGCTTACTCTAATCTTCTGAAATTCCATACATAGTATTGGTCCTCTTTTGGTACCTCCCACACGAATGGACCATTTTGCACCAAAAGTTAACTGCTTATAGATTTAATGTCATTGCATACAAATACCTAAAATTTTTCTGTAAAAGGAAACAAACATCTTTGACATCGAAAGTCTCCTCTGAGATGAGCCAAATCTGGTAGTGTGTCCGTCCTGAAGTATCTTTCTTATCCTATTATGTATGTAGCTTACTGTAATAGGTTTAATTTTTATCCCTAAATCAAAATTATTTTACAGTTAATATCTTAATAATTTGATTCAAAAAATGTCATATATTTTAATTCTAGAAAAAAAACTTAAATAATACCTATTTTTCCTGTGAACAGATAAAATAAGTCTGTATAAGTTTTTATGGAAAAAAATCCTTTACAAGAAAAGAAAAATCCTGCAAAGTTCTTTGGTGTTCTTCTTCCTTTCCCATTCCTCCTTCCCTGCCATTCCATGAAGGCCGCTGTATTAGTGTCATTGTTATCCTTTAATGTAGAAATAACAATTATATCCGTTTTTTTCTCTAGTTGCCACGTAAAAAGGATATTTTCTTTTGGCGCTCGTTTCCTTTCCGTTGCTTTGAAAACAACACTTTTAACACAATTTTCAACACTTTCACGGATTGTGTCTGTGTCAGCTCTCCTTTAGGTTTTTTTGTTTTAGAGCTTTGATTTTCTTTTCCTTTTTTTCTCAATGTCTTGCGAGAAAGAAAAACTTTTCTTTGCTTGAGAGACAGAGAGAGAGCTCTAAGGACAAAAATGTTTATTTTATGGCACAAAGTAGTATTTGTTAACAAAAATAGTGTTAAATTTGTTTTTCTTTCGTGTTTTGCTTGTTGAACAAAACAACACCGCTGAGAAAAGGCAAGAAATTGTTAAAACGAAAAGTTTGTTTTGTTTCGTCCTCGGAAGCTTTGTGAAAGGATAAGATGGCTGAAGGCGAAACGTATTTACTACAAAATGTTTAACAAATGTTGTCACACTGTGTTTTTTTTGTTCTCTGAGGGGAAGGGATCCTATCTCAGGTTAATTGTTAGAAATAAATCGAGTTAGGATGATAAGGGCTAAGATTTTTGGAAGAGTTTTTTGTTTGAATTCTTGGGAGGGAAAGAAATGACTTATTCATTGTCTTTTATGTGGGGCAATTAAAATTAATTCTTGGCTTTATTGTTAGGATCCTAACTTTATTGGAAGGAAGATATGTCGTTTTCTATTGAAAAACTGCAACTAATTGAAGAAGTGGAACAATTTTTGAGAAAATTCTTTAGAAAATTACGATTTTATCTTTGAAAATATATATATATTCTTTAATTGCAAAAAAATATATGTGTTTTTTATTTTGAAAACCTCATAAATATTTCAATATATTTTTCTGAATTATATATGCAGTTCTTCTGCGACAATCTAGAAACGATTATTATTTTGAAATGCTCATACAAATTATAGCAGTAGTAATTCTTGAACATTTTCGAAAAAGATTCTCTCAAATTTCTTGCACAAATACGTTTCTTAGTTCTTTGTTACAAATCCTTAACCCAATTCTTTGTTTGCCGCGAATTTAAAAATTCGTATTAATTTATTCCGCCCGGAACGACCCATATTTTATGCCATATCAGCCTCACATATATTAATGTATGTAGATAGGTATTTTGCATACATATTTTACTCCCTTAAAATGTCTCCTATTTATCTAAATGCAAATATTTTGGAATTTATTTGCATTTTTTCTAGACAATTTTTAGTTAAAACTAAACCGTTAGTGTGTCCCCTCGAATCCAGGGGGCGCAGAAAAAATATTACACCAAGAAAAAGTTTCTCCTCTCTCAAGCTTATCTGGGTATAATAAAAATTGTTAACAAAACTACCTGAATATCTTTGCGGGACTATCTCAGCTCAGTTCGTCGTCGTGCATTTCATAAATAATAAAACGCCTTTGATATGGAAAAGAGCCAACAAACAAAAAAGAAGTACACATAACACAGAAAAACCAAACAACTTTTGGAGTTTAAATCAACGACAATTTAGTTGAAACTTCCCTGGAAGGTTTGGCAAAGGAAAGGGCAAAAATGCGCGGCGGAGATATTAAAGATTCATATCTTCAAGTTAAATACAACCAACCAAAAAAAAAAACGGTAGCACTGGCCAGGGACTCTAGTGCCAAGGAGTTGTTTGCCACTTATGTGTGTGTGTCTACTCTTCGTACATATCTCTTGGCCAAGAAAACGCAAAAACAAAAGGGAACATTAAACAAGTAGACCAGAAGCAACAACACCTGTATTAACATAAAACAAAAAACATTGCAAAACCTGAAAACAAGTTTCTTAATCATACTAACATGGCAGTAAGAACAAATATCAGTTTTAACAACTGTAACAAAATGTTAACGAAGGAATGGAGTTATGAAAAATACACTCGACGAAAAAAGGTCGATGAAATAGATGGATCTGCCTTTCCTTACTGGTTTTAAATTTACAAAATTGATTTTCCATTTTTTTTAAATCTTTAATTTAGAAAAAATAATAAAGAAAAATGTCAACAATTGGCCAGACCCGCCTAGTATTTCGCCCATATCTAACACAAATATTGAGTCCCAAAAATAAAATTACAGCTTTGGATAAGTTAGACTTATTTCGTACAAAAATATAATTTCTTTAAAAAAAATTACACCAAAAAATGGCTATCAAATCACGTAGAATTTGTAAAAATCAGCGGTTCCAGAGTAATTACAAATTTCTTAAACCCAAAAATTAATGTTTGTAAATTTAGAAAATTTCCAATACTTTCAAAATTTTGAAAACATTTTCAGATTTGGATAGCCCACATATACATATATGTTCCTCAAATGATATGGATAAAGATTTTAATATTAACCAATGAGTTTTATTTTATTTTATTTATTTATATGAATTACAATACAAAGTAAATTTATATTCTAATTTAAAGATCCAGGGAAAGGCAGGGTTACAAAGACCATATGGCTAAATTTTGCAGCGACAGACCAGAGCCTCTGGTGGGAATCGAACCCACGACCCCCAAACTCATAGGCGAGTACGCTACCAACTCACCTACTGGGGCGCTGCTGATGAGTTTTATGCTGATGAAACGTGCTGATGAGTTTTATTTTTGAATAAAAATTTGTAAAATGTATCATTTATTTAAAACAAAATAGGTTTCCAATATTTTATGGGGAATTGAAATTTTAAAAAAATTTTAAAAATTTAATTTTGTGATAAATTGTAAAATAAGATCTCGCTACCAATTATATGTTTTTTAAAAATATATTTGTTTCCAAAATTATATGGGAGTTTTAAATTTAAAAAATTTTAAAAATGTCATTTTGTGTTTTGCTTAGATTTGAATTTCTCTTAAACGACTGAACAGATATTTACAAACTTTAAGTAGTTTAGAAAATAACACAACGTGCCATTTCTGTAATTTTTTAAATTTATATTTTTTTCCATCTTTTTAAATCTTTAATTTAAAAAAAATAATTAAGAAAAATGTAAAAATTGCCAGACTTTGCCTTAGTTTTTCGCGCATAATTTTTTCTAGTATTGATTTCCCAAATATTCATTTACTGTTTTGGATTTGTGAAAGTCTGGAGCATATCGTCGGCTCAATGCTATTTTGTTCCATACGCCATTTTGTATGATCGGAGAAAAACGCAATTTATTGTTTGAGTAAAAACGGGACTGAAGAGTTACACACTTTTTATTTCAAAGGGTTTCCAACAGTGTTTGTATGATTCTCATGCACTTATATGCCATTACATTCAAAAATAAGCAAGTTATAACAATTTTTGTACTTGGCATTTTGGTCCATATCCACTTTTATTTTAATATTTTTTCGTATTTGTATTACATGGACCACAAAGAGGGTCGGTATGGAAGGACAGTATATTACACATTGTGATCGAAAAAACGTAAAATACTGAGTCAAAAATATAGGGCGATAGAAAAATGGAGACATAAAACAAAAATATCAAAATTATTTCCCGTTATTCTCAGTTAAATAAATTTACCCTACCAATATCTCGAAAACTAGATAGGAAAAAAATGATTGCAGATTCTGAAAGAGCATGCTTGAAATCTATATTATCAACTCCTAACTCAAAAAAAACACAAAAATGGCGTATGGACCAAAATAGCATTAAGCCGACGATATGCCATCCTGCTTTATATTTTGAGAAAAAATTTATGTTTTAAAAAAATCACGAAGAAGTGGCCCGTTATGTTCCCTTGTTTAAACGACGTAAAAATTGTAAAAAATCGGTTCTGCCGTTCTAGAGCAATTAAAAATTTCGTAAAACGTAAAAATTCATTATTGTAATATTGAAAATTTCAAATACAAAATTTTGGAAAAAAACAATTTTCAAAAAATTGTTGATGAAACTTTTAAAGGAAAAATAACCCAAATATGATAGTTCCATCATTTATTATAGTATTATCTTTTAAGGTGTGTTGGAGCGTAATATACAATTTGAAATATCATATTTGAAAATATTTTACAGTGTTTTAGTGTTAATGGACTGAGTTGGTGGATTGGCATAAAACTTTGAAGTATGCCTTATACTTCCAGTATCGCCACGAATTGTCCCATTTATACTGTTGCAGTGCAAGAATTTCAAAAATTAAGTGATTTCCTATTTTGGCACACCATTTTTTGTGAGTGTAATATGGTTAGTTGCTACAGCATCCATCATAAATACATAACTCCATAGCTGTGGGGTCCATCTGTATACCTTTGCAGCGCAAAAGGCAAAGAAACGCTTTACAAAAAAGTAAGATAAACTTTGGCGCTTAACTCGTATTTTATAATGAAAAGAATCATAAGCTTGGAAAAATCTGTTTATGCGCTCACAGTCATAAAAACGTCCTCACTGCCCCCACCTCATTCACCATTTTCTGCTAAATCCCCACACACACACACAAAGCCAGAGATCCAGTGTGGCGATATGAGGCCACAACGACAAATGTCATAGATATGGCGACTATGAAAAGAGCAGCCAACACCTTTAAAGCAACAGCAAGAACAACAGCTACAAAACTAGACGATTAAACTAGAGACCCACCCCAAAACCAAAGCAGCTTAGGACAACCCCAGCCGACCAGTTCAGCAAGGAAAATGCTTTTGGCCAGAAACTAAAACAAACCACAAAAAATAAATATATATTTTAGATTTTGCCACAAACTACAGTGGAGATAATATGAAACGGCCTTAGCCATGCTAAGGCTAGGCAAAACAAGACAAGACAAGGCGAGGAATGAGTACAACCACAGAATACTGGTTTTGAAAGTGCAACCAGGCATTTGTGTGAGTTGCCACACAAAACACGAATACCATATATCGCCCAACACAAAGGCGCGAACAAAATATGTTTTAGTAGCACTCATACATACATAGAAACATGCAAAAGTTTTGCATGTGTGTTTAAACATTTTGGCTTAAATTGTTTGCAAATGCTGCAACATTCCTGGTTTCATACCATCACTAGCAAATACTCGTATATTGCCAATGATGTGGTTAATTTTGGGGTGCAAGAGGATCCAAGAAAAGCCAAAGTGTTTGGGGGGTGGGGGGAGAGGCAAAAACTTTTGGCTTATCTTTTACACATGCGTGTTAAGACACCACCAATTATACCCCTCCACCCCCCTCCTTAACATCAGATGCAACAATGTTAACGGGAATTGAAAGTAGTTTGGCTCTTTTTCTGAGCCTCTTTGTCGTGGCCAATGTTGCGGATTTCCACTTGGTGTTTCCTCTTCGTTGTCTTTATCCGAATATTTTTCTGTTTAACTGTTCATGATAGTTTGGATTTTAAGTTTGTTGGCATACATTTCACATTAAGCGGAGACCACAACCAATTTGTTGTTTACCCCCCGCCACCTTCCCGACTTCGCTAGACCCTTTTTGCTCGGCCCAAAATCGGTTTTTAGTATTTCACTCAACGTTAGTGTTGCCACTGGCATTTTGTCGGGTTTTAAACTGTAAGTGGCACTAATTAATACAGGCCACCAATAAACGTTGATAAGCCGCTTATCTAGCCAACATTTGTAATAAATTCGATAATGTAGAATATATATTTGCACGAAAACATGCATATACTCATAGTTTGCGTGTTAACATGTATTCTAATTTAAGCCAGAAAAATGTCTGATGACATTATGTACAATTCATTGTAGAAATAAGGGATGTGAATAATATTTGCTATACTTTGGCATTCTAAAATCAAACAAGTAAAAACGGCATTAAGTTTGACCAAGCAGAATCTTATGTGTAACCTGCAGCATGGATGACATTCCACAGTTTTTCGAAAAAAATAGAAATTAAGTAAAATTTGCAAATAGGGAAGAATCTTTGTAGGGGAGCTATATCAATATGTAAATCCAGAGAAAAACTTGACATTTTCTAGATCACTGAAAGCTAACACCGTTTTGACTTCAGTGTCTGAAAGTGCTTATCGAATGTAACTAAACGCCATTTGGGCTTTTCTGGTCCAACTCCACGTCGAATTTGATCGTATCGTGAATATTTTAGGTGAAACTTGATTTTGAGTAATTTTTCTAAGAAAATGTAATTTTTCCAAAGGCTATATTTATATAACCGAAGGGTATTTTGTTGTATGGCCCACTACATAATTGTAGATATCACGTTTTACAGTATTTTTACAAATTTCCAAATCATCTGCTGCAGTATAGAAGGATCATCAGCCAATAATTGTAGATATAGACTAGGAGAAACAAGTAAAAGCGCTAAGTTCGGCCATGCCGAATCTTATATACCCTCCACCATGGATCGCATGTGAATGGTTACGGGTACTAATAAACTCATTAAATCACATTTCAGCCCAATTCGTTGAAATTTGAGGTTTTTGTGGTGTTAAGAAGTCAAATCTAGAGGGATCTTTGTATAGGGGCTATATCAAAACATGGACCTATGACTACCGTTGCTCGTGTGAAGGATACCGGGTATAAATAAAACTCAGTTACCAACTTGTATCCCGTTCAGTTGACATTTGTGGTCTCTATGACGTTAAGAAGTCAAATCGGGGAGATGCCATATATGGGGTCTATATCCAAAATTGGAGCGATATTGCCCATTTGCAATCCCAACGTACCTGCAGATATAAGAAGTATATGTACCAAATTTCAGTCAACTAGCTCAGAAATTATAGATTGTAGCGTGATTACAACAGACGGACGGACGGACAGACGGACATGACTAAATCGTCTTAGAATTTTACGACGATTAATAACCCAGCAAAAAATAAAAGAAGTACTTCCAAAAGAATAACATTATAAGTACTTCCAAATCATAAGTATGAAAATTTTTTCGACATTTAATGAGGTTCTTCTAAATAACTAACTAAAATGTAATTTCAGAATATAAATTATTAACCCAAGAATGCATAATTTCAAAACGATTGGATGTAAAATAAGGCTTCTGATGTAATAAAAGTCCATATCGGAAGGAACATATATATGAGGACTATGAAATATATGTAAAATACTTAACATCAAGTGCTCGTTTTTGATAAAGCACAAAAGGCGTAACCCACATTGTATTAAACAGAACGTACTGTATTCATCTATTTAACCTTTGAAGTTATTCTCTTGTTGCTGTTTTGCTTTTGTCAATCGTGTTTGACAGCTATTTTAGATGCAAAATTCTATATGGGGTCTGTATTTAAATTTGGCATTTATCTGAATGGTATCCATTTTTTATGAAATTTCGCAGTGTTCATGATTCTATAAACTAATCTCTGCCAAATTTCATAATGATCTGAAGTAAAACATGAAAACACATTTTTCCAACGTTGCTAGTGACCGTTTATTCTCGGATTAAAAAATCCTTTGTGCAAAATATGGTACATTTGACTAAAATATGACTTCTATGGATCTTAGATGCTAAATCGGAAAGAACACATCCATGCGAGTGTGGGGCTATATGTAAATTTGAACCGATATTGTTCACACAGATAATAACTGTTAAAATAAGATACTAAAATTCATGAATATCGAAAGAAAATGATATTTTCTATAGAGGGTATAAGCTAAATCGAAGGTACATTCACATATATTAAGATATCTGGTTCTAAAGTGATATTCAAATAGTTGAGAGATTTTTGATTGTTCGCCGTAGACGAAAGAAAATAAGTTACAGAAACAGGCCCTATATCTAAATACGGATTGTCTTTCAATTTCAATACGAATTATCTTGTCCCAAAATAAAGATATGTGCAAAATGTCTTTGAGATCGGACTATATTTGTGACTTGCACGTTGATTACAAGAATGCATGCACAGACTGACATAGCTAAATCGGTTCAGAAAGTGCTTCTAAGTCGATCGGTATAATAAACGATGGTTCTATATATCTCTTCTCATTTTAGGTGTTAGAAACAAATGCATAAAATTATAATAAATTGTACCACAGTGTGGTTTAGGTTATAATTAAATAATTTTAAAAGAAATTATGGTAATTAAATATACCATACCATACTTACTGTACCACACTGTGGTACTTTACTACTCTCTGAACCGGGGCTACGGAAATACATAGCGCCGCACAAAAGTGCTATGTATTACAGTGTAAAATAAAAATACCTTTTTATTAGTGAGAATGACGATCATTTGCGAAAATGTTACTAGAAGTTACACTATGGGGTCATTCGGTCACACTTTCCAAGAGCCTTTTCATCAGCCATATAGATTACATACAAACATCTTCAAATGTCCTAAACATACCCTAAGAAAAAAATCGCTTCTGTAGTATATTTTCTGGAAACATATTATATTTGGGAAAAATTACTTTTTTCCTATAGGTAGGAAAACTAATTCTGTAGTCGATTTAAATATTTCCCCGTTTTTAAAGATTACTTGCACCAAAACTCCGAAAAAATAACATTGATAAGAGAGATATTCAAACTTTTTTTCCGGTATTTAAATATAAAATATTTGCACCAAAGTCTATTTTATTTAAATTTTGATCCCAAACATATAATGCTTCCTGCTTTTTTCCGTGTACATATATGCGATCGTTGATCTCTTTGGCCAATAGTATATTATTTATACGTTCCTTTCCCTATGTCAATATTTGTATTCCTTTAAAATAAGAGATCTCTGGACCCAAAGATGTTAATAAGAACATTCATCAAATAAATATAACACCAAAAAAGCAAATCTTACAGTGCTTTAAAATGAGTTGTGTCAAGGTCGTAGATCGACAGGAAAGTGGTTTTGGATTTAAAAAATAATTGACTTAGCGCACGAAAAGTTGCAATTGGAGAATGATTATTTTGATAATAAAACTGAATGATTTGTAAACGTTGTCCTTCGGTATATCTCTCCATGATGAAATTGTAAACACTACTGAATACAATGAAAAACAAATGACAGATCATGACATATTACAAATGACCGAAACGTCACTTCAAATTCATTTCATCCCCAGTGGAGAACCCGTTACTTACATTGCAGGTGTACTGAAATATCTGGCCTAATGATCAAGCGAATTTCAGAGTAACCTCTATATGATGACTATATTAAAACATGGATCGATATGGTTTCTTTTGTTTGTATTTCAACCAAATTGGACGAACTCTGTAGGAGAGCTATACGAGTATTAAAGCATGTACAGTAGGTATATGACTTTTGCAAATTTTTTCTAAATATTAACAATACATGGATGCATGCGAAGAGTTTTTGATGGAAAATAATAAAAAAAAGGTATTGGTTATTGGTTAAAGTTACAAAAAATTCCCTTCGACGTAACTCTATTAGGTTAGATTTGAATGAAACACCACACTGTGGTACAGGGTATTATAAGTTTGCTTCATGGCAGATGTTTCTAGCACCTAGAAATACTACATACTAGACCCACCATAAAGTATACCCATCGAATCAAAATAATTAGCTGAGTCTATGTCTGTCCGTCCGTCTGTCCATCTTATGCAATTTTTTGGTGCAAATTGGTCACTCCTTTAAAGAATTGAAGCATAGCCGTGAATAACGTTGTAAGCGCCATTTACGTTGTGTGAACAAACATAATTTGTAATTTATTAAATACATACAATTTATAATTTTTGTTTTGCTTATTAAATAGGTAATTAAGTTACTCGAATTTAGCACAACTAAAATTTCAAAATTTCAAAAAAGCGATATTATAGTGCAGTTTTCGGAAAAAGCGCAATGCAAGTGTTGCACTTTTTTGCAGAAAAGAATTCGCCATAAGATATTCAATAAATTTAAACAATTTTGGGTGTTATACCAGAAAATGTGGACAAATATGATCGACCTTCGAAGTTAGGCTGAGATGTGAGAAAATATTACCCCACTCACAATTTGATGCCCATGGGCCAATTATTGTGAGAATAATCGTGCGCAGTATCCAGATAGACAGACGGACATAGCTCCCCAAAGGACTGATAAGGCCTTAGTAAACGGCCTGCCACTTTACTGCTTCGCTAAAGTGAGTCCATAAATACACTTATCAATATCAAAGCTACAATAAACTATATAAACAATACAAACAACAACTTCTGAACAAAAATCCAATTAATTTTGCAATATAAACCAAGCTAAACCACTCTGGATTAATGGATAACCTGCTGAGCAGATAAACCTCAAAATAAATACTAACAGGGCTAACAAGTAAATGGCTAAAAAAATTAAAACAGAAGAACAAAAGTATTTTTAAATCACTATTATAAAGTCATTAGTCTGACAGCGTAAGGCAATGCAGGAAAATGTAGGACGGGAGGAAGAGTGGGCCCGACGTTTGGGCGTTCATTTGGAGCTTGTTGAAGATTTTAATAATACAAGTGAAGAAAAAAACTATAACATAACTAACTTAAATGAAAGTTCCCGCAACAACAACAAAACTGTTTATTAAGAAAACAAAATTAAAAACAAAAGCAAAATTTGTAAAAAACAGCAACTGCTGCTAGACCACATGAAGAAAATAACTGAGATTGCAGCTACCACAGAAGGGGCATACCAGCAGAGCGACCACTACCCCATCAACCAACCAACGGTCATTAGAGCTATTCAAAGGCAGCGTTGAGCAACGAATATAAAACACACAGAAAGAAATGTTTACGAATATTAAATGTAAGATGCTTTAACTGAAGGCAACCTTGTTAATTTGAAGATAATTTTATCTTTATATTACGTACACTATTTTAGGTAGAAGTATGGAGAGTTCATATTTAAGATACAGTCAAAGAACAATTTCTTTATAAAGGAAGGAAATTTTAAGCAACAGTGTTGCGACAGAAAAAAAAAATAATTTTCCAATGACAAATAACTATTTTAGAGCAATCATTTTCGGTTTTTTTTGGTTTTTCGAGCTCCCCAGTTGGTGAGTTGGTAGCATGCTCGCTTATGCATTTTGGGGTCGTGGGTTCGATTCCAAGCAGAGACACTGGTCTGTCGCTGCAAAAATATATATGTGGTCTTGCCCCAGGACCGTAAAATTTGAATATAAATTTGCTTTGTATTGTTGTTTATATAAAGTTTTGGGTTCAACAAAACAATTTTTTTTTAGAAGTTTTTTTTTTTTTGTTAATGATCGATTTAATTTTTAATTAGATTTATTTATTGAATGTTTTCACATTCGAATAGTTCAGCTTTTTCGAAGAGAGGTTTTTGTGGTGTATTGGAAAAGATAAGACACTGCGCTCTGAAAGCCATGTAAACACTTACCCTTATACGTATTTCAATCCTGTGCGGGGATATCATATAATAAATTTTGTTTGAAGGAAAAATGTCATGTAGTTGTCCAAAATGACGTTCCTGTGGAATGAATACTTTCTTTGTGTGTAGTTATTGCTTGTGGCTTGAATTTAATGCCCAGATTCCTACTAAGTGAAGGAAATAAGCGACGAAGTCAATGCGTACGGTTTGTGCATCCGTCCGTCCGTCCGGCTACCATTTTGTCCATCTGTCTGTAGGTGGTAGCCAAATTCGCACGCCTGTTGAAAGATCATTTTCTTTGGGTGTAGTTATTACTTTTGGTTCGAATTAATGGCAGGTTGTCTCATATTTTTCCCGTGTAGCTCTGCCAGTGAAGCGAATAAACACTGAAGTCAGTGCGTACTCGCATGGTTTGTCCGTCCATCTGTCCGTCTACTATTTTGTCCATCTGTCTGTAGGTACAAAGTAGACACGTTCGCACGCCAACCAAGTTGAGTGCGCTTCTAAAACAAAGAGCGATTACCGCCTTATGTACGCTGTGCTGTACCGCGGGTAATCATTAAAATACAAGTTCTAGTACTCCATAACCCCCAAAACCCCGCCATCCTCTGTCGAAGGCATAAGTTAGCAACTTCTTACTGGGAAACTTTGAAGTTGAAGAATCATCAACATTTGTTTCTTTATTCCCTTACTCACTTTCGAAGCACAGGCAAAACAGTGTCGACTGTAACAGTGGCTGGCGGAGAATGAGACGTTATTAGCATTTTGTGGCAAGTGGTTGTCTGTCCGTCCGTCCGTATGTGACTGGTAGGGATGTCGTTGCGAAGTCCCGAAATTCGGGGATTTATGGGTATTATTAAATCACAAATTTCGGAATTTATTTGTTTGCAATTTGATATATGGGAATAACAAAAATAATTTCGAAAAATCCCGGTATACTGGAGCTGACAATTACATACTCATTGGTGCACATGTAACTGTTGGGGATGTTGAAGTCCCAGTCCCAAAATCCCAGATTTCAAAGTTCGAATTATTGATTGAAATCTCGAAATAATAGAAAAATTTTCAAAATTCTTTCGGAAGTGATAATTATTCTGATGCCGAATTTTTCAACCCCCTCTGCTGCACGAAATTCCTACTGACTGCCTCCCGATTGGATGGATTGCTAAATTTACTTCCATCCTCAATTTAGTGTAATAGTCTGGATTCTTTCAAAATCTCTCCCTATCGACATCCCTGCGTGACGGCTTCCCTGGCTGTCTGACTAAATGAATGGTTCACAGTCTGGTGTTGCGTTAGCTGGAATGACTACTCCTCTGGCCTGTTATTATTAGCCGGTACCTTGGCTGCTGCTGTTGTTGTAGCCGGTGTTTTTGTAAAATGGTCAGTGACCCATGATGGTGTGGAATGTGGATGTGTTAAAGAAAAAGCACTGAACCAAATCACAACAACATTTGAACAACATTTTATTAGGGGCAATATTTGCTGTTTTAATTAATAATATTAATTTGAAGGGTATTTGTTATGTTATTAATTTAAAATAATTAGAAAACGAACGAACGAACGGAGATGTTTTCAACAAAAAATTGGCAAAAATATATAAAACCTGGAAGGATGTTCTTACTTCAATATGTTTATTTATATGAATTACAATGGGTCAGAATA
Organism: Eudasyphora cyanicolor; assembly: GCA_963930755.1. NCBI lineage: Eukaryota > Metazoa > Arthropoda > Insecta > Diptera > Muscidae > Eudasyphora > Eudasyphora cyanicolor. The sequence goes on along the minus strand of OZ005738.1, from coordinate 167,982,997 downwards.
TTTAATATCGACACATTAACAACACAACAGGCTAAATAAGATCTCGCTCTCATTTTTTTTTAAATGTTATTGGTATTATGATTTTAGAAAAAAATAAATAAATGAGTTTTTGGGTTTTACGAAATTTGTAATTGCTCTCGAAGGGCCATCTTGCGCACAGCTTTCTCATCATCATCAATTTTCCCTCAATATTCGATGTCTATGACTTCAGCTAGCTCACGAACCTTCAACCGGCTGTCATTCACAACAATTTTGTGGAATTAATCATTTCTGGTGTGGACACCTCAATTTGTCGAGCACTACGGTGTTCGTTTTGGCAGCTCGTACGGCCCCGTTTAAACTCCGTCAGCCAAGATTTTAAAGTTGTAAACGAAGGAGCAGACTCCCGCAAGTTTTAGTATTGGTTGGACTGAGACCTTTCAAACGAAAGTGCTGTATTACTTATCGGTGACCAATTTTATTCATGTTTACAAATTAACTGAGATCGTTTACTATTACACAAAAAAACCCAATAACGTATCGCCTTGATCCTTAAAACATGTATTTTAGAAACTGCTACCGCCATTTATATGTCAGGACGGCTAATTTTGTTGCCGCCCTCGTATATAGCATCTGTCGGATTTCACTGATGGTGCTGAAAATTAGTATTTTGAGTGAATTTGTACCCAGAAACCTTCACACGAAAAACAGTCGCCATGTTTTGATATAGCTCCCCATACAAAGGTCGCTCTAGATTTGACTTCTTTGACAAACTTCAGCGAATCGGGCTGAAATTTCGTATAATGATTTTATTTGTACCCGAAACAATTGACATGTGATCCATGGTGGAGGTCATATAAGATCCAGCATGACCGAACTTAACACCGTCTTTACTTGTTGTCCCCATCACCTAAAATGGGTGAAGTTGCCACGCCTATTTCGGACCACCCTCACAAAGGGACCAATTTGAAGAAAAAGTTAACAGTTTAATACCAGTGCATATAAATACTTGAAATGAACAACTTGCAAAGTTGACAACGGTGGACAACTTTAGCAATAACTATAACCGGACAAAGAATGAGTAACATTTTTCACCGCTCTGTCATTTCCCACATTAACTCTTTAACATACTACATTACTCACAAAGTGAGGATATATCTTAGTCGGTTTATTCGACAGAAATGTTCTTTTTTTAATATACTTATCCGTATAAATTAATAATCGAGAATATTGGTAATTTGGGCAACCTTTAATCATTCAAAAATATAGATTTAACAAGGTTCAACTTTTTTCTTCGTTCGCTTAATTTATATAATTTCTATAACCGGAAAAACTTATGACGACTAGAAAAACAATTGAGAAATATTGGATGGAGGATGGACTCTGTATTATTTGTAGACAGTCAAAAACGTTTAAAGAAGCCAAAAAGTGTACAACTTGGTTGAAACTATTAACCAAAGAAGACGAGAGTCGCTACGAAAGTACTTGAGTTTCCAGTGGTTCAAAAGGGTTTATATCTCGCCTAAAATGGGGATCCACTATACTTCGGATAAAATGGGAAAATATTTGATTTAGAAATTAAAATGTTTAGAAGGCTATATGAATTTTAAACAATTTGCAATATCACTTTTTTTGCCAATCATATAAATTGCAAAAAGAAAAGAAACCATATTTGACAAAGAATACATTTGGAGTAGTACTTTTACTAAAAATCTGCATTGTTTTGAATATTTTTTTGTAACGGATTTTCCAAAATCGATGATATGATTTTGAAGTGACGTTTGTAATATGTCATGATCTGTCATTTGTTTTTCATTGTATTCAGTAGTGTTTACAATTTCATTATGGAGAGATATACACAAGAACAACGTTTACAAATTATTCAGCTTTATTATCAAAATAATCGTTCTCCAATTGCAACTTTTCGTGCGCTATGTCCATTTATTTTAAAAATACACTTTCCCGTCGACCTTCGACCTTGGTACCCATGAGCAATATTTTAGCGCTCGTTAAGCGCTATCTTTTTGCCATTGACCGATTCCCGATCAGACGTACCGTTAAGGAGCTAGAGCAAAAATAAACTTTCCGTTCACATTTGAAAATGATGCTAAGTCCAATATTTTTAAAATCCAAAAAAAGCTATATTTTAGCTCTCGTTAAGCGCTATCTTTTTGCCATTGACCGATTCCCGATCCGACGTACCGTTAAGGAGCTAGAGCAAAAATAAACTTTCCGTTCACATTTGAAAATTATGCTAAGTCAATTTTTTTAAATCCAAAAAAAAAACACTTTCCCGTCGAACTACGACCTTGACACCCATGAGCAATATTTTAGCTCTCGTTCATTGTATTCAGTAGTGTTTACAATTTCATCATGGAGAGATATACACAAGAACAACGTTTACAAATTATTCAGCATTATTATCAAAATAATCGTTCTCCAATTGCAACTTTTCGTGCGCTAAGTCCATTTATTTTAAAAATTCACTTTCCAGTCGACCTTCGACCTTGGTACCCATGAGCAATATTTTAGCGCTCGTTAAGAGCTATCTTTTTGCCATTGACCGATTGTGGCTACAAATGAAACAAATGAATTCTTGCGAGAAAAGTTTGGAGATTCGATTATTTCAAGAAATTGTGATATTGAATGGCCTCCAAGATGTTGTGATTGAACACCATTAGACTATTTCTTGTGGGGTTAATTGAAGTCATTGGTCTTTCGAAATAAACCAGACACTCTTCAAGCTTTACAAGTCAATATTGAACGTGCCATTCATGAACTTTATTTAGAACTTAATTGTATCGATTGTACTTCACATTAAATAAAAAACTTTACAAGATCCTTAACAATAAGTGTTTTTTTTGTGAAAGAAATCATATCACTCTTATTGGAAAACTCTGTATTATATTTATAAAAACTCCTTGAAAAAAACTATTTTCGTTTCCATTTTTATACCCTCACTTTAGTGGGTATATATCATTTGCTACGGAAAAAAGTGTAACACGTCGAAGGAGTGACCTAAGACCCCAAGTATGTTCGGAGGAAATCCGTCTTGGGTAATTTTAAGTCGAATGAGCAATGTCCGTCCGTCTGTCTGTCTGTCTGTCTGCTGGCTGGTGCGCACGATAACTCTCGAAAGGAGTAACCGATTGACCTCAAATTTGGTATGTGGTAATATTTTGTTCTATCTCCGGCTAAGTTCGAAGATGGGCCATATTGGTCCACTCCTTCTAGTACCTCCCCCACAAAGGGTTAAAATGTTGTGAAATATTGATTCTTTAATAACTGCTATACTACTTATTCGAATCTTTTGAAATTCCACACATAGTATTAGCTTATTAGTCGCTATCAACTCGAGAAAAATTGGCGAAGTCGCCTAGTCCCTTTTGGTATCTCCCACACAAATGCACCATTTTGCACCAAAAGTTAACAGCTTATAACATTAATAACAGTGTATAAAAACACTTGAAATTTTGTACAGTATTATGCTTTTACATTGCCTACAGTCCAGGGAAAAATGGGCGTTATTGCCACGCCCCTTTTGGTACCTCCCACACAAAGGTACCTTTTTGCACCAAAAGTTAACAGCTTATAACATTAAAACCAGTGTATAAAAATACTTGAAATGTTGTACAGTGTAATGTTTTTATAGTGTCTATAGCCCTGTGAAAAATGGGCGTTATTGCCACGCCCCTTTTTGTACCTCCCAAACAAAATGCCCAAATCATACCAAAATTTAATATCTCATAACGTTAATAAACCAGTGCATATAAACGCTTATAATTCGGCACAGTGCATTGTATTTAAAGTATCTAATGTTCAGCGAAAAAAAGGTGTATTTGATAAACCCCTTCTGGTACCTCCCACACAAATTGACAGAATAATTCCAGTAATATTCAATATTACATTACTCACAAAGTGAGGGTATGCCTTAGTCGGTTTACCCGACTGAAACTTTCTTACTTGTTTATTCAATACAAACTACTTCTTCCCCTACCTTCGCACAATTCAACTCTGGCAGAAGGTCATAATTTCATATGGACTCCACTCTAATGATGTTTCAACTGAAACTTAAATATAATTGACGTCTTAATGACTTTTTGTTGATTCTTGCGAACAAAAAGGTTAATATATACAACAATGCATAATACTTGTACATGCTGCTGCTTGTTGTTTTGTTTATAAATTATAATTTACCGGTACGGTAACAAAGTCTAAAAGAGTTTGAATCACGCAATGTTCGCATTTTTGTTGACCATCTTTGACTTAGTTTTTGTGTTCACATGAGCCAACATCAGTACAGAAACAATTAATAGCCTGGAGTTAATGAAGCTCGCTCGGCTTTATTAATGCCACTACATTTAAATAGAAGAAGATTTATTATAAATTCAGGTAAACGATACACAAACTTGAGTAAAAAAAATACAAAGAGTTGAGGTAAAAAATCTCATCATAAAAAAATATGTAACAAAGAAAAAACATGTAAATAAAAGACTATAGCAACAGATAACACTTTCAAAATTTCCGGTGAGGGAGGAAGTTGAGAGAGGTAGCTTCCTATATTCAGCAACATTTAGACGATTTCAGTTAGTAAAATGGACTTTAGAGAAACGGAATTTAAAGAGAAATTGCAATTTACTCTATCTGTCTTATACTTCAAAAAATTAGGTCTAAATTCTAAAGGAATCTTCTATTTTTTGTTGTGACAGACCAGAGCCGCAGGTGGGAATCCCACGACCCCCAAACTCATAGGCGAGCACGCCACCAACTCACCTACTGGGGTGCTCACATATACATGTTTTGATAAAGCTCTTCTACATAGCTGACCCTTTAATATATCTAATGAACCCGTATACGCCACATTTCCCCAAAAAATAAATTACTAAAATAATGTTGTTGTTATCAATATTGCATAATTCTAGACCCACCCATTATGATGGTGCACATGGCTCATCTTCATTAATCGATTTTATGTTGGTTAACGATTGCTCTATGATAGAATACTCTGATCAGGTTTTATGTCCATCAACTTCAGACCATTCACTCATTTTTGCTTCGTTTGACATCAGCATTAATTGTTTGGAGGAATTTGTGGAGTATCGTGATTATAGGAATGTTGACTGGAATGGTTTATTGAACAGTTTGTCTTGTTTTGATTTTAGTATATTTAGTACTGCAGATATTGATGTTAAATGTTCTATTGTTTCTTCCTTGATTAAAGAGCTGTTTACATTTGTACCCATCGTGAGAAGAAAAGTTCGATATGATGATGAAAGTTGGATCAAGTCGAATAACATTATATTCGCTAGGTCTCTTCGGGACTTGTCATTTGTTGCTTATCAGCGGGATAGAACGCGAGAGAATTGGTCAATTTATTCACGATACCGTAACAAAGCGAAGTCAGTCATTCGGAAGGAAAGAAGGAAACATTATTCCAAAAAATTTAGTAATTTGAGTAGTACTGCTCTATGGCGAGTCTTGAAAGGATCTGGTTGTATAGGTGAGGATGATTTTTGTTATGAAGGCGATGTTGATGCTGTTAATAGTTTTTTTGCTAGTAGTGTACCATCGAGTTCTTATTATGATGTAGGATTTCATAGCTTTAATGAGTCTGATGTTGGGTTTTCATTTAATTGTGTTTCTGTTGACGATGTCGCTGCTGCATTAAATAAAGTGAAATCTAACTCTGTAGGTGTTGATGGTATAACTGTTGAATTTTTGATATTAGTTTTTCCTCACATTTCTGAGTTCATTTTGAATCTAATTAATTCTATTCTAACGACATCTGTATTTCCGTCTCAATGGAAAACTGCTCGTGTAGTGCCGATACCTAAATGTAATTTTGTTAATGGCCCGGATGACTTAAGGCCAATTTCGATTCTTCCCGTATTATCGAAAATATGTGAGCATATAATGAAGGAACAGATTCTGAGGCATACTAGGATGAACATTTTTAATGGCCAATTTGCATTTCGGCGGGGCCATAGTACCACAGGTTTGCTTCTTCATATGACTGACTATATTAGAAACGATATTAATACAAATAAACATAGCGTTATGGTATCTTTAGATTTAACAAAGGCATTTAATTCTATTTCACATGGCGTCATGATTAGAAAGCTAAGGGATGAATTTTGTTTCTCTGTAACTGCCTGTAAACTTATTATGTCCTATTTGTGTGGTCGATCTCAGTATGTATGTTTAAATGGGAGAACGTCCAGTGTACTTTCGTTAAGATCTGGTGTTCCGCAAGGGTCGGTGTTAGGGCCTCTCCTTTTTATACTGTATGTTAATGACCTTTCGCAGTATGTGGGTGATGGCATGTGTAAATTGTTTTTATTTGCGGATGATGTTTTTCTTGTTTTTAGTGGTGATCGTAACTTGTCTGATGCCTTGGAAGGTAATATAAATCATTGCCTTAGTCGTATTGCTCAATGGGCGTCACAAAATTCTTTGGCGATCAACCCTTCGAAGACTAAGGGGATTATGTTTGGGAATCAAACATCTGAAGTAAATGTTTTTCTGGGCCAGTCCAGAGTAAATTTTGTTGATCACCACAAATGCTTAGGTGTAATTATTGACAATAAGCTGTCATTTGAGATGCATATTGATTCCCTACATAGGAAAGTGTATACTATACTACGAAGATTATACTCCACTAATATATTTTTACCGACTTGGGTTAAATCCAGACTAGCTTCTGCACTTTTAATGCCTCAAATTTTGTATGGGTTAGAGGTTGTATCTGGTACTATGGAACGATTTTCTTTGAAGTTAAAGCGTACTGTTAATGCAATAGCGCGATTTGTGTATAATGTTAGGCGGCGTGAGCATATCTCCGAATACGTATTGAGCTTTTTGGGCCTTTCTTTTGAGCATTTTGTTTGCTATAGAAACTTGTTTCTGTTTTACAAGATAGTTAAAAGTGGTGTACCTGCTCTATTATCTAGTATGTTTAGGTTTTCCCTCTCTTCCCGGAGTACCCAGATTATTATACCCAGAATTTTTAATTCCACGTTTGAAAGATCATTTGTCATACGAGTTGCTCGTGTCTGGAATCAGTTGCCTATTGAATTGAGGACTTTTTCTCACTCTAACAATGCCTTTCGTCTGAAAATTTTCAGCTATTTTTTATCACTTCTGACTTAATTCCGTTTTAAATCAACTTTTTTGCTACTTAAATATTATGCTATAATATTCAGGTATGGCTATCTTTTTTTTTCTCTATGTTTACCTTGCATCATTATTGTGTAGAATTTGCGTTGTTCTCGGAAATGATAATAATTGTATTTGTTGCTTATCACAAATCGCGACTCACACTTTAATTATTGTAGTTATGGCTGGGGAGCCAATCGTATATGAAATTAGTATGTATATATTCTAGTTTTTAGTTTTAAGATTCTACTTAGGAATAAGTTACAATGTAATGCATTTTTTGGCCTTATAGGCTTTAGTATTACTAAATGGAATAAATAAATAAATAAATAATAAATATAACTTTACTGGAATTCTTCAGAACCATATCGATCCAAATTTTGTTATAGTCGCCAAGTAGAGGTCGCTCTCAATTTTACTTCTTTTTGCGAAATTAACAGATTTTAAGTCAATTTGTTTGTTTTTTTTTTGTTTTTTTTATAAAACTATTGTGTTTCTATAATTGCTGCTTTGTATTAAATCCCCCTTGTACAAAAGTGTTCATCGGCTTTGAATATAAATAGCTATTTTCCTCCTTTTCATTTGGAAAATTTTACAAATCTAATTACACTAAATAAATATGTACAAATTAAAATATACTGTCAATATGTAAATGCAATTAAATTTGCAATATTTTTTTTAAATAGTTTCAATATTATTATGAGTATTAAAATATTTACACTTACTTAGGTCATATTAAATAAAATTCCAATTCCAGCGGCAACTGTAAATAAAAATTGCGGGAGAAAAAAAACTTGTTTTAATTATTTAAGCATTTTATTGATATAATTTAAAATAAATTGCAAAACAAAGGATATAAGCGGTAAAACGCTGAAGCATAAATAAAATACTATTTGCAAATAGCTGCAGGATAAGCAGACACTTAAATCAAGCAAAATTGCGAATTTGCCAAGGGCAAATATAACGAATGAACGAACGAACGAGCGAGTGAATATACCAACTGATCAGGAGGGGGAAATAATTTGCTAGGGCAAACCCATTTTTTGCCACTATAGTTTACGAAAAACAAAAGAAAATTATTCAAATTAAAATTCAAGTGAAGCAATTCTTTATGAGGGGACGGACAGACGGACGGACCAACGAACGAACGGATGGACGGACAGGAATGTTTATTTTTTCCAGATGGGGATCAAACAAGGGGAGAGTTGCAAGGATTTTGCATTTTATGGAGAGGTAAGTGGGGAAGAGATAATACAATTTGTCAGCTCATAATGTCAACGTCCTTTTATTATTGTATTATCCAAAGGACTACACTCTTCTCATTTTGGCACTTAATCTTCACTCACATTTGTCACTAACACGGCAATACGATAATCGTCCGCCATTAATTATAATCGTTTTATGTAAATGTTTTATCTCCTTTTTTTAGAGCTTTTGCAGAGAATAGATTCATTGCAAAATTCAAATCCGCATTTGTGTGTGTGTGTGTGAGTGTGTGTAATCTTTACACAATGAAAACAAAACATTTTTGTGTAGTTTTATTTAATTTATGACAAAATGTAATCAAAACATTCCATTCCATTCTCCTCTCCCCATCCAAAACACAGCAATTTTGTCAAAACAATGAAATTTATTCAAATCTATTTACACTTTGATTCATGGTTAGTTGGAGAACAAATAGCAAAAAAAATAGGTATTATTCGTGTCATTTTAATTGAATTGAAGGCTTTTGGAATTCAATCAAATGTTTATGTAATTTCGAGCAGATAAAAATATGAGAAACAAAAATGTATAGGCAAAGCTTCGGTTGCAACGATCAATCAATGGAATGACATACACAGAGATGCAATTTGCGCGAAATGTGAAATTTGCATTTTTAAAATTTGGATTGGATTTGTTTACGAGGCTAAAGCGCTCAGTTAGATTGTTAATAATGAGTGGGGAGGTATGGAAGAGAAGTCATATAAAATAAACGGATGTTTTTAATAGAGGTGCAGCTGACAGGGAAAGGAAATACGTTTTTGTACAAAAAAATTGTTAAAATAATGAATTTGTTATTACGATTATTATACAAAATTTTATCTATTATCGGTTTCCACTCTATAAATATGCTAGATTCGACCATTAAGGTCTTCCTCCATATTACACCCTTTTCAATTGTAATTCGAAAAAATATAATTGGAATTCGAATATTCCATTTAAAATTCAAAAAACATCAGTTGAAATTCGAATTATTTGAAATGTTAATTGATGTTTTTCGAATTTCAATTGATGTGTTACGAATGTCAATTGATGTGCTTCGAATTTCAATTGATGTGTATCGAATTTCAATTGATGTGTTTCGAATTTTAATTGATGTTTTTCGAATTTCAATTGATGTTTTTCGAATTTCAATTGATGTGTTACGAATGTCAAGTGATGTGTTTCGAATTTCATGTGATGTTTTTCGAATTTCAATTGACGTTTTTCGAATTTCAACTGACCTTTATCGAATTTCAAATGGAATATTCGAATACACTGTGCAACAGTGAATAAAATACATGGACTTGACAGTATAGGTACGATTCTACTATCAAAGGCTAGTATAACCCTATACTCGGTTTGTCGAAATTGGTGACCAATTTTTTTATGGGCCTCCAAAGTTTCTGAAAATCAGTGGGCCCCTCGAAAAAAGTGTCATCAGCTTTTGTCCAACAACTAATTCAGACTTGGTGATACCGCTTAACTATATTTGGCAATAATGTAGCTAAGAATATGCTGAACAAAGTTCACTAAAATTTTTTGCGAAAAAAAAAATGTTCAGGTAATTTTTTTGAAAAAGTGAAGGAAAAAAATATTTTTTTTCACTTTTTTTAGCATAACTTTCAGGGGTTCGTAATTTGTGGCAAAATTGTAGCCAACGTAAATCTGAACAACTGTTGTGAACGTGTCTGGGCACCCTAACTAGCTCAAAAAACCACATTGTACCCCAAAAATGTTAGTATTTCACTATTATGTAACAAAAATATATTTTTTTGGCATAGGGTATGTTCAGCAAATTTATAGAATATATTAAGGCCAATATTTTTGTGGAACATATTAACCCTCTAGCTCCCCCACATAACTGTAATTTTTGGCCCCATTTTAACAAAACGTAAAAACCACCCCTTAAATGGGGAGGGCGGGGATGAAATGTTCTACAAAAATGTTGGCCATAAAATTTCACTATATGTGTCAGAACACTCTTGTGTAGTTGTTAGAATCACTTTGTGAGTCGATTTAGCGATGTCCTTCTGTCTGTCTGGCCTTGTATTCTTTTAATCAAAGTACGGTCGCAATATAAGTCTGACCTCAACGATATTTGGCAGATATTATCATTCTTTTGCACCAAGGATGATCCCTATTGAAATCGCTTCAGATTCAGATAAAGTCCCCATTAAGGTTATATCCTCCATAGGAGCTATAAAATTCGATATGTGTGGGAAGTATTTTGTTTATGCATTTAGCATACCCCTGACTTCCTTCAAGAGTGACATAACTCCAAATTGAAAATGTTCTAGACAAGTATCTTTATGTCACTATAAACATATAAGTAATACGAAATAAGATGTGTAAAAACCGTAATATGGTTGTTGACTAATAAACAAAAATTAGCTGAGGTAAATTTATGGACATTAGAAAAAAAATAGCATTTCAATAAGGCAAACAAAAAATTTTAAATTTATAATTAGATATGTCAACCACACATATCCAATCATTACGAAATTAGGTACAATAAAGTTTCATAATAGAGATAGAAATATTGCATAAATTGAAGAAAATCCTTTCCGATTTAGATATACATAGTACCCCATATACATGTTCCTTCCGGTTTGACATCTGAGCATTATTAAATTAATTTGGGACAAAGGAGTTTACGGATCCAGAAGGAACAAACTTTGTCAAATTTTAAGAAAATCAGTTCATATTCATATCGATACCTCCATTCTAAACTATGCTAAGTGCAAAATGGTAGTTTTTCAGGAGAGTGATTAAAGATCCGAAAAGTGAAGGCCAGATTTGATCGAAATTCACGCCGCAGTGGTAGAAAAATTGCTCGTGAGCTGAACATATCGCGAGAACGGATACAACACATATTAAAAAATGAGCTTGGACTAAAGCCATTGAAGTTCCAAAAAGTGAAAGAGCCCACCGATGCACAAAAAAAAGTTAGACTGGAAAGAGCCAAGGAGTTGCTTCGCTTGCACGAAAGTGGCCAGTTACCGAATTTGGTTTTCTCCGATGAGAAGCCATTCCAAATTGAGCAATTTGTGAACAAACAAAATGATCGGGTTTACTTGCCAAAGAGGTCAGCTGAAGATTTACACCTTCGATTGGCCACTAGAACTCAAGCGCTGCCGATGGTAATGGCGTGGGCCGCCGTAACAGCCGATGGTCGCTCCCCGCTCGTATTCATCGACCATGGGGTCAAAATAAATGCCGAATATTATCGGGAAAATGTCCTAAAGACAGTATTGAAGGCCTGGGCAAATTTCGGACGCAGACCATGGACATTCCAACAGGACTCAGCACCATCGCACTCAGCACGCGTCAACCAAGAATGGCTTAAAAAGGAGGTTCCTCGCTTCATTTCTACCGCACAATGGCCACCAAGATCTCCGGATCTCAATCCGTTGGACTTTTGCGCCTGGGGCATTTTAGAGAGTAAGGTTCGCACTAAAAAATACCAAAATATCGATCATCTCAAGACGGCGCTTCGCCGGGAATGGACCAAAATACCGCAGAGCCACTTTCGTGCAGCGTGTGTGGCTTTGTCGGCCATAATTCGTGCCAAAGGTGGCCAATTCGAACAAATCTAAACTGTTTCTAAAATTTTATGTTATTTCCGACATTTTTTGCTTTGAACAATAAAATTAAAAAAAAAATACAAAAATATAGCGCTTTACTTTGTTGCATTACATATCAGCCACCCTGTATATACGAGTAAATATCATATTTCACATATGGCTTCTAAAACCTATATAAGTCTTAATTTACATTTCGAAATTTGGTAGTTTCTTGACCCAGGAACGAACACTGACTACATTTAATAAAATCGGTTCATATCTATCTGTAGCCCTCATATATATTCTTCCCGATTTGGCATATATTTGAATTATACAGAGATAAATTGATAGATTCATGAATATTAATGTGTTTCTCAGCATCATTACCTGCCGTTTAATCTCTCTCTCTTTACAAATATTTTGCGACGTTTACCTCAACGAAAACTTTTTACGGGAACCTCGTAATTATGTAAACGATTCAATCGCTAATGCTGAAATTTGCAATTAAAACAATTTATGGCCATATCAATAAATGATGGCAAACAAATATTTTCGGAAGTACAAAATTTTAAATGGAAATTCTACAAATATTATGCTCAATGTTATTTTGGGAGAACACTCAAAAATTAAAGAAGGTCAATTAAAACGTGTATAATTAATAATTGTGATATATGCAATGGTAAGTAAACTATAGTAAATATTAACAGATATCGTAAATGGTTGTGGCGACTGTGTAACCTTATTTATAGCCATATTACGATCATTATAACAAAATGTTAGTGTGGGATATTAAAAGCCTATGCAAAAATTATATTGGGTAGTATAATTACTGGGAAATTAGTTAATTATGGGAAAATTATCTTTTTTGTTACTATAAGTCGGAAAATAATCGTGTAATTATTTAAGTTTTTATCCATTTTTTTAGGACAATCGCCAGCAAAATGTCCAAAAAACATTACACAATACAACACACGATTTTGGGACTCAATTCTGAGAATTGGACCGGAAAGTAGCCCCAAAAATAAGAACTTCTGCATCATTCGTTTAGTCAAATGAGCTCAATTAATAATTTAATGTCCATACGATTTCTTTTGCTCAAAATGGATTTTTAGCACTTTTTCTATATTTTAACACGGTTATATCTCGGTATACCATACGGAATATCTCTTTTGTGTCTGAAGCAAAGTTGTAGATATTGAATAGGAGAAAAAAATGCGAAACAAACCTACCCGAAAAAGTACATCCAGTGCCAAAATCGCAATCAAAACATAACATTAGTCCTCCGATTTTTTCAATATTTAAATTTTTTATCCGATTGGAACCAAACTTTGCATTTAGATGGTTTATCGTTCAAATAATGATATCTCCATTCTTAAACATGCTAAGTCGACTTGGCATGTTTTTAGAGAGATTGCATTTTTTACATTTAAATATTCCAAATTATATTCAGTAAAAATTTGGTGTTTATGCGTTAACCCAATCAAAAGTTATTCACAAAACAGTAGAGGTTATTCGACTTGCATTGTAAAGGAATCGCCTCTCCTGAAAATCTACCATTTTGCACTTAGCATAGTTTAGAATGAAGGTATCGATATAGATATTGAAAAATTTAAAAAATGATCAAAAAATATATTTGAACTATTAAACGTATAAATAAATGGAAAGTTTGGTTCCAATCGGATGAAAAATTAAACCAGTAAGGGAAGGCAGAAAGTCGGGAGGGGCCGACTATATAATACCCTACACCTCCCTAACAATGCGATAAGGGTTATTGCGATAATAATTTGGAATAATTGGTAAATGGGTAAGAACATATATATGCGGATATATCTAATTCTGAACCGATAATCGCTAAATTAAGCAATATTCGTTCCTAAATTGAGAAACATCTTTCTGGAGAATTTTGTAATGATCGGAAGTAAAGTACAACTTCTATAGCGCTTTGTAACCAAATCAGGAGGAACATATATATGGAGCTTATATATAAATCTGAATCGATTTTCCCTGAATACTCATTCATGTAAAATAGAAACCTCTTTCTGTCGAATTTCGTACTGATCGGATATAAAATACAGTCTCTACAGCGCTTGAATGTCAATGGGGGCTATATCTATATCTGAACCGATTTTCTCCAAATTTGGCAGTATTCCTTCGTGTAATAAGAAACCTCTTTCTGCCGAATTTCGCTGTGATCGGATATAAAATACAGTTTCTACAGCTATTGAATTTCAAATCGGGGGTAACATATATATGGGGGCTATATCTAAATCTGAACCGATTTTCTCCGAATTTGGCAGTATTCCTTCATGTAATAAGAAACCTCTTTCTGCCGAATTTCGTACTGATTGGATATAAAATACAGTTTCTACAGCGCTTACATGTCAAATCGGGTGCAACATATATATGGGAGCTATATATAAATCTGAACCGATTTCCCCCAAATTTTGTATTGTATCTAAGTGTATCACTAGACTACTCTCTGTCAATTTTTGTACAAATCGGTTACAAAATGTTGCTTATACAGTGCATATATGCCAAATCGAAGGTACATATATATGGGAGCTATATGTAAATCTGAACCGATTTTAACCAAATCCTTGGGCCTAAAAAAAGATATGTGCAAAGTTTCGTTGAGATCGGACCATAATTGCGACCTGTACTTTGATTACAAGAATACGTCTACAGACAGACAGACAGACGGACAGACAGACGGTCATAGCTAAATCGACTCAGAAAGTGATTACAAGTCGATCGGTATAATAAACAATGGGTCTATCTCTTCTCCTTTTGGGTGTTACAAACAAATGCACAAAGTCATAATACCCTGTACCACAGTGTGGTGTAGGGTATAAATATGCAAAAAACCAAGGTCTACATAACATATATCCTCAATTTAGAAAAAAAATATATTTTACCACAAAAATTTTGCAATTGAATAAAGTTTTTCGTTGTTTCTGTGAACCATTACATTATGTTCTTTCAAAATGGCTACCACAAATCACGTTTCTTTTCGCCGTTTATTAAGTATAGTTTTACTAATATTGCATTCTCTTCTCTTCCTACAATACTCAATTCATTTACACAGAGAGTATATTATTTTCGAGGGTATTTTCGGCGCATTTGAATTACCACAATTTGTGTTCTAGCGAAGCCAATTAGATTGTATATATGTCTACTGGAATTTCCGCTAATGAATTCGCAACAATATGTAAATAATTTAATTTTATATTAATTCCATTTGTAAATTGTCCTTTAAACTAATGAATCGAAAAATAAAACTAGTACCAAATTAGGACAATTAGTGACAAGTGTCGATCTGAAACACAATTGAACTGTTTATTTTGAAAGTGGCATAAGGGCCATTCTGTTTTTAAGCCAAAAGTAGTTTCCTTAAAAGGCTAGGTGAATAATAGAAATATATATTATGTACATTCATTTAATCTCAAGACTTTAATCTTTCTCTATATTAATTGAAAACTTTCGCATTTAAGTTGTACAGGGTTTTTCAATAAGTGTGATATCACTTCTTTGAAAAAAAAAACACACTTATTGTTAAGGAAATTCAAAAGTTTTTTATTTAATGTGAAGTACAATCGATACAATTAAGTTCTAAATAAAACGTCATTAAAATGACCTCCACGACTTCTTCTACAGGAACGAATTCGATGAACCCAATTTTCGAGCAGTTTTTCCACTAAATCAAGTCGTATGTCATGAATGGCACATTCAATATTGACTTGTAAAGCTCGAAGAGAGTCTGGTTTATTTCGAAAGACCAATGACTTCAAATAACCCCACAAGAAATAGTCTAATGGTGTTAAATCACAACTTCTTGGAGGTCATTTAATATCACAATTTCTTGAAATAATCGAATCTCCAAACTTTTCTCGCATCAATTCAATTGTTGCATTTGATGTGTGGCACGTAGCCACAATCGGTCAATGGCAAAAAAATAGCTCTTAACAAGTAAGAAAGTTTCAGTCGGGTAAACCGACTAAGGTATACCCTCACTTTGTGAGTAATGTAATATTGAATATTACTGGAATTATTCTGTCAATTTGTGTGGGAGTTACCAGAAGGGGTTTATATAATACACCTTTTTTTCGCTGAACATTAGATACTTTAAATTCATTGCACTGTGCCGACTTATAAGCATTTATGTGCACTGGTATAAACGTTATGAGACATTAAATTGTGGTATGATTTGGGAATTTTTGTGTGGGAGGTACAAAAAGGGGCGTGGCAATAACGCCCATTTTTCACAGGGCTATAGACACTATAAAAACATTACACTGTAAAAAATTTCAAGTATTTGTATACACTGGTTTTAATGTTATAAGCTGTTAACTTTTGGTGCAAAAAGGTACCTTTGTGTGGGAGGTACCAAAAGGGGCGTGGCAACAACACTCATTTTTCCCTGGACTGTAGGCAATATAAAAGCATAATACTGTACAAAATTTCAAGTATTTTTATACACTGTTATTAATGTTATAAGCTGTTAACTTTTGGTGCAAAATGGTGCATTTGTGTGGGAGGTACCAAAAGGGACGTGGCGACTTCGCCCATTTTGCTCGAGTTGATAGCGACTAATAAGCTAATACTATGTGTGAAATTTCAAAAGATTCGAATAAGTAGTATAGCAGTTATTAAATAATAAATATTTCACAACATTTTAACCCTTTGTGGGGGAGGTACTGGAAGGAGTGGACCAATATGGCCCATCTTCGAACTTAGCCGGAGATAGAAAAAAATATTACCACATACCAAATTTGAGGTCAATCGGTTACTCCTTTCGAGAGTTATCGTGCGCACCAGCCAGCAGACAGACAGACAGACAGACAGACAGACGGACGGACATTGCTCATTCGACTTAAAATGACCCAAAACGGATTTCCTCCGAACATACTTGGGGTCTTAGGTTACTCCTTCGACGTGTTACACTTTTTTCCGTAGCAAATGATATATACCCTCGTCACACTAAAGTGAGGGTATAACGAGAGCAAAAATATTGTTAATGGGTGTCAAGGTTGTAGGCTGAACGGAAAGTGTTTCTTTTGGATTTTTAAAAAAATGGACTTAGCATAATTTTCAAATGTGAACGGAAAGTTTATTTTTGCTCTAGCTCCTTAACTCTATGTCGGATCGGGAATCGGTCAATGGCAAAAATATAGCTCTTAACAAGAGCTAAAATATTGTTCATGGGTGGCAAGGTCGTAGGTCGACAGGAAGGTGTTTTTTTGGATTAAAAAAAAATTGACTTATCGCACGAAAAGTTGCAATTAGAGAACGATTATTTTGATAATAAAACTGAATAATTTGTAACCGATATTCTTGCGCATATCTCTTTATGATGAAATTGTAAACACTACTGAATACAATGAAAAACAAATGACAGATCATGACATATTACAAATGGCAAAAACGTTACTTCAAAATCATATCATCCCTATTGGAAAACCCGTTATTAACTCCCTTTTTCAATGGTGAGACGAGTAAAGCAGAATAGTGTTTACGTCACTTTCAAAATAAGCAATTTAATTATGTACTTTGTTTTGGAAGTTATTAGGGTAGCTCTCATCCAGTAAGTATTTCTGATACTGCAGGTAAATACAATTCCTCACAGCGAGTTTCTAATTTAAATATTCAACATATAATAGCTGAATGTCAAATTATATTATCATTTCCATCCTATCTCGAATACAAACTCGATATGAATACTAGGCAATAGTTGGCACTTAGGTCTATTTGAGAATACCTACATATTGCCAATCAATGTGCTCGTACTTATGAAAAATAAAAATGTGGGATTTCTTATTAACTCCCTAGATTATAAATACGATTTTATGAACCCAGTTATACCATTTCCCAGGAATTGTTAATTTGTTATACCCTACACCACACTGTGGTACAAGGTATTATAAGTTTGTTTCACGGCAGATGTTTGTAACACCTGAAAATAACACAGCTAGACCCACCTTAAAGTATACCGATCGACTCAGAATCACTAGCTGAGTCGATTTAAGCATGTCTGTCCGTCCGTCCGTCTGTCCATGTAAAGTTGTTCGTCGACTACAGGTCGCAATTTCACTCCGATCGTTCTGAAATTTTGCAGTTTAGAGTATTTCGCAGCTGTTAAGATCGCTATTGAATTTGGTTGAAATCGGTTCAGATTTAGATATATCACCCATATATATCTTTCGTCCGATTTGGCTCTTTAGTCCTATAGAAGCTGTATTTTACATCCAATCGTTTTGAAATTTAGAATGGTCTAGTTTCTTGATCCATGAACCAACACTACCGAATTTGAAGAAAATCGCTTAAGATTTAGATATAGCTCCCATATATATGTTTCGTCCGATTTTGCTCTTTAGTCCTGTTGAAGCTGTATTTTACATCCAATCATTTTGAAATTTAGAATGCTAGAGTTTCTTGATCCATGAACCAACACTACCGAATTTGAAGAAAATCGGTTAAGTCCTATAGAAGCTGTATTTTACATCCAATCGTTTTGAAATTTAGAATGGTAGAGTTTCTTGATCCATGAACCAACGCTACCGAATTTGAAGAAAATCGGTTAAGATTTAGCTTAGCTCCCATATATATGTTTCGTCCGATTTTGCTCTTTAGTCCTGTAGAAGCTGTATTTTACATCCAATCATTTTGAAATTTAGAATGGTAGAGTTTCTTGATCCATGAACCAACACTACCGAATTTGAAGAAAATAGGTTAAGATTTAAAATCGGTTAAGTCCTATAGAAGCTGTATTTTACATCCAATCGTTTTGAAATTTAGAATGGTAGAGTTTCTTGATCCATGAACCAACACTACCGAATTTGAAGAAAATCGGTTAAGTCCTATAGAAGCTGTATTTTACATCCAATCGTTTTGAAATTTAGAATGGTAGAGTTTCTTGATCCATGAACCAACGCTACCGAATTTGAAGAAAATCGGTTAAGATTTAGCTTAGCTCCCATATATATGTTTCGTCCGATTTTGCTCTTTAGTCCTGTAGAAGCTGTATTTTACATCCAATCATTTTGAAATTTAGAATGGTAGAGTTTCTTGATCCATGAACCAACACTACCGAATTTGAAGAAAATAGGTTAAGATTTAAAATCGGTTAAGTCCTATAGAAGCTGTATTTTACATCCAATCGTTTTGAAATTTAGAATGGTAGAGTTTCTTGATCCATGAACCAACACTACCGAATTTGAAGAAAATCGGTTAAGATTTAGATATAGCTCCCATATACATGTTTCGTCCGATTTGGCCCTTTAGTCCTTTAGAAGCTGTATTTTACATCCAATCATTTTGAAATTTAGAATGGTAGAGTTTCTTGATCCTTGAACCAACATTGCCGAATTTGAAGAAAATCGGTTAAGATTTAGCTATAGCTCCCATATATATGTTTCATCCGATTTGGCTCTTTAGATCCAATCGTTTTTATATTATTTAAGTATAAAATGTCCCAAAAGTAAATTTATGTAAACAATTTATACATGAATTAGGAAATTTATATATCAGAGTTATTCAATATTACGAGAGTGGTGTAGGGTATTATATAGTCGGCCCCGCCCGACTTTAGCCTTTCCATATTGTTTTTTCTGTTAAAATATTTATTTATTGTTTCCTTTTTTTTTGAAAAATAAATAAAATTTAGATGAATTGGGATTTGATTGGCATGGGTTTGTGTCTAGGCTAAAAATAATTGTAGCTTCAAACTTTTTGACTAAATATCCTCAATGATTTGGGCACATTACCTAACAGTTTGTGCCACCAACTAATGGAGAAATATGTAACACCCTATAATCACAATAATATGCCGTATTCAAATTTGTTGTTACCATCTAATAACCCTTTATTAGTGTAGCTTTACTTCACAAGAATGTAAAGCACTTAACACAGCAGAGCAAAAAAATATGTGGGAAAATGATTTTAGGCATAAATAACAATAATTGCTGTTAACCACAAACATACATATATACACATATTGTATATGTAAGAGTATATTTGCCATACAGCTGCGA
Organism: Eudasyphora cyanicolor; assembly: GCA_963930755.1. Taxonomy (NCBI): domain Eukaryota; kingdom Metazoa; phylum Arthropoda; class Insecta; order Diptera; family Muscidae; genus Eudasyphora; species Eudasyphora cyanicolor. Next base: position 167,963,031 of record OZ005738.1, on the reverse strand, counting down.
TTTACTTATTCTTCACCTGTACGGTTTATGCAAAGCTGGGAAAAAAACTAGAAAAAAACGGAGGTGTTAAAGCCGAAAGTAAAAAGATGAAAACAAATTAAGGGGAAAATCGTCTAACCTGCGGCAGAAAAAAAATCTGAAAGTTAAATAATGATAATCATTAATTTGCTGAAGAGTTTTAACAGTCAAGTTACAAGGTTTTAAACTTAAGAAATTAAAAGAAAATTACAGTCACATAAAACGAGAAACATAATTTGAAATTAGGTACCTGGGGTGAATAGTTCAAAAGAGATTGGCAGATTTTTACCCACTCTTATTTAGAAGATAGTCATTGAAAAAGGAAACTGTAGAGCCCAGCTAAGCCTAGCTTAGAGTAGAAATTTAGCTAAGCTAAGCCTCAAAATAAGAACTTCTGCATTATTTGTTTAGTCAAGTTGGCGCAATTAATAATTTAATGGCCATACGAATTTTCTTACTCAAGCTGGATTTTTAGCACTTTTTCTATATTTTAACACGGTTATATCTCGGTCTACCATACGGAATATCTCTTTTGTGTCTGAAGCAAAGTTGTAGATATTGAATAGGAGAAAAAATTGCGAAACAAACCTACCAGAAAAAGGTGCATCCAATGCTTTAAAAATCGAAAAAACTATTTTTTTTACCATTTTTCACCTTTTTGCTCAATAACAAACATTTTTTGAAGTGCCTATTTACAATACCATAGGGACGTTTCGCCGATGTTCTGTAGGTAATGATATCGGGTTTTCCAATAGGGATGATATGATTTTGAAGTGAAGTTTTGGCCATTTGTAATATGTCATGTTCTGTCATTTGTTTTCATTGTATTCAGTAGTGTTTACAATTTCATCATGGAGAGATATGCGCAAGAACAACGCTTACAAATTATTCAGTTTTATTATAAAATAACACTATGCAACAAAATTTATGTCCAAGGGAAGTGGATAACAGTTTCTGGTGCAACTAGGTGTCACAAACACGAAAAAAATGTTAAAAAAAATGTTATGGCAAATTTTTTTTTTAAATTCAAGCTTTCATGGAAAGTACCTTCTGTATTTGGACCATAATTTAAGTATAATCAAGTATAAGCCTGATTGAGCCGTGTTATACCTAAAATTAAAGGTAGTTATGAAAGCTGCAAATATCGCTTTCACGTAGAATCTTTGGTTTAGTAACAGTCGTCCAAATATGAGATAAAAATGTTTTTTTTTAACACTTTTTCCTGGTACAAAAAAAAACATAAGAAATAAAAGAAAGAAAAAAATCGAAAAAATATTTTATTGCATTTTTAAAAAGCCAGCATGCTAAAGAAGAAAACACTGTCTATTTGAAAAAATCTATGGATAGATGTAAAAGTTATGAGCCATTTTTTAAATGTTAGGGAAATTCAAAAAAATCTTGTTTCATATTTTTTCGTTTTTAAATGATGTTTTTGCGTATATTGAATTCGCCATAGGTGAGAGAGACATATAAGAGACATTGCACTTGCATTTTATTTTATGAGGATTGATGTTAGACATTATAAAATTATAGAGAGGACGAGGCTTCATAAAACATGATATGCAATGTCAGTGTAATTCAGCGCCTTAAAGAGATAAGTCGATTTTCTGAAAAATATTATAACGTTATATTTTGAAGTATGAGTAAACGGCAAAGAACTTTTCAATGTGTAAATGATCCCGAAAATTTCTGCTAAATCTGTCGAAAATATGTAATTAAAAAAAATCGACGTTCGTTTAGTAAAATAATAGAAGAAATATATGTGTAATATTTTGGTATACGAGTTAAAAATATGAACGAACCGTGAACACCTAGTATTTTGTGTAATTCGTGCCATGTAAATCTTACTCGATGGAGTAGTGGAAGCATGCGGTAAGTACGAGTACTTTACAATTAATGTATTACAATGTTTTTTGGAATAAAACGTTTTAATTTTAGACTTCACGTGGAATTTGGAATGCCAATGATTTGGAGACAACCATTCATTCACGATACGGACTGCTATTTTTGTCTAAGTTAATAGATTGGAGTAGGAAGTGTCCAAGTATAGCTAACAGCCTAAGAACGGAAACATCATCAAGTCCAACTGAGTATTGAAGTCCATCGAGCGGCGTTACCAAGGGCACTGGGATGAAAGAATGATGGGAGATTATATTTGGTTCCTCATTAGAGAAACCGATTCCGAAATCTACAAACGTCAACAAAGAACTCATAATTACTTCTAATGAAACTTGTTCATGTAAATAAACTCAAATGTACATAATATAAGTAAAAGTAATAAATAAAATCGCTATTTAAACAGAAATAAAAAAAAAACATTTTTTGAAATTCTCTTACCTTTTCCAAAAGGGTTATAATTTCTACATTTATCCATAGATTTTTTCAAATAGGCATTATTTTCTTCGCTAGGATGCAAACTTTTAAAAAATAAAATAAAATATTTTTTCGATTTTTTTATATTTTTTATGTTTTTTTTTGTCCCAGGATTTTTTTTAAATCTACTTTTTCCAACTTGTTTAATGACTGTTACTAAACAACTGTTTCTAAGTGGAAGAGATATTTCCAACATTGGTAGTCCACATTAATAGCTTCAATTTAACGCATAAGTCGACCTGATCGGGCATTAACTCCAAAAATTATAGTGAAAATACAAAAATTTTTTAAAAAAAAATTATCCATAAAAAAATTTTTGGTTTTGATTTTATATAACCGTATGCCACAATCTATACAAAAATATAATTTTTAGGTCTAGGACACAAACAAAATTTTTTTTTGTTGCGTAGTGCAACTTTTCGTGTGCTTAGTCCATTTTTTTAAAAATAAAAAAAAAAAACACTTTCCAGTCGACCTACGACCTTGACACCCATGAGCAATATTTTAGCTCTCGTTATGAGCTATCTTTTTGTCATTGACCGATTGTGGCTAAGTGCCACACAGCAAATGAAACAATTGAATTGTTGCGAGAAAAGTTTGGAGATTCGATTATTACAAGGAATTGTGATATTAAATGGCCTCCAAGAAGTTGTGATTTAACACCATTAGACTATTTCTTGTGGAGTTATTTGAAGTCATTGATCTTTCGAAATAAACCAGACTCTCTTCAAGCTTTACAAGTCACCCAGCTAAATTTCTCATTACCAAATAATCCGACGAGTAACCAAAGTTCGATAATGGTAAGTACTTATTATTTAGCCACTTTTGTCATTATTTTAATATGGGGATGTCATTGGAGGAAAGTACTTCCCAAAAGCATACAATAAAGTAGCATAATAAGTACTTATTTGTAGCATAAGCATGCCACTTAAATATGCACTTGTATTTTCACGATTTTAAGTACTTGAATAATGCATTACCAATATGTCCAAAATAAGTAGTAGATATGTTAGATATGGTTGTTTAAAGTGATTTTTTGCATATTGTCGCGCATATTTCTCGAAACAAACAATTTCCTCATGCCAGATTCGAATTTCAGAACCCAAACCTCCAGTTGAAAAATTCTTCAATGATTTAACATCTTAAGACATACAGAAATATTTATGGTATTTTTGATTAAAATCTACATGTACTATTTGAAAACATTTCATTTATATTAAAATTTGGCAAAACGATTTTGATAACAAAAAATCACTTATTTCTGTTATTATTGGTAAGTCATTATTAATAAGCCGAAAGTAATGCAGTGAATAATGAGATGGCAGGGAATAATGACAGGTACTTACCAAGATTTTGCTGGGCAATATTGAATGTGCCATTCATGACATACGACTTGATTTAGTGGAAAAAGTGTTCGAAAATTGGGTTCATCGAATTCGTTCCTGCAGAAGAAGTCGTGGAGGCCATTTGAATGACGTTTTATTTAGAACTTAATTGTATCGATTGTTTTTCGCATTAAATAAAAAACTTTTGAATTTCCTTAACAATAAGTGTGTTTTTTTTTCAAAGAAATCATATCACTCTTATAGTAAACTCTGTATAATGAAAATGCAGAACATAGAAACACAGGTTCATAAATGCCCATATACGTGCGTGGACGCTGAATTGCTCTTCTGGTTCCTTCATGATACCTATTCGAAACGGGAAGTGAATTTTTTTAATTGATGTGTGTGTTTTCTTTGGTAAGCTTTAATGAACGAGTTTTCTACAGAAATTCCTGACCTAATTTTTAGGAAAGTTTTGAAAAAATTTTAAACGCACAAGTCATAGATGATGATAAGTACCCTCAGTCAAATATTGAAAAAATAAGTAGTATTTATAGCTGTTCATTGATAGATTTTTGTCACTCATCGAGTGCCGACGAAAATACAATTTTTTAATTTTAAATTATAATTTAGAGTGAAAAATATTTTTAAAAGTAGAAAAGAATTCAAAATTTCAATATGGAACGTCAACTTGAACAAGGATGGATATTGACTAAGCTAAGCTAAGGGAAAAATTACAAAAAATGGGCATTTTGAGATTTTTAAGGCACTTAATGCTCTTTTAGATTTATTCCGCATTTTTTTCTTCTATTCAATATCTACAACTTTGCTTCAGACATAAAGAGATATTCCATATGGTCTACCGAGATATAACCGTGTTAAAATATAGAAAAAGTGCTTAAAATTCATATTGAGCAAACAAAAATCGTATGGCCATTAAATTATTAATTGAACCGACTAGACTTAAGGAATGATGCAGAAGTTTTTATTTTTGGGGCTACTTTTTCGTCCATTTCTCAGAAATCATGTGTTGTACTGTGTTAGGAAGGAGGATAGGCTGATGGGATCGGCCTTGGCAGAGTGCAATATATTTCCCATTTTGGTATCCCTCCATCAATTGGGAATATATTAGAGCCTGATACGGGGGATAATGTATCGGGTTTTTCAATAGGGATGATATGATTTTGAAGTGACGTTTCGATTATTTGTAATATGTCATGATCTGTCATTTGTTTTTCATTGTATTCAGTAGTGTTTAAAATTTCATCATGGAGAGATATACGCAAGAACAACGTTTACAAATTATTCAGTTTTATTATCAAAATAATCGTTCTCCAATTGCAACTTTTCGTGCGCTAAGTCTATATTTTTAAAATCCACTTTCCAGTCGACCTACGACCTTGACAATCATGAGCAATATTTTAGCTCTCGTTAAGAGCTATCTTTTTGCCATTGACCGATTGTGGCTACGTGCCACTCAGCAAATGAAACAATTGAGCAAAAATAAACTTCCCGTTACAATTTGAAAATTATGCTAAGTCCATTTTTTTTAAATAAAAAAAAACACTTTCCAGTCGACCTACGACCTTGACACCCATGAGCAATATGTTAGCTCTCGAGAAAAGTTTGGAGATTCGATTATTTCAAGTAATTGTAATACTGATTGACCTCCAAGAAGTTGTGATTTAACACCGTTAGATTATTTCTTGTGGGGTTATTTGAAGTCATTGGTCTTTCGAAATAAACCAGACTCTCTTCAAGCTTTACAAGTCAATATTGAACGTGCCATTCATGACATACGACTTGATTTAGTGGGAAAATTGCTCGAAAATTGGGTTCATCGAATTCGTTCCTGCAGAAGAAGTCATGGAGGCCATTTAAATGACGTTTTATTTAGAACTTAATTGTATGGATTGTACTTCACATTAATTAAAAAAACTTTTGAATTTCCTTAACAATAAGTGTGATTTTTTCAACCAAATCATATCACTCTTATTGGAAAACCATGTACATCAACATTTTCTGCATTTCTGCTGAAGTACTGACGTCTGGACCAGACAATTTAAAGGGCTCAAAGTTGTTAGTCGCCCAGCTAATTCCAGATTTGTCTGTCTACAACCAAGCTATGCTTGCTTTATTATTCGCTTTATTATTGGTAGCAGCAGGTCCTCGAGTTCGAGGGACATAGTGCATGGATGTTTTGGCTGCAGAAAGTGAGACACATTTCATGTCCACAACATAAATACATTGTGGACATGAAATAGACCATTTAGTCTTTATGTGATCATTAAATACAACTTTCTAGATGTCGAAATGTCCAAAGGTGGCTAAGCTAAGCTGAAAAATTATCGAAAACCATTTTTGCTGCGATTTTTTCAGATTTTCTACTGAACCACAGATATAAATTTGTATGTTACTGTAGAGGAATTTTCCATCTCGTTTGAAATACATAAATATAAAACAAAAAAATAAATCTTTATATATAAATTGCCCAAAAACAACTCCATTTAAATTACTTATTTACTCTTTTGCAAACTTCTAACTTGACTTCTCAGGAGCCCCTTGTGGAGATCAAGTACACACATCTCATCCACCGAAATTTTCCATGCAATGATTGCATACATTTTAACTTTTCACATATAACTTAAGACCCTTAGCACTGGTTTTTAATAAAATAAATCTAGGAACCACAAAAAAGCCAAAGTACTTCAATTTGTGGGACGTGCAGTGAACTGCAGATGCAAATAAAAAATAACAGAAAAATCACAAACAAAAAAAAAAACAAAACTATAAACAACCTCTGAATCTATGTTATTTGTTCATTGAATATCCAGCTTAAATGTTGATCCTGGCATTTGTTGTAGAGCTCCAGCTCACACACACATATGCAAGTATGTGTCAGTTTGAATCCTCTTTCTATAGCTTCTGCTGCTTCTGGTTTGAGTAAATTTTTCAACTGAAAAGACTTAAAGGACCTACAATGAATTCGTCGCATTCGTCGCTGCTGTTGCTGTCGTCATAGTCGCCATACAGTACATACAAATCCTATCGCCCCTCCTTCGCCACCCAATAAACAAACAACATAAAGCTGAGTAAATAAAATTCACATTTGTCTGGTTTCTTTTCAATATGTTTCTTTCCTGCGATTTCTTTGTTGTTTTTGTTTTGCAATTGAAATCCTTTCAATCGAAGTTCGAAGCATAAAATATTGGAAAGTTCGCAAAATATAAGTATGTATGTATGTACAAGTGAGCCACTGAATAAATGGGTGAGAGTCAATTTGTGTGTTGAAGCTGAGTGGGTTGTGTATTAGGGTGAAACGAGAGAAGCCAATTTGTTGAGACCCAGGAATGAAAGATGACAATTTTTAATAAAATACTTTTAGTTTTGGATATACGATTTTGTGTTTGAAGCTAAGTTGAATGTTTGTACAAGGTTTTCCAATAAGGGTGATATGATTTCTTTGAAAAAAAAAAACACTTATTGTTAAAGAAATTCAAAAGTTTTTTATTTAATGTGAAGTACAATCGATACAATTAAGTTCTTAATAAAACGTCATTCAAATGGCCTCAACGACTTCTTCTGCAGAAACGAATTCGATGAACCCAATTTTCGAGCACTTTTTCCACTAAATCAGTCGTGTGTCATGAATGGCACGTGCAATATTGACTTGTAAAGCTTGAAGAGAGTCTGTAGCAATTGCAAATTTGAACGGAAAGTTTATTTTTGCTCTATCTCCTTAACAGTACGTCGGATATGGAATCGGGCAATGGCAAAAAGATAGCTCTTAACGAGAGCTAAAATATTGCTCATTGGTGTCAAGGTCGTGGGTCGACTGGAAAGTGTTTTTTTTTGATTTTAAAAAAAATGGCGCACGAAAAGTTGCTATTGGAGAACGATTATTTCGATAATAAAACTGAATATTTTGTAAACCTTGTTCTTGCAAGGTAAACCTTGTCTCTCCATGATGAAATTGTAAACACTACCGAATACAATGAAAAACAAATGACAGATCATGGCATATTACAAATGGCCGAAACGTCACTTCAAAATCATATCATCCCTATCGGAAAACCAGTTATATTAGGGCGAATTTAGACATTTATCCGCCAATTTCACAATCTTCATTTAGAGCTAACTCACAGTTAAAATAAAAATTTCATAAATTTTTACAGCTATAACTGTAGGTTAGCTCTAATTGTAAGATAACTGGGAATTGTGGAATTGGCCATTAATTTGTTGAGCTACAGGAAAATTTGTAAATTTTTAATAAAATTCATTCCCATTTAATATAGTCGTAAATCCCCCATATGTTCCTATACCCCGGTTTTGCATCTAAACGCTATAGGAGCTGCTCTCTTCTGCCAAATTTTTATGAAATTGTGACAAAGAAGTTGGCCTTAGCCACTGGTTCATCTTCTTGTATAGCCCATCTATAGAAATTATACAATAGTTCTTAATTTTCTGCTCTACTAGGAAGAGACGTTATTATTTAATATGTTTTAAAATACATATTTTGTGTAACATTAAAATTATGTTTTTTTCCTCTTCATTTATTTATATTTTATTTTCGATCTAAGCTAATATACATATTTGCCTAGAAATAAAAGACAAGCCGAAAGGATTTATGTTTCAACTACAGATTGAAAATCGACAAATAACACATACATCTGTATATGTGAAATAAATGTTCTACTAGACGAGAGTAGTACTTTCTGACATATGTATATGGGACCGCTGAAATACTGTTTTAAACTTTGTGAAATAAGACTTTTGTAGACACGATTTTGGTGTTTATATAATAAGCGTAATACATCGAATGCGTGACCTAAAACGGCGCAGTGAATAATCTACCAAAAAGGAAGTAAAGGCCGAACCCAAAACATTGGGCAAAAAAAAATATTATCCACCAGTATTAACGAAATATGATCATGAAATAGCTTAAACAAAGTACGAAAAATTACCCAAAATCAAGTTTAAAGTGCAATGTTTATGGACATGTCTAAAATTAAGGATTTTATAAAAATTCTAACAGTGAGTCTTCATTAGGCCGGGTTTCAATTTTTTTCCTATGAACAAGTGCAAAAGAAGAAAAAATGCCCTGTATTGCCGACGACCAAAATCAGCCTGAGCTTATCAAGTCTACCATCTGAATAGCCACAACAAAAAATATTCTGCATTATCTGTCTTCAAACATAAAGTTGTTCTGGATATACCCTCTGTGGTAGATTGGAAAAGGTCTCAGACGATACTAGCCTGTACAGTATGTTACCTGCAGGATGAGTTTTAAAACTGGACAAAAAAACAGGGAGAAGTAGCTGAAGTGGCCAACCAAGGACACTTTAGTCTGAGTAACCATCTGTGAATATACCCCAGAGGAGAATGTCTTTAACACCGGCCGAAGACCGGTCACCCAAAAACAATTTGGTCCGCTTAGCCGTCTTTGCACATTTATATTTCTTGAAAGTTGTCTTTAATGATCATTTAAAGATTGACTGGTCATTCCATGTTTAAAGATTCCATGTCCACTTTATCCATGGACGTAGAGACATAGATTTTCTGGACATTATGACGGCCTTGAAAGTGTCTCACTTTTTGCAGTCACAACATCCATGGACTATATCCCTGGACTTTATGACATGCCACCCACTTCCCGCGGAACTTACCGACAGAACTCGAGGACCTGCTATTCCCAACAATAGAGGTAGTGGACCGCAAGCATCGCTTGGTTGTTGACCGAGAAATTCAGTATTACCAGACTTTATTACTTCAGCAGAAATGCAGAAAATGAAAGTACATTATCCCCCTTATTAAGCTCTCAAATATCCCCAATTGATGGATGGATACCAAAGTGGGAAAGATATTGCATTCTGCAAAGGCCGATCCCATCAGCCTATCCTCCTTCCTAGCATAGTACAAAACAAAGCTTTGAGCCCTTTAAATCGCCTCGACCAGACGTCATTACTTCAGCAGAAATGCAGAAAATGTTGAAGTACATTATCCCCCGTATCAGGCTCTCATATATCACCAATCGATGCAGGGATAACAAAGTGGGAAAGATATTACATTCTGCATTCTCCGATCTCATCAGCCTATCCTACTTCCTAACACAGTACAACACTTGATTTTGGGACTCAATTCTGAGAATTGGATGTGAAAGTAGCCCTAAAAGTAAGAACTTCTACATGATTCGTCTAGTCAAGTTGCTCAATTCATAATTTAATGGCCATACGAATTTTTTTCTCTGTATACCGTGTGGAATATCTCTGGTGTGTCTGAGGCAAAGTTGAAGATATTGAATAGGAGAAAAAAATTAGGAAAAAAATCGCAAAAAGTCCTAAGTAGACAGCAGAATATATGCAATTGCATATTTTTATTGGATGGTTATACGAAAAACCCGATAACACACTAATTTTTTTTCGTCAAAAAATAATCAAAAGTATTTATTTTGCATATTTTATGCAAACTGCATATTTGCATATATCGTGCATATGCAAAAACATGCATGTTCAAAATTCGCCTCAAATTCGATTATTTGCTGTTTTGTTAACACTGTACCGCCTATTTTGTTTCTTTAAAAAATGTTCAACTTTTTTTTAATTTTAATATGTCAGTGTTTGACGCCTAAAATCTTTGCATGGTTACCTTAATTCTGAAAGGGCGTAACAGACAAATGGCTGAAGATTAAATCTTGAAACTTGATACAATGGTAGTTCTTGTCATTATATAAAATTATGTTTCAAGAATTAGTTAATTTTCTCCAATTTGCCGATGCATATTTTTTGCATATGCAAATTTTTTAGTTGCATATGCGATTTTTTATTTGCATATTAATTTTTCATTCAACATATGCACATTATATTTTACATATATTGTGCATATTCCCTTGCATAATTTTTGCATATAAAATACATATATGAAATATGCAGATTGCATCGAATTTAGGATCCAAAAATACACCTAATCGTAAAATATGAACTTGTTCGGATGACAAATAAAGATTGCATATATTTCCGCTGTCTAGTCATAAAATATGTGTCAGTATTGAAAAATACGTATAGGTATAAACAGTAAATTATAAAACAGAAAATGTTTGCAATTTTTAAGGCACTGAATGCACTTTTTTCGTTACGACATTCCGTACGGTATACCGAGAAAAAAATTTAGAAAAGTGCTAAAAATCCACGTTTAGCAAAAAAAAAGTATGGCCATTAAAATATTAATTGAGCCAACATGACTAAACGAATGATGGAGAAGTTCTTATTTTTGGGGCTACTTCCACATCCAAATCGAAAAATGCTGTACTGTATAATGAAAGGTTTGGAAAGACTTTAAGACTCGTTAAAGAAACCCTAGATGCAATATTAAAAAAATTATATGAAAATTGGAGGCAGGGGCGAGTTCTAAGATCAGAAAAATTTATTTTTTTCCTTTGTAATGTTTTTTTATGTTAACGTTAATGCTACAAAGCATAAGAAAGTGCACGGATAATAATATTTAATATTTTTCCTTTTCGTGAAAAATATTAATTTTATCTTAAACAATTTATTTCGGTCACTTTTCGCGGAAATAAAAATATAAATTGCGACATCTCAGAATAGATCTATTTTTTTCCTTAATTTTTTTTTATAAAAAATAGTCTATATATAGTCTACCGATGGTGTAAATTTTGAAGTGAGACTTTGGTTCAGAAGTTACATTATAATAACAGAAAATTAAGCGCCCCAGTAGGTGAGGTGGTAGCGTACTCGCCTATGTGTTTGGGGCTCGTGGGTTCGATTCCCACCATAGGCTCCGGATTGTCTCCGGGCTCTATCTTTAATTATAGCCTGAGATAAAAACATCCAAATTTGAAGTCAATCGGTTACTCCTATCGAAATCTATCGTGCGCACCAGCCAGACAGACGGACGGACAGACATTGCTCAAATGACTTAAAATTATTCAAAATGGATTTCCGCCAACTACACAGTACAGTATTTTCAGCACATTGATTTGGGACTCAATTCTGAAAATTCGGCGTGAAAGTAGCCCCAAAAATAAGAACTTCTGCATCATTCGGTTAGGCAAGTTGGCCATACGATTTTTTTGCTCAAAATTAATTTTTAGCACCTTTTCTATATTTTAACACGGTTATATCTCGGTATACCGTACGGAATATCTCTTTTGTGTCTGAAGCAAAGTTGTAGATATTGAATAGGAGAAATAAGTCGCAAAAATTTACATTGTTTAGCATTTTTCACCAATTTTCACCTTTTTTGCTCAATTAGTGGATTACAAATCCACAAATATGATGTTTGCTCAAAATGGATTTTTAGCTCCTTTTTCATTTTTTAACACGATTATATCTCGGTATACCGTACGGAATATCTCTTTTGTGTCTGAAGCAAAGTTGAAGATATTGAATAGGAGAAAAAATTGCAAAAATTTACATTTTTATACCCTCACTTTAGTGTGACGAGGGTATATATCATTTGCTACGGAAAAAAGTGTAACACATCGAAGGAGTGATCTAAGACCCTAAGTATGTTCGGAGGAAATCCGTTTTGGGTCATTTTAAGTCGAATGAGCAATGTCCGTCCGTCTGTCTGTCTGTCTGTCTGTCTGTCTGTCTGTCTGTCTGTCTGCCTGTCTGTCTGTGTGTCTGCTGGCTGGTGCGCACGATAACTCTCGAAAGGAGTAACCGATTGACTTCAAATTTGGTATGTGGTAATATTTTGATCTATCTCCGGATGAGTTCGAAGATGGGCCATATTGGTCTACTCCTTCTGGTACCTCCCACACAAAGGGTTAATATTTAGTGAAATATTGATTCTTTAATAACTTCTATACTACTTATTCGAATCTTTTGAAATTCTGCACATAATATTAGTATATTAGTCGCTATTAACTCGACAAAAATGGGTGAAGTTGGCATGCCCCTTTTGGTACCTCCCACACAAATGGACCATTTTGCATCAAAATTTAACTGCTTATAACTTTAACACAAGTGCATAAAAATGCTTGAAATTTTCTACAGTATAATGTTTTTGTAGCGCCTATAGTCCGGTAAAAAATGGGCATTATTGTACAGCCCCTTTTGGTACCTCCCACACAAATGGACCGTTTCGTACCAAAAGTAAACGGCTTGTAACTTTAATACCAGTGTATACAAATACTTGAAATTTTGTACAGTGTAATGCTGTTATAGTGCCTATAGTCCTGTAAAAAGTGGGCGTTATCACCCCGCCCCTTTTTGTACCTCCCACACAAAATGACCAAATCATACCAAAATTACATAGCTCGTAACTTTAATATACCAGTGCACACAAACGCTTATAGTTCAGCACAATGCCATGTATTTAAGAATGTACTGTTTACCGAAAAATATGTGTATTTGGAAAACCCCTTCTTGTACCTCCCACACAAATTGACAGATTTATTGGTGTAATGTTATATATTACATTACTCACAAAGTGAGGGTATACCTTAGTCGGTTTACCCGACTGAAACTTTCTTACTTGTTTTTTCCAAATTTTTCAACTTTTTTGCTGAATAAGTGGATTACAAATCCACAAATATGATGTTTTTTCTTTATAAACTTTATTTTGCATGAGAATACAAATTCTGATTCATATTACAGTTATTCTTACAGAGAAAATATGAGATTTTTATATGTTATCTATGCATGGAAACAAAATTCAGAACATTTTCAATTATTGTCACTATACATCCTCGCTGAAGTTGACGCTTGTGGTTCTGATGATCTTGTTTTCTTCTTAGGTTGTTCATATTCATGTTCTGAGTCTGCATCATCATCCGAGTTAGACATAATCGCCCTTATTCCAGTTGGCGTCGTCACATAATTTTCGTCATATCTATAAAGTTCTAGCTTTGTCATCTTTACTCCAAAACGAATGTTTTTGGTATCTATGAACTAACAAAAACCCTTTTATAACTTAAAAATATTTAAAAAAAAATTCAAAAGTCGTCAATCTAATCAGTGTCGACTAAGAATCGACGTCGACGACGCCACCTGGAATAAGGGCGAATATTCAAGGGTATGTTTTGTTCAGTGTTGCCATCAATTTCAGTGTCATCTTCATTTTCGGTGCTTTCATCTCCAAACAAGATTTTCGATCCTGATTGCCTATTTTTGGGATGATATGATCACAAACGTAGCCAAAATCATCCAATTTTGGGCAGTCAAAATAATAATTTAAAATTAAAAAAATTTACTTTTCGCGTTGGTCGGCACTTGTTGAATGACAAAAAATCGATCAATGAATACCTATAAATACTACGCGTATTTTTCAAGCGTAGCAAAAATCACAAAAGTAACAACAATCATCCAATTTTGGGCACTTGTTATTTTCTATATAGAAATTTGGAATGGTTTTCTGCATTTTAAAATGTTTAAAAAATTGTACTTTCGCGTTCGTCGGCATTTGTTGAATGACAAAAATTTATCAACGAACACCTATAAATACTACGTATTTTTCAATATCTTACTGACAGGTACTTATTACAATTTGTCAAAACTTTCCAAAAAAATAGGACTAGTATATGTGTGTGGAATTTCCGTAGAAAACTCATTCAGTACAGGTAGCCAACGGAAAAACATACATCAGTAAAAAGTCGATTTAAAAAAATCTATTTTTATTCCTTCCACCCTAGGATGGGGTATCATTTTGTCAATCCGTTTGTAAAACCTCTAAATATTGATCTGAGATCCCATAAAGAATATATATTCTTAATGGTCGTAAAATTCTAAGACGATTTAGCCATGTTCGTCTGTCCGTCCGTCTGTTGTAATCGAGCTACAGTCCAGAATATTAGAGCTAGGTTGATCAAATTTGGCAGAAATATTTCTTATAGCTGCAGGTTGCTTGGGTTTTGCAAATGGGCCATATCGGTCAATGTTTTGATATAGCTCGCCTATAGAGGTCGCTCCAAAATACGATTTTTGAGCCATAGATACCACATTTTTAAAACAATTTAGCAGAAACTTTGCAGTTTGTATTCTATTTTGACAAGAATTCATTACAGCAAAAATTTTACAAATCGATTCATACTTTGTTATAGTCACCCCCCTATACAGGTCGCTCCAAAATATACGTATTAAAGCCATAAATACCATATTTTCTAAGTATTTTAACTGAACATTTGCATTTCGTATTTAATTAAGACAAGAATTCAACGCAGTAAAATTTTTTTAAATTAGTTCATATTTTGTTATAGACCACCTATAGATGTCGCTCCCATAAAGGCTTATTTAAGCCATAAACACCACATTTTCTAAGAAATTTAGCTGAAACTTTGAAGTTTATACTATATTTTGGCAAGAATTCATCTCAGTACAATGTATACAAATAAAATTGTATTTTGTTGTAGTCCTCGTGTAGATGTAGCTCTCAAAAAAGCTATTTTAAGCCATAAATACCACATTTATCTGGTGAAGAGTTAGGCTAAACAATTTGCGGCCTAAAAATTGCAGAGTTCGTTTTTTAATAATTTACTAAAACATAAAGGATCATTTCATGATTTGCTCTATATCCAAAGATTTTTCCAGTAATAAAATTGAATAAAATCCCTGGTGGAGGGTATATAAGATTCGGCATGGCCGAACTTAACGCTTTTACTTCTTTTAATTGTTTAACGACAGTTACTGTAGTCCTCGTAATCTCGTTTAATTTAACGTGTATCGCGGCTTTATCGAGCATATTTTGAGATTTCACAAATTATGGTCCAAATATTAGAGGCACCTTGTTGAATGACAAAAGTCGTTCAATGGACACCTATAAATACTACGTATTTTTCAATATTTTGTAGACAGGTACTTATCATCATTTATGACTTTGTTTACGCATGTGTGCGTTTACAATTTTTCAAAACTTCCCAAAAAATTTGGACTCGTAAATGTGGGTGGAATTTCTGTAGAAAACTCATTTATTAGAGGCAGCCAACGGAAAAACACACATCAGTAAGAAAGTCGACTTTAAAAAAAAATCAATTTTTTCAGTGTTTTAACCACAGTTACTGTTACTGTAGTCCTGGTAATTTCCTTTAATTTAACGTGTATCGCTGCTTTATCGAGCATATTTTTCACAAAATATGTTCCAAATATTAGTGGCACCTTCCAAGAAAATTTAAATTGTGAAGAAAAATATTATTTATATGTTTAAGCACATTTTTTTAAATATTTTTTTCGTGTGTAGGTCTTTATATTACACCAGTAAATGTTATGCACAGCCCTTTGACAAAAATTTTTTTGCATAGTGTTATTTCTATATTTTTCAACAGAAAAATATTTTTTTTCAATTCATTGACATCTGTATGTCTTTGTATAGGTATATGTAACAAGTAAGACTGGTAGTAAGTTTGAATTTTAGCATTTATTTTTCAAAAAAATAAATGATTGAGAGATATTAGCATTTAACAACATTTTACGGAAAAATATTAACTTCATAGGTCTTTATCTAAATAATGATTCATTATTTGAAATGTGTTAATTTTAAAAAGTTTTCTATGGAATGGCACATACCCGTCTTCCTCAAATCCTTTGAAAACAACACGAACACGAATTATACTTTCTTTACCCTCAATTGATATTTATGTATATATGTATGTATATACGAGTACATATGAGTTCGTGACCGGCAGGATATGCATCCTGTCGCTTGAAACTGCTACTACTGTCGTTGCCACCTCTATATCTGTCTGAACGCCACAATTTGCACATATTTTTTTGGTGGAGTTTTCCGTTTCTACAAAATAAACCGAATCTGCGCAAAGATAATTTCTGGGATTGAATGGAAATTAATATTTTTTCATTGTTTTTTTTTATGCTGTATTTTCTCTTTGTCATCAGTTCGTATTGTTTGTTTATCCTGTATTGACATAATTTCAGTTGTGTTTTTCATTTTTTTTCATTCGTGATTGTTTTATTAGCTGTTGCTACTTCGTTGGTTGGTTGTTTTTCACAGCGGCAAAAATAAAATAAAACAAGCCAGTTTTAATTGCGCAAAGGCGCACAAAAAAAAAAACAAGAAAATTTCCAAACCATTTATTTTCCATGGTAAAAATATGCAATGTGCCATTATTGGACATATGCACGTCAAGGCATATCAATATCAACAATGTTAAATATTTTGTTTCCTTTTTTTTATGAAAATATGGTTTCAGCCGAATTAAATGTGAACTGACTTCAAAAAAAGAAAACATGAAATTTAGCTGGAAATTGGTAGATAAGCTTCAAAACAAAAGCTTTTCACAGAACAGTCTCAAATTGTTAAGTATTTTTTTAGGAAATTTTGGATTGTAATTCAATTGTTAAGCAAAACGGTGAAAAATGGTGGAAAAAATGGGAAAAATCGACATTTTTGCGATTTTTAAGGCACTTTTTTCGTATAGGTTTTTTCCGCATTTTTCTCTCCTATTCAATGTCTACAACTTTGCTTCAGACACAAACGAGATTTTCCGTACGGTATACCGAGATATAACCGTGTTAAAATATAGAAAAATTGCTAAATATCCACCTTGAGAAAAAAAAATTGTATGGCCATTAAATTATTAATTGAACCAACTTGACTAAACGAATGATGCAGAAGTTCTGTTTTTAGGGGTTACTTTCACGTCCAATTCTCAGAATTGAGTCCCAAATCAATGAGCTGAAAAATGCTGTACTTTGTAATGAAGACAATTCCTTCAGTGTAAAAAAAAAACTAAAGTGGAATTTTCCTTTCACCTCTTCGTTGTGCGAAAATGTTAAATTATCTGTCATATTCATTTCAAATGTAGTTTGTTAACAAAGTTGTGTTTCATATAGTTTTATTATTGCATTGCAAACAAATAATTTATACACTGATATGTACGTATGAATGAGGTTTAAATGTGTATAAAATCTATATATCTTTAAAAATTAATAACAGAAATGGAAATAACTTTTGTATGCACAATATTTTTTTTTTTGATGAAAAATAAATGAAAGGAAAAACATCAGAAATTTTTTCAATATCCTGAATAATTTTGTATAGATTATAAGTTGATTAAATAGTGCGTAAAAATGCAGAACATATCTGTTGCAATATGCAAACAAATAATGGCGACATGACAGTAAATATGCCAAATTGTTTTTTAAATATTTCATTTAAATATTTTATACTACAAATGTGGTACACAGTCTGTCAAGAAAGTATTTTGACATTCGATTTTTACAGGGTAAAAAAATACTTAATTTTATTTGAATTTTTAAAAGAATGGCAACATGTAGTCGACAATTTGGACAACAGAATTTCCAAATTTCTGTCTAGAATAGAACATTAGATTTTTTTGTTTTCAGAAAAGACTAGCTCAGTTTCATCTAACCGAGGAAGGTCCACATGTGAAACCCTATTCATCCTAGTAAAAAGAACCAATTCTATCTTGTTGGGGGCTAATGCTAAAACTACTGCTTCTGGCCATTCTAACCAATTTATTATACACTCCACCATAGGATAGGATAGGTATAATCATGTCACTCCGTTTTTAAAACCTTTAAATATTGATCTGAGACCCCATAAAGTATATATATTCTTAATCGTCGTAAAATTCTAAAACGATTAAGCCATGTCCGTCCGTTTGTTGTAATCAAGCTACAGTCCGTAATAATAGAGCTAGGTTGATCAAATTTGGAAGAAATATTTCTTATAGTTGCAGGTTGTTTGGGATTGCAAATGGGCCACATCGGTCAATGTTTTGATATAGCTCCCCTATAGAGGTCGCTCGAAAATAAGGCTTTTGAGCCATAGATACCATGTTTTTAGCAGAAGCTTTGCAGTTTGTATTATATTTTGACAAGAATTCATCACAGCAAATATTTTACAAATCGGTGCATAATTTGTTATAGTAACTCTATAGAGGTCGCTCCAAAATATATTTATTTAAGCCAAAAATTCCATATTTTCTAAGCATTTTAACTGAATCTTTGCAGTTTGTATTTTATTAAGACAAGAATTCATCGCAGAAAACATTTTTTAAATCGTTTTGAAGAAAGTTGTAGTTTGCACTTTCTCTAAATGAGAAAAAACCTAGACTTGGAGAGAGAGAAGGCACGTAGTTTCGTGAAAACTACTACACGAGCGAACACGTTATGTTGAAGTGATTGCCTTAACTATACCAAGAGACCAAGTTAAGTTTTATATTAGTATTTATTAAACCTGTCCTTTTGAGAAGAGATGTGGTTCCCTCGGCTGCCGTGAATAAAAGAGGTAGATACAAGGTTTTGTTTATTTAAGAATCCTCGGTTTTAAAGTTAAATGGCGGAGCACAAAACGGGATTTAAGGATAACAATAGTGCCAAGTTGAGAAACATAATTTGCAGGGTTAAAATACATAATTATTTAGTAAATCAAAATCTATTACAAGTTAAATTGTTCAACAAGCTTGAACACGTTTTTATATTTTGTAATAGTCCACCTATAGATGTCGCACCCAAAAAAGCTTATTTAAGCCATAAACACCACATTTTCTAAGAAATTTTCAAAAAAAATTTTATTTTGTTGTAGTCGCCGTGTAGATGTAGCTCTCAAAAAAGCTACATATTTTAAGCCATAAATACCACATTTTTCACATGAAGAGTTTGGCTAAAGAATTTGCGGCCTAAAAATTGCAGTGTTCGTTTTTTTTTTAATAATTTACTCAAACAAAAAGGATCGTTTCATGATTTGCTCCATATCCAAAGATTTTTCCAGTACTAAAAATTAATGCAATCCTTACATATATTAATGGTATGTAAGATTCGGCATGGCCGAACTTAACGCTTTTACTTGTTCAGAGTCGTATGGATAATTTCTCTGAGGACGTTGAGGAACTTGACAATTACTGCGGTTACAACGTTGTCCGCATATGCCACGACTTTGCAGCCACAACGTTGTAGATCTAACAGGATTCCTTTCACCGCTACATTAGAAATTAGTGGAGACAGTACTCCTTACTGTGGAGTCCCTATGTGTACAAATATCGTTAGAGTTGTTGCTCCGAGACTTACTGTTATGCGTCTTCTGGTAAGCAAACCCTGAATTAGTCTAAATAAGGTTTTATATGGCGATCTAGTGCACGAAGTAAGCTGGTAAACTCTAAAGTGCTCTGGTGAACTAGTGCCCTGGTCAAGTAGTCAGCTGGTGATCTAGTGAGCTGGTAAACTAATGAGCTGGTGTAATACTGTACTAGTGAGCTGGTGAGCTTCTGAGCTGGTGAACTGGTGAACTAGTAAGAAAGTTTCAGTCGGGTAAACCGACTAAGGTATACCCTATTACCTTATTACTCGAATTATTCTGTCAATTTGTGTGGGAGGTACCAGAAGGGGTTTATCAAATACACCTAGTTTTCGCTGAACATTAGATACTTTAAATTCATTGCACTGTGCCGAATTATAAGCATTTATGTGCACTGGTAAAAACGTTATGAAATATTAAATTATGGTATGATTTGAGCATTTTGTGTGGGAGGTACCACAAGGGACGTGGCAACTTCGACCATTTTTCTCGAGTTGATATCGACTAATAAGCTAATACTATGTGTGGAATTTGAGAAGATTCGAATATGCAGTATGGCAGTTATTAAAGAATCAATTTTTCACAACATTTTAACCCTTTGTGGGAGAGGTACTAGAAGGAGTAGACCAATATGGCTCATCTTCGAACTTAGCCGGAGATAGAAACAAATATTACCACATACCAAATTTGAAGTCAATCGGTTACTCCTTTCGAGAGTTATCGTGCGCACCAGCCAGCAGACAGACAGACAGACGGACGGATATTGCCCATTCGACATAAAATGACCCAAAACGGATTTCCTCCGAACATTCTTGGGGTCTTAGGTCACTCCTTCGACGTGTTACACTTTTTTCCGTAGCAAACGATATATACCCTCGTCACACTAAAGTGAGGGTATAATAAGCTGATGAACTAAAGTGAGCTGGTGAACTGTAATTAGATGATGAACTATAGTGAGCTTGTGAACAAGCGATCTGGTGAGCTTGTAAACTAATATGACCTGGTGAACTTAAATAAGCAGGTAAACCAAAATGAACTGGTGAACTAAATTAATGCCTCAGTTTACTTAATTGAACTGAACTTAAAAGAGGGATCACTTAAACGAACTAAAATGCCCAACTCTAATTGTGTCCCTCGTATGAGTTTTGCGATTAATTAAAACAAGTACATAATGGGTTTTCCAATAGGGATGATATGATTTTGAAGTGACATTTCGGCAATTTGTAATATGTCATGATCTGTTATTTGTTTTTCATTGTAGGTGTGTTTACAATTTCATCATGGAGAGATATACACAAGAACAACGTTTACAAATTATTCAGTTTTATTATCAAAAATAATCGTTCTCCAACTGCAACTTTTCGTGCGCTAAATCCAAAAAAAAAATTCCAGTCGACCTACGACCTTGACATGCATTAGACATATTTTAGCTCTCATTAAGAGCTATCTTTTTGCCATTGACCGATTCCCGATCCGACGTACCGTTAAGGAGCTAGAGCCAAAATAAACTTTCCGTTCACATTTGAAAATGATGCTAAGTCAATTTTTTTTAATCCAAAAAAAAAAACACTTTCCAGTCGGCCTACGACCTTGACACCCATGAGCAATATTTTAGCCCTCGTTAAGAGCTCTCTTTTTGCCATTGACCGATTGTGGCTACGTGCCACACAGAAAATGAAACAATTGAATTGTTGCGAGAAAAATTTGCAGATTCGATTATTTCAAGAAATTTTGATATTGAATAGCCTCCAAGAAGTTGTGATTTAACAACATTAGACTATTTCTGGTGGGGTTATTTAAAGTCATTGGACTTTCGAAATAAACCAGACTCTCTTCAAGCTTTACAAGTCAATAATGAACGTGCCATTCGTGACATACGACTTGATTTAGTGGAAAAAGCGCTCGATAATTGGGTTCATCGAATTCATTCCTGCAGAAGAAGTCGTGGAGGCCATTTGAATGACGTTTTATTTAGAACTTAAATGTACCGATTGTACTTCACATTAAATAAAAAACTTTTAAATTTCCTTGACAATAAGTGAGTTTTTTTTTTCAAAGAAATCATATCACTTGTATTGGAAAAACCTGTATAAGCTGATGAATTATAGTGAGGTTGTGAACAAAAAAATGAGCTGGTAAACTAAATTAACGAAGTAGTTCACGTAATTGAACTGAACTTAAATGAGCGATCACTTCAGAGAACTAAAGTGCCCAACTTTAATTGTGTCCCTCGTATGAGTTTAGGGATTATTTAAAACATGTACGTATTTCAATTTACACACAACCTTTTAAGAATTCACAAAACAGTTTCCATGTTTGTATTTAGGAACTAAACCAATTAAATGCATTTTCAATAAACTTTATTTGATTTCTCAAACATATTTTAGTAATAATATAAAGGATTTTTTTCTTTCACAATCCATTTCATTGAAATGCAGCATTAATTCTTAAGTAAATATCAATTTTTTTTGTGAGTTAGTTTGGGGCAGACAGTGAAAAGCTTTTGTATTTAAATTTCCATTATTCTTATTAGGTACTTTGTTGAAACATGTCCTTCGACGGGGTAAGAGGGGGTGGGAATTATTCAATTATTTACATAATTTCCGATTTAAGCCATGGCAATCCTTCAAGTAACACGTTCTTTGGCGTCCCTTTTTAAAGGTAACCTAATATCTGCTTATTTACATTATGAGAATAGATAATACCATTATATAAAAACGGCAGGAATTTAAGCTTAAAGTCTATACCAAGAATTTGGACCTCTTTGTGTAAATGAACATTTTTGGGTGGGATTTATGTGATATGGGATAAAATGCGATTCAAATGTTTCTGCGAAAATGTGTAATCCTATAAATTTCTGTGCAGGATTTTAAGCACCGAAACCTTAGCAACAAAAGCTGTTAAAAATAGATGAGATAGAATTTCATAAGTCCTTTAAGTAATGTTGAAAAAGAGTAAAAGTTCGTGGAGTTATGTCAAATTTTAAATATTTCAATTTTTTGCAGAATTATTAAATTATTAATTTAGTTTTGTACGACTGATATATTTATATTTAAATGATTGAATGTAGTAGAGAATGGTTATAATGGTGATTTCTATTCTGAATCGGATCTGATGTAGTCCCCCAAATTAACTTTTGCTCCTATTTCAAAATTCCAAAATGTGGTATAAAAGTCCTGTTTTCGGGAAAGGAGCAACGAAAATGTTGCACCTTTTTTATAGAACAGAAATCGCAATAAGTAAGTATGTTTCAAAAGTTATTAATAAAATAAGTAGATAAACGGAAGACCTTGCGTTTTTTTATAAATAAATAGAATGTAGAATTTCTTTAATGTCTAGATATAATAAAAATTTCCCTAAGAAAAAATCGCTTCTTTAGAATATTTGCTGAAAACATATTATTTTTGGGAAAATTTCATTTTTTTCTATAAGTCGGAAAAAATCCTTCTAACTTATTTAAGTACTTCCCCGTTTTTTTTTAAATAATCTGTATCAAAACTCCGAAAGAAACAATATAGATTTTGTAGGAATTTTCTTAAAAAATGCAAATTTGAAAAAATTTTCTAAAAACAAAATTTGTAGAATAACGCAATTCCAACATAATTTTGTAGAGAAATGCAATTTCAACAAATTTTCTAAAAAAAATAATTTTAGAAATTTGAACGATATTTGTAGAATAACGCAATTCCAACTCAATTTTTTTAGAGAAATGCTATTTCAACGAATTTTTTTAAAAAAAAAAATAATTTAATTGAAATTTTGCAGAGTAACTCAATTTTAACAATATTTTCTAAAGATTGCAATTCAACGATTTTTCAAAAAAAAAAAAAACAATTTTAACGAAATTTTGCAGAGAAATGTAATTATAACAATATTTTCTAAAGAAATGCAATAATACGGTTTTTCTAGAAAAATACAATTTCAATTGCAGAAAAGTGAAATTTTGCAGAAAAATGCAATTTCAAAGAAATTTTCAAAAAAAACATTTCAAAAAAAAATTTTGATGAAAAATTAGCTTTCAACACTTTTTGGAAAAATTCAAATTTGAAGGAATTTTATTTGCTGAAAATATGCTATTTTTGGGAAAATTTAATTTTTTTCTACAAGTCGGAAAAAAATCCTTCTAACTTATTTAAGTACTTCCCCGTTTTTTTTTAAATAATCTGTATCAAAACTCCGAAAGAAACAATATAGATTTTGTAGAAATTTTCTTAAAAAATGCAAATTTGAAAAAAATTTCTAAAAACGAAATTTGTAGAAAAACACAATTCCAACATAATTTTGTAGATAAATGCAATTTCAACAAATTTTCTAAAAAAAAATAATTTTAGAAATTTGAACGATTTTTGTAGAATAACGCAATTCCAACTCAATTTTTTTAGAGAAATGCAATTTCAACGAATTTTTTAAAAAAAAAAATATTTTTATTGAAATTGTTTTTTCTAAAGAATGCAATTCAACGATTTTTCAAAAAAAAAAAATCAATTTTAACGAAATTTTGCAAAGAAATGTAATTATAACAATATTTTCTAAAGAAATGCAATAAAACGGTTTTTCTAAAAAAATACAATTTTAATTGCAGAAAAGTGAAATTTTGCAGAAAAATGCAATTTCAAAGAAATTTTCAAAAAAAACATTTCACAAAAAATTTTGATGAAAAATTTGCTTTCAACATTTTTTAGAAAAATTCAAATTTGAAGGAATTTTATTTGCTGAAAATATGCTATTTTTGGGAAATTTTAATTTTTTTCTACAAGTCGGAAAAAATCCTTCTAACTTTTTTAAGTACTTCCCAGTTTTTTTTTTAAATAATCTGTATCAAAACTCCGAAAGGAACAATATAGATTTTGTAGGAATTTTCTTAAAAAATGCAAATTTGAAAAAATTTTCTAAAAACGAAATTTGTAGAAAAACGCAATTCCAACATAATTTTGTAGAGAAATGCACTTTCAACAAATTTTCTAAAAAAAATAATTTTAGAAATTTGAACGATATTTGTAGAATAACGCAATTCCAACTCAATTTTTTTTAGAGAAATGCTATTTCAACGAATTTTTTTAAAAAAAAAAATAATTTAATTGAAATTTTGCAGAGTAACTCAATTATAACAATATTTTCTAAAGATTGCAATTCAACGATTTTTCAAAAAAAAAAATCAATTTTAACGAAATTTTGCAGAGAAATGTAATTATAACAATATTTTCTAAAGAAATGCAATAAAACGGTTTTTCTAAAAAAATACAATTTTAATTGCAGAAAAGTGAAATTTTGCAGAAAAATGCAATTTCAAAGAAATTTTCAAAAAAAACATTTCACAAAAAATTTTGATGAAAAATTAGCTTTCAACATTTTTTAGAAAAAATAAAATTTGAAGGAATTTTATTTGCTGAAAATATGCTATTTTTGGGAAAATTTAATTTTTGTCTACAAGTCGGAAAAAAATCCTTCTAACTTATTTAAGTACTTCCCCGTTTTTTAAGATAATCCGAAAGAAACAATATAGATTTTGAAGGAATTTTCTTAAAAAATGCAAATTTGACGAAATTTTCTAAAAACGAAATTTGTAGAAAAACGAAATTTCAACATAATTTTGTAGAGAAATGCACTTTCAACAAATTTTCTAAAAAAAATAATTTTAGAAATTTGAACGATATTTCGTCGGCTTAATGCTATTTTGTTCCATACGCCATTTTGTATGATCGGAGAAAAACGCAATTTATTGTTTGAGTAAAAACGGGACTGAAGAGTTACACACTTTTTATTTCATAGGGTTCCCAACAGTGTTTGTATGATTCTCATGCATTTCAATGCCATTACATTCAAAAATAAGCAAGTTATAACAATTTTTGTACTTGGCATTTTGGTCCATATCCACTTTTATTTTAATATTTTTTCGTATTTGTATTACATGGACCACAAAAAGGGTCGGTATGGAAGGACACTAATTTACATATTGTGATCGAAAGAACGTAAAATACTGAGTGAAAAATATAGGGCGATAGAAAAATTGAGACATAGAACAAAAATATCGAAATTATTTCCCGTTATTCAGAGTAAAACAAATTTACCCTACCAATATCTCGAAAACTAGGCGAGATAGGAAAAAAATTATTGCAGATTCTGAAAGAGCATGCTTGGAACCCATATTATCAACTCCTAACTCAAAAAACACAAAAATGGCGTATGGACCAAAATAGCATTAAGCCGACGATTTGTAGAATAACGCAATTCCAACTCAATTTTTTTAGGGAAAAGCAATTTCAACGAATTTTTTTTTAAAAAAAAAAATATTTTTATTGAAATTTTGCAGAGTAACTCAATTTTAACAATATTTTCTAAAGAATGCAATTCAACGATTTTTCTAAAAAATTCACATTTTAACGAAATTTTGCAGAGAAATGTAATTATAACAATATTTTCTAAAGAAATTCAATAAAACCGTCTTTCTAGAAAAATACAATTTTGCAGAAAAATGCACTATCAAAGCAATTTAAAAAAAAAAAAAATTTTTCCAAAAAAATTTTGATGAAAAATTTGCTTGCAACATTTTTTAGAAAAATTTAAATTTGAAGGAATTTTATTTGCTGAAAATATGCTATTTTTGGGAAAATTTAATTTTTTTCTACAAGTCGGAAAAAAATCCTTCTAACTTATTTAAGTACTTCCCCGTTTTTTTTCAATAATCTGTATCAAAACTCCGAAAGAAACAATATAGATTTTGTTGGAATTTTCTTAAAAAATGCAAATTTAAAAAAATTTTCTAAAAACGAAATTTGTAGAAAAACGCAATTCCAACATAATTTTGTAGAGAAATGCAATTTCAACAAATTTTCTAAAAAAAAATTATTTTAGAAATGTGAACGATATTTGTAGAATAACACAATTCCAACTCAATTTTTTTAGGGAAATGCAATTTCAACGAATTTTTTTGAAAAAAAAAATAATTTAATTGAAATTTTGCAGAGTAACTCAATTTTAACAATATTTTCTAAAGAATGCAATTCAACGATTTTTCTAAAAAAATCACATTTTAACGAAATTTTGCAGAGAAATATAATTATAACAATATTTTCTAAAGAAATTCAATAAAACCGTCTTTCTAGAAAAATACAATTTTGCAGAAAAATGCAATATCAAAGCAATTTAAAAAAAAAAAAAAAATTTCCAAAAAAATTTTGATGAAAAATTTGCTTTCAACATTTTTTAGAAAAATTTAAATTTGAAGGAATTTTATTTGCTGAAAATATGCTATTTTTGGGAAAATTTAATTTTTTTCTACAAGTCGGAAAAAAATCCTTCTAACTTATTTAAGTACTTCCCCGTTTTTTTTTAAATAATCTGTATCAAAACTCCGAAAGAAACAATATAGATTTTGTAGGAATTTTTTTAAAAAATGCAAATTTAAAAAAATTTTCTAAAAACGAAATTTGTAGAAAAACGCAATTCCAACATAATTTTGTAGAGAAATGCAATTTCAACAAATTTTCTAAAAAAAATAATTTTAGAAATTTGAACGATATTTGTAGAATAACACAATTCCAACTCAATTTTTTTAGGGAAATGCAATTTCAACGAATTTTTTTTGAAAAAAAAAATAATTTAATTGAAATTTTGCAGAGTAACTCAATTTTAACAATATTTTCTAAAGAATGCAATTCAACGATTTTTCAAAAAAATGAAATTTTAATTGCAGAAAAGTGAAATTTTGCAGAACAATGCAATTTCAAAGAAATTTTCAAAAAAAAAAAACATTTCAAAAAAAATTTTGATGAAAAATTAGCTTTCAACATTTTTTAGAAAAATTCAAATTTGAAGGAATTTTCTAAAAAAATTAAAATTTGAAGGAATTTTATTTGCTGGAATTATACTATTTTTGGGAAAATTTCATTTATTTCTGCAAGTCGGAAAAAAATCCTTCTAACTTATTTAAGTACTTCCCTGTTTTTTAAGATAATCTGCATCAACACTCGGAAAGAAATAATATAGATAAAAGTGATATTCAAATATTTTTTTTTCGAAACGTATATATAAAATATTTATTTCTAAAAATATATTTTATTTTGTTTCCTGTTTTTTCTCGGTGTGTTGTTAAAAGAAGGTCAAGTTACAAAATTTAAAGAAATTTAAATTTTGCAGTATTTTTAAAATATCCAATAAATTTTAGATATTGAATGTAATAGTGCAAATTTAAATGTGTTACAAATTGTATTAATATAATAAATAAACTGTAAGGCATTTCGTTTTTTTCGATGATAAAAAAATGGTGTTGAAAAATGTGTGCCATAATTGAATTAATTTCTTCAAATTATTTAAATCTAATGAAAATCAATGTTCACACAGACCATTAAAGTTGCAATCACAGCACACACGGATGGATGGATAGATGGTTGGATGGATGTTTGTGCAGATGAATGGATAAATCCAGTCGATGTGGACAAAAAAAAATAGCGCATAGTCGAAATAAATACCCAAACACATATGTACATATATGGGATAATAAGCGTAGAGAGCAATAAAGACATAACTAACATGACAGCGTTTTTTTTAATTATAACAATTAATATACATATATCTGTCAAGTGAGTCAATTTTTAAAAGCGATATCGGGATTCAGCTTGCACAAAGTCTAGTCCTGTTGGGTAATAGTTATGACACAAAATTGAATACTAGTTATGCCACAGTTGGAAGTAGAGTGATCAAAAAACCGGTTTTTTTGAAAAAATAAAAAACCGGTGGATGGTTTATTTAAGTTATAAAAAAACCGGTGGACGGTTTTTTTGCTTCGAAGAAAACCGGGGAAACCGGTAGAACCGGTTTTTTTCTGCATAACAAAACAGTATGAAAATTGTCGTTTGAAAAACATTTTCCTTTTTAATAACAAAAAAGGCGATTTTTTAATATTAAATTTTTAAAGCGATGTCTTCTGATCAGGAATTTTGCTCCAAATTTAGTCCTGTTGGATAGTAGTTATGAGTTGGATTGTGATGAGTATTGTCATTTGAGTCAAACGGTCCTTTTATCTCATACATATAACTAATTAGCTATTGTACATATTTAGAAACATTTTCCAAAAGTGTTATCGACAGTCTTTTCTTCAACCTTTTAAAAAAAATAGCAAATATATTTTCATTACTTTTTTGCAAAATTAAACTTTTTTGAAATTTTGGTAAAAACCTATGTTTTAATTTTTGATTGTTTTTCTCAAAAGAATGCTTAGATAATTTCCTTTAAAAGCTTTGTGACCTATTAATGGGATGGGACCTGTTGATCTATCAAAATAAATATAAACCTCTGAAAAAAAATTAACGTTCAACCAAACATTTTAGCATTTCAGATGGAAAAAACAACCGTTTGACAAAAATGTCAATATTTGACACCCTCCAACTCTGAAAGTCCTTAACCGATTTCGTTGGAATTGTGTCTCATAACTACTATCTGATAGGGCTTCTTGGTGCAATTTTCATCCCGACAGAAGACATCCCTTTTAAAAATTAACTCACTTGACATGAAATTCCCCTTATGTAGTTCAGTCAGGAAAATATTAATATTTCGGGATATTAAATAGAATATTTAATAGAGGTATTAAATCTTAATACATATATATTTTATATACACGGAGGAAAAAAACGGCCTCTGTAACATATTGCCCCAAACATATTTTGCAGGCAACATATATATGTTTGGAGCAGCTCCCAAACATATTATGTTTGGGGTAGCGGTAATGTTCCCAAACATTTATATGATTGTATGTAATCATATATATGCTTATGTCCAAACATTTATATGATTGTGTGTAATCATATATATGCATATGTCCAAACATTTATATGATTGTATGTAATCATATATATGATTGCATTTAATCATGTATATGATTGTATATCAGGCTTGCCAGAAAAAAATGTTTGATATCCCCAAACCAGCCAAAGAAAATCCCCAACATAACCCCAAATGAAAGATTTTTATTTCAAACAATTCAAACATAACATAAAATTTTTTTTAAATCATAGCATATAAAAAAGACATTGAGTATTTATAGAGATCATTTAAAGGAATTGTACATAGTACTATAGTAATAAAGTTTAGTCATTTATTTATAAGTTGATATACTTCAGCTTCACGATCAGTATCTTCAGTCTCGTTTATATTGTATTATATTGTATTGATTTGGTAATGCTCATTATTGAAAATACTCTTTCTACACACGCATTACTCGTTGGAATTGTAAGCATGCTAAGAACAGCTTCTCCAAGTTCTTTATTGTGAAAATTTTTTGGTGTTCCATTTTCAAAATACTGATTCCAGTTGGTAAAAGGAAGCTTAGCCCATTGAGTTTCATAAACATTCATTGGAATTTTTTTATCCGTAAAATTTTGCAGAACATCTTTGATTACACAAAATTTGGCTTGTGACACGGAATTCGTACATCTCATGACAGAAAAGTTTTTAAACTGCTTAAAAATTTTCATATTTTCAGGAAAGCGTTTTATCATTTCCTTTATTAAAGACTTTAAATAATCCAAGCATATTTCCTTAAGTTTTACGACAACATCACTTTCAAAATTGCAATCCTTTAATTCTTTTTCGAAATCCAATCCATAGTCAACAGCACTTAAAGGAAGGAAAGCACCTTCCTCGTCAAATAAGTATCGAACATCATTTACATGTGTCATATTTTGAATAGTTTTCATTGTGGCGGGATTAAAAATTTTGGCACATAAAGAAAGAAATGACAAGTGCATTTTGTCGTACAGACTCCAGCATCAATAGTGTCACATTGGAAATCCAAATTCAAACGGTTTATGTCATTAATTATGGGATTTAAAAAGATAAGAAATAATCGATTTCTCTCATCACACATTTCGAGGTATATATTTTTTGCCTTTCTTTCTTTTTCTTCGGTTGCGATTATTGAAAAATGATATTTCAGCTCAATCCATTGCTCAAGAACACGCTTAACAGCAGCTCCATACGCCAGCCATCTTGTACATGACAATTGTACTAGTCTTCGATATTTAATGCTATCCACGCCTGTATTTATCAAATCAAAAGCTCGTTTGTATTTTACATTTCGCAGCGAACTTAGGCTGAAATAGTTATACAGTTCTTGTACGACATATTCTGCACCCTCTGGTATTTTCTCAGACACTTTCGAACAGCACAAATGTAGTGAGTGACAAGTACATTTTATGAGCAGAAGATCTGGAATATCTTACTTCAAATAGGCAAATAATGATTTCTGCATTCCACACAAATTGTTTGCACCATCCGTTCCAATCGATACCAGGTTTGATAGTTTTAAACCGAAATTGTCTAAGTAGTTCGTAAATCCTTCATATAATTTGTCTGCAGTTGCTTCTTCAACTAGGAATATTCCTAGAAAATCAATAATAATCTTTCCTTTTGAGCTGGTAAAGTATCGAACACTTATGGTGAATTCTTTTCTGCAAAAAAGTGCAACACTTGCATTGCCCTTTTTCCGAAAACAGCACTATTAAATCGCTTTTTTGAAATTTTAGTTGTGCTAAATTCGAGTAACTTAATTACCAAATTTCAAAAAAGTATCACAAAAGTGCCGTTTTCGGAAAAAGGGCAATGAACATGTTGCACTTTTTTGCAGAAAAGAATTCGCCATTAAGCACATCCATTTCATTCGTGAAATGTCAGTCATCCGCAATTAGGGAATATTTGGATTCCCCAATATCGCTAACAAGTTCAAGAGCGAGTGATGGTGCAACAACATTTTTTAAAATTGCTGTGCATTTCGTTCTATGTAACTTTATGTTTTCAAATGGATTCGCTACTAATGTTACACTTTTCAGTATCTCACTCAGATGGTCTATCATTGTTAAAAATGTTAGCTTTAAAAAATCTTTGCATATTTTCAAATAACCCCAAGAAACCCCAATAAAAAAGTATAAAAACCCCCAAAAAAACCCCTAACCCCAAATTATTTTTTTTGTCCCAATTTGCAATGGCAAAACCCCACAATTGGGGTCAAAACCCCAGTTCTGGCAACCCTGGTCATTGGTTGTATGTGGGTGCGTGCGTGTGTTCGCTATGATGGCTTAGCACAGTGGTGATGGTGGATGCTCTATAAGTCACATAATTGGGCTCTCAGAGAGTAATACTCTCTAAAAATCTAAAAAATATGCTCTAATATATTATTTTGCCAAAAATATGTTAGGACACAATCATATCGTTTTATAATATGCTTGAATTTTGCCCGAACATATTATGATTGTGTGCAAACATAATATGTTTACCCACAAACAGATATATGTTTGTGCCCGTCCCAAACATATTTATGATTGCATCCAAACATATTTTTAACATATTTTTTTCTCCGTGCACACACTTTAGTGCAGGTGGGTATATACTAGTATACATATAAATATATAAGAGTATACACTAGTCGGTTTACCCAAATGAAATTTTCTTACTTGTTTTTGTTTCGGTTTGGAAGTGGGAGAATGCGTTTACTTTTCACATAACTTCTGCGCGTATGAATCATTTATTATACCCTCACTTTAGTGTGACGAGGGTATATATCATTTGCTACGGAAAAAAGTGTAACACATCGAAGGAGTGACCTAAGACCCCAAGTATGTTCGGAGGAAAACCGTTTTGGGTCATTTTAAGTCGAATGAGCAATGTCCGTCCGTCTGTCTGTCTGTCTGTCTGTCTGTCTGTCTGTCTGTCTGTCTGTCTGTCTGTCTGTCTGCTGGCTGGTGCGCACGATAACTCTCGAAAGGAGTAACCGATTGACTTCAAATTTGGTATATGGTAATATTTTTTTCTATCTCCGGCTAAGTTCGAAGATGGGCCATATTGGTCCACTCCTTCTAGTACCTCCCCCACAAAGGGTTAAAATGTTGTGAAAAATTGATTCTTTAATAACTGCTATACTACTTATTCGAATCTTCTGAAATTCCACACATAGTATTAGCTTATTAGTCGCTATCAACTCGAGAAAATTGGGCGAAGTTGCCACGTCTCTTTTGGTACCTCCCACACAAATGCACCGTTTTGCACCAAAAGTTAACAGCTTATAACGTTAATAACAGTGTATAAAAAAACTTGAAATTTTGTATAGTATTATGCTTTTATATTGCCTACAGTCGAGGGAAAAATTGGCGTTGTTGCCACGCCCTTTTTGGTACCTCCCACACAAAGGTACCTTTTTGCACCAAAAGTTAACAGCTTATAACATTAAAACCAGTGTATAAAAATACGTGAAATTTTGTACAGTGTAGTGTTTTTATAGTGTCTATAGCCCTGTGAAAAATGGGCGTTATCGCCACGCCCCTTTTTGTACCTCCCACACAAAATGCCCAAATCATACCACAATTTAATATCTCATAACGTTTTTACCAGTGCACATAAATGCTTATAATTCGGCACAGTGCAATGAATTTAAAGTATCTAATGTTCAGCGAAAAATAAGTGTATTTGATAAACCCCTTCTGGTACCTCCCACACAAATTGACAGAATAATTCGAGTAATATTCAATATTACGTTACTCACAAAGTGAGGGTATACCTTAGTCGGTTTACCCGACTGAAACTTTCTTACTTGTTTTCTTTAATTTTTTGTAATTTGTATAGAAATTGGTGAATGGCTTCGGATTCTAGCAAAGTTGCCGAGTCTTTTTAGGCCATATAAGGAGATCTTTCATATTATTATCTTAATTTGTGATATTTTGTATATAAAGTTGTAAATAATTTTTAATATTTAAGTGATAATAAAAAAACCGAAAAACCGGTGGAAACAAACGAAAAAACCGGTTGCACCGGTTGTTCGAAATTCATGATTTTGAGAAAAACCGGGGACGGTGGAAGCAAAAAACCGGTGGGCCGGTTTATTTTAAACCGGTTTTGATTACTCTAGTTGGAAGGTGTTGAATATTTACATTTTGCTCAAACGGCCCATTTTCCCCATCCATATAACTAATTACCTATTGTATTTAGAATATTTTACCCGAGGTGTTTTCTTTCTATAGATTTTTCTTCAATCTTTTTAAAAAAAATAAAAAGTTGAGAAAAATATCTTTTTGTGAATTTTTTTTTTGTGAAATTTAAACTTGTTTTGATATTTTTGTAAAAAAACAATTCATACGAAAGCTTAGGTCATTCCCTTTAAAAGCTTTCCGGCCTAAGTATTAGTGGATTGGTTTTAAATATACACATCTCAAAAATAGAGGTTGAAAAACATATTTTAGCCTTACTTAAGAACCATTTATCTTGATTGGTTCAGGAAAGCTTTAACGAATTCTAAATTAAGTAGCCTTTACCTTCCTCTAAAATAATTTGTTCATCCCAACAGCGGTTTCAAAGATATTTTAGAAGATATTGCGAAGAAACCCATTTGAAATTTAAGTGGAAATTGCATTTTCATAGATATTACAAAGAAACCTATATTTAGCAAACTTTAATTTATTTTAAAAAATTTATAGAAATCGAATTTTATAGAAAATGTTGTCAACATTTTTATAGATATTGGATTGGGATTTAAACGGATTTTTTTTTAAATGATGCAATATAGCAGACATTTTCTGGAGGAGCAAAATGTAAATGTTTCGAAATTTTCAAGAAAATTAAAAGTTTTGTCGTATTTAAATTGGAGTAATTTTGTAGTGAAATACAATTTTAATAAAATTTTGCTACAGAAATGCAATTTATTGATTGTTTTTAGAAAACAGCAATTATAACAAACATTTGCTGAAATATGCAATTTCGCCAAAATTTTCAAGAAAAATGCAATTTCAAAGAAATTTTATAAAAAATAAGTTATCTATATTTTTTTAGAAAAATACAAATTTAAAGGAATTTTCTAGAAAAATGCAAATTTGAAGAAATTTTCTAAAAAACAATTTTGTAGAAATTAATTGTGTAGAGAAAGAAATGCGATTTGAACAAATTAAAAAAAAAATAAGTTTAGAAATTTCAACAATATTTGTAGAATAACGCAATTCCAACGTAATTTTTTTAGAGAAATGCAATTTCAACGAATTTTCTAACAAAAATAATGTTATTGAAATTTTGCAGAGAAACAAAATTTGAACAATATTTTCTAAATAAATGACATTCAATGATTTTTCAAAAATGCAATTTCGACGAAATTTTCACAATATATAAATTTATAAAAAATCAATTTCAAAGAAATTTTGTAGAAAAATTAGATTTCAGTAGAAATTTAATTTAATTTCAACGAAAATTTTAGAAGACGCAATTTCAACGTAATTTTTTAGAGAAATGTAATTTCAACGAATTTTCTAAAAAAAAAAAAAAATAACGAAATTTTAATTTCGGTGAAATTTTCAAAAAAATCAATTTCAAAAAATTTTTTTAAGAAAAATGAGTTTTCAATATTTTTGAGCAAAATGCAAATTAAAAAACTTTCAAGAAAAATTCAAATTTGTATGAATTTTCTAAAAAATGGCAGTTCGAAGAATATTTTTTCTTTTTTTCAAACAAATCAATTTCGGTGAAATTTCATAGAAAGCAATTTCAAACAAATTTTTTAAGAACAAGTAAGAAAGTTTCAGTCGGGTAAACCGACTAAGGTATACCCTCACTTTGTGAGTAATGTAATATATAACATTACACCAATAAATCTGTCAATTTGTGTGGGAGGTACCAGAAGGAGTTTTCCAAAAACACAAATTTTTCGGTAAATACATTGCATTGTGCTGAACTATAAGCGTTTATGTGCACTGGTATATTAAAGTTACGAGCTATGTAATTCGGGTATGATTTGGTCATTTTGTGTGGGAGGTACAAAAAGGGGCGGGGTTATAACGCCCACTTTTTACAGGACTATAGGCACTATAACAGCATTACACTGTACAACATTTCAAGTATTTGTATGCACTGGTATTAAAGTTACAAGCCGTTTACTTTTGGTACGAAATGGTCCATTTGTGTGGGAGATACCAAAAGGGGCTGTACAATAATGCCCATTTTTTACCGGACTATAGGCGCTACAAAAACATTATACTGTAGAAAATTTCAAGCATTTTTATGCGCTTGTGTTAAGGTTATAAGCAGTTAAATTTTGATGCAAAATGGTCCATTTGTGTGGGAGGTACCAAAAGGGGCATGCCAACTTCACCCATTTTGCTCGAGTTAATAGCGACTAATATACTAATATTATGTGCAGAATTTCAAAAGATTCGAGTAAGTAGTATAGAAGTTATTAAAGAATCAATATTTCACTAAATTTTAACCCTTTGTGTGGGAGGTACCAGAAGGAGTAGACCAATATGGCCCATCTTCGAACTCATCCGGAGATAGATCAAAATATTACCACATACCAAATTTGAAGTCAATCGGTTACTCCTTTCGAGAGTTATCGTGCGCACCAGCCAGCAGACACACAGACAGACAGACAGACAGGCAGACAGGCAGACAGACAGGCAGACAGACAGACAGACAGACAGACAGACAGACGGACGGACATTGCTCATTCGACTTAAAATGACCCAAAACGGATTTCCTCCGAACATACTTAGGGTCTTAGATCACTCCTTCGATGTGTTACACTTTTTTCCGTAGCAAATGATATATACCCTCGTCACACTAAAGTGAGGGTATAAAAATTAGTTTTCAACATTTTGAGCAAAATGCAAATTTGAAAAAAATTTTCAAGAAAAATTCAAATGTGTACGAATTTTCTAAACAATGGCAGTTCGAAGAATTTTTGTAGAAAAATCTAATTAAGATGAAATTATCGATAACGTTTTATTGAATTTTCTAGAAAAATTAAGAAATTTTAAAAAAGGTGTAATTTTAAAGAAATTACTTTTCAACATTTTTTAAAAAAATTCAAATTTGAAGTAATTTTCGTGTAAAATGCAAATTTGAAGGACTTAAAAAAATGCAATTCGAAGAATTTTTGTAGAAAAAAATTCATTACGTTGAAGTCAAATATTTTTTTAATTTGTAGAAAAACGCAATTCCAACGTAATTTTTTAGAAAAATACAGTTCAACGATTTTTTTGAAGTAATTTTCGTGTAAAATGCAAATTTGAAGGACTTAAAAAAATGCAATTCGAAGAATTTTTGTAGAAAAAAATTCATTACGTTGAAGTCAAATATTTTTTTAATTTGTAGAAAAACGCAATTCCAACGTAATTTTTTAGAAAAATACAGTTCAACGATTTTTCGAAAAAAAAACCATTTTATCGAAAGTTTGCAGAGAAATGTAATTTTAACAATACTATTTTCTAAAGAAATGCAATAAAACGGGGTTTTTTTTAGAAAAATACAATTTTCCAAAAAACAATTTCTGAAAAAATTTGATAAAAAATTTGCTTTCAACATTTTTTAGAAAAATTCAAATTTGAAAGAATTTTCTAAAAAACGAAAATTTTAAAGACTTATCTAAAAAATTCAATTCGATGAGTTTTTGTATAATAATTTAATTTTATGCGAAATTTGTAGGAAACAAAATTCCATTTTTTTTTAGAGAAGTGCAATTTCGAAAAATTTTCTAAAATAATCAATTTTATCAAAATTTTGCAGAGAAATGGTATTTTAACAATATTTTCTAAAGAAATGCAATAAAACGATTTTTGTAGAAAAGATGAAATTTCAAAAAAATTTTGAAGAAAAATTAAATTTTGGCATTTTAAAAATTTGAAAAAAAATATACTCGTAAACAAATTAGTTTTCAAAACATTTTAGAAAAATTCAAAATTGCAGGAATTTTCGAGTAAAATGCAAATTGGAAGGTATTGTTTCTAAACAAAATGCAATTCAAGGAAGTTTTTTAAAAAACAATTTAAATATGTTGATACAGGTAATTTTATTAGATTTTCTATAAAAAATTAATTTCAACGAAATTTTCAGATTTAACTAAATTTTGGAATTTTGTAGAAAAATGCTAATTTGAAGGAATATCTAAAAAAAATCAATGCGAAGAATTGTAAAATATGTAATTATGAGAAGTTTTGTATAAAGTTTTCAAAAACAAATATGCAGAAAAAGGAAATTCCAACGTAATTTTTAAGAGAAATGCAATAAAAATCAATTTCAAAAAAATTTTGCAGGGAAAAATTCGAGGAAATTTCCAAGCTAAAAATATTTTTTCCAATTTCCATGGAAAGTACAAAGTATGTTGTGTTTTTCCTTAATATATTTATATATTAAAAATATACAAATTAAATATGTTTATTTTGTGTTAAGCCACATTTACTCTCAACACTTCCCTCACAAATATACATACATATGTATGGTATATCCCCCAGAGTATGGCTGTGTAAATCCTGTTTTTATCGCAACATTTTTTTCTTCAGTTGCAATGTAAATTCCCTGCTCCAGTTTTTATAGTTAATTCTTTTTTAAAAAATCATTAAATATTTAATGAAATAAAACAAATTTTTTGCAATTAATTTTATTACACACGGGAAAAAGTTTGTTGCGATATTATTTTTTATAGGTGTCGCATAAAGCCTCTGTATGTATATATATGTAGTAGGTATGTGTTGCAAATTGTATAGGTGTAATATAAATATATATAGCCATACGCGGCACGCATATATCCATTCTCCTATACGTGTATACTGACACATTGATTTTAAATGTGTAAGGACATCAAGGACATGCTTTCCATGCAAAAACTTCTAAAAGAGAAATTGACATCAAAATTTAATTTCTTTTTTAAGTGAGCTTAAAGGATATACAATATATTGCCAGAAACTCTTGAAAGGCAACGCATTAAAGGGAAATTGGCTATTAAAGAAGAAGAAAAAGTGATTACGAGTTTGTATTCAATTTCTTAATGTTGAGGAGTGGAAGAGTTAGAGTTATTTAATATAATTTTTTTCTCAAAATCAGAATTTTTCAGCCGAGAAAATCGACCCTGCACCCCTTTGCTAGCAATGAAACTTCATAAGGAAATTGGTAATTTATGTGGGAGGTGGCAACACTACAGACGGAATATTTTACAGACTTAAGTTAGTAGCAAAATTTAAAGATATTAAAACATTAAGAGATTAATTGGAATGGCAATTATGAGGTAATGATTTTCGCATGAATTTGTATATTTGAATAATGTATTTATTTGTGTTTATCTACTTTTTCATTTAATTTTTCAGTTCTCCAAAAAAGTTTCCCAACGCAATTTACTTTAATGTCAAATTCTTTGGAAACTTCATATATGTTAATTTTAATACATTTAATTAATATCTCAAATTAAAAAATTAAATTTTTAGAATTAAAATATTATTCAACAACTTATTTGCTTTAAGGAATAGTTTATCCTTTCGACAAATTTGCAATATTATTTGATCAAATGCATTCAAAGATAAATAAATAAATATGCATTTTACATGGTATATTATGTAAACATTCTTAGTTTGAAAGTGCATTTAAATTGCTTGAAAATTGAGTTTCAAAAGATTAAAGATAAATAATCACAGGATTATTTGCATGTAATAATCCAATTGTGGCAGTAGAGATAGTAGATTTACGAGTATTTGTTAAGAGTTATTCATGATATTTGTTTTGGACAAATATTCTATATAATATACCACAACAAAGGATAGTGTAAGCCAAACTGTTAAGAATTTATGAAGAAGATGTGGTCCAGCTCACAATGAAGTTGACATATTCATATGTATTTGTAAATACAATGCAAATTTATATATAAACTTCAATGGAAATGTATTGCATTAAATTAAATTTTTTTAAAACGAAAAATAATAGTCTTGTAAGCAATCAAGAAGGAAGTGATTTGTTAAAAAGGAAATAGAGCTACTCACAGATCATGTTATGGACTGCAGCAGACCGTATCACAGTGTTATGACTATTTACAATATTTTGTAATACCCAATTACAGAAAAAATCGCCAGATATCTATTACACGTTCTGAGTCGATTTCGCATTGTCCGGCCGTTCTTATATTCCAAAGAGATCAAGTTCGATTAGTAAATATTTACCATCATCATAAAGAACAGTCAAGTACTCGAGAGAAGGAGAAGATTGGTGGAATCATCTGCTCTGCTCTAAAGTAGAGGAATCAAGGATTAATCAGCTACACGGTAGAATACCACTGTGGCCATTTACTGTATAGCAGAGGACCTATGGATGCATCTATTCTACAGCAGAGGAACTCGGCAGTTATTTAATCTAAATTACAGAACCCTTGGAGTAATCTACTCTACAGTTGAGGACTCCTAGAAGTCATCTAATCTGCAGAAAATGACTACTGAAATAATCTGATCTGCCGTAGATGACACCTGGAGTTAAGTGCCTGCAGTAAAGGACACTTGAATTCATTATATTTAGAGAAGAGGATTCTTAGTGTCATCTACTCATTTAGAAATTACTACTGGAATCAACCAATCAACAGTAGAGGACGCCTATAATCATATATACTATAGCAGAGGACCCCTGAAGTCATCTACTCTGCATTAGAGGACTCATGAAGTCGTCTACTCTTTAGTGGAGGATTCTTTCAGTCATATACTACGCAGTTGATAACACTTGCAGTAATCCCCTCTGCGTTAGATAATTCCTGAAGTCATCTCCTCTACTGTAGAAGAATCCCGAAGTCGTCTACTCTACTGCAGAGGACTCCTGAAGTAGTCTACTCTACAGTAGAGGACTCCTGAAGTAGTCTACTCTACAGTAGAGGACTCCTGAAGTCGTCTACTCTACAGTAGAGGACTCCTGAAGTAGTCTACTCTGCTGAAAAAGTCTAATGGAGTTATTATCTGTGACGTGGATGAAGCCTGAAATC
Organism: Eudasyphora cyanicolor; assembly: GCA_963930755.1. Taxonomy (NCBI): domain Eukaryota; kingdom Metazoa; phylum Arthropoda; class Insecta; order Diptera; family Muscidae; genus Eudasyphora; species Eudasyphora cyanicolor. The sequence goes on along the minus strand of OZ005738.1, from coordinate 167,922,558 downwards.
ATTTACTCTATATAAGAGATAGTGTCATCTACTCTACAGTAGAGGAGTAGGAGAGGACTCCTACAGTCAATTACACTATAGTAGAGGACTCCTGGAGTCATTCACTCTGGAGTAGAGGACTCATGGAGGCATCTGCTCCTCAATAAAGGATTATTGGAGTCAACTAATCTATAGTACACATCACGTGAAGTTACCTACTGCATAGTAGAGGACCTTTGGATCCATATATTCATATATACAGTAGGGGACTCTTTCAGCCATACATTCTGTAGTAGAGGACCCTTGGAGTCATCTTCTCCACAGCGGAGGACCCTTGAAATCATCTACTCTACAGTAGAGGAATCTTGAAGGAATATAATTTACAGCTGAGGACCCTTGGAGTCATGTATTTTTAGTAGAAAACTCCTAGAGTCATCTACTCCCTAGCTGAGGACTTCCAGAGTCATCTACTCTATAGCATATTACTTCTAGAGTCATCTACTCGATAGCAGATTACTCTATAGTCATCTTTATACCCTCACTTCAGTTTGACGAGGGTATATATCATTTGCTACGGAAAAAAGTGTAACACATCGAAGGAGTGACCTAAGACCCCAAGTATGTTCGGCGGAAATCCGTTTTGGGTCATTTTAAGTCGAATGAGCAATGTTCGTCCGTCTGTCTGTCTGTGTGTCTGTCTGTCTGCTGGCTGGTGCGCACGATAACTCTCGAAAGGAGTAACCGATTGACTTCAAATTTCGTATGTGGTAATATTGTTTTCTATCTCCGGCTAAGTTCGAAGATGGGCCATATTGGTCCACTCCTTCTGGTACCTCCCCCACAAAGGGTTAAAATGTTGTGAAATATTGATTCTTTAATAACCGCTATTATACGTATTCGAATCTTCTGAAATTCCACACATAATATTAGTTTGTTAGTCGCTATCAACTCGAGGAAAATTGGCGAAATTGCCACACCCGTTTTGGTATCTCCCACACAAATGCACCATTTTGCACTAAAAGTTAAAAGCTTATAACATTATTACCAGTGTATAAAAATACTTGAAATTTTGTACAGCGTAATGTTTTTATAGTGCCTACAGTCCATTGAAAAATGGGCGTTATTGTCACGCCCCTTTTGTTACCTCTCCCACAAAGGCACCAGTTTGCACCAAAAGTTAACAGTTTATAACATTAATATCAGTGTATACAATTACTTGAAATTTTGTACAGTGTAATGCTTTTATAATGCCTATAGTCCAATAAAAAATGAGCGTTATCACCACGCCCCTTTTTGTACCTCCCACACAAAATGGCCAAATTATACCACAATTTAATATCTCATCGTTAATATACCAGTCCATATAAACGGTTACAATTCGGCACAGTGCAATGTATTTAAAATATCTACTGTTCAGCGAAATATAGGTGTATTTCTTAAACCCCTTCTGGAACCTCCCACAAAAATTGACAGAATAATTTGTGTAATATTCTATATTACATTACTCACAAAGTGAGGGTATACCTTAGTCGGTTTACCCGACTGAAACTTTCTTACTTGTCTTTATAGTAGATTACTCCTACAGTAATCTATTCTATAATAGATTGCTCCAGGAATCATCTACTTTTAGGGTCATCTACTGCATTATAGATTACTCCTAGAGTCATCTACCCTACAGTAGATTACGCTTAGTGTCATCTGCTCTCTAGTAGATTACGCTTAGTGTCATCTGCTCTCTAGTAGATTACTCCTAGAGTCATCTGCTCTATGGTAGATTACTCCAAAAGTCATCCATTCTATAGTATATTACTCCTAGAGTCATCTACTCTATAGTAGATTACTTCTAGATTCGTCTACTCTATAGCAGATTTCTCCTACTGTAATCTACTCTATAGTAGATTACTCATAGAGTTATCTACTCTATAGTAGATTACTCCTAGAGTCATCCACTCTAGAGTATATTTCTTCTAGATTCATCTACTTTATAGTATATAATTCCTAAGGTCATCTACTCTATAGTAGATTACTCCTAGAACCATTTACTTTACAATAGATTACTCCTAGATTCATATTTTCCATAGTAGAGTACTCCTAGAGTCATCTACTCTATAATAGGTTACTCCTAGAGTCATCTGCTCTATAGTAGATTACTCCAAGAGTCATATATTCTATAGTAGATTACTCCTAGAATCATCTACTCCATTGGTGATTACTCCTAGAGTCATCTACTCTATAGTAGATTACTCCTACTGTAATCTACTCTATATTAGATTACTTTAGATTACTCATCTGCGCCATAGCAGATTACTCCTAGGGTCATCTACTCTATAGTAGATTACTCCCAGAATAATTTACTTTATAGTAGATTACTCCCAGTCTTCTACTCTATAGCAGATTACTCATAGAGTTAACTACTCTATAGTAGACTACTCCTAGGGTCATCTACTATAGAGTAGATTACTCCTGGTGTTATCGACTCTATAGTAGATTGCTCCAAAAGTCATCTGTTCTATATTAGATTAATCCAAGGGTCATCTACTCTATAGTAGAGGACTCCTAGAGTCATCTACTCTGTAGTAGATGATTCCTAGAGTCACTCTATAGTAGAAGACTCCTACAGTCATCTACTCTGTAGTAGATGACACCTAGAGTCATCTACTCTATAATAGAGGACTCCGAGAGTCATCTTCTTTATAGTAGAGGACTCCGAGAGTCGTCTACTCTACAGTGGAGGATTCATAGTGTCATCTACTCTATAGTAGAGGACTCCTAGAGTCATCTGCTCTGTAGTAGAGGACTCCTGGAGTTACCTATGTACACTACAGTAGAGTACTCCATGAGTCATCGGCGCTACAGTAGAAAGCTCTTGGAGTCGTTTATTCTGCAGTGGAGGACTTTCGGATGGACATTGTTTATATTTGCAGATTTATCTTTTCTTATGGTCTTATCAAGATTTGATATTTGAAATTTAATTTCTACTCTATTAAACAGATATTTTCAAGCACTTACCGTTTAAGCCATCTCTGAAGTTCCTTATGCCAAGGTGATGATGGAATTTAAACTGCAACGAAAAATAAAAAATGCACATTATAAGAATTGATAATACACGTGTGTATTAAAGTGAAATACTCGCACATTTATTTTAATTAAACAGGCGAGACAATTTCAGTGGAGTAAACTAACTGAATTGCCAAATAAACCTTCTGAAAAATATAATACGAAATATGATATTTTGTGTGGGAGATCTACAAAATTGCATGGGTGTATTGTGTAGGAAAATTTTGCTTATTATTTACCATATTTTAATCATTACAATATAAATCTAAAACAACAAGTTTCTAGATATTAGCCCTTCTGTGATTCTTCTTAACTTCCGAATGTTACATATAGTTAGTTTCTTGTAATATTTGCAATTTATTTCGTTTTGTTTCCTTTCCGGAGTTATATCATTTGGCCATTTAGGAGCTCATTTCGAATTGATCAGATCTCCATTCCCTACTATGTATTATTATTATCATTAGTTGAAATGTGAATATTCATTTGATTACATGTGGAGTAGTGCACGAGTAATAGGATTATTGGCCAAAATCATGCGATTCGGATAACATCAAATGGAAACCAATAACATTTTGAAATTACAAATTTGTGAAAAGCTAATTAAGCCAAGTTCTTATCAATGCCACAAATGCGTTTTGTGTGGCATATGTATTCGGCAAAACTAAGTGTGGTTTTGTCGATAAGCAGATGACGGGGTATGGGTATTAGGGTAGAGTTGAGCAACAATTAAGAAATCCAGATAGTGAAGATTATTTTTGAAAATAGTTTAGTCCAGCGGACGTTACGCTTCCATTTTCCAATGCCTTTATTTGTAGTAAATCAACACATAAGATTTTTAAACTCTGCTGTAGACGACTCCTGGAGTCAACTGCTCTATATTAGTGTACTCCAGGAGCCATCTACTCCATAATAGAAGACTCTTGGAGTCATGCACTCTACAGTAGCGTACTCTTGGAGTCATCGACTCAATAGTAGAGGACTCTTGGAGTTATCTACTCTATAGTAGAGAACTCCTGGACACCTGGAGTAATCTACTTTACAGTATAGTCATCTAATTTACAGTAGAGTACTGCTGCAGTCATCTACTTTACAGTCGAGTATTTCAGGAATCATTTACTTTACAATAGAGGATTCCTGGAGTCATCTGCTTAACAGTCGAGAATCTTGGAGTTATCTATTCCATAGTAGACAACTTCTAAAGAAATGTACTCTAAGGTAGGGAAATCCTGGAGTCATCTACTCTACAGAAGAGAACTCTTGGAGTCATCTACTCTACAGTAGATGACCTTGGAGTCATATACTCAACAGTGTCTCCACTATTTGAGTAATCTACTTTACAGTAGAGATCCCATGATGTTATCTTATCTATAGTAGAGCAATATTGGAGCCAGATATTCTATAGTAGAGGACTGCTGGAGCCATATATTGTGCAATATATGAGTGCTGCAGTCATATTTTCTATAGTAGAGGAATCTTGGGGTTATATACTCTACAGTAGATGACCCGTGGAGTCATCTGTTCTGCAGTATATAACTCCTGGAGTTATCTAATCCATATTAGTGGAGTTCTGGACACATCTACTTTGTATTGTGGATTCCGGGAGTAATCTAATCTATAGAAGACGACTCTTGGACGCATCTACTCTAATGTAGAGGATTCTTAGATACATTAGATCTATAGTAGAGGACTTCTGGAGTCATCTGCTAAGCAGTATAATAATCGCGGAGTCTTATTTTCTAAAATTGGGGACTATTGGAATAATCTGTCTTAAAGTAGGGGACTCCTGTAGTCATCTGCTTTATAATACATTTAGAAGATTTCTGAAGTCTTTTTCTCCTGGCCTCATTTGCTCTGCTTTAGAAGTTTCGTGGAGTCATTTGCTCTATATTATATATTTAAACTTTTCATCTTCGGGTTATCACTAAATATACTTATACGTATGTTTGTGCTATTAATGTTGATATTTTAAAGTCTCCACGAGAAAATGATGCTCCAACATTCCACCCTAATAAGTATAACTCCATGTCAGAGTATGCGAAAAATTGTTTGGTTTCTGTTGCGATAAATCTTGAATAGTAATGATCAAAGAACGATTTTGCACACAATCCGTGTACAAATACATATGTCCGTCCAGCGGTGCCCAATGTGTGTCCAAACACAAATACTCTAATTTGGTAGTATTTGGCTCTATGTGAGTGTGTGTGTTGGCGAATGATGTATGTCCGTATTGACACCATTTGTTCGTTTAAGATTTATCACACAACGAAAGCTCCGAAACATGACACGAGAGGACACACGCATAAATCCATACGTTTAACATAATAAATATCTCGGAGAGAGAGCAGACATGTGTGTTGGTCTGTCTGTGTGTCGGCATGTGTACTTTGCGAGTAAATGCGCACATACACTATGCATACAATTAAATTGTTGTACAAGAGTGTGTGTTTGCCGCTGTGGAATAACATTCGCTCTATACGAAAAGGTCGATGTAATTAATTCTCAATACAACTGCAAATAATATTAAGTATACGCACAAGTGTTTGTTGTCCTCCATTGAAAACCAAAAACTGATGATGTATGTATGTTAGTGTGTGTGAGTGTGTGTGCCACAGAACATATACAAAATCTTGTCACACACTCACATCATCTCTCCCCAACTGCTTTGCATACTATGTCTATGGCGAGTTTTTTTTGTATATATAATGAGTGTGTTCAGTTGATACATAACAACAGCACCAGTAGCAGCAGGATTGGAGCACAGATGACGATGCTGATGATGAGGTTGAATATGATGCTGAAAATTTTGTATACTTTAAAATTTTCCACATCATTAAATATGATGCGAAAGGCACGCTGTCTCTCGTTCGTTTAAACTTTAGATAACATATCGTCCCAACTTCTTCTATTCATCGTTCGTTTAGTGTTATTGCTTTGCTGGGAGTGTATAAATCTACAAGAGCAAAAGAACGAAGTTCGTTGGGAAATTTTGCATGGAAGAGTTGAGGCAAAAATGATAACTAAGGTGGGTCGTAAAATAAATGCCGATGGGAAAATAGAGACCATAGGATGGTCACTTAAGAAGGCACTATAGAAACCAAAATAATCAAAAGAATTAAAAATAATTATTGAGAATTAAAAAGAATTAAAAAGAATAAAAAATAATTTAAAAGAATTAAATATTATTAAAAAAGAATTATAAAGATTTACAAACAATGTAAAAGAATAAAAAAAATTAAATAGAAACAAAAGGAATTAAAAAGAATTAAAAGTAATTAAAAAGGATTACAAAGAATTAAAAATAATTTAAAAAAATTAAAGAGAATTAAAAAGAATAAATAAGATTAGATATAATTAAAAATAATTAAAAAGTATTAAAAATAATTAAAGAGAATAAAGACATGAAATGAATTAAAAATAACTAAAAAGAAATAAAATGAATTAGAAAGAATTTAAAAGAATTGAAAAAAATTATAAATAATCAAAATAACTAAAGAGAATTTAATAGAATTAAATGGATTAAAAAAAATAAAAAGAATAAAATAGAACTAAAAATAATTAAAAAGAATAAAAAATAATTAAAAAGAATTAAAAAGTATAAAAGATATTTAAATTGAATTAAAAGGAAAAAAAAATAATTAAAACTAATTGAAAATAATTGAAAAGACTTAAATAGAATTAAATATAAATAAAAAGAATTTAAAAGTATTAAAAACAATTAAAAAGAATTAAAAATAATTAAAAAGAATGTAAGAGAATTAAATAGAATTGAAAGGAATTAAAAAGAATTAATGAGAATATAAAAAAATAAAAAAAGATTGAAAACAAAAAAGTATTAAAAAATTTAAAATAATTAATAAATAAATAAAGAGAATTGAAAATAAAATAGGATTAAGAAATTATAGATTTAAAAGAAATAAAAAAAAATATATAATATTAAAAAGAAATTAAAGAGAATTAAGAAAAAAGAATTAATAATAATTAAATAGAATTAAACGAATTAAAAAATTAAAAAGAAGTAAAAAGAATCAAAAAGAACTAAATAAAACTAAAAAGAATTAAATTAATTAAAAATAATTAAGTAGAATTAAAAAGAATTAAAAATAATTAAAACGAATTAGAAATAAATAACAAGAATTAAAGAGAATTACAAAAATTAAAAAGAATTAGAAATAATTAAAAAGTGTTAAAAGAATTAAAAATACTTAAAAATAATAAAAAAGAATTAAAAATATTTAAAAAGAATTAAAAAAAAAATAATAATAAAAAAAATTAAATACAATTAAAAAGAATTAGAGAGAACTAAAAAGAATTAAATAGAATTAAAAGGAATTAAACAGAAGTAAAAAGAATTAAGAAGAATTGAAAATAATTAAAAGAATTAAAAAAACGTTAATGAGTTAAAAAGAATAAAAAAAAGAATTAAATAGAATTAAAAGGAATTAAACAGAAGTAAAAAGAATTAAGAAGAATTGAAAATAATTAAAAGAATTAAAAAAACGTTAATGAGTTAAAAAGAATAAAAAATAATTAAAAAGAGTTAAAACGAATTACATAGTATTAAAAAGAATTAATGAGAATTAAAAGGGATTAAAAAAATAAAACGTATTAAATAAACTAAAAAATTAAGAGAGTTAAAAAGAATTAAAATAATTTATAAAATTAAAAAAAGAATAAAATAATTAACAAAGAATTTAAAAAATAAAAAGAATTGAAAAGAAAAAAGAATTATAAAATTAAAAAGAATTAAATAATAAAAGAGTTAAAAAATTTAAAAGAATTAAGAGAATAAAAAAATAAAAATAAATTAAAAAAATGAAACGAATTAAACAAATTAAAAAGGATTAAGAATAATTAAACATAATAAAGAAGAAATAAAAAGAATTAAAAAAAAATAATTCAAAAGAATTGATGAGAATTTAAACGGTAATAAAAAGAATTGAAAATTAAAAAGAATTAAATAATTAAAGGAAAAAAATAAAAAAAATTAATAAGAATAAAAAACAAGTAAAAGGAATTGAAAAGAATTAAATATAATTAAAGAGAATTAAGAAAAATTAAATATAATTAAAAAGAATTAAAAATAATTAAAAGGGATTAAAAGGAATCAAAAGAATCAAAAGAATCAAAAGAATCAAAAGAATCAAAAGAATCAAAAGAATCAAAAGAATCAAAAGAATCAAAAGAATCAAAAGAATCAAAAGAATCAAAAGAATCAAAAGAATCAAAAGAATCAAAAGAATCAAAAGAATCAAAAGAATCAAAAGAATCAAAAGAATCAAAAGAATCAAAAGAATCAAAAGAATCAAAAGAATCAAAAGAATCAAAAGAATCAAAAGAATCAAAAGAATCAAAAGAATCAAAAGAATCAAAAGAATCAAAAGAATCAAAAGAATCAAAAGAATCAAAAGAATCAAAAGAATCAAAAGAATCAAAAGAATCAGAAGAATCAAAAGAATCAGAAGAATCAAAAGAATCAAAAGAATCGAAAGAATCAAAAGAATCAAAAGAATCAAAAGAATCAAAAGAATCAAAATAAACAAAAGAATCAAAAGAATCAAAAGAATCAGAAGATCAGAAGAATCAGAAGAATCAGAAGAATCAGAAGAATCAAAAGAATAAAAGAATCAAAAGAATCAAAAGAATCAAAAGAATCAAAAGAATCAAAAGAATCAAAAGAATCAAAAGAATCAAAAGAATCAAAAGAATCAAAAGAATCAAAAGAATCAAAAGAATCAAAAGAATCAAAAGAATCAAAAGAATCAAAAGAATCAAAAGAATCAAAAGAATCAAAAGAATCAAAAGAATCAAAAGAATCAAAAGAATCAAAAGAATCAAAAGAATCAAAAGAATCAAAAGAATCAAAAGAATCAAAAGAATCAAAAGAATCAAAAGAATCAAAAGAATCAAAAGAATCAAAAGAATCAAAAGAATCAAAAGAATCAAAAGAATCAAAAGAATCAAAAGAATCAAAAGAATCAAAAGAATCAAAAGAATCAAAAGAATCAAAAGAATCAAAAGAATCAAAAGAATCAAAAGAATCAAAAGAATCAAAAGAATCAAAAGAATCAAAAGAATCAAAAGAATCAAAAGAATCAAAAGAATCAAAAGAATCAAAAGAATCAAAAGAATCAAAAGAATCAAAAGAATCAAAAGAATCAAAAGAATCAAAAGAATCAAAAGAATCAAAAGAATCAAAAGAATCAAAAGAATCAAAAGAATCAAAAGAATCAAAAGAATCAAAAGAATCAAAAGAATCAAAAGAATCAAAAGAATCAAAAGAATCAAAAGAATCAAAAGAATCAAAAGAATCAAAAGAATCAAAAGAATCAAAAGAATCAAAAGAATCAAAAGAATCAAAAGAATCAAAAGAATCAAAAGAATCAAAAGAAGCAAAAGAAGCAAAAGAATCAAAAGAATCAAAAGAATCAAAAGAATCAAAAGAATCAAAAGAATCAAAAGAATCAAAAGAATCAAAAGAATCAAAAGAATCAAAAGAATCAAAAGAATCAAAAGAATCAAAAGAATCAAAAGAATCAAAAGAATCAAAAGAATCAAAAGAGTCAAAAGAATCAAAAGAATCAAAAGAATCAAAAGAATCAAAAGAATCAAAATAATAAAAGGAATCAAAAGAATCAAAAGACTTACAAGACTCAAAAAATTAAAAAAACAAAATAAAAAATTAAAAATCAGAGGAATACAAAGAAATGTTCCTAAATTGTAGGTACTGCGAAAACATTACGCTGTACAAAATTCATTAGTCATTGAATATTTCACTAAATTTTAGCCCTTTGTGTAGAGTCTGCCCAAGGAGTGAAGTAAAATGACCAATCTTCAGATAAACAAAAATTTTACCAAATACAACAATTTCGAGAGTTATAGTGCGCGCACCGGCCAGCCAGACAGACGGAGGATATTACTAAAATGAATTACTCTTCTGATGTTTTCTTCCTTGTAGTTTTTGAATTCTAAAAACAATTTTCTAAATTTGAAAAATTATTCCGAAGCCTTTTCTTAAGGACATAATTCCCAGGCCAAGTCAATCATATATAATTATAAAACATCCCTCGCATTGCCGTATCTGTGCTGTCCCAAGGGTTAAAGAAAATAAATGAACAAGAATCCCCTTTTGGACTAGTTCCTTAAGCATAGTCAATTTTGTTTTTGCTTTATATAATTTCAGGACATGTGTGTCCCACTCTCGATGTCTGTTTAAATAGATAAAAGATTTCAACTAAAGATTATGAAGGTCTCTCCATTCGTTTGCGTCTCATTATTATGACCTTTTTGCCAGCGTCATCAGCATTGTAAATACTCGCAGCACTAGAAGAGAGAAAGAAGGACACAAAAAGATGTATTCTATATATCAGTATATACAAATATACTCGTATATTAAAAGTAGCTCAAGGGGAATGAGAAGAGTAAAAGGATACTAACTTGTATATTTTTCAAAACGAAAAAAAAAATCTATTCAATTTTATAAAATTTTTATGACCAAACGCCTTGAGACTTGAGGCTGTTCTATTTCCATTTTTTTTTTTTTCGTTTTTTTGGTTATCTACTCGAAAGGATGTGGACATTTGTGGGCCATTTACTTGAAGAGAGAGGGGCGAAGAGATGACGATGATGAGGATGATGCGTATAATGGTTTGAACTATCGTTTCTCTGCAGAACCTATTAGGGAATAAATACTCCTTTAGGCCGAGGCGTATAATTTGTGAAGTTTTCTTTTTTCTTTTGGTTTTTGTTTTGTTGTATTGTTTTTCGTTTTGGATATTTTGGCCTTTTGAGTCTGTTCTGTACTGAGGAGGATTTCAATTTTGTTTTTTTTTTTTTGGCCACGTTAAGAATTTCAAGGCTCTAATAAATTCAAAGCAAATTGATATTTTGGGTCATAATACTTTGAAATTATGTGGAAAATTGAATACTATTTTGTATTTTCTTCTTTTGTTGATAATCATTGAATTGCTGTTGTGGGGGAGGACATTGTATTTTATAGCTGAGAGGGAGAAAAGTTGAAGAGTATGGAAGTTTCTCCAAAAAACATAAAGGGAAATATTAAGGCTAATTGGCGCAGTTTACAAGCTTAGATAGAGAAAAGAATGAAATCAATCTTTAATTTTCGTTAAATAACTATCCAAAATATTTTAAATCCAAAAATCCTTTATAAATTTCGAATTTTCAGAGTACTAACAATTATTAAATGTTATATGAAGATAAAATATAATAGTAGATTGAAATTTTTTCTATTAAATGATTGAGAAATGTTAAAATTTTCCAGAAACTCATCTCCACTAAAGCTATTCAAAAGGATACTAATTTATTCAAATTCAAAATCATAATATATATACTAAAGGAAACCGTTTAAGATTGTGTAGCCTCAAAACATTTAATATGCGATGACCAATTTGGGAACTATTAAGTGTTTACGGGGGCAGGAGCAAGACCAATCTCAAACATATTTCATTGGCCAAAACGAAATGAAAAAGAATTATTTTTGTATGAATTTCCCCATACAACAAGTTATGTATGTTGGTGGGTTTTTTTGTCGCGGGATAAACATTTTATATTGCAAAAGAGAACCGCTTCAAACAGATGCTTGTGGTTTTTTGGCTCTTCACCCCAAATCCCTGTCCAGGGATGCCACCGATGAAATTGATGAAAACGACCTTTTATCAAAAAAGAGGGAAACCTAAATAAATTCGCTGGACCACCGCAAATAGCCGCCGGTGTGTGTGCCATTCCGTTTCGTTATTTTATGATGTGTATGTGCAGCAACATATACACATTTTGGGGCACATCCTGCACCCCAGGGCCAATGGGGTGTTCACCCATGCTCAGAGGGCAAGATAAATTGTTCTTTCTCTCTCTATATCGCCTTTGCTTGCTTTTATTACACTGAAGCTTTTTATTGACACATTTGTAATTTATGATGGAAAAACACCCAAATGTCATCCTTAAATCTCAATTATCCACACTCGCATACATATATATTAAGCATGTCGTGTAGGGTGTCCGGATAATAAGACTATGCAACAAAATTTTTGTCAAAGGGATATGCATAACATTTTCTGGTGTACTAGGGTGTCCTAAATACGAAAAAATATTTTAAAAAAATGTATGGTAATTTTTAATTAAAATTTTCTTCAAAATTCCCGATTTCTTGGAAGATGCCTTTAGTATTTAGGCCATATTTGAAGTATATATTCGATAAAACCGGGCTACCCTTTAAATTAAAGAAAATTATGAGGACAACAAATAGTAACTGTCGTTAAAACTATTAGAAAAAAATTGATTTTTTTAAATCGTTTTTAGTTAAAATAAATAATTTTTCAAGCGCTAGGTCTTTTTTTGAGTGACTAATTTATTTATATTTTCATATCGATATTTCGCATTTTTGTGAATTGCATCATCAGGATGTTTGTACAATAAAAACATAAAAATAAATACAAAAAAAATAAATTTATTGTAAAAAACATCCTAATAAATTAATCACTCAAAAAAAGACCTAGCGCTTGAAAAATTATTTATTTTAACTAAAAACGATTAAAAAAATCAAATTTTTTCTAATAGTTTTAAAGACAATTTTTTCTAATAGTTTTAACGAAAATTGTGAAATATCGAATAATATACACAAACTATGGAACATAAATCTTTTTTTTTTTTGCTAGCGGAAAAAGTGTAAAAAGATAGAAAAAAATTCGCAAACAAAAATATTTGTTCCAATTTTTTAAAGCTATCATTATAAAAAACAATACCTATTTGAAGAATGATTCTATGAATAACTATAGAAATTATACAGGGTTTTCCAAAAAGAGTGATATGATTTCTTTGAAAAAAAAACACACTTATTGTTAAGGAAATTCTAGAGTTTTTTATTTAATGTGAAGTACAATCGAAACAATTAAGTTCTAAATAAACCGTCATTTAAATGGCCTCCACGACTTCTTCTGCAGGAACGAATTGAATGAACCCAATTTTCGAGCACTTTTTCCACTAAATAAAGTCGTATGTCATGAATGGCACGTTCAATATTGACTTGTAAAGCTTGAAGAGAGTCTGGTTTATTTCGAAAGACCAATGACTTCAAATGACACCACAAGAAATAGTCTAATGGTGTTAAATCTCACCTATTTCTAGGCCATTCAATATCACAATTTCCTGAAATAATAGAATCTCCAAACTTTTCTCGCAACAATTCAATTGTTTCATTTGCTGTGTAGCACGTAGCCACAATCGGTCAATGGAAAAAAGATAGCTCTTAACGAGAGCTAAAATAATGCTCATGAGTGTTAAGGTCGCAGTTCGACTGGAAAGTGTTTTTTTTTTTGGATTTAAAAAAAATGAACTTAGCATAATTTTCAAATGTGAACGGAAAGTTTATTTTTGCTCTAGCTCCTTAACGGTACGTCGGATCGGGAATCGGTCAATGGCAAAAAGATAGCTCTTAACGAGAGCTAAAATTTTGCTCATGGGTGTCAAGGTCGTAGGTCTACTTCAAAGAGTCTTATTCCATTTAAAAAAAATGGACTTAGCGCACGAACAGTTGCAATTGGAGAACGATTATTTTGATAATAAAACTGAATAATTTTTAAACGTTGTTCTTGCGTATATCTCTCCATGATGAAATTGTAAACACGACTGAATACAATGGAAAACAATTGACAGATCATGACATATTACAAATGGCCGAAACGTCACTTCAAAATAATATCACCCCTATTGAAAAAAAAAACATTATCAATTTTGGTAGAAATAAGAGTATTTCAACATAATCCGGTTTTTATACCCCACTATTATGAACAGTATTATCAGATCAGATTAAGTCACTTGAACAATGTCCGTCAGTCTGTCTGTCTGATTGGTGCGCACGATAACTTCGACAGGTGTGACCGATTGACTTCAAATTTGGTATGTGTCAATATTTGTTTCTATCTCAAGCAAAGGTCAAAGATGGACTATGTTGATCCACTCCTTTTGATTATCTCATAAGTTCTACACTCAGAATCTTTTACAATTCTTCACATATTATTAGCTTCTTGGTCGCTATCATCTTGAGAAAACTGGAAGAATTTGCCACGTACCTCCCATACAAATGGGCCATTTTGCACAAAAAGGTAACGGCTTATAACTTTGATTCCAGTCCATAGAAATACTTGACATTTGGTGAAGTTTATTGCTTTTATAGTACCTACAGTCCCGTAAAAAATGGGCGTTGTTGCCACGCCCCTTTCCGTACCTCCCATACAAATGGACCATTTTGCACAAAAAGGCTTATATCTTTGATTCCTGCGCACACGAGCACTTGCAATTATGTGCAGTGAAATGTTTTTATAGTTCCCATAGTATGTAAAAAATTTTCGTTATTGCCACGCCCCTATTGGTACCTCTCATAAAAATGGCCCATTTTGCACAAAAATTTAAGGGCTTATAACTTCGATTCATGCACATACAACCACTTGAAATTTTGTACAGTGTAATGTTTTTATAGTTCCCATAGTATTTAAAAAATGAACGTTATTGCCACGCCCCTTTTGGTACCTCCGATGCAAATGGACCATTTTGCACAAAAAGTTAACTGGTTATAACTTTGATTCCAGCTCATACTTATACTTAAAATTATGTGAAGTGTAATGTCTTTGCAGTACCTATACCTGTGAAAAATGGGCGTTATTGCAAAATGGGCGTTATACGACCATATTGGTACCTCCCGAACAAAATAGCCAAAATATGAAATATATTTTTTTGGATTTCCCTATTTTTACAATATGGGTCATAATTGATATATTTATCCGTAGACTCTGCAAAAAGAATTGTTTTCTTCGTTAGGATGCTAGCTTTCATAATTGGGACAGATACAATTTTTGCAATTTTTCCCCATATTTATGTTTTTCTTCGCTTCAGTAAAAAACATTTTTTTTTGTCAAAAAAATACTTTTTATTTTATTATTGTTTTAACGACAGTTACTAAACCCCCTTTTCTACTGGAAAGTGATGTTTTCAGCATTTCTCCTAATTTCCTTTAATCTAAATGGTACCCCGGCTTTATTGAGCTTATACTTCAACAAATAAGACCCAAATATTAAAGGTAGCTTCCATGAAAATTAGAATTTTGTAACAAAAATTAAAAAAACCTAGCTGATGGCCACAGTAGCCAATTGCTTTTCTTCCTTATTAATCTTATATTTACTATAAGCTTAATATAAATAAATAAATAAATAAATTAAAAAAAACTTCACCACAAAAAAATAGTTTAAAAAAAAATAGTCTATACAAAAAAAAGTTTTTAGTTCTCAGACACAAAACAAAATTATTGTAGCACAGTGTAATTATAAATAAACAATATTTTATTCTTTAACAGTATTTTTCATAAAGTTTCTACCAATTTTTGGAATTATAAAAATTAAAATTTTACACTCTAAAAATCATGTTCTTGCTGTCTACTCTCCTTAACCGACACGTGATGGTAACTTAGAGTAACACATATTTTTAATTATTGAAAACAATTCCTATCAGGACACCCTTGTATATATGTACATTGTTGGACATTACTGCTGTGTTCTGTTTTTGTCAGTTTTATTGAGGCACATTATAATAACAATAAATTAACATTATGTCCATATATAAAAATGTGTGTATGTATGTGTATGTATACACTTACACAGTTAAACATAAGTGGATATTTTTAATGGGATATTTTGTATTTAAATTAAACATAATACATATATATACGCATACAGCTAAATACCCTCGTTCATATTTTGTTATTTTCGTGTAATGCAATAATGGCAATTCCTCCATTACTTTGTAGTCATTAAATAAAGAATTTCCATAATTTAAAAATAATTGCTTTGTTAAACAAATTACCTCGTAAGATTGTCATTTATTTATCTCTCCAAAAAGGCCAGAGTGGACAGGAACGAACAAGTCATAATTCAAAGTGTTTTACAAAATTCCAAGGCAATTTGTTGACGACTATTGAAATTGCTTTTGAGAATTGAACATAAATCTAATTAATGAATATATGTAAATATTATGTGTCCATACATCACATAATAACTAATTGCAAATGAGTACACTTTGGCAGAAGAATTTCGCAGAGGACAGTTTCTGGTAAATAGCTGTTGGTCTATAAAACAAGCTGATAATTTTAATAAAGTAAAACGACTACGGCATACCCCTCACATTTTTTTCTTGAAAATTTTTTTGAAATTATATTTTTGTAAGAAATTACCATGAAATTGAATTTTTTCCAAAGTAGCTGCAAAATTGCATTATTCTAAAAAAATCTTTGAAATTGCCTTGTTCTAGAAAATATCTTCGAAATTTCACCTTTCTCGAAAATTTCGTTGAAATTGCATTTTTCTACAAAATTGCATTTTTCTGTTGAAATTGCATTTTTCTACAAAATGCTGTTGAAATTGCATTTTTCTACAATATGCATTATTGAAATTGCATTTTTGCCGAAAATTTCGTTGAAATATAATTTTCTAGAAATCTTCATAATAAATGAATTTTAAAAAAAAAAAATTTTTAAATTAATTTATCTACAAAATTTCGTTGAGATTTAATTTTTCTTGAAAACTTCTTCGAAATTGAATTTTTCAAGGAAATTTCGAAGAAATTGCATGTTTTTTAGAAAATATCCGTTTAACGCTTTTATTCACGTCATCGATCATTAATTCGGTCGTGGGCCTTTAATCCGATATTGAAACCCTCAGTCGCACATAAAACTAGCAAACAAAATTTAACATACAATTTTCTGGTGTAATATGGTGTCCTAAACAAGAAAAAAAAAATGGTAAACAAATTTTTTATGGTATTTTTTAATCGATTTTCTTGGATGGTGCCTTAAATATTTGGGCCATATTCTTTGACGTTTAAGCTCGATAAAATCAGGATATCGTTAATACATATTGAAGGGGCTACAAATGTTCAAAATACCACTTTCACATAGAAACAAAAGTGTAGGAACTGTCGTTAAAACAATTAGAAAATTGTTTTTTTTTTTAATAATTTTTTGGTGGCCTGAAGAAAGCCATAAAAAATAGTATATAACATAATAGTCCCATGAAAAATGAGCGTTATTACCACGCCCTTTTTCGCATACAATCACTTGAAACTTTGTACAGTGGTAATGCTTTTGTTTTAAAGAAGAAGAAATTTCTAACGGAAAATCTGCCTTTCATTGGATATGATTGGTATTTTCTATTAACTTTGGTTAGCAGTCATTTTTGGAAAATATTGGAGAAGTGAAGTTTCACAAAAAATTCTCATACGATTGTGTGTAGAAAACTACCTTACATAGCTCCGTAGTTCACATACAATTGTTATGCAACAAGCAAATCGATACCTCCATTCTAAACTATGCTAAGTGCAAAAAGGTAGTTTTTCAGGAGAATCTATCAAAGTTTGATGATTTTTTTAATTTTGTGTGGAATTCTTATAACTATTGATTGGGTTGACGGATAAACACCAAATTTTAACTGAATATAATTTGGAATATTTAGAAATTAAGAAGTAAAAGCGTTAAGTTCGGCCATGCCGAATCTTATATACCCTCCACCATGGATAGCATGTGACCTCACAAAATAACTCAAACCTAAAGAAAATAACACCGAAAACACAAAAAATATAGTAGATGAGAACAGTAGGAATCACAACAAGTTAGATGCTATATATGGGAGCTATATCTAAATATGGACCGATATGGCCCATTTGCAATCCCAAACAACCTGCAACTATACACGCTGAAAAAAAATCGCTTCTGTAGTATATTGTCCCAAACATATTCGGCTTGAAACATATATATATTCAGGGTACACTCTAAACATATAGTATTTGGTATATACAAAAATTATATACTTGGGAAGATGTCGTTCTAAACAAATCTTTGTTTACATCCCAATATGTTATTATTTGGGACTATTATTTCCGAAACAAATATTTATTGGCATTTAAGTATTCGGAAAATACATAAATTGTGTTAAATTTTTCAGTAATTCAAAGTTAATTTTTTAGAAATGTTAAATGTTCGTAAAATAATAATAATTGAAATCGTATAATCTTGGATTAAAATAAATTACTTTGAGGATTGACAACTAATGATGGCTTGGAATACTCAAAAAATTTAAATGATCGATTTAAAACGGAAGTTAATATGGTATCATAACTGGGAGGTCTAATTCGAAAACAAGGAAAAATTAAAACTGAATTTCGAAAGTCAGTAAATGTTTTGAAAATTTTTTTAAATAAAATATATTTGGAAAAATTCCTAAACAATAATTTTATTTGTATTTAAACACATATTTTATTTGAGAAATTTAGTTTGCAAATAAATGTTGTTGTAATATATGAATATATGCGTTCCAAATACATTTTATTGATTTTCAAATAAAATTTATTTGCTCAGAAATATATAATATTTAAAAATTTGTGTTCCAAATATATTTTCTTTCGATTCAAACATATCAAAAAAGGTGATTTTGCCCCGTGTAAGAAGTATTTGTACCAAATTTTATCAACCTAACTCTATTATTGCGGAGTGTAGCGTGATTACCATAGACGGACGGACGGACGGATGGACGGACGGACGGACGGATAGGCGGACATGGCTAAATCGTCTTAGAATTTTACGACGATTAAGAATATATATACTTTATGGGGTCTCCGATCAATATTTAGAGGTGTTACAAACGGAGTGACAAAATGAATACACCCCCCATCCTATGGTGGAGGGTACAAAAATGCAATCTCCATAAAACTATGCTAAGTCGACTTAGCATGTTTTAGAGTGGAGGTATCGAAATATAAAAAGCGACAAAATGCTTTTTGACAAAATTTTTAAAACAAAATATATTTTCAAGGAATTCTTGTACAAAAAAATGAAATTTTAACGAAATTTGGTACATCATCAGTTTTGACAAAATTTTCTATAAAAATTTAATTTTTATTTAATTTTCAATAAAAATGCATATTTACCGAAATTTTCAAAAAAAACTTGTTTGAATTTTTTTATAAAGGTATTTTTTTTTTAATTTTCTGCAAATATTACGTACATGAACGAATAAATTAAATTAAATTAAATTTACAATAAACATGGATTTTAACGAAAAATAAAATTTTTTAAATATCATTAATAAGAATCAAAGCAATTACGACTAGAATAGCCCAACAAATGTGAAACAAAGTAAGGAAATTTTAAATAATTTTTCAAATGTGAATTTTTTAACACTTTAATTAGTATATTCGAAGAAAAAATCATGGGAAGATAAAGAAGTTATAAATATTCTGTAATGGATTTATCAAAAATTTAAAAAAATTAAAATAAAATTGAAAGACTATGCCCTAAAAATCCGCTATGTTGTAAAATTGCACAAATTCCACTAGAATCGATTAATTCATAACTTTTCCGTAAGGTCTTCTTAGGACTCCATACAAAATACAAATTAAAACATTCTAAATATTTCATCAGCAAAAGAATAGTAATAAATTTATTAAATGTACTCACAGCTCCCCTGGAAGATCGCTATGACCTCCAGGGGAGCCACGGCTTCCCTGTTGGGAAAACCTGCTTCAAAGGGATCTCAAATCAATACTATAAGATGTTACAAAAGGAATGCCTGTTCTAGTTGTACAGTCCCGGGATATGCCGAATTATAAAAACATTTACATAGATTTGCAGCGACATACCAAAGCCATAGATGGAAATAGAACCCACGACTCCCACGCTCATAGGCAAGCCCGCTACTAACTCATCGGTGGAAAAAATTAGCCACGATCCTTAGCTAGGTTTAGATGAATATTCTATGTACTTTGATTTGTCATCACAGAGAAGTCAATTAGGAAGCAATCTTTAAATGGTTCCTATATACACGCTGAAAAAAAATCGCTTCTGTAGTATATTGTCCCAAACATATTCGGCTTGAAACATATATATGTTTAGGGTACCCTCTAAACATATAATATTTGGTACACACAAAAATTGTGTATTTGGGAAGATGTTGTTCTAAACTAATATTTGTTTACATCCCAATGCAACTTTGCATCCCAATACGACTTCCGAAACAAATATATTTTTGCTTTTAAGTATTCATAAAATACATAAATTGTGTTAAATTTTTCAG
Source organism: Eudasyphora cyanicolor (assembly GCA_963930755.1). Classification (NCBI taxonomy): domain Eukaryota; kingdom Metazoa; phylum Arthropoda; class Insecta; order Diptera; family Muscidae; genus Eudasyphora; species Eudasyphora cyanicolor. Next base: position 167,902,399 of record OZ005738.1, on the reverse strand, counting down.
TAATTCAAAGTTAAGCTTTTAGACAATAATAACAATTGAAATCGTATAATCTTGGATCAATATAAAAGTACTTAGAGGATCAACAACTAATGATGGCTTGGAATACTCAGAAATTGGGAGGTACAATTCGAAACCAAGGAAAAATTAAAACTGAAATTCGAAAAAGTCAGCAAGTTTTGGAAATTTTTTTTTTATTAAATTAAATATATGTATTTGGAAAAATTCTTAAATAATAATTTTATTTGTATTTAAACACATATTTTATTTGAGAAAATTAGTTTGCAAATATAATTTGTTGTAATATGTTAATATATGCGTTCCAAATATATTTTATTGATTTTCAAATAAAATTTATTTGCTAAGAAATATATAGTATAAAAAAAATGTGTGTTCCAAATATATATTCTTTCGATTCAAACATATCAAAAAAGGCAATTTTGCCCCGTGTACATATATCTATCCGCCTCTCTGTCCGTCCATCTTAAGATGTTCACAAATCCCTGGTCGCAACTTCACTCCGATCTTGGTGAAATTTGGCAAGAAACACTTTTGTACATCAATACCAAAGCCTATGGAAATTGGCCAAGATTGGTGTAGTGCAGCTATAGAGGTCATATTTTTCAAACGATGTATAAGAAATTCGATACAAGAAAAACTTTTGAGTCAATCGGAGATTTTGCTGAATTTAAAAAAATGGTTTAGATTTCAATTTAGCTTCCATATATGTATACGGGGTGGTCCACCTAGAGGTTTCTTTTTGAACATTTTTTATTTTTCTGCGATTTGACTCCGTTAGGCTTTTTTGTGGTGTACCGTGAAGGAACCACAAAAAGGTGTACGCGAACCACCAAATAACAATTCAGACACTTAAAGTGAGTATAGAGCAAGTCATTGGTAAAATAGAGCCAAAAACAGACACCAAGGTCGTGAAAGATTGGGCTACAATGATGCGTTACTTCATTGACAGCCAAAGCAGCCATATGACTGAAATCGTATTCCATCAATAATGGGACTGTTTGTTCTTTCGAATAAACCAATAATCTGCCGGGAAAAAATAGTTTGTGATTTTTTTTATTTTTCAATCATTTAACATGCAAACATTTTGCAATTTTTACCCCATTTTTGTAAAAAAATTCTCAATTTCCAATATCTTTAAGTTAAAGATCCCTATTGAATTTGGTTGAAATCGGTTCAGATTTAGATATAGCTCCTACATATATCTTTCGTCCGATTTGGCCCTTTAATCCTATAGAAGCTGTATTTTACATCCAATCGTTTTGAAATTTAGAATGGTAAAGTTTCTTGATCCATGAACCAACATTGCCGAATTTGAAGAAAATCGGCTAAGATTTAGCTATAGCTCCCATATATATGTTTCGTCCGATTTGGCCCTTTAGTCCTATAGAAGCTGTATTTTACATCCAATCATTTTGAAATTTAGAATGGTAGAGTTTCTTGATCCATGAACCAACACTACCGAATTTGAAGAAAATCGGTTAAGATTTAGCTATACCTCCCATATATATCTTTCGTCCGATTTGGCCCTTTAATCCTATAGAAGCTGTATTTTACATCCAATCGTTTTGAAATTTAGAATGGTAAAGTTTCTTGATCCATGAACCAACATTGCCGAATTTGAAGAAAATCGGTTAAGATTTAGCTATAGCTCCCATATATATGTTTCGTCCGATTTGGCCCTTTAGTCCTATAGAAGCTGTATTTTACATCCAATCATTTTGAAATTTAGAATGGTAGAGTTTCTTGATCCATGAACCAACACTACCAAATTTGAAGAAAATCGGTTAAGATTTAGCTATACCTCCCATATATATGTTTCGTCCGATTTGGCCATTTAGTCCTATAAAAGCTGTATTTTACATCCAATCGTTTTGAAATTTAGAATGGTACAGTTTATTGATCCATGAACCAACACTACCGAATTTGAAGAAAATCGGTTAAGATTTAGCTATAGCTCCCATATATATGTTTCGTCCGATTTGGCCCTTTAGTTCTATAGAAGCAATATTTTACATCCAATCGTTTTGAAATTTAGAATGGTAGAGTTTCCTGATCCACGAACCAACACTACCGTATTTGAAGAAAATCGGTTAAGATTTAGCTATAGCTCCCTTATATATGTTTCGTCCGATTTGGCCCTTTAGTTCTATAGAAGCTGTATTTTACATCCAATCGTTTTGAAATTTAGAATGGTACAGTTTATTGATCCATGAACCAACACTACCGAATTTGAAGAAAATCGGTTAAGATTTAGCTATAGCTCCCATATACATATATGTTTCGTCCGATTTGGCCCTTTAGTTCTATAGAAGCAATATTTTACATCCAATCGTTTTGAAATTTAGAATGGTAGAGTTTCTTGATCCACGAACCAACACTACCGTATTTGAAGAAAATCGGTTAAGATTTAGGTATAGCTCCCATATATATGTTTCGTCCGATTTGGCCCTTTAGTTCTATAGAAGCAATATTTTACATCCAATCGTTTTGAAATTTAGAATGGTAGAGTTTCTTGATCCACGAACCAACACTACCGTATTTGAAGAAAATCGGTTAAGATTTAGGTATAGCTCCCATATATATGTTTCGTCCGATTTGGCCCTTTAGTTCTATAGAAGCTGTATTTTACATCCAATCGCTTTGAAATTTAGAATAAACAATTTATACATGAATTACAAAATTTATATTTCAGAGTTATTCAATATTAAGAGAGTGGTGTAGGGTATTGTAGAGTCGGCCCCGCCCGACTTTAGCCTTTCCTTACTGGTTAAAAAATAAATTTCTGATGTTGAACATATCACAACGCTCATGTCTGCATCAAAACGACCCCATCAGCCCTATGTCCGAAATTCATTACATAGCTTTAGTAAATGTTCGAGATTAAATTCTTAAGCTTTGCAGTTCGTCACTCTTGATTTAATGACTCTTGCCAGTGTCGAAGACAGATTCGGTGCTTCTGCATCCCCATCTCTTTAATGCATCCCCATCCCCTTGCTGCATCTCCCCACTCCAAACTCTGCGTGAATGAGAAGTAAGTTTGTCATTTATTGCATGTTCCTGTTCGTCGTATTCATGTCCATGCCTGTGTCCACGTTAATGTGCTTGTATGCGTGTTATTGTTTTCAATATTGCATGCAAGAGTGTCCTGTGTACATGCGTGAGTGTGTGTGTGTGTCGTTGAGTTCATGTATTGAGGAAAATAAATTAATGCCCAAACAACAACAAAGCAACAAATTATCCGTGTCAGAAAAGTGAGTGTGAATGCGTGTGTGTGTGTGTTTGCGTGTTGAGAGTGTAAATAAACTATGTATGACATAGGGCATACGGCTGATATTTTTGTTCTTTTGTTGGCTGAACGACCGGCCATACGACGAGGACTAAGATGAATTAATGTCCTCGAACACAGACATATATTGGCGTATATGAGGGAAAAACACACACACGCGCACATATGTGTGTACATTAATATTGCAGCGGGACACACATACATATGTATGGACAGACTATAAAATTTGTATAAATGGGCATATGGGTTATTCCACGCCAAGAAAATTACATTCGTGTAAACCTTACTTTATGAGTACTTTAATATGAAACATGGTACTTTGTGTGGAAGCAAAATACATAGGTGGACATGATTTACTTAATATAAAATCCTTTCAAAAGTTGTCTAAAATACAGAATATGAAAAGATTTTGATGATTGCTGCAGACATGATGGAAAGTTTTGGTCCAATAAATCTATAACTTTGTGTGGGGGTACCAAGGGGGTGCTTTGAGAAATACGACTATTATAGACTGTAGAGTGGATACTTAAAATAAATTGTACTGCACCGAATTGTAAGTGTGCACTGATATCAAAGTAATGAGCTATAGAACTTAGGTATTGTTTGGCCATTTTGTGTGGGAGGTACAAAAAGAGGCGTGGCATTAACGCCAATTTTTCGTTGGATTGTAGGTACTGTAAAAACATTACAACGTACAAAATTTAAAGTAATTTGTATGCTCTAGTATTAAATTTATAGACGATTTACTTTTTGTACCTTTGTGTGCAGGGTACCAAATGGGGGGAACTTGTCACATTTTTCTCAAGATGATAGCGAAAGATAAACTATTACTACGTGCAATTGCAGAGGATAAGGATAGATAGTATAGAATTTATTAGAAAATCATTAAACTAAATTCACTAAATGTTAACCCTTTGCGGGAGAGGTTCTAGAAGGAGTGGGCCAACATGGCCCATCTTCGTACTTAGCCGGAGATAGGAACAACTATTACCACATACCAAATTTGAGGTCAATATGTTACTACTTTCTTAAGTAATTGTGAGCTCTAGCCAGCCAGACAGATGGACGGACATTGCGCAAATGATTTACAGCCTGTTTCTGTAACTTAAAAATTTGCTTTCGTTCGCCTGCCAGACGACAAACAGCTGATTTGGGTTTCACTAACTACCATCAAAACGAGAAGTCGTACGATAATGAACTCGTACGAAAACGTTATCATTTCAGTGCAAATTTTGGTTTCTCTATCTCTCTTTGCTGTCATCTCGGCGAACACAAATGTCAGATCGTGTCACATTATTTTATTTGTCGACTGATAGGAACAATGACAAACTAAACATTATTAAAAGCAAAAAATAAGTAGATATTAATATAATTATGGTAAAAACAATTAAATAATAATAAAATTGTGTACATATTTTAGCGTAAAGAAGTTAATATTGGTTGCTCGCTAAGATGGAAAAGAATTATCAGTGCACAATGAGAGAGACGTGAGAGAGAAAGAAATGAGAGTCTTGGTGCAGCTCAGCTGACCACCCAGGGTTGCTTTTTTGGCCACCGCTAGTGTAAATAGTACAGAGATGTATTTGCTAAGGTCGACCATAGAAAATTTTGTGCTTTTTTAGACCGGAAGTTGTGAAATTATTGATCTGGCAATTACATTATTTTCCAATTGGTAAATTGCTAACGTCATTGACGTAAGGCAGGCGAACGAACGATAGAACGTTAGAGAAACCAAATTCCTGACGAAAGTGAGTGACTGGTTTTCGTTCGCAGAGACTTTCGTTAGAAATACAGAAACAGGCTGTTAAAATGTCCTAAAACGGATTTCCGCCGAACTTACTTAGGGTCTTAGGTAACTTCTTCGATGTGTCATACTTTTGGTCGGTAGCAAATGATATATATGTACCCGTATCCACTTAAATGAAAGTACAATAAGCCAATTACAGCCTTGAAACAAAACTAGAAAACACACGGGGCAAAATTGCCTGTTTTGATACGTTTGAATCGACAGAAAATATATTTGGAACACAAATTTTGAAATATTATATATTTCTGGGCAAATACATTTTGTTTGAAAACCAATAAAAAGTACTTGTAACGCATATGATAAAATATTAGAACAAAATATATTTGCGAACTAAAATATGTGTTTAAATACAAATAAAATTATTGTTTATGATATCTACAAATATATTTTACAAATAAAAAATATATTATTAAAAAATTTTTCGAAAATTTTTTTAACTTTTTCATTGTTTTGGAATTATAGATTCCAGTTAAAAATGACATTCATATGTAGTATTATCGTCGGTTTTAAAACACTCATATTTAATTTCCAAATATTCCAAGTCATCATTTGTTGTCCATTTCCATTATAAAGAAATTTTACAAACATTTAAAATTTCTAAATATTAACTTTTAATTGCTGAAAACTTAAAACATTTAATATATTATCGATATATTTTTATGCAAATAAATCTTTGTTTGGGAAATAATATATCGAAATAAAAAAAATTTTAAAAAATATTAGGATGTAAACATAGCTTTGTTTAGAACAACATTCTCCTAAACATATAATATTTGTATTTATAGATTTGGTATGGAGTGACCCATACATAGATTTGTATGTAATTCCTTGCCCGCTGATGTCGATTTTATCCTTGGCAATTTTATTTCTTCTCTCGTTTTATATCGACGCCTGTTGGAGGTAAATGAACTTTGATGTTTACTTTTTTGATTTTGTTTGTTGTTGTTGTTGATGTAGTTGTATTACTTGCCACCGTTTTTATAGGTGTTTTTTTTTCATCTGCTTTTCTTTAGCACTTTCCTTTGTCTTTGCATTTCTATTGTTAGTGAGAAAACATTTCTTTTTTTCCGCTTCAATGCAATATGTGACTCAATGAAAAATTCAAAAGTCAGTGGGTGAAATCCACGGGCAGACTTTGAATACAATTTGCAATGAACTATACAAATTTGTGCATTGACGCAATGGGGATTTATGAAGTATTTTTTAGGAATTGTGGGATTGATTGCACTGTGCAACAGTAAAAAAATACACGGACTTGACAGTATAGGTTCGATTCTACTACCAAGGGGTAGTATAACCCTATATTCGGTTTGGCGAATTTGGTGACCAATTTTTTTCTTGGGCCTCCAAAGTTTCTGAAAATCAGTGGGCCCCTCGAAAAAGGTGTCATCATAGATATTTCTTAAACTCCCACCTTAGTTAAGGAGAGATCAGGTCCGGTACGCCTTTCAATGTTTGTTGACACTTCCATTTGAGGACATTTTAATTTTAAGTCTGTTGATCCGTCTATTTATCTGTTTGTCTGGCACTTCCTTCAACGTTTGTTGATATTTCCATGTAAAAACATTTTAATTGTGGCGTTGACCACTTTGGCACCAAAGCCCCCATGGACACTTTGGTATCCAGTAAATCGCATCGAACATTTTTAAGTCATAAATTGCATAAATTGAATTCCAAAGTATGCTAAGTCGACTTAGCATGTGTTTGTGGACATTGCATTTTAAAATTCTAAATATTACAAATAATTTTTAGTCAAAATATGGTGTTAATAGGAATTTCCATGTATATACATAAAGGAATTCAATAAAAATTTAAAACTTTCACAAAACCTTCATCGCCTTTACTGAAAGGTAGGGAAGGGAGATTTTAAAACCAATATTTATCCATTGTCCCTTTCGTTGAATAATATATCTGCATTGTTGTTGCTTTTACTCCAAAGCGATTTCCATTTATTTTCTTTTTACAGAAAATTATTTCTCTTTTTTTTGCTTTCAGCCCGTCAGTCCATCCATATTAATTGCTTGACTACATTTTGTATTTAATTTATAAAAAAACGGCATTTTAATTGGATTATAAACAATTGCATAAAACTTTAATCCTATAAAATAATGTTGAAATTTTTCTTTGGTTTTTGGGTAGCAGAAATCCCTGCAGGACTTGTTCGGGAAATTAATATTTTTATTCTTTTTTTTATTTTTTCAGTTTTGCTAAATCCGTTTATGTTCAGAGTTAAATAGAATTTAAACAGATTATTATTTTTCGTTTGTTATTTCACGGAACAGAAAAACAATCGACATCGAAATTATTTTAGAGTAAAGATAAAATAAACCAAAACAACTAAGTAAAGATACATAAGTATTGTTTCACATAAGTTTTCGAGAAAAAAAAGATTAGTTATTAAATAACCATGGCGTGAAGAATGCCCCCATAATATAATGAAAAAATATAGCCCAACAAATTGGAAAAAAACTAAATTCCAATGGGCAACAATTATTAAAGAGACTTTAAAGTCATTGTTAAATTTTCCAAAATAAAATATGAAAAAAGTAAGAACATTTCAGACGAGTATACCGACTAATGCATATCCTCATTTTGTGAATAATGTAATAGCTTCGAAAATAATTTCTGATATTTTAAGTCGAAATTAAATTGTGTTGAAAAACTCCTTCCTTGTTGAGGACTCCTTCAAAATTTACGATATTTACGTATTTTCCAGAAAATGTTGCCAAACTTAATATTTGTTTTTGAAAAGTTTATCTAAAATGCATATTTATTGTTAATTAATGGCTATTTCAATTTTATAGAAAATTTTGAAAAATTTTTTTTTAAAAACTTTCTTTTAAATTTCCTCCAAAATTCATTTACACTTTAATAGAAATCGCTGTTTTATAGAAACTTTTCAAAATTGTTGTTCTTAAAAAAATAATTTACATTGCATTTTTTCAAAAAAGTTAACGACAAATTTTTTGTTAAACTTATATTTTTTTTAGAATTCGTCCGAAAGCATTCTTATTTTAATTTTATAGAAATCACAGTTTTACAGTAAATGTTGACAAAATTCATTTGACAATATATTTTTTTAAATTAAATTTCAAGGAAATTTTCTAGAAAAATTTAAATTTAAAGAAATTTTGAATCGAATTTAAAATTGAAAACTCCTCCAAAATTTACGAAATTGCATTTTTCTGGTAATCTTGGTTAAATTTATATTTTCTTGAAAATTTCATCTAAATATCATATTTAATGTTAATTTAGTGGAAATTGATATTTTATAGAAAATGTTGACAATTTGTTTTTAATTTCGTCTAGAATTATATTAATTTAAATTTAATATAAATCGCAGTTTTACAGAAAATGTTGACAAGACTTGTATTTTTTTTTATAAAATTCATCAAAATTGTTTTTTCTAAATATTATAGAAAATACCAAATTTTACAAATTAATGTAACTGAAATTTCTATTAAGTTTAAAATAAAAATAAGTTTTAGATGAAGTAAAATAAATTCGGCAATATTTTGTTTTAGAAAACAAACGAAATTTTAGATGAAAGCGTAAATTTCAAAGAAATTTTCTGAAAAATTTTGAGTAGAATCGAATTGCAATTTTACAGTAAAATTAAGGTTTTTCCAAAATCTTGCCTAATTTAATATTTTTTGTAAATTTCATCTAAATAGCATATTTATTGGTAATTTAATAGAAATTGCAATTTTACAGAATATTTGGAAATATTTTTTTTTTAATTTCGTCCAAAAATCAGTTTTATTTAAATTTAACAGAATTCACAGTTTTACAGAAAATTTTGTATTATTAAGAACAATTAATCATAGTAGCATTTTTCTAAAAAAATAACGAAACATAATTTATAAAACTTAAAATTTTTCCTAAATATTCGTCCGAAAATACATTTTCGTTGTAATAAATAGAAATCGCAGCTGTTCCAAAAAATACTAACTAACATTGAATTTTTCTAAAAAATTACCGAAAACAATATTTATAAAACTTGATTTTTTTCTTAAAACATCGTCCAAAAGCATTTTCATTTAATTTAATAGAAATCGCAGTTTTACAGACAATTTTTACAAAATTCTATTTTATTAAAAATTAACGAAAATACCAATTTTTATAAAATTATCTATAAAACTGCAGTTTCTAGTTAAATTAAATAAAAATTTGTTTTAGATGAAATTAAAAAAAAATTGGAAATATATTTAAAAAAACAAAGTTTCGACAAAAGCGTATTTTTAAAGCGTAACTATCAAAAATAGTAATTTCAAACAAATTTCCTAGAAAAATTTAGATTTAAAGAAATATTAAAACGAAATTGGATTTCAAATTTCATTGAATTACAATTTTACAGTAAATTAAGTCGAAATTAAATTTTTTTGAAAACTCCTTCAAAATTTAAGAAATTGTATTTTTCAGCAAATCTTGCCTAAATTTATATTTTTGCAAATTTCATGGAAATTGCATATTTATTGTTAATTGGTGAAAATTGCAATTTTATAGAAAACATTGGCAATATTTTTTATAAAAAAAATTCTTTTATTATTTTTTAAATTTAATAGAAATTGCAGTTCATGGAAAAAATTTTAAAAATTTTTCTTAAAAAAAAGAATTTTTCTAAAAATTAACGAAAAACATTTTTAAAACTTAAATTTTTTCTTAAAAATTCATTTGAAAGCATTTAAATTTAATAAAAATCGAAATTTAATAAAAATCGAAGAAACTTCAATTTATTAAATTTTAAATAAAAATACGTTTTAGATGAAATTAAAGAAAAAAGTTTAACAATATCTTTTTTAGAAAAAACGAAAATGTAGTTTTTTCCACGAAATCTTACCTAAATTAATGTTTTGTTTGCAAATTTCGTATAAATTGCATATTTATTGGTAATTAAATGGTAATTGAAATTTTACACAGCATTTTTAAATTTTTTATTTAATTTCGTTCAAAAATTCTTTTAATAGAAATCACAGATTTACAGAAAATTTTGTCAAAATTTGTATTTTTAAGAAAAAAATAATCATAGTTAAATTTTTCTAAAAAAAAAAATAACGAAAAATAATTTATAAAACATAAATTTTTCTTAAATGCTCGTCCGTAAATACGCAGTTTTATCGAAAATTCACATTTTTCAAAAATTTTATCAAAATTGCATTTTCAAAAAAATTAACGAAAATACCATTTTTTACAAAATTATCTATAAAAATGTGACTTCAATTAAATTTAAAATAAAAATACCTTTCAGATGAAATTAAAAAAAATTTGGCAATATTTTTTAGAAAAAGAAATTTTCGATAGAAACATATTTTCGAAAAATTTCCAAAAATGGCATCTCAAAAATGTTTCTAGAAAAATGCAGTTTCAAATTTTTTTCTAGAAAATTGACATTGACATGACATTTGCCATGAAATTGCAATTTCCACTTAAAGACAATATGTGCAATTTAGCAAAATTAGTTTTTAAAAATATTTTTTTTTAATTCTTCCAACATGCATTTTCATTTAATTAATTTAATTTAGTATTTTTAAGAAATTAATCAAAATTTCATTTTTTCTAAAAAATTAACGAAAAAAGAAATTTTGACAACACATTCTATAAAACTGCAATGTATATTAAATTTAAAATAAAAATACGTTTTAGTTGAAATATGTTTTAGAAAAAAACTAAATTTTCTAGAAATGCGTATTTTTCAAACGGATATTTAAAAGAAAATAAATTTCCAGAGAAATTCAGTGGAAAAAAGCATTTAAAAAAATTTTTCTAGACAATTGAAATTGTAATGTCGATTTATAGAAAATTACAATTTCCTTTAAAATTTCTACTAAAATATAATTTAAATAAAATTTTTTTCTAGAAAAAATTAAATTTCAACAAAATTTTCTAGAAAAATTAAATTTCAACATAATTTTGTATAAAAATGCAATTTCGAAAAATGTTCAAGAAAAATGCAATTTCAAGGACATTTTATATTATTAAAATCATATTAAAAAATAAATATATTTGTGATACTTTTTTTAAGGAAATCGCAAGGAGATTTTCCCTTTTCTGAAAAAAAATCATGAATTTTGAAAATCCACATTTTACCATTTGGCTCCCTTACAATCATCGAAAAAAAAATAATTTCAAAAAACAATTACTATTTCACTTCGGAGAAAAGGAATGGTGAACTTTTTCGATTTATTTATATCATCACCAAACCATTGTACAGGGTGATGATATTGTTCAAGTACTCGTATTTGTAACACTTTAAAATATAAGAGATAGATTCATCATTTATTATACGTATCTACTTATGTGGGGTTTAAACTTTGTCATAGGATATTTTAGAGAGATATTGCATTGGATTCTCTGTCATTCACTCAAAATAAATTTAACTTAAATGATCAGCTATGATCTGTACTGAACGAATCAAGAACGAACCATATTGAAAATGGTATAAAGGACCCTAAATATGTGAAGACGCGGCCGATTGACCTGAAAATATTGTGTTTGGTATTTTTTTTATCTATCTCAGGCTACGAACGAATATGGACTATATTGACTCATTCCTTACGTTACTTTAATCACAAGGGAGGTCCTTATAATTTCAATACTTCTAATTCAAATCTATTGTAATTTGAAAGATAATAATAATTTTTTCTATAGATATGTACTAAAGAAAAATTGCTGAAATATTTCTTATCTCCGCAATTCCTTTGAACTGAAATTGAGCTGTATCAATAATGCTCGTACGTTCCTCACACATAGAATACTCGTACGTTCCTTTCACATAGAAATCCCTTTCATATACAGATCTTTAAACCACAAAAGCCATGTTTTCCACCCAATTCAGATGACATCTTGGAGTAGGTTCTTTTATATCTAATTAAATTCTGCACAACGAATCCTATCCTACTACAAAGGTCCCTCTTGATCCCTATGTTGATCTAAGTCGTAGATGCTAAATTTTTTAAACAATTTGGGTGAAACTATGGATTTTGAAAGTTTTCTTGGACAATAATTATAATTTTCGCTTCAAATTCTCCATACATATGATATGAGAACATTTGAGAACAAATCTAGATACAAATGTCGGCAACCATCTAGAACCACTCTCCCGATTCTGGTTCACAACTACAAATTCCAATTTTATCCGCTTAAACATTACAAACCGGAAACCATTAAAATGACTACTCTTCGGCTAAAAACGCAAATTGAACAGATGAAGTCGATAAATTTCACAGAACTGCTTACGAATTTGCAAACTGTTGCCAAATATAAAGAGCCATAAAATAAATTTTGCAAAACCTATCCATAAAATTAATTTAGCGTAAATCAATAGATTTGCCAAAGAAAGTCATGAATTGTCGACAATTACACCATGACGCCATAAAAGCAATGCCTTTGTGATTGTCTTTAAAACAAAAAATTTAAATTGCTTTTCAAAGCAAAAATATCTGTCATTCTTATTATCAAAGAACCCCATCTACGCTGCTCTACATGCTCTTGTGTTTCCACAGCCCTAAAGTACAAGTGGATGTTTAATTTGGCCCAAAATGAAATACAAATAAGGACAAATTCAAAATTATTATCATTATAATTTTGTTTGCCGCATACATACATATGGGCGACAACGAAGCGGACCATTTGAATACAATGGAAAGCCAAAATTATGCTGACATTGTTGAGAATTGTTCCCCGGGCAAACAAGGGATATGGGAAATGGAATGGGCAGGGCCTGCGACAAATACTGTCGGCAGCAGCGCAAACAAATATGAAGACACAGAAATTTACAATTACCAGCAGCAGTCTTTACAATTGATTTGATCCCAATCTCAATGGAGGACCTAATGGTGGTACTTGAATGCATCTGCACATACTCATTCGTGTATACATACATACATATGTATGTATATAAGCCTATACTTAAATACATATGTTCTTCATAGTTGGCAAATTGTGTGGGTGGCATGGGCGTTTTGTAACTGCTAATATGGGGTTAGTGTTACGTTGCTCTGTGGCAACCCTTATTCCGAGTGGGATATTTGCCCTCATTTTTTTGGCAAGTTTGAGTGCAAATCCTATTGACATTTGAAATTTTTTTTGGAAATTTTTTTTTAAAAAAATCCGAAAAAGTAGGACTAGAATTTCAAGTGTCCTTACGATTTCAACATCTGTCAAATTTAACAAATGAATCAATTACAAGTGGCAGATCAGATCTTTCGATACGGAGATTCGACAAACCCAAGCCATCATTTTTAATTGCTGCCATGGCTTTTGTGGAGAGAAGGAGAATATTAATGACTACCAGAGGATATTGGGGGTTTATATACTTTTTTTGAGGAATAAGAGTAGATGCTTTCATTTTAAACAATTTCGAAGACGAAAACTGTAAACTTTCAGCAAAATTGTTGAGAAATTATGGCATCTAGTACGGTTTAACCACAGATATCTTAGAGCGACCTCTATATGAGAATGATATCAAAACGTAGAACGATATGGTAAATTTTTGTTGTGCAGAATTTAAGTATAAATAAAGCAGAAACTGAAAAATGTTTGACAAATCTAAGGTAAAATGCGGTCCTTATGGCATAAAAAAACGCATTTTAAGCGACCTCTAAATGTGGACTATATACATGGATCGATTCTCGGATCTTTTTTGTTTTGAATAATTCGTGTCAAAAACAAAACGCATAGTTTCAGATAAATTGTTTTACGAAATGCAACGTAAAGGGCTAATATAAATATAGTTAAGAACGACCTCTATAGTGGAGTTAAATCACAACAATCACAGCTATAATCAATTTTCGTTGTGCAGAATTTATGTATTTTTATGATTCTTGTGAAGGTTTGATCTGTTATCGTTATTAATTTATTATTTTCTCACTGTGGATTTGAGCTGAAGATCAAAGGATTCCTCGTTCAAATATAGAAAATGATTGTGAATATCGAAAATAAGCAAAAAATATATTTAAACGATAAAACATCTAAATGAAAAGTTTGGTTCCAATCTGATAAAAAAAAATTTAAATATGCAAAAAAACCGAAGTTTTCTGATTACTATGCAAAATTAGCTAAAATAGATGCAAATTTTCTTTAACCTCCAAACCTACTTCCATTTTTTGTAACGTCCGCAACGGAACTTTCTTCGGGAATACGAGTATTGCATTTCTCAAAAATATTTACGTGAATATTTAAACGTTATTTAAAAGTACTCTCAAATAACTGTTGTTTGCTGAAGGTTATATGAAAATTTGCTTTCAGAAAGGCAACGGGATTAAAATTAATATTTGATCATATACAATTTACAGGGAGCTTTTCGCACGAATAACGGTCGCCATCCGATTTGAAATTTCACTAAATCGGACTGAAGTTTGGTACAATTAGTTCATTTGTATCCCAAATCATTCTCACAAATAACGGACGTCATAGTTCCATGTTTTAATATAGCCCACATACTCGTACAAAGGTCCCGCAGGACAAAATTATTTTACTTAATATTTATTTTATTTTTGAGGTTATTTATTGGTTTCCAATTTTTATATCGATACCTTCATTCTAGGTATGTAGTTTTTCAGGAGAGGCGATCAAAGTTTGATGGATTTTTAAATTTGTATGAATTCTTTTATAATGCAAATCGAATGACCAGTACTGTTTATGAATAACTTTTGATTGGGTTGACGGATATACACTAAATTTTGATCTGGAATATTTAGATATTAAAATGAAAAATCTTTTAAACATGCTAAGTCGACTTAGAATGTCATAGAATGGAGGTATCGATATGATTTCGAATTTTCTTTATTCTATTATGGAATGCAATCTATGGTGGTGGTAACGCCATTTTTACTTGTTTTTTTTTCTGCTCGTATAAATTTTAAAATGTCCTTACCTTAAGTATCTCATACAATTTCGAATGAAAAGATAGATTTTTTAAACACTCACCTGAAAAAAAGAAAACAATATTTTAAAAAGTTTGTAAGTAAGAAATAAAAAATATATAAGTATATAATTCATGAAGATTTATGTATCTGAAAGAGCGGGGCTCTGGACATCTAAGTATGTAGTTTGATTTCAAGTATAGCTGAGCTGTCGCAAAAAAGAAATTAAATTAAATTAATTACCATATGTGAAATCCCAGATAATTCGGGTAAAAAGTATAAAAGTTATTATATGTAGACAGGTACCACTTTTTCCCTATGGGAAATGATGTTCCAATTTACCTAAGTCTATTGATCTCAGTATTCGTCAAATTGGGACTTATATCACTGACTTGATGATGTAAGGATAGATTTGTATCACTTACGGCCAATTCCACAATCTCCGGTTATCCTACAATTAGGGCTAACCTACAGTTATAGCTGTCAAATTGTATGAAATTTTTATTTTTAACTGTGAGTTACCTCTAATTGGGGGTTAATAGGGTAAAACGTACAAAATGATATTTCTAGATGTGGTATGCTGTCATATGACTACATCAGCGAAATCTATTACATACATAGCAGCCATTGACAATTTGAGTTATCTACTCCCTAGTATAGAACCAGTTGGGTTATATACTATTTAGCATAATATCAGTTGGGTTATCCACTCCTTAGTAGAGGACAATTTGGGTTATCTGCTACCTAGTAGGGGATCAGTTGGGTTATCTACTCCTTAGTAGAGGGCCAGTTGTCTTAACTACTGCTTAGTAGAAGGTTGGGCCCTTTAGTTCGACAATCTACTACTTAAATACCATTTGGGTTACTTCTTCGTAGACGACCATTCGGTTTATCTACTCCTTAGTAGAGGACCAGTTAAGTTATCTACACCTTAGTAGATGACCAGTTCGGTCATCTACTTGTTGGTAGGAAACCAGTTAGGTTATATACTCCTTTGTAGAGGACCTGTTTGATTAATTACTACTCATCACAATACCATTTGGGTCATCTAAATCTTAGTAGGGGGTAAGTTGGGGTATCCACTCTTCAGTTCGACCTGTTGGATCATCTAATTCTTACTGGGTGACTATTTGGATTATCTACTACTTACTAAATGTCATTTGGGTTGTCTACTCCTTAGTAGAGGAGAAGTTGTGTTACCTACTTCTTAGTAGGGGACCAGGTGTGTTATCTACTACTTAAAACAATACCACTTGTATTATCTACACCTTAGTAGAGAACCAGTTTGGTTAACTGCTACCCAGTTAAATACCATTTGGGTTATCCATTACTTATCAAAAGACCATTTGGGTTTTCTACTCCTAAATAGAGGGTCAACTGGGTTATCTACTCCTCACTGGAGAACCATCGTTATCGACTTTTTAGGTTTCAACCAGTTGCGTAATCTCCTCCTTAGTAGACGGTTAGTTGCGTTATCTTCTCCTTAGTAGAGGATCAGTTGTGTTATCCACACATTAGTAGAAGACTAGTTGAGTCATCTTCCCCGTGATGGACGACCAGTTGGGTTAACTACTTATTATTAGAAAACCAGTTGGGTTATCTACTCCATGATGGGCGACCAGTTGGGTTATCTACTCATTATTAGAATACCAGTTGGGTTATTTACTTCTGCATAGATGAGCAGTTGGGTTATCTAATTGTTATTAGAAGACCAATTAGTTTTTATACTACATAAAAAAATACCATTTGGGTTATCTACTGCTCAGTAGAGGACTAGTGGGGCTATCTATTAATTAGTTAAACAACAAATGGTTTATCTACTACTTTGTTAAATATTATTTGCTTTATCTACACCTTAGCAGACGACCCGTTGGTCGTCTGTTAGTAGAGGACCAGTTAGGTTATCTATTGCATGGGAAAATACCATTTATGTTATCTACGCCTTAGTAGAAGACCTGTTGGTTATCTACTATGTGATAGACGGCCAATTGGGCTGTCTACTTCTTAGTAGGCGACCATATGGGTTATGTACTACTTTGAAAAATACCATGTGAGTTATCTACTCCTTAGTAGACGACCATTTGGTTTATCTACTACTTAGTTAAATACCATTTGAGTTATCTACTCCTTAGTAGAGAGGAAGTTGGGTTATCTACGCGGTATTAAAATACCTCTTGGATTTTATCTACTATTTCTACCTTTCATACGACACAAAGTTAAAACTTTGTAAATATGAAGTAGTATAAACGGATAATATATGCCCGTGAAATAATGAGTGACAGGGGTCAGCGTAGCAGTGACCAGAATTCACTTTATATTTTTTATTGCCACATGGATAAAGAGGGATTTTAATTGCGATTATGTCGGGTAATTTTTTCCTCGAACAGTTCTAATGGTTGTAAAACGAATAATCTCTCTATCGCGATAGTCTTGAAGGAAAGAAAATAAAATATAATAAATTGCAATACTCGTACGTTCTTGGAAATCATAGAACCCGGCTTTGTGCTGCTCATATTTGTTAAATATTTTTCATTTTATTCTATTGATTTTGATTTTCAATTTTTTTTTTTAATTTTTGATTTTTTCATTTTGATCTTGGCGGGTATGTAAACAAGCAAAAATTGTCGCATTTGGGGCACGGAAAACCCGCACGCATACATTGAAAAGCCGATACACCCAAAACGAGTCACTGTTTGGTGCGGATTTTAGTCCAGAGGCATAATTGGGCCATTTTTCTTCGAAAATGAGCAAGGAGTAGCCGTTACAGTCAATGGCGATCGTTATCGGGCCATGTTGAACGAATTTTTGTTCACAAAAATTGAAGAGGAGGATATTGGCAACATTTGGTTTCAACAGGACGGCGCTACGTGCCACACAGCCGAAGCTACACTCGATGTTTTGCGCCCTGTTTTTGAAGATCGCATTTTCAGCCGCAGAGCTGATGTCGTTTGGCCACCTCGGAGCTGCGATTTGACACCGTTGAACTATTATTTGTGGGGTGCCCTCAAAGATAAGTGTTACGCCGACAATTGATGCTTTAAAGGACAATATTCGTGAAGCCATTGGTGAAATGCAGCTGCACACAATCGATAATGTGCTTAAAAATTGGACCGATCGTGTAGGCTACTGCATGGCCAGCCGAGGCAGCCATTTGAATGAAATTATTTTCCATTATTAACCGAAAGGATTGTACTTTCAAATTAAAAAATAAATTTGAGAAAATATTCAGTAGTTTTTTTATAGCATTTTCAAAAAAAAAAAGTTATTTGGCGGACCCTTTATATCTCATTATAAAAAATATATTCCAAGGCTTATATGCTTATACATAGCTTCTGTGATGTATGCAAAGCAAACAAATCTTTATTTCGATAACTTCATTCCAAAACATGATAAGTCGACTTAGCATGTTTTCAGGGGCATTTCGTTTTTAAATTCTAAATATTCCAAATTATAATCATTTAAAATTTGGTGTTTATGTCAACCCAATTAGAAGTTATTTATAAAACAGTACAGGTCGTTTAGTTTCCATTATAAAGGAATTTCATAGAAATTTAAAAATTTCATATAACTTTGATGGATTCTCCTGAAAAACGATTTTCATTTCTTTTATTATTTTTTTACTTTCAAGAATGTAGTATCCTTTTCATACTTATGGCGTGATATTAACATTTAAATAACTCCCATTCCTAGAGTTCAATTTTTTTAAATATTTATTTTCGGTTAATTAGTCTTTAGACTGGTATTTTAATTAGCATTTTCTAATGAAATTCAATATAGCTTCGTTTTGTTTTTCTATGTATTTAACCCTTTTTTTGCTGGGCTAAATGGTATTCATTTCTTTAAAAGCATTTCAATATATCCCTCTATTTTGTGTTGGTTTTGAAAACCAAACAAAAACATGTTTGGTTTGCTGTTATTTACAACGCCACTACACATCCTCTGCATAATCCATCCTGAACAGGACCATCCATCCCCATGCAAATCCTCAATACAACGAACACCTTCCATTTTTACAGCTGTCGCCTCCTGTTACGGCGTTCACTTTGTTACACCCTCTAAACCTGAATAGCTCTCGATGCCACCCTGATTGCCAGACTAGCTAGCTCTGCAATGGTGATTGTGTGTGTGTGTGTGCCTGAACGTGTTGTTTTTCCCAAAGCAAAAATTTTCAATTTTTTTCTATTTGATTTTGGTAACGTTCATATGTTTCGGGTTCTCTATTGTTGTTGTATTTCGGGCGTCAGGGCTTGCCGGTTTATGGCTCAGTCCTTGTTATCCTTGACGTCCGTATACGTGAAGGTGGCACGTCGTTGATGTTATCCATTGCTAGGTGAAATACTCATATATTTAATTTTTATAGTTTTGTTTCAGCTTTTCTCTTCTGTTCTGTTTTAAATGACTCATAATGGCTAATGTATGTCTGAGGACTAAATGACGGACAGACTGCGGCAGTGACTAGGACACCATGCGACGGACGGACGGACCGAGTGACAGCTGATATTTCCAGCTGAGGTGGCAAGTGGCTAGCTATCCCAAACAAAGTGACTAGTTTTCCCTTCGTTAAGCATAAAAACGATGGCCAATTGTAATGGCCTTCGTACGTGTTTGGGATTAGAAACAAAGTATGCAACTAAATGGCCATAATTTTTAATGTTTCCTTTTTGAGTGTATGAGCACAAACAGGAGGACCTCAGGATTCCTACATATATGTATATAGGTAGGGGTTGTTCATTTGTTGGAGAACCTAAAGGTGAAGTACCTTTTGAATTTGTGCTAATGCCATTATCGAAGTTTTGTGGATGACACATTCGATGGGTTCTCCATTGGTCGTTGTGAATATTCGTAATAATTATTCTAATTAATGGCACTTCAGATGGGACGAGCAGAGAGACATATGTCTTTCGTTGGTATTTTCTAAACGCACCACAACACAAGCTAGACGACCTTTTGATTAAGGAGTGGTGGCAGATCTAAGGGTCATTAATTTAAAGTCATTTGCAGACGTTATTTAGTCATAGAGAGGAGTAGATTAAATCGCCATAGAAATATAGTAAGGACTAATGGATTTTAGCCCAGGGAACAATATTAATTTTCATTATCTTTACGAAAATAAAATATGATATTCTTGGAAAATAAGTACAAATTTTGTTGTTGTGAAGAGGGAAAAGGTATCGTAGTAAAATGAAAGACATCTGTTTTAGAAAATTGGCCTAATAAATATCGTATATGCTAGGCAAAAAAGTTTGGTTGAAAATACTTTGCCTCACTTAACAGAGCCAAAACTGAGCATGTATTTTTCTATATCGAAAAATTCTTAGCTTCAGTAAGCTCAAATCGGATTTATTATAAAGACTGAAGCTTCTTTTCAGTAAGCAGAGATTAAGTTTTCTATACTGACAAATCTTCAGCCTTAAAGAAAAAGCATAGATTTTCTAACGGGTTTTCCAATAGGGATGATATGATTTTGAAGTGACGTTTCGGCCATTTGTAACATGTCATGATCTGTCATTTGTTTTTCATTGTATTCAGTAGTGTTTAAAATTTCATCATGGAGAGCTATACGCAAGGACTACATTTACAAATTATTCAGTTTTATTATCAAAATAATCGTTCTCCAGCTGCAACTTTTCCATTTAAAATCCAAAATAAAAACACTTTCCAGCCGACCTACGACCTTGACACCCATGAGCAATATTTTAGCTCACGTTAAGAGCTATCTTTTTGCCATTGACCTATTGTGGCTACGTGCCACACAGCAAATCAAACAATTGAATTGTTGCGAGAAAAGTTTGAAGATTCAATTATTTCAAGAAATTGTCATATTGAATAGCCTCCAAGAAGTTGTGATTTAACACCATTAGACTATTTCTTGTGGGGCTGTTGGAAGTCATTGGTCTTTCGAAATAAAACAGACTCTCTTCAAGCCTTACCAGTCCACATTGAAAGTGCCATTCATGACATACGACTTGATTTAGTGGAAAAAGTGCTCGAAAATTGGGTTTATCGAATTCGTTCTTGCATAAGAAGTCGTGGAGGCCATTTGAATGACGTTTTATTTATAACATAATTGTATCGATTGTACTTCACATTAAATACAAAACTTTTGAATTTCCTTAACAATAATGTGTTTTTTTCAAAGAAATCATATCAAATAGTCGACCTCAATAAACAGAGCCTATATTTACTATATCCAAAAACCTTATATTTAAAAATCTTGTTGGTCTTGTAGACTGAGACAAGATTTTCTATAACGAAAAATTGTTGACCTAAGTAACCTAAGCCTAGATTTTCTTTTTCAAAATAAATATGGGAATTTCACGACAAATCGACGGGTTAAAAAAAAGAAATTCCGTTTTGATTTTTTTATATTTTTTAGTATACCTGAAGAAACGCTTTGTGGAATTTTTTGAGAATTTTCCCATAACCCGATCAGAATTTATCGATATTTAAAAAATCTTTAAGAAATCACTATCCTTATCTGGTTTTTGGTCATAACTTCTTAAGTTATGGGCCCATTTGAAAAATCTTTTTTTATGTTGGAATTTTTCAGTACTTTTCGGGGAAAAATAATAAAAAAACGAATTAAGTTCTTTTTGTGCGACTTTTAAGTTTTGAAATTTAAATGTCATTATTTACATATATTGTTTGTACTCTCAAATTTTCGCGAATTTTTTATATTTTAAAGTTCTATTAATTCCCTAACATCTAAGCTTTGGATGGAAGAAGGCCTAAACTTTTTTTAAAATTTTTTAAAATTTAAAAAAAAATGTGCTGCAATCCACTTTTCTTATTGCTTGAAGGCTTCGGAATAGCTGTTCCACGTCCAAGAACAAAGTAAAGCAGACCCTTCAGGAAGTATTTCTTCAAAAACACCCGCCACCCCCGATGACCCCCTGACCCTTTTATGGCAATTCAAAATTTTTTTTTAATATATCGTATATATGTTCTTTCAAAAACCACAAAAAAAAATAAAAATTGGGAAAAATCAAAACCGAAATTTTTTGAACCTGTCGATTTGTCCTGGAATTCCTCATATTGAAAATCCTTTGCCTGAGTAAACTAAGCCTAGATTTTCTATATAGAAAATCATCGACGGCCTCAGTAAACTGAGCCTAGATTTTCTATATAGAAAATCATCTACGGCCTCGGTAAACTGAGCCTAGATTTTCTATATAGAAAATCATCGACGGCCTCAGTAAACTGAGCCTAGATTTTCTATATAGAAAATCATCGACGGCCTCAGTAAACTGAGCCTAGATTTTCTATATAGAAAATCATCGACGGCCTCAGTAAACTGAGCCTAGATTTTCTATATAGAAAATCATCGACGGCCTCAGTAAACTGAGCCTAGATTTTCTATATAGAAAATCATCGACGGCCTCAGTAAACTGAGCCGAGATTTTCTATATAGGAAATCATCGAAGGCCTCAGTAAACTGATCCTAGATTTTCTATATAGAAAATCATCTATGGCCTCAGTAAACTGAGCCTAGATTTTCTATGTAGAAAATCATCCACGGCCTCAGAATCTGAGCCAGATTTTCTATATAGAAAGTCTTCGACGGCCTCAGTAAACTGAGCCTAGATTTTCTATATAGAAAATCATCGACGGCCTCAGTAAACTGAGCCTAGATTTTCTATATAGAAAATCATCGACAGCCTCAGTTAACTGAGCCTAGATTTTCTATATGGAAAATCATCGACGGCCTCAGTAAACTGAGCCTAGATTTTCTTTATAGAAAAATCATCCACGGCCTCGGTAAACTGAGCCTAGATTTTCTATATAGAAAAATCATCCACGGCCTCGGTAAACTGTGTCAAGATTTTCTATATATAGAAAATCATCGATGGACTCAGTAAACTGAGCCTAGATTTTTTATATAGAAAATCATCGATGGCCTCAGTAAACTGAGCCTAGATTTTTTATATAGAAAATCATCGACGGCCTCAGTAAACTGAGCCTAGATTTGCTATATAGAAAATCATCGACGGCCTCAGTAAACTGAGCCTAGATTTTCTATATAGAAAATCATCGACGGCCTCAGTAAACTGAGCCTAGATTTCCTATATAGAAAATCATCGACGGCCTCAGTAAACTGAGCCTAGATTTTCTATATAGAAAATCATCGACGGCCTCAGTAAACTGAGCCTAGTTTTTCTATATAGAAAATCATCCACGGCCTCGGTAAAATGTGTCAAGATTTTCTATATAGAAAATCATCCACGGCCTCAGAACCTGAGCCCAGATTTTCTATATAGAAAAATCATCCACGGCCTCAGTAAACTGAGCCTAGATTTTCTATATATAGAAAATCATCCACGGCCTCAGTAAACTGAGCCTAGACATATTCTATATCAAAGAATCTTTGGCCTCAGTAAACTGAGCCTAGTTAATGCTTTAACTGCAGTGCATTATTCGTAAATGAATTTGGAAAAAATCAGCAAAGTTTTAAAAATCTTTCTTAAATAAAACCAGTAAGAAAAGGATTGACTATATGATACCCTACACCACTCTAGTAAGATTAGATAACACTTAAATTTCCATACGTACGTCTCTGCCTCTGTAGTCAAATCGGACGAAACATATATATGGGAGCTATATATAATCTGAACCGATTTGGTCCATAGATCAAGAAACTCTACCATGCTAAATTTCAAAAAAAAAAAAATTGACGTAAAATACAGATTATATAGGGATCAAATCGGAGCTATATCTAAATCTGAACTGGTTTTCGTTAAATTGAGCAATGTTGATCCATAGATAAATAAAACTCTACCGTGCTAAATTTAAAAACGATTGGGTGTAAAATACAGTTTCTATAGGATCAAATTTGGATGAAATATATATATGTGGGCTATATCAAAGTCTGAACAGATTTTCTTCAAATTCGGCAATGTTGATTCATAGATAAATAAAACCCTACAATACTAAATTTCAAAACAATTGGATGTAAACTATAGCGTCTATAGGTCAAGTGGTCTAAATCGGGCGAAACTTATACGAGGGCGGTTCGGAAGCTTCTTAGCCTATCAATGAAAGAGAATAGTTAGTTTTTCAGAAATATTTTTACTTTTCAATATAATCTCCTGAAACTTCAATACACTTAGTCCAACGCTTATCTAGCAATTCTATCCCTTGATTAAAATAGTTTTCCTCAAGGTCTTCAAAATAGTGGTATACAACTGTAATTGCATCTTCATTTGAGGTAAAACGCTTGCCAGCAAGGAATTTTTTTAGATTTGGGAACAGGTAAAAGTCACTGGGAGCTAAATCAGGAGAATAAGGTGGGTGGTCATGCAACTCGTACTTTAATTCGTTGATTTTAGCCATTGTTAAAACACTCTTGTGCGCTGGTGCGTTGTCTTGATGAAAAATTATTTTTTTGTGTTGTAAGCCAGGCCGTTTTTCTCGAATTTGTACATTTAATTGATCCAAAAGGTTGTAATAGTACTCTGAATTTATTGTTTTACCCTTTTGCAGATAGTCAATCAATAAAATACCTTTGAAGTCCCAAAAAACCGTTGCCATAACCTTACCAGCCGATTGAATTGTTTTTGCCTTCATTGGGGCACTTCCTCCAGCTTCAGTCCATTGTTTGGATTGTTCTTTTGTCTCTGGATGAAACGACGCTTAAAATCCATTTTATTTCGCTTAAAACGATCCAAACAAGCTTGAGAAATGTTCATTCTTATGCGTTTTTGGCCGACTGTTAACAAGTGCGGCACCCATCTTGCAGAAAGCTTTTTCATCTGTAGTTCTTCATGCAAAATTAAATGGACTCGATCATTTGAGATGCCCATGATATTAGCTATTTCACGCACTTTATTCGTCGATCATTTAACACCATATCATGCACTTTGGCTACATTTTCTGTTGTTGTTGCTGTTTTTGGACGTTCACTACGTGGTTCATCTTCAATGCTTGTACGACCACGTTTAAATTCAGCAACCAATTTTTTACTGTTGCATATGAATTTCTCTCTTTCATTATGAATTTCTTGTCCCGATAAACCTTTTTTATGTAAATATTTAATGACACCACGCATTTCTAATTTTTCCATTGTAAAAAAATCGCGGATGCGTCTTTTGTGAACACCTGTTTCTATATGAAGGAGTTGCCAGATCGAAACAAAATTTAACATGTGTTCATAGCAGAGATGGAAGTTTCCAAAACACTTAACTTTTTTCTGTTTATACCGCGCTTTTTGTGCTAGGCTAAGAAGTTTCCGAACCGCCCTCGTATATGGGAACTATATCTAAATCTGAACCGATTTTCTTCAAATTCAATAGGCTTCTTTCCAAATACAAAAGACTCTGAACTGAAAAATTTCAGCACGATCGGAGTGAAATGCACTCGATGGACAACTTTAGATGGACAGACGGACAGACAGGGTTAAATCGACCCAGCTAGTGATTCTGAGTCGATCGGTATACTTTAAGTTGGGTCTAGTTGGGTAGTATTTGTAGTTTGTGTTACAAACATCTGCCATGAAACAAACTTAAAATACCCTGCACCACAGTGTGGTGTAGGGTATAATAAATTTTTAGAAATTCATAAATTCAAACACATATTTGATTTGGGAAAATTAGTTCACAAATATACATATTTTGTTCTAATATATTAACATTACGATAGCTTCATTCTAAACTATGCTAAGTGCAGAAACGTTTGTTTTTCAGGAGAGGCGATCAAAGTTTGATGATTTTTATAAATTTGTGTGAAATTCCTTTGTAATGGAAATCGAATGACCTGTACTGTTTTGTGAATAACTTTTGATTCGGTTGACAGATAAATACCAACTTTTGACTGAACATAATTGGGAATATTTAGAAATTAAAAATACCATCTCCGTAAAACTTTGCTATGTTGACTTAGCATGTTCTAGAATGGAGTTATCGATGTGTGCTCCAAATAAATTTTATTGATTTTGATATAAAATGCATTTGCTCAAAAATATATAGTATTTAAAAATCGTTGTTTGAAATATATTTTATTCCAATTCAAACGTATTAAAAATTTCGATTTTTCCCAGTTTAGATATTTTATGAAGAAAAATCCTTGTCCTGAGCCGAGTGATCCACTGGCTTTAGTAAATCTGGATTAATTGCTATAGCGAAAACTCTTTCACATTAGCCTCAGTCAACACAAATTAGATTTTCTTTAATGAAATATCCTTGACCTCAGTGAACTGAGCCTATATTTTCGGGCTAAAAAATATTTTATTAATAATATTTTTCCACACAAAGACATAAATAGTTTGCTTCCCATTTCAAATATTACATCCATGTATCATAGACTGAAACAATTTGTTGTGAATTTTTAACAACTTCCTGTTATGGACATGACATAGTAAAAAGGCATACAGTTGTGATAGCGGAAATGAAGTTCAATCATCTGACATTATAGTCCCTTCTATAGATATAATGAATAGTCATGGTCTTATCAGTTAGACAACGGCAATCAAAATACTTTGAATTGCCCGAGAAGAAAACTTTGTCTCGAGAGTTGTGTCCTTTAATCATCCCTCTCCCCCACTCCATAAAGGACTTCTTCGTCGTCACCGCTTTTGATGGGTTCAACTAAACCGGAAGTAGGCTTAGTGTTTATGGCATGCCTCTGTTACTTCCTTATTAAAGAACTGACAGAGAACAACAACAGAGACGAAAAGAAGAAAACGATGAAAATTGCTATTCCATGGATATTTGTGCTCGCCATAAATTTCGCATTATTGACACCGCACATCAACGCCCCAGCAGCAACAACAACAACAGCGTCAGCGTCAACATCAGCATCAAAAACCTTAAGGACTTTAAAAACAACACCAAACATCAAGAGCATCAATTTGAACAATGTCATCATTATCATCGACATACCGTTCCATCCCTATTTTGAGTGTCAGTCAGCAACTGCGGCTGTGGCTGCGGCTGCGACATCGCTCCAACATTTCCCCAGATAACCACGAACGTACACTTCAACATCAACATCGACATCATGACAACGTCCCGCACAAATACACAGACAAAGACCAAAATTGAATATTCTGACAACAAAGCCCGGACGAGGATGAGGACGCGGAGGTGGAATGAAATCGAACGATGTCTGTGACATACGCAAATATTGCGTGGCATCATCAGGACCAAAATGAAACGACAGGGAAGGGAAACAGAATTATACCCGATATTATTCCGCCAACTGACAACACAGGGATATGTTTGCTTTTGCTTTGGCATTAGATTCTCCACTTGTTTAATAAAGGACAATTCCAGCAGCGGCAGTAGCAGCAAAAATAATTGGAATAACGTCAATGTTTGTGGCTTCAAAGGTGGTTCAGATTATATGGGATTGAGAAATTTTAACAAGAATTTTGTTTATATTAAAGATTTTCATAAGGCAGTAATACTACGTAGTACAAATATTAAGACTGTGATTTTGTAAGTAAGCATAACGAGTTTTTGATTTGCTGTGCTGTGAATCGAGACACAGTTTATAGAGTCTAGAGAATAAACGATATAGAAAATGTAGGCTCAGTTTAGTGAGGCCGTCGATGATTTTTCTATATAGAAAATCTAGGCACAGTTTATTAAGGCCGTCGATGATTTTCTATATAGAAAATCAAGGCTTAGTTTACTGAGACCGTCGATGATTTTCTATATAGAAAATCTAAGCTCAGTATACTGAGGTTTTCTATATAGATGATTATTTTCTATATAGAAAATCTAGGCTCAGTTTACTGAGGCCGATTTTCTTTATAGAGAATATATAAAACCTAGGCTAAGTTTACTGAGGCCATCGGTTTACTCTACTCGAGATTTTCAAACTTTTTGTTAAATCTGTTCTCTTATTTTCCGAATTTTCATTTATTCCTCTTATTATCCCCCTCACCTTAGAGAGGAGGGTATACGAGGTATATTTAGTTAATATATATATATGTTTAGTTAATTTTTGACAGCTGTTGTGCTTGGATGTGTTTTAACTTGTCTTCGATTTTTATCTATTTCAAAAATGGAACAAAGAATCTGCATCAAATTTTGTGTGAAAAACAAAATAAATTGCGCTGACGCATTCCAAATGTTGACTGTGGTATATGGTGAAGCTACCTTGGACCAAAGCCCGGTTTATGGGTGGTACAAAATGTTCTTAGAGAGCCGAGAAGATGCGAAGGACGAACAGCGTGCCGGACGCCCAAGTTCGGTCGAACGTAAAGGTTGTGCTCACAGTTTTCTTTGATTGCAGGGGCGTGGTGCATTGTGAGTTCTTGCCACAGGGTAGTACGGTCAATAAAGAATATTACCTGCAAGTTATGCGCAAATTGCGCGAAGCATTCCGCCAAAAACGCCCGGATTTGTGAAAGAACAAAAACTGGCTTTTGCACCATGATAACGCCCCTTCACACACATCGTTGCTTGTGCACGAATATTTGGCCAAAAGCAATGTTGGCCAAATGTAATGTTGCCGCAGTCACCGTATTTCCCCTGTGACTATTTTTTGTTCCCAAAACTGCAAAGGCCCATGAAAGGACGACGCTACGCCACGATTGAGGAGATAAAGACGGCATCGAATGAGGGGCTGAACAAGATCACAAAAAAATGATTATTTGAAGTGCTTCGAGGATTGGAAAAAAAAACGTTGGCAGAAGTGTATTATATCCGAGGGGAAAAAATAGATATTCATGAATAAATAAATACTTTTTGAATAAATACAAAATTTGAACATACCTCGTATAGCATTTGCTACGAACCAAAAGTGTAACACATAGAAGGAGTGACCTACGACCCTAAGTATGTTCGGCGGATATCCGTTTTGGGCCATTTTAAGTCAAATGAGCAATGTCCGTCCGTCTGTCTGTCTGTCTGCTGGCTGGTGCGCACGATAACTCTCGAATGGAGTAACCGATTGACTTCAAATTTGGTATATGGTAATATTTTCTTCTATCTCCGGCTAAGTTCGAAGATGGGCCATGTTGGTCCACTGCTTCTAGTAGCTCCCCCACAAAGGGTTATCATTTAGTGAAATATTGATTATTTAATAACTTCTATACTACTTATTTTAATCCTCTGAAATTCTACACATAGTACGAGTATTAGTTTATTAGTCACTATTACCTTGAGAAAAATGGACGAAGTTGCCACGCCCCGTTTTGGTACCTCCCACACAAATGGACAATTTTGTACCAAAAGTTAACAGCTTTTAACTTTAATACCAGTGCATACAAATACTTAAAATTGTGTACAGTGCAATGGCTTTATAGTACCTAGAGTCTAGAGAAAAGTGGCCGTAATTGGCACGCCCTTTTGGTACCTCCCACACAAATGGACATTTTACACCAAAAGTTAACAGCTTCTAATTTTAATAATAATACCAGTACACACTTTAAAGTTATTAAATGTAATTTAAATTGATAATAATTTAATTAAAACAAAAAAAAATTCTAATATTTTTTAGGGACTTACGGTGAGGGGATTCATACACGCTGAAAAAAAATCGCTTCTGTAGTATATTTATACCCTCACTTTAGTGTGACGAGGGTATATATCATTTGCTACGGAAAAAAGTGTAACACGTCGAAGGAGTGACCTAAGACCCCAAGTATGTTCGGAGGAAATCCGTTTTGAAGTCGAACGAGCAATGTCCGTCCGTCTGTCTGTCTGTCTGTCTGTCTGTCTGTCTGTCTGCTGGCTGGTGCGCACGATAACTCTCGAAAGGAGTAACCGATTGACCTCAAATTTGGTATGTGGTAATATTTTTTTCTATCTCCGGCTAAGTTCGAAGATGGGCCATATTGGTCCACTCCTTCTAGTACCTCCCCCACAAAGGGTTAAAATGTTGTGAAATATTGATTCTTTAATAACTGCTATACTACTTATTCGAATCTTTTGAAATTCCACACATAGTATTAGCTTATTAGTCGTTATCAACTCGAGAAAAATGGGCGAAGTCGCCACGTCCCTTTTGGTACCTCCCACACAAATGCACCATTTTGCACCAAATGTTAACAGCTTATAACATTAATAACAGTGTATAAAAATACTTGAAATTTTGTACAGTATTATGCTTTTATATTGGCTACAGTCCAGGGAAAAATGGGTGTTGTTGTCACGCCCCTTTTGGTACCTCCCACACAAATGCACCATTTTGCACCAAAAGTTAACAGCTTATAACATTAAAACCAGTGTATAAAAATACTTGAAATTTTGTACAGTGTAATGTTTTTATAGTGTCTATAGCCCTGTGAAAAATGGGTGTTATTGCCACGCCCCTCTTTGTACCTCCCACACAAAATGCCCAAATCATACCACAATTTAATGTCTCATAACGTTTATACCAATGCACATAAATGCTTCTAAGTCGTCACCGTGCAATGAATTTAAAGTATCTAATGTTCAGCAAAAAAAAGGTGTATTTGATAAACCCCTTCTGGTACCTCCACACAAATTGACAGAATAATTCGAGTAATATTCAATATTACATTACTCACAAAGTGAGGGTATACCTTAGTCGGTTTACCCGACTGAAACTTTCTTACTTGTTTTCTAAACATATTCTGCTGGAAATGTTCATATTATGGCTACACTCCAAATATATGATATTTGACACTCACAAATGTTTGTGAGGATGTTGTTCTACACAAAATTTTGTTTTCATCATAATATTTTTTTTTGGAAATAATATTTCCAGAACAATGAACAACGATTATTTATTTGCCTTAATTTAAAGGAAAGTTTTAATTTTTTTTAGAAATTTAAGGTTTAATTTTTTAGAAATTTTATATGTTTGAAAAATTATATTAAAGTGTAAATCGTATAATCTTGGGTAACGGCAAATAGCATTGATGGATTGAAAATTAGACTATTTATAAATTAAAACAAAAGAAAATGCTGCTTACGACATTTTTAGCTGTAAAGTATAACACAAAATCTAGGAAAAAATAAAATTAAAAATTGCCAAAGTCAACAAAGTCTTAAAATTGTTTTAAATATAATGTATTTGGATAAATTCTTAAACAATATCTATGTTTGATTGTAAACACGTATTTTATTTGTAACAGTAAGTTCGCAAATATATTTTGTTGTTATATATTAATATATGCGTTCCAAATAAAATTTCTTGATTTTCAAATAAAATATATTTGTTCAAAAATACATAATATTTAAAAATTTTGGTTCCAATTATATTTTCTTTGTATTAAATCATATCAAAAATGGTGATTTTCCTCCGTGTAAGTCGGTTTACCCGACTGAACTTTCTTACTTGTTTTTTTTTTTTTTTGTTTGTCATATATCAGTCACAGAACCAATCTTTCGGTTGTATTTTCCAAAAAAACATTTAATTAATCCAAATTTGGGAAATGATTGGGATAACCAAAAATCGATAATTTATTAATATTTTTTCTGTTGTAGTAACCAATTATTCGTTGCAATAATAATCTTTGGTCTATTGATACACTTTCTGTTGTCAAGAATAACACATTCGTTGTCACAACCAAAAATCGATCATATGGTACTATAATGAAAGTTTAAAAGTGGTTACCACAATCTTAAATTGATTGATACAACCATCGATTTAGTTGCAAGCATTTTCATTTGATCGTATCCATGTTATTATTGTTGTTTCAACTATTTATATATAAATACAACCGACACGCGGTGTAGGCAATATACTTTTTGTTTCTAGTACTAATTTTTTTTTGTTAAAATCGAATTCCAACCCATTTTTTACTGGGTGTAGGAAATGTATACACCATATTTCTTACGATTTTAATTATATTTGTTTAACTTGATTTTAAATCTGTTCTCTTATTTTCCAAATCTTCCTTTGGTTCCTCTTACTTTTGATTCATTTTGCGAACAAAGAACAATTCAAATCGCGTCTTTATGCTGTGACAACAACAGCCATATCCTTTTTATTTTTCCAATTTCAACCCAATGTCTGAGTCATAGGAACTTTGAGGTTTCCTTTCGCTTTTTTTTTTGTTTCGCTAAATCCTTGTTCTATTTTCCCCCAAAAATATAGAGACTCTCCCAAAAAAAAAAATTGTATAACTGAGTAGCGAAATGTTTTGTCCAGTTTTCATGTTAAGTTCATAGTATTTGAACTGGTCTGAACATGGTTGAGTTGCATCCGGTCTGTGTGTATTCGTGCGAAATGTAAGAAAAACTCCAACAAACCCAAAGGGGAGCAGGAAAAAAATCAATAATTTTCAAACTTGAAAGGGAATATAGCAGTGGCAGTGGCACCACAACACAACCACCCACCTGCACACATATACACCCAGACAAACACACACTGTCATACAGACACTCATAAATGTACAAAGGAATAGAGGAAGTTCAAGTGAAGTTAGAAAACGGCCATATTGAATTAAAAATTTCGTGTTCTTCCTTTGCAATCCTTGTACATTCATTTATCAAGGTAACACCGGCTGTGCCGTTTGTGTTGTTTCCTGCGTGTGAATGTGCTGGTGGTGGTGTATGCATGTATGTATATGTGGGGGTCTTTCAATATCCTGTTTTGTGTGTGCGTGTGTTTGCCTGGATAATATTTATTTTAACAATGCGCTCGCCGCTGCCTGCAGTTGTGTTATGTGCTATGCTCACCCAACAACAAATTGGGGGGGGGATACAAATACCCAGCATATATTATTTGCACGTTCCCAGAATTCCGATTTCCTTTGGTTTCCCCCTGTGTGTTTGAATGAACTTCCCCTTTTGGAGAATGGAATGTATATGTATGTATGTATACTCGTACATGGAAGGCTGTAACTAGCTATGCTGGGAACGCAAAGAAATTTTGTACATTTCGTTTTGCTGAAGTGAAAGAATTGGCGAAATATTACACCGAAATACAAGCGCCAAAAATCACACATACACGAACAAATAGTCCTATACCAGGGAATAGAATTGCATTAAAAGTAAATTATTGTTTGTCAATGTATGGGTGGCGGTCTGGTCTTGCTGTGTGTCTGTGTATATTGTTGCTTTAGCCTTTTATCTGGCTTTGAGCTCAACCCCCTTCCCCCTTTCTCAGGTTTACCCAAGCAACTGGGGGCGTCTGGGGACGTTCCACCATAAAACTCTAGGGATTAACATAAGAGAAACGAAAGTGAGTGTCAAAGGACTTTCGTTTGTTGCACACAGACATAGTCGCAGCCGCACATACACACACACACAATGCACCAGGACCCTTTAGTTGGCATTCAGACAGCCGTCGCCCCACACATGTCGGCAAATTGCCAAATTATTTATTTTTGGGGGAAGTTAACATTTTTGACGGGGTGGTTGAAAGACATACGTGTACTCGTATATCTGCAACATATTTATTTGTATGTATAGGTTTTCTATTGCATTCGTGGTAGTATCGTATTGCGAAAAGGGTTTGTTTAGAAACGGTGGGGAAATACTTATATATGTATCTGTGGGGGGGGCATATTTAAAAAATGTTTTAAATTTTTGGAAAAACAGAAAAAGAGAATAGAGAAGTGCAAAATTTCACACAAGTCGACAGAAGTATGTGGTATTTAGAATATAAGTATGAACTTATTTGGGTAATTTTTGTTGTGATGGATTCTTGTCGAAATATAATCAAAGTGCAAAGTTTCAACTGACTTTCTTAGAAAATGAGGAGGAGCATAAATAAGCATTTAAAACATTAACTGACATGGCTCATTACACCCTCCACCATAGGATGGGGGGTATATTCATTTTGTCACTCCGTTTGTAACACGTCTAAATATTGATCTGAGACCCCATAATGTATATATATTCTTAATCGTCGTAAATATCTAAGACGATATAGCCATGTCCCTCTGTCCGTCCGTCCGTCATTCCGTTTGTTGTAATCACGCTACAGTCCGTAATAATAAAGCTAGGTTGATAAAATTTGGTATAAATATTTCTTATACATAGTTGCAGGTTGTTTGGGATTGGGCGATATCGGTCCATATTTAGATATAGCTCCCATACATAGCATCTAACTTGCTGGGATTCCTACTGTTCTTTTGTGTTTTTCGGTGTTATTTTCTATAGGTTTGAGTTATTTTGTGAGGTCACATGCTATCCATGGTGGAGGGTATATAAGATTCGGCATGGCCGAACTTAACGCTTTTACTTGTTTTCAATTCATATCGACCAGCCAGTTTTTATAAGATAGTATTAATGACACGAAATTTCAACGAGACCGGTTAAGGAGGGTGTTGAATTTTGACTTTTTGATCAACCTACACCTCCCTAACAATGCGAAAATGGGCATTGCGATAAGAATTTGGAAGTGTTTTCATACATGTAATAAGATAACTAACTCTCTCTGGCAAATTTCGTACTGATCGGATATAAAATACAGTTTCTACAGCGCTTACATGTCAAATCGGGTGTAACAAATATATGAGGACTATATCTAAATCTGAACCCATTTTCCCCGAATTTGGCAGTGTTTATTCATGTAATAAGACAACTCTATCTGCCAAAGTTCGTACTGATCGGATATAAAACACGATTTCTACAGCGCTTACATGTCAAATCAGGTGAAACATATATATGGGGTAGGCCGGGTCGAGTTGTGGGGAGGCAAAAAAAGTCGCCATTGCTCAGTGAAAATCGTATTCTAGGGATCAAAATAAGAGACTTTGCCGAAGGAACCATACCTCTAAAACGAATTCTGATGTCCCGGAATTTGGGTCGAACTTTTGGGTAGGGGCAAATTTTGAAAAATCCCACTTTGACCCATTTAGAGTGCTCCAATCGACCGACCCACCCATGCCAGTGGCACACCCCCTGGAACCCCCTGGGGGTTCCATACATTTGGACTCGAGTGGAGCACTCTAAATGGGTCAAAGTGGGATTTTTTTCCGGGACATCAGAATTCGTTTTAGAGGTATGGTTCCTTCGGCAAAGTTTCTTATTTTGATCCCCAGAATACGATTTTCACTGTGCAATGGGAGATTTTTAAATCGACCCGCCTTAAATTTGGGGTATATCTACATCTGAACCAATTTTGACCAATTTCAATAGGGATCGTCCTTGGGCCAAAAAAGAGAACTGTGCTAAATTTCATCACAATCGGACCATGGTTAAATCGACTCAGGAAGTGATTCCAAGTCGATCGGTATACTAAACGATGGGTATATCTCTTCTCCTTCTGGGTGTAACAAACAAATGCACAAACTCATAATACCCTGGATTACAGTGTGGTGTAGGGTATAAAAAAACAAGAAAGAAAGTTCAGTCGGGTAAACCGACTTATAAATGCCCTCACCTTGAGTCCCAAAAAAAAATATTAGTAAATTTATTTATTATTTTGTTTTAATTAAATTATTATCAATGTAAATTTAATAACTTTAAAATATGTACTGGTATTAAAGTTAAAAGCTGGTAACTTTTGGTAAAAAAAAGGTCCATTTGTGTGGGAGGTACCAAAAGGTGTGTGCCAATAACGCCCATTTTTCTCTGGACTCTAGGTACTATAAAAGCATTACATTGTACGAAATTTTAAGTACTTTTATGCACTGGTATTAAAGGTATAAGCTGGTACATTACGCCCAACACCTACTGAATGGTTGCCAAAGCTCTGTAATATCGCTCCACCACAGCTAAGAAGGAAACAACACTACGAGAATACAATAAAATTCTTAGCAATGATCATATTTCGCTAATAACTGATTTAAATAATCCCCCACGACAACGACTTATATCAAGAAACGCACCCATGAAGCTAGCCAAAATGTTAAAAGATGAAAATTTTGAGATTGACATGGTTTGGGAAAATGACTGGTCCAACTCAGGAAGGTCCAGTCCGCTCTTTAATGGACATAGCAGTAACAACGACCTGCAACTTTCACGGAAAGCTTGGTGTAACCTCAACAGACTCAGAACTGGCACTGGCAGAACCCAAAATACCCTATACACATGGGGTCTTGTAAATGACCCTATTTGCACATGCGGGGCCCCTCGACAAACCATCGATCACATCCTTACAGAGTGTCCTACCCTAGGATATGAAGGCCAAATAAGCGACATCATAAATTTAACACCAGACGCTGTATCGTGGCTAGAATCGCTGGATCTTTGATGAGTTATCTAACTTGGTACACATTTTATATATGCTATTCTTTCGATTGTAATGATTTTCCATACGCTAAATAAATAAAAATACTGTACAAAATTTCACGTTATAAGCTATTAACTTTTGGTTCAAAATTGTCCATTTGTGTGGGAGGTACCAAAACGGGCGTGGCAACTTCGCCCATTTTTCTCGAAGTAACAGTGACTAATAAACTAATACTATGTGTAGAATTTCAGAGGATTCAAATAAATAGTATAGATGTTAATAAATAATCAATATTTCACTAAATGTTAACCCTTTGTGGGGGAGGTACTAGAAGGAGGAGACCAATATGGCCCCTTATCGAACCGGAGATAGAAGAAAATATTTCCACATAATAAATTTGAAGTCAATCGGTTACTCCTTTTGAGAGTTATCGTGCGCACCAGCCAGCATACAGACAGACAGACGGACGGACGGACATTACTCATTTGACTTAAAATGAAAGTAAAGAAAGTAAATGTAAAGCTTGAAAAGAGTCTGGTATATTTTGAATGACTTCAAATAACCCCACAAGAAATAGTCTAGTCAACTTCTTGGAGGCCAATATCACAATTTCTTGAAATAATCGAATCTCCAAACTTTTCTCGCAAGAATTCAATTGTTTCATTCGATGTGTGGCACGTAGCCACAATCGGTCTATGGCAAAAATATAGCTCTTAACGATAGCTAAAATATTGCTAATGGGTGTCAAGGTCGTAGGTCGACTGGAAAGTGTTTATTTTGGATTTTAAAACAAGTAAGAAAGTGTCAGTCGGGTAAACCGACTAAGGTATACCCTCACTTTGTGAGTAATGTAATATATAATATTACACTAATAAATCTGTCAATTTGTGTGGGAGGTACCGGAAGGGGTTTCTCCAAATACACCTATTTTTCGGTAAATACATTGCATTGTGCCGAACTATAAGCGTTTATGTGCACTGGTATATTAATTTTACGAGCTGGGAGGGAGGTACCAAAAGGGGCTGTACAATAACGCCCATTTTTCACCGGACTATAGGCGCTACAAAAACATTATACTGTAGAAAATTTCAAGCATTTTTATGCACTTGTATTAAAGTTATAAGCAGTTAAATTTTGATGCAAAATGGTCCATTTGTGTGGGAGGTACCAAAAGGGGCATGCCAACTTCACCCATTTGTCTCGAGGTAATAGCGACTAATATACTTATATTATGTGTAGAATTTCAGAAGATTCGAATAAGTAATACAGAAGTTATTAAAGAATCAATATTTCACTAAATGTTAACCCTTTGTGTGGGAGGTACCAGAAGGAGTAGACCAATATGGCCCTTCTTCGAACTCATCCGGAGATAGATAAAAATATTACAGCATACCAAATTTGAAGTCAATCGGTTACTCCTTTCGAGAGTTATCGTGCGCACCAGCCAGCAGACAGACAGACAGACGGACGGACATTGCTCATTCGACTTAAAATTACCCAAACTAATATCCGCCGAACATACTTGGGGTCTTAGGTCACTCCTTTGATGATACCCTCGTATCACTAAAGTGAGGGTATAAAAATGGAGTTAGCGCACGAAAAGTTGCAATTGGAGAACGATTATTTTGATAATAAAATTGAATACTTTGCAAACGTTGTTCTCTCCATGATGAAATTGTAAACACTACTGAATACAATGAAAAACAAAATCATATCAACCCTATTGGAAACCCCGTTGTATACTTAGACTCGGGATTCATGTCTAATTTTGAGAAGAAGAACCGTGAGTATTGCTCAGCAGCTGTTGGAAGTCTTCAATGTCAGAATTTAAGAAACCAGAAGAGCCAAGACCGAAAGAACACTGCAAGCTTAATCGAATGTCCATGGGTTTTGGTCATCGTTTTTTTCATTTACGGTGCCGTATTGTATTAGCTGATCTTTCCAAAAAGTATAAGGGATATTACCTTGAAGTTATGCGCCATTTCAAGAATCAATACAAAAAGTATGTACGGAATTGACCAAACACAACAGCCCCCATATTTATCGGATTTGGACTTCTGGGACCTTATTCTGACCTTTACACTGAGAAGACCGATGAAAGAAGCATTACATGCGTCTGTGAAACTGTTAAGGAAAATTGTCCACAAAGTTTTAGTCCGTAATTGATCTTATTCTTTAACAGTTTAACAAAAAGTATACAATGGGCCAATATTGTCTGTTCATTTGTACAAAAACCCTATTTTTCTGAGGGAGAGAGTATAGTTGTGCCGATTGCAACGACTGAAAAGATTTTGCCATCAGCAAAATATACCGTTTTTACTTACATTTTTTCTCCAATAACCCATTGTAATATTCTATATGTAAAAAGTCGATTCTACACAAAATTCACTCAATTCGTCATGACTCAGTTTCAACATCAAAGGTAAATTTGCACAATAAATTCTATTGCCTCAGCTGCTTGCAGGGAAAAAAATATATTCTTATTTTATTGCCTTCTTTGCATGCATTTCCTATTCGTCCACAACATCCGTTTCCGGCCATCTCCGCACAATTTAATAAAAATAAACTTATTTATTTGTTATGTTTTTCCATTTTCCTATGGAATCCGTTTGTCGTTTTATGTTTGAACAGTTGTGTTGGGCGGTTTTTTGTTTGCATTTTTTGTTGTTTGCATTTCAAATTATGCCATTGCATTGTCCATTTATAATTAGTTTTTGTCCATACGCTAAACTTTGTGGACGCCACTTGTGGTGCCTCGTGTACCGAACCACTATACAACCCAGGACCAAGCGACCAGGCAACCGCCATCCATCCATCCACCCATCCATTGTTCAATGTAAATCCTTCCCGAGGCAACAGTTTGACTCAGACAAAACCTGCGAGGACACTAACGTACGAACATCACAACAGTGTGCCAACGGTAGTTGCTGCTCGTCTGTCCTCAGAATGTTTGTGTGGGCCTGGCTTTGAAAGATTGGGGGGACAGGACGATTGGTTTGGTTAGCTAGACAAATATTGCATTGCCAGTCCAGAGTCCATCGTCTCGGCCATATGGCGCCTTGTTTCCATTTGGAGCTAGCTGTCTGTCTTCTGTTCATGTCATTCCTGATGGCGCACTCACTATCCTATCCTATTTCGTGGTTGTGTTTGTAGTTGTAGTGAAATTGACTTTGTTAGCCTGCCTCTGCGCCTCTCTCTCTCTCTTGTTTGTTATAATAAAGGGGCAGAAAAAAAGGATAACAAAATATGACTTATTAAATATTCATTACAAGTCAAGAATTAACTGAAATGTAATTTTGAAAAACTATTCAATGGATGTTTGTAATTTAGTGTCTTTATTAAAATCACATTACGCAGGACAACCGGCAGCGGCAATAGATCCGCAAGACTTTATTATGCCATAGAACATTACAACAGTAAAAGGAAAGCCTTGTGGCCTATAAGTCAGAATGGCATTTACCAAGTTGGCAGATAGATTATGTTTATTAGAAAGGAGGCGAAAGCAAACGTTTGAACACGTTGTACATAACGAACAAAATTATACAAAATAAATAAGGAAATGGCTTAATTTGTATTACATATTTAAATTTTAAAGCCCTACGATAAATAGGACCGGAACAATACCAAACGAGTGCTGGGACCATTAACTTCTGCCGATTATCACTTTTATATGAAAACAAATGTCTTTGTCATTGGAGCTCATGAATTACCAAATACTGATCTAAAAGAACTCCATTACATTATCTGACCCAAGGATTACTAGTTAATCGTTGAACTTCGAAAACTGTTTCCAACTGGTCATGTAATAAGGTGTAGATAACCCCCTGGCCTCCAACAGGCCGTTTACTTATGAGTAGATAATCCAATTTTTCGTCAACTGAGGATTAGATGATCCAACTAGACTTCTACTTCGACTTAGATAACACAAGTAACCCTCTACTGTGGTAGAAATAACCCAACTTGTGGTCAATTAAGGTGTAGATTACCCAATTTTTCGTCTACTAACGAGTAGATGTGAGTGCGGTCTAAATTAGACGGCTTAACAAAGGAAACACAACAAATTTGAGAATTTTTTTTCTCAACCTAATCTTCTTTTATCTCGATACACTTTTCCGGTGATTTTCAAAAACTAAACAACGTGGCACCGTAATACTTCAAACATATGTTTTAGAAGGTTGCCACTTTTCACGAAAGTAATCAAACTACTACAGCCACCTTTATGTCAGGTCGGCTAAATTTGGGACCGTCTTCGTTACCCAACTTGTCGCGTGATTTTAAGGGAGGGTCGCATTACCCCGAGAGAGGATCGCACCACAACATTGACATCCGATTACAAGCAGGGATGGAAAATTATTTTTTTGGAAAGTACTAAACTACTACTTTTTAAGCTCATGTGGTACTAATTAAATAAATTTAAGAACATAAATCTCAAAGTATGAAATTGTTTTTTTTTTCGTGAAAATGTTTAAGGTATCATTTGATATATATACAATTTCTAAACAATAGATAGATCAAATAAAAGAGTACTGAAACGGTCGTGAGGACACGTTGGTACTTGTGAAACTGAAAAGGTACTGAAAAAAGTAATAAAGTACAAATTATTTCCATCCCTGCTTTTTGTACGACTTTGTCTGTTGCGAAAACGAGTTTACGTGCGATTTTGAAAAAATGGGGTCACGATCAAATGCAAATTCTCACTTAAAAGTCACGTGACAGATCGTTTAGATGTAAACCGGCCCTTAGATTACTCTACTTAAAGTTACGTTACGTTACCTAACGTTACGTTACCTTGCCTTACTGTTCGTTACGTTACGTTAGATTAGGTTAGTTTAGGTTAAAGTGGCTTCGTACATAAAAATTTGATTTTTTAACGATCAACGACTTGCTTGATGCAACAAAGAGATTCTGTTATAGCCCTGAGATAGTCCATTGCGATACCATAGGGACAGAACCAATCCGATTTAATAAGAAGCTGAAGTGTTGACCGATGCTAACAGATCACCACAGAAATGTGAGCCTAGATTAGCCTGCATCCTTCTGTATAGAGAGGGCATAGACACTGGTGTTCTATATATTCCCCAGCTTCTTCGTTACCGCAGGATCTGCAAAAGCCACTTTTTCAGACGTTAAGTCATTCTGTCCAATAAGATAGTGACTATTGTTATATACACCTTGGGTCACACGTCCTGGCTTGACAGCAATACTAGGGTGTTGGGATATGACAGCTTGGAATATAAGTACACAGTATCTGACTGGTGGCCATTGGCCGTTTGTTGCCATATGGGTAATATCTTTCATGCAGAGCTTGCATGTTTCCAGAGCCTGGTCCACATATATTCCAGTTCCCCTGGAGCATGTTAGGTAGTTCGTAGCCTATATAGCTCATCTGCACTACAGTTTTCGGGTAGGTATCTGTGCCCCGGCACCCCTGTCAGAGCGATTTTGATCTGCCCAGCCGACGACTTAAAGATCTGCAGCAGTTAAGGGTTGTTTTATCACTATGAAAAGCAGAAGTCTTGGCTTTAATAACAGTCTGGATATAAAAAAAATATATTTATTCCAAAGTTTGTCCGGAGCGTAGAAGACACTATTGTCAGGCAGCTTATCATATATAGATCCTAGATCTTCGAGAAGATCGAGAAGATCCCAATTAGAGTGATCCAAAAACCGGTTTTTTTTTGAAAAAATAAAAACCCGGTGGCGGGTTTATTTAAATGTTAAAATTTTCTGACTAACATAAATGTATGAACATTGCAGTTTGAATAACATTTTCATTTTAATAACAAGAAACTTAACACAAAAATAATATACATATGGAGAATTTCATGTCAAGTGAGTCAGTTTTTTAAAGCGATGTCTTCTGATATGGATGAAACTTGCACCAAGTTTAGTCCTGTTTTTATAGTAGTTATGATATACAATTTCAACGAGATAAAGGACTGTCCAAGCTGGATGGTGTTGAATATTGACATTTTGGTCAAACGGTCCTCTTTCTCATCCTAATAATTAATTTGTAGATATTGCTTCTTACCGCTCCTAGAGACAATTCAAAAGTGAAATTGCAGTTTAGAGCCAAGAAAAAAGAGACAGAGATTTTTGGGAATTCAGCAGAATTCCAGGGGAACATACAGAGAAGATGGCAGCCCTTTATTCATTCGAGCCAAAGCTTTTGCCTCCATGGCAGGGAATGGATGAAGGGTTGCCATCTGGAAGAAAATGAGTAATGCAGAGGGGCAGTTCAGTGTGTGTATCAATTCAATTCAGTTAATTCAAAATTCGTTACAAACTAAGGAAGATAATACTACGTAATTCATTAAATTCATTGATCTTAAAACTAATTGTTGAAACGGAGTTCAACAAGGATTTTCGTCCACCAACATTGACTCCTTATAACATTAT
Organism: Eudasyphora cyanicolor; assembly: GCA_963930755.1. NCBI lineage: Eukaryota > Metazoa > Arthropoda > Insecta > Diptera > Muscidae > Eudasyphora > Eudasyphora cyanicolor. The sequence continues at coordinate 167,859,987 of OZ005738.1, read as the reverse complement.
GGGTCTGACAACCCTGGTATAAATCCAGTTTACAACAGGAGGCGTAAGACACAACGTTCTGTCATATGGATTGTTTACATGCATATAGCGCTACTGTGGCTTTGCTTGCCCAACATTTTTGATAGTTTCCTGTCTAACAAACAAGAATAAATTTGGTCCCGACAGTAAAATGACTTTCGGTGCTGCTTAAGGACATTTGTTATACAGCTATTAGTTTATATCCTGACAAATAATAACAACTTCAGTTTTCCATTGGTATTATCAGCCGGCCTCCCAATAGTTCTTAAGGTTGTCTAGGCTCTCAATAGAAGGAAGAATCCGCGTAGCAATTGTAGTAATGTAACTTACATTACATTTTTCTCCACAATTTTGCAGCATATATCTCTCATTTGAAACAAATTCTTTAAGATATAATTTTAAATTGTTTTCCCGGTGATTTCTCACATATACAACAGCTGCTACCGTTGTCAAGGCTCACAATAGAAACAGTAACCCTCGTGGTAGACATTCTAATGTACCTTCCATTACATTTATCTGCATACTTGTATATCTCTCATTTCATATGATTTCTTTAAAGTGACTTTTCAAATTGTTTTCCCGTTGATTTCTTTTAAAAATTAATTGTATTCCTCTGTAACCCCCTTTTTTATCCCCTGCAAAAAGGAAAAACCAATGACACTTCATGATTTCCCTCCGGTTGTCACTCACGGTAAATCACATCTAAAGCTATGTCTCGACTCGACCCAACTCGAAGCAGTGGTGTTACGTTTTCCTTGCGGTGTCATTTCATATCCTTTGTGTATTTAAAATTATTGCGGAAATTAAAGAGAAAAACACCAACAAATTGTACTTTAGATTAAGAGTGAAACAAGCGGTAATTTTTTGCCATTCACTGCTTCTGATTGTAGCAGTTGGTGGTGGTGGTGTCCTTTGTTGGTGGTTCCCTACCACACTTCGAATTCCTGCACAGACATTAACAACAAGGGAAGTGTGACTACTTCCCTCCCACACGCACACACACTAAACAAACTGTTCATGTGAGTTTCCCTACAAATAATAAACAAACGAGAACGACATCGTCAACGTCAACGACTATAACTACGACAATATTTTTTGTGGTCCCGGTCTGAAGAAGGTTATATCCTTATGAACATGTTATGCTTTATGAATGTTCGTTCGTTCATTCATCCTTATCCTTTCGCACTGCAGAGTCGCGACTCAGTCATTTTCATAGTCAAAACATTATGAAAAGCAAAAGCAAAAGATGGAATGAAATCACAAGTTCATTCTCATACTGAGCAGCCATGTGGGATGTACATACATATACCGTACATAACTATGGTAGCTATGCTTCTTCTGCAATAAAATTACTATAGCTTAAGAAGTATGAGTGTGAGGTATCATTGAGGCATATACTATAATATATATATTAGGCCGGGTCGATTTGTGGGGAGGCAAAAAAAGTCGCAATTGCTCAGTGAAAATCGTATTCTACGGGGGTTCTGTGGGTTCCATACATTTTGACTCGATTGGAGCACTCTAAATGGGTCAAAGTGGGATTTTTCCGGGACATCAGAATTCGTTTTAGAGGTATGGTTCCTTCGGCAAAGTTTCTTATTTTGATCCCTAGAATACGATTTTCACTGAGCACTTCACTGAGTGGGGGTCGGTCATACATTTGGACTCGATTGGAGCACTCTAAATGGGTCAAAGTGGGATTTTTTCCGGGACATCAGAATTCGTTTTAGAGGTATGGTTCCTTCGGCAAAGTTTCTTATTTTGATCCCTAGAATACGATTTTCACTGAGCAATGGGCGATTTTTAAATCGACCCGCCCTAATATATATATAATACACCTGTGTGTTTATAACGTATTCACACATATTCTTGCATGCAACTTCCATGTTAAGGTTAAACTTATGCCATCTCAAGTTGTGCTGGGAGTGAGTGAGTGGGCGAGAGTACATTAATGAACGGTGAGTAACTTCATAAGAGCCTAGTAGAAGAAGAAGCACATTATTTCTTTGCAAACCAAAGGGATCCGAAGAAGGATTGGGACTAAAATGAACAGACTGCATTTACCGTCTGAAGCGATAGCATTGAATGGTAACTTCATATGAGTTCATAGTGGAACTGTGGACGAAATTGGAATAAATGTTCTCTTTAAGCAGATAAAAAACACAATACTACATGTTCGAGGTCATCGAAAGTTGACTCCGACTTCAGTTTCTGAAAGTGATTGGCGAAAGTAACAAAATGCCATTTGTGTTTTTCTGGTTTAGCTCAAATTCGGATTTTTATCGTATTGTGAATATTTTGGCTGAAACTTGATTTTGAGCATTTTTTTTTTTTTTTTGAGAAAATGAAATTTTTTCTAATGGCTATAGGGTGATTCCATGTAAACTGACCCCATCACACATAAAAAAATGAATCAGATTTTTGCCAAAAAAAAAATATACCATAACGGACATGACGAACAATTGAATTTTAGAAATTCGTGAAGAGTTGATGAAATTTAGGAATAGTTTTTTTCCTAGCAATGAGTTTTCTATAGGTTATTATAAAATTGTTGGATGCACTAATTTTACTGTTGAACTGACATGAGTTATTTTTCGACATATTATTTATTTTCTGACATTTTTCTTTTGACTACAAGAAAGTACGCATCCTTAAGTGTAGTTTAGTAACTTTTGGAAAATATTCAGTGCCCGCAAACTGTTTTGTTTCTTGGACTGTTTTATTTGTCACACCCGCTACAGAAAATGTACAAAAAGTAAAATTTAATACATTTTATGTAGATATGCATATATCATCTTTTGCGTAAGTTAGGTCAAGGTTATATAGTATAAAGTGAATCAAAATGTTTCAGTATCATTGCAATATTTACGGCAGAATTTGCATTCTAATATTTGTCACACCCGTTACGCCAAGACCGTAAACAATTTGTAATCGATTAAAAAATATTGTATATTTAATAATTTTATGTCAAGTATGAAATTATATAATAGAAAGCAAAAATTTCGGTATAAATTGAAAAAATAAATAGATAGTATAGGGGCAATCATTAAGAGAAGGATGTGTGCGGCAGTGAATGTCCATTAGGCCATTTTAAATCAGCCCATTCAATGATACAAGGTTTTGATTGGTTCTGGAATAAAAGGCATAAGAATACTTATCAAATGGAGTTAAAAAATATCAATATATTTTTTCAAAATAGGTGGAAAACTAAAAAAATCAAGAATAACCGACCTAAACATTATTTTGAGAAGATTTCTGCTTATAATATTCTAGCAGGCCACACAGCGTATTCTAATTCAGAAACTAATTCTTTGTAGAAAATGAAAAAATAGTATTGTCATAAACATTGATACAAAAGAGAAAGGTTTAAGATGTCAAAACTTGTTTTAGGCAACGAATTTTGTATTTGTAAGTTTTTACTCTATGTGATAAAGAAAGTCGGCAATATGAATATGATTTAGTGAATAAAACGACTTCGATTTTGTTTTTCGCAAAAAAGAAACTAGTTTAATAGATGCATGTTGGCTAATAAATCCTGGACAATATTTCGTTCTACTTATTACTCCTCCAGATTGAGACTATGTCACACCCGTTACATTGGCTTGTCACACCCGTTACATATTAAAATATTTACTGCAAATGGAATAATAATTTAAATTATTTGGAATGAAGTCTACAATATATACTATACTCTAGAGATACCAACATTTTTGTTGGCAGTACATAGAAAAATTTTACAGTATGCAATAAAGAAAGCGACTGATCATGATTTTATTAAAATCTAAGGACACACCCGTTACGGTAATACATCAACCATATTTTTTTTATAAAAAATATTATTTAATTTCCTTGCATATCAGTAGGTAACACTTATGAATATCTACATAAACCACCCATTGTGAGTTGTCGTAATAAATTATATAGATCTAAATCAGGAAAATACTCAGTAACAATGTCACACCCGTTCCGTTGGAATCACCCTATATTTAGTTAACTGAGTGGAATTTTAGTCTACGACCTGCAGCATAATTGTAGGTATAGACTAGGAGAAAAAAATACTTAAAACAAACTGGTTTGAAAAAACAGCATTTAGTGCTTCAAAATCGTAAAATTTTCGAGAAATTGTCAATTTGTTGAGACATTTCTGTGCATTACTTGTCATAAGTCGGGAGGGCAGGGATAAAATGTTCTACAAAAATTATTGCCATGAAATTTTACTACATATGTATGACAGAACACATCAAAGCCCAAAACTTAACACAAACACAAAAAAAAAGTAAAATTCCAGTCCGTAAATATAAATAAATCATTCCACTGTGCGTAAACGAAACTCAATGCTCAATGCCTTATTACAGTTCTTCATAAATAAATAAAAAATTCCCTTCTTGCATCTTCTCGTCGAAAGAAAATAGTAAAAACCAACGAAACGTTGCTTAAAAGTCTACATGCCAGCATTAACAAGTAAAAGCGTTAAGTTCGGCCATGCCGAATCTTATATACCCTCCACCATGGATAGCATATGACCTCACAAAATAACTCAAACCTAAAGAAAGTAACACCGAAAAACACCAAAAAAATATATTAGATGAGAACAGTAGGAAAAATATAGTAGGAAATAACAGTAGGAATAACAACATATGGACCGATATCGCCCATTTTCACTCCCAAGTTACCTGCAGCTATAAGAAGTATCTATACCAAATTTCAGCCACCTAGCTCAAGTATTATATGATTACAACAGACGGACGGACGGACAGACGGACATGGCTAAATCGTCTTAGAATTTTAAGACGATTAAGAATATATATACTTTATGGGGTCTCAGATCAATATTTAGAGGTTTTACAAACGGAGTGACAAAATGAATATACCCCCCATCCTATGGTGGAGGGTATAAAATTATGTATGCTAGTAAATGTATGTACGAAAAAAAGCAGATGCAGTGTTTTGGTGTGTAAGAGTGTATCTGCACACTCACACGCACTCTCTTGCTTCTCTCCATCTGCTTTAAAATTTCCTACAAACTCTCGTAAAATCAACAGCAGTAACAACAACAACACCACCCTCATTACCATCAAGGGTAAGAACCACGATGAACATTGAAATGTATTTAGGAAATCATTAGTACTAGTCACTAGTGGTAGTGGAAGTTGTAGTCGTTGGGAAAACAAGCTCGAAATCATAATAAACATGCAAAAGCATGTTCTTGTTGTTTTTTCTTCTCTTATTTTTAAGAATGATTGCAAAGAATTTATTTTGGGGTTTGAGTAGAGTACTCCAAAAGAGTCAGTAATACTCGTAGAACTATGTTTGCACATTTTTTCACTCTCTCTGTCTCCACCAGGTGTATGACTCATCTATGAAGGAGCTGCAGGCAAAGAACTTTTACTACCGTTACTCTGGCACAGTGGGGTTGAATTTCTGCACTGTACGATGAATATAATTAACGGCCTTTTGTTTGAGTATTTAATTGAAAGTACGTGGAAAGAAATTGAGATTGGATGTAAACATTAAAAAACAAACTACTTTAATATATAATAATGAGTTCGAAATTGACACATTAAATATGTTATAGAAAGGAAACCATATTGGTGTAGCATTTCAACTAAATTTTATCCAGTTGTCGTAGGAGTTGTTCTAGGTTTGTTGGAAAATCACAAAAGGTTAGGTAAAAATGTTCACGAAATTGAAGCAAATGACTTCCGAACACACGCTTTTGTCTAATGAACGAAATGTAGAGAATCCTTGGAGAATTATTTCACTCAAAACTGTAGACTCCGCCTCTTATCCCCTTAAGCCTAAATATTTTAATAAAAACCTAACATATGGGCAAGTCCCAGTAAAAGTCCCACAGTTTATTTTTATAATTTTATTAAAAATGTATTTCGTTGAACATTAATACAAAAATCATTACCAAATCCTACAATACCTCAGATCACTTAATGCTATAAAAAATTAACATTATATTAACACATTAATTAAACAAGTAAGAAAGTTCAGTCGGATGGTTTACCCGACTTTGGACTCTAGATACTGTAAAAGTATTACACCGTACAAAATGTCAAGTATTTATATTCACTGGTATTAAACTTAAAATCTGTTAACTTTTGGTACAAAATGGTCTATTTGTGTGGGAGGGACCAAAAGGGTCGTGCCAATAACGCCCACTTTTCTGTGGACTCTTGGTACTATTAAAGCATTACACTGTACGAAATTTCAAGTACTTACATGCACTGGTATTAAAATTATATCCATTTGTGTGGGATGTGCCAAAAGGGGCATGTCAATAACGGCCACTTTTCTCTAGACTCTAGGTACTATAAAAGTATTATACTGTACGAAATTTCAAGTATTTGTATGCACTAGTATTAAAGTTAGAAGCTGTTAAATTTTGGTACAAAAAGTTCGATTTATGTGGGAGGTACCAAAAGGGGCGTGCCAATAACGCCCATTTTTCTCTGGACTCTAGGTACTATTAAATCAATATACTATTCAAAATTTCAAGTTTTTTTATGCACTTGTATTAAAGTTATAAGCTGTTAACTTTTGGTACAAAAAGGTCGATTTATGTGGGAGGTACCAAAAGGGGTTTGCCAATAACGTCCACTTTTCTCTGGACTGTGGACACTATAAAAGCATTACACTGTACAAGATGTCAAGTTTTTGTATGAACTTATATTAAAGCCATAAGCAGTTAACCTTAGTTGGAAAATGGTCCATTTGTGTGGGAGGTACCAAAAATGGAGCGGCCACTTCGCCCATTTTTCGTGACGTGTTAGCGACTATAAAACTATGTGAAAAATTTCAGAACATTCCAGTAAGTAGTATCGAAGGTATTAAAGGATCAATATTTCACTAAAAGGTAACCCTTTGTGGAGGAGGTACTAGAAGGCGTGGAACAATATGGCCCATCTTCGAACTTAGCTGGAGATAGAGAAAAATATTACCACATACCAAGTTTAAAGTCAATTGGTTACTCCTTTCGAGAGTTATCGTGCGCACCAGCCAGCAGACAGACGGACGGACATTGCTCAAATGACTTAAAATGACCCAAAACGGATTTCCGCCCAACATACTTAGGGCCTCAGGCCACTCCTTCGATGTGTTACACTTTTGGCTCGTAGCAAATGATATATACCCTCCTCTCTAAGGTGAGGGGATAAAAAGATGACACGATCGACTACATTTATAAACATACATATATTCATTCATAAATTCATTTACATGTATATAATGTTTATTAATAAATGTTGTAGCGTGCTCGCTTGTGAGTTTTGGGGGGTCGTGGGGGGTCGTGGGTTCGATTCCCACCAGAGGCTCTAGTCTGTCGCCACAAAAACTAACAAGCAACATGGTCTTTGTCACCCGGCTTCGCCCTGGAGAAAATTAGAATATAAATGAACTTTGTATTATAATTAATATAAATAAATAAATATAAACTATGTTGTTAAAATAAACACAAATTTTTGTATATTTTTGTGCTACTTTCAAAAATATAACGTGCGTCACAAAGGGTTCACGGCTTTTTACAAAAAACCACCTAGGGATTGCAAATTTGGGATGAGTGGTTTTACCGACAAGTCAAAGTCTGAGTAAAAATGGGCGAAGTCGTGCTAGCGCCTTATTTAATAACATAACTGGGTGTAGGAACATGAATACTGGGACAACGAACTACGGACCTTCCCATCAACGATGTATAAAATTAAGATGTACTTCGCGTTAAAGCTTCTCTCTTATCGGCACCGTTGTTGGAACCAGATTCGATTTTTGAATTTAAATTTTACTAACTTATTTTCTTATAAAATATGTAGTCTCTTTAACAAACATAAACTTGATATAGTTGTACACGGGGCAAAATCGACTTTTTTGATATGTTTGAATCGAAAGAAAATATATTTGGAACACATATTTTTAAATATTATATATTTCTGAGCAAATAAATTCTATTTGAAAATCAATAAAATATATTTGGAACGAATATATTAATATATTACAACAAAATATATTTGCAAACTAAATTTCTCAAATAAAGTATATGATTAAGTACGAATAAAATTATTCTTTAGGAATTTCTCCAAATATATTTTATTTAAAAAATAATTTCAAATCTTGTGCTGACTTTTTCGAATTTCATTTTTAATTTTTTCTTGGTTCCTAATTATACCTCCCAGTTATGATACCTTATGCAGCATTGACTTTTGTTTCAAATCAATCATTTTAAATTTAAGTATTCCAAGCCATCATTAGTTGTCAATCCACCGAAAAATTTATTTTGATCCAATATTATAGAATTTCAGTTATTATTTATTATTTTTACGAACATTAAAAATTTCCGAAAAAAATTATTTTGAATTACTGAGCAATATAACGTAATTTAGGTACTTTCTGAATACTTAAGTGCAAATTTTTAATTTGTTTCGAAAAATAATAGTCCCAAACAAAAAAAATTGGAGTAAACAAAGATTTGTTTAGAACAACATCTTCCCAAATATATAACCTTTGTGCCAAGCCGAATATGTTTGGGGCAATATACTACAGGAGCGATTTTTTTTCAGCGTGTAGAGGTGGCAGAATTGTTCCAAATTACCAATTTTCCTTCTAAACAGAATAAGAGGGGAATATTATAGAATTTACTAACATTGCATGTCGAGGTCTTATATTCAATTTTTCAGGAGAGCGAAAAAATGTTTTATTCGCAAGTTACCAACAATTTTAATTAACACATTTTGTACAATAATAAAACAATATGTCTAAGAAAAGTAACAATATATGTCTAAAAAGTTTCTTGAAATGGACCAAACAGCAGTGTTCTTTACAACATTAAATAATATTAAAGTCCAAAGAGTTTGCAAGTTTTTTTCAAAAATTCAGTTTAACGCCCTTGTTCTGTATTCCGAATGTGGCTTGAAACGAAATATTCCGCTGTATCCAATTTATAAGATATCTTCGAATGGGAAAATAAAGACAATCTGCGTTTACGAATAATTTTCCAAAGTCCTCAAAAAGAAATTACCCTATGAAAAAAAAATCGCTTCTGTAGTATATTTTCTGGAAAAATATTATATTTGAGAAAAATTTAGTTTTTCCCTATATGTAGGAAAACAAATTATGTAGCCGATTTAAATATTTCCCCGTTTTTAAAGATAATTTGCACCAAATCTCCGAAAAAAATAACATTGAAAAGAGAGATATTCAAACTTTTTTTCCGGTATGTGAATATAAAATATTTGCACCAAAGTATATTTTATTTAAATTTTGATCCCAAACATATTTTGTTTCCTGTTTTTTTCTCCGTGTATGGACAATTTTATGAATTAGAAATTCGGATTCAATCCGCTCGTGGAATACAGAACAGCGGCGTAAAAATATGTTTCAAAATCGTTGTAAAAAATATTTAGAAATGGCTCAAAGTTTAAGCTATGCATTTTTTTATTAATTGAAGACAAACATCTTCTTCTCCATATATATATATCGAAATAATCATGAGATTTGAAGTACCATTATTCAGACAAACATATAACATTTGTACTTAGTATTATCAACCCAATTTTTTGGGGGGGTTTTGACGCTCTAGATTCATAGTTTCGCTCGCCCTGGGATATCCATCACATCAAAAACCGATGAAATTGTTGAGAAAGTACAGAAAATTCTTATGCAAAATCGTCGAATCACTATTATAGAAGTTTCAGAGGGTGTTGGCATATCGGTTGGCTAATGTCATATATTTTTTTCAGAATTTTGGTCATGAAGCGTGTGGCAGCGAAGTTCGTCCCAAAATTGATGAATTTTGAACTAAAAAACCGTTGCACGTTCGTAATTTTTTGGCCGAAAATAATACCGTAATCACGTCTCAACCACCGCATTCACCATTATTGGACCCCTGCGACTTCCGAATAAGCAAAACACGTCTATCTATTGTGTCTCTCACAAACAAACTAAAAACAAACAAACTCAACTAAGAACATATGTTCGAGGCAAGTGTGCCAACTCAAAAAAAGCTAGTCGAATGCACGTAACCCGAGAAATTTCAAAATGCACCTTTCACAGACCTCGTATATTAAAAAAAATTGTATGACCTATCTTCAGCCGGGTAATTTTTACTAAATGCATTTTTGATGTCTATTTCATTTCAATCCGAATTACAAATGGGCTTATTCAAAATATGAGAAATTGAACCACACAACTTAGAAATACATATATATTAGGCTGGGTCGATTTGTGGGAAGGCAAAAAAAGTCGCCATTGCTCAGTGAAAATCGTATTCTAGGGATCAAAATAAGAAACTTTGCCGAAGGAACCATACCAAATTTTGAAAAATCCCACTTTGACCCATTTAGAGTGCTCCAATCGAGTCCAAATGTATGACCGACCCCCACTAACTTTGGAGGCCCGACCCACCCATGCCAGTGGCATACCCCCTGGAACCCCCTGGGGGTTCCATACATTTGGACTCGATTGGAGCACTCTAAATGGGTCAAAGTGGGATTTTTTCCGGGACATCAGAATTCGTTTTAGAGGTATGCCCTAATATATATATACTGAAATAAATTTTGTTATAGAATTAAAGAGTGGCGCCAAAAACATTCTTAGTATTTAATTAAGTACATTTTGTACCTATAATATCGATTATTTCATTAATATTAAATAAATTGTCTTCATTTTAAGTATACAATGTACATATTTCGTCGATTAAGGACGCCTTTGGCACCATTTTTTTAATTTTATGGCACATCTTTTTTCAGTGTATCATGACAAAAGAAAATAAAATTATAAAGAAGGTCCGTCCAGTAATGAGTAGTCTATCAGTGACGAACGAATAGAAATTTGAATTCAGCGAGTATTTTTTTTTGCGTATTTTAAGACCGATTTTCCAGATTTTTTTGTAATTATTACATTTAGAAAATTAATATCGATCGTTAAGTACAGAAAAAGTTCAAAAAAAGACTCCAGAAAGCTATTTTTTCGCGTCTGAAAATAATTTCTATTCGTTCGTAACTCACAAAAATGTAAACAAACTCACGACGGCACATCTCTATAATATATGTAGAGTCTGTGATCATGACAACCACAAATGTTTTAATTCTATTAGGTTCTTTATTCACATATTAAAAGTTTCAAAAGTATTTGATTGAATTGTTTACCTTATTGTTTGCTTGTAATTATCCAAATTTTGCTTTCGAATTTCCAAATATTTGTATCCAAATAAAATAGGTCTCACAGGTTTTTTTTCTGAAACTTAAATCCTTGTTGATTTGATAATAAAATTTTATTTCACTTTTTCACTCGAACACACTACGATTTTTTAAGAGATTTATTTAAATAAATACCTTGTATTACTTTTATTTTATTTTCCATTCGAAATTTTAATAATATTTTCAATATATTTTCTTTGAATAAATGATTTTTATGTATTTTATAAATTGCACAAAGACACTCCTTTCTTTTTTCAATGGATTTGATATTTCACATAAAATAGGTACGAAAATATATTTTTCCCACTCAGGTTAATGGATTATTATTTCACGCCCGCCGTTTATTCATGGTTAACGGATTTTCGCGGTAATTCTTTTCAATTACATACGAATGAACATCTTACGTTTATATCGAATTATATTTTTTTACACCCGCCGCTTACGCACTCTAACGACAAGAGTTTCGTTAAGACTAACGGTCACGCACACTCATGAGAACAATTCACGGCCTATTCTCTAATGCATTAACACTTTGTTCTCCATCATTGACTCTCTGCCTTGTAAAATGTAAACAAAAATTCACTTTAACCAAAATATGTACTCTCTCTCGCTCTCTCTTTGCCTAATCCTCTCATCATGTGTTCTAATCGTTTGAGTGGTTTAGAAAATTACACAGCCGATTCACCCCGGCATTAAGAACCACTGTGCGACTTTATAAATGAGTTTACTGTTGTGTTTTTGTCTAGTAAATTGTTGTGTTGTGCGGTTCTTGTTGTTATCCTGAAGTGAACATTTTCCTGAACGGCGACAGACGCTCTGTGAACGCCGAACCATTGATGTGGAAACAAACGGGCAACATCCCCCGTACGTTTGGCATTTTTTGGGGGTGCACATACCACTAAAACGGACTACAGACAACACAAACCACCCCTTATTAACGAGAGAGTCAACATGTTTTTATGCATTCTTCCCGACCGGACTACTTGTCTGCCAACCATCCTCCTGTCCAAGAAGGCAACGAACAAACGGACGAAGAAAAACGGAAAAGTAAGTATGACTATGTGTTTACGTGTGTGTGTGCTAACGTTGCTTCCCGCCAGGGTTGCCACTTTGATACTTTTCTCTAAGAGAATGTTTATATTGTTATTGTTATCTGCAACAAAAGGAACAATTCTTTCGCATCAAAGACGTTATAACCAAAGCACCAAAATTTATTTGATTAAAGAAATATAACTATAATATAATATAATATAATAATAAAATAAAAGCAAATAAAAAACCAGTAAGGAAAGACTAAAGTCTGGCGGGGCCGTCTGTTTAATACCCTCAACTATTGTTTGCCAACAAATACACGGAGAAACATTATTACTATGAACAGTTGCAGGTTAAGTTGAGTAAATTTCTAAATTCCAGGCACATATGTTATAAAAAGGAACCTTCATGAGGAGCTTATACTTATCAAAACACGGACCGAAATACTCCATTTTCAATAGAGGCGATTTAAATCAATTGAAGTACAAAAGCTTAAATCTCCGCATGATCGGTTTCCTAGGAAGCCAAGAAGTCTAATCGGAAGGGCAGGGCTGCGGAGTCGAGCCAAAACTACTCGACTCCGACTCCCGGAGTCGGATTTTAAAATGGTTCGACTCCGACTCCGGCAGTGAAATAACATAAATTTCTGAAACTATATTTCTACTAAGACATAAATTCATTTTATTGAAAATAATATATAGTTTTGTTAAAAACCACAAACAAGTAGGTATTTAATACCAGTAATTAAATAAAATTTTATTATTTAATTATCGGCGCTTGACTTGCAACTATGTAATATGACAATTCTTTCACTCCACAGCCCTGCGGAAGGGACCTTTATATGATGGCAATATCAAAATATGGACCAATGTTTCCCATTTCCAATAGGAATGATTAAGTGCAATATAAAGTATAAATTCTTACATTTCAGCCAGATCTATTGAATAATCCGTTCTCTAGAGCGTCAAGCAGGGCTGTGGAGTCGGAGTCGGAGTCTGGGAAATTTGCCCGGAGTCGGAGTCCGACTCCGAGATGGATTGTGCAAAATGTACCATTTATGTGATAGAACTTTTGCATCTCGATCTAAACCGATTTTGACCAATTCCAATAGGTTTCCTCCCTGATGTGAAAGAGTCCTTATTGCGAAATTTTAGCAGGATTTGTAGTGAAATTTCGACCTGTACTTAACGAACAACTTAAGATGGACAGACGGACAGCTAGTGATTCTGAGTAGAACGGTATATTTTATGGTGGTTCTAGCTGCAGTATTTTTGACAAATCAAACTAATTTATAACCCCCTGTAACATAGTGTGGTATAGGGTATACTAACTAACGAATAAACTGGTTGCCTGAAGCGAACATAATTTCCAAAAATTGCGGTGTATTAAAACAGAGGCAGTTATTGATGAAAATTTTATAATGATTTCGTTTTGAAAGAATTGTCATATTATGTAGTTGCAGCTTGCAAGTCAAGCATCAATAAATAAATAATACAATTTTATTTAATTACTGGTATTGAATACCATACCAAAGCTTTATCTTATTTTCAAAAACATGGACTCACGTATAAGTAGAAATATAATTTCAGAAATTTATGTTATTTAACTGTCGGAGTCGAATGATTTTAAAAATCGACTCCGGGAGTCGGACTCAAGTAGTTTTGGCTCGACTTCGCAGCCCTGGCGTCAAGAAGTGGCATCGGTGTGTACCTTTATATGGGGGCTCTAGAAAAACATGAACTGATGTTTCCCATTTTTAATAGAAATGATTAGGCCCAATATTAAATGTGAATTTTTAAATTTCAGCTAAATCAATTGAAGAATCCGTTGTCTAGAGCGTCAAGAAGTGGCCTCGGGGAGACCTTTATATGAGAGATATATCAAAACATTGGCTGATGTTCTCCATTTTTACTAGGGACGATAAGGTCCAATATTAAGTATGAATTCTCAAATAATATAAGTGGCATCGGTTGGGACCTTTATATAGGGGCTATACCAAAACTTGGTCCGGTGTACTCGATATTTACTAGGGATGATTAGGTTCAATATAAAGTGAAAATCTTATATTTCAAGAAATGCCACCTGTGGGGACCTTTATACGGGGACTATACAAAAGAATGGACCGATATGCTCCATTTTCAATAGGGATCGTCTCTAATTCAAGAAATGCCCTTGTACCAATTTTTGTATAGATTGCATTATATTTACGATCTGCACTTTGATCACAAGAATACATGGCCAGACAGACAGACGGACATAGCTAAATCGACTCAGAAAGTGATTCTGTGCCGATCGGTATAATAAACTATGGGTCTATCTCTTTGTTTAATGCATAATACCCTGCACCACAGTGTGGTATCGGGTGTAAATAATAGACCAATACCCTTACATTATGCTTATTGTATATTTAATTGTAAAAAATAAAAAAAAAAAACCATTGAGGAAAGACAGAATGTCGAGCGGGGCCAACTATATAATACCCTACCCCTACAGCCTAACAATACGAACCCCCTTACAGCTCAAAAATGAAATTATTGCTTTTAATTTATTTTTCCGCTAATATTACACAAAATAAATGTATCTGTCATTTTCCCAAAGATTAACTTTAATTTTCTTTTTACGAACTAAAATATGCTACTTTGAATTTAATACACCTTGCGCGTTTTTCCCGTGTATTGCACGTCACTTCTTAAGCCCTTTCGAAACACCGTTCTAACGGTGGTTTACGAACAAAACAAAAGCAAGCTGAATGCTGAAACTTTTCCTCATGCTTACCAAACAATTTTAAGGCGACAAGTTAAAATTTAGTGTTTTTTAGGAGTTCAAAAATAACCTCACCAACTGTAACGACCGTTAACCCAAAAACACAAAAGTTTGTTTTTTCGTAATTCATTCAAACGATTTAATTTTATAGTAGCGGAAAATAAGAAGGTAAGTAAGATGAAGAATTTTGTAAGGCCAAATAAGCATCAAAAGCCCATTTTGATTTTTTAAAGATGTAACGACCGTTACCTTTTTCTTTTGGCGTTTTGCATTTGAACAGTTTTCGTCCTAGCTTTAGCTGAAAGATCATGAAGCAACTTGCCAAGATGCAAAAGTACAGAAAAAACGAAAAGAAGTCGAAGGAAAGCATAAGGCTTCTTGGCAAAAGAAAGAGAGCGATCAAAAAAAGAAGAAAAACAAAAAAAGCTGATGACGGACGAACGCCAAAGTCAGGAACGAAATAACAGACGCGTAAGAAAATTTCGTGAAAAAAACAAAAAAGATTAAAGTTTTATAATGTAACGACCGTTACTTTAAAAAAAAAATTGGTAACTGACTTTCTTTGGTTTAAAAATAAACCCATTCGTTAAACAAAACATTCAAAGAATTTAATCAGATTTTTTACTTGACACATCCTGTGCAAAATTTTACAATACATGATGTTTGTTTCCGAAGTTTGAAATCAGCATATTTATAAAGTAACGGCCGTTACTTTTTAAATGGTAAAAAAAATATTGAAATTAAATTGCTTATGAATTCTTTCGGTTGCTACCGATGCTTGAACTTTCGTAAGTCTAAAATTAAGCAATTCTCGTGGCATACATATTTGCTTAGGTTGGAATTTTATTTAAAAAATCTCCGAAAATCGGTAACGACCGTTACTTTGGAAACCCCCATATATAAGTATAGTGGGACTATATTTAAATCTGAACCGATTTCTCCCGAATGTGGCAGTGTTCATACATATGTATAAAAAGAAAACTCTCCCTGTTGAATTTCGTACTGATCGGATATAAAATACGGTTTGACGCTTGCATGTCAAATCGGGTGTAACATATACATGGGACTATATTTAAATCTTAACCGATTTTCACCGAATTTGGAAGTGTTCATTTATGTAATAAGACAACTATCTCTGCCAAATTTCGTAAATATCTGATATAAAATACAGTTTCTACAGCGCATACATGTCAAATCGGGGATAAAATATATATGCAGTATATATCTAAATCTGAACCGAACCAATTTCAATAGGGATCGTCCTTGGGCCAAAAAAGACCACTGTGCTAAATTTCATCACAATCGGACCATGAATCCAACCTGCACTTTCATCACAAGCATACATAGACAGACAGACAGACTGACATGGCTAAATCGACTCAAAACGTGATTTATGTCGATAGGTAAAATAAACTATGGTTCTATTTCTTCTCGTTTTGGGCGTTACAAGCACTAATGCACAAAGTCATAATACCCTGTACCACAGTGTGGTGTAGGGTGGGTTATTTTCTTGGATAGCATTTTTTGGGGAATTTATTGGCCGTGAAAAAATGTCTCAGTGGCAACCCTGGTGCTGGCGCTATTTTGTTTGCCTTTGTTTACGAAATTGTTGTGTAGTTAAACCAATACATGAAAACATACAGACATAACTGAAATGAAATAATTTTTCCTTTCTCTTTTTGTTATGTTTTGGATTTCTGACTGCTGCTAACGCAGTCTGCAGTGACAGTGTAGTCTGTGGTTGTTTGAGGCTGAGAAGAAGAGAGCATGGCGAGGAGAGCCCGAGTGTTTACAACACTTTGCAAACTGCATGAATGTTGTCTGCTTTGTTGCTGTAGTCGCTGCAGCTACGACTGCTGCTGCTGCTGTTGTTTAGCCGGTGTTTGTTGCCTTTGTTATGTAGACGGCATCGTTGTCGTTGCCGAGTATGGTTTTGTTTTTATTGTCTCCCATCTAATGCCGAAAGAGTGGGGTGGCTGCAGTGTTGGCGTAGTTCAAGTGATGTTTGATACCATAAAGCAGCAGCAGCAATTCAATTCAAACAAAAGTAGGCACGAAGGACGAAGAGTAGCAAGAAGCTAGAGCAAGAAGCAATGAAACATAACAAGAAAAACTACCCTTAGGTGGTGGTTTGTCTGCAGCAGTCGTCTGGCTGTCTTTAACCGGCCTGTCAAACTGTAAACCTAACTGGCGCCGACATGGTCGACCGCGGTCCTTTGGCTGCACACAAACAAACACACACACACACTCTAAAATGTCCTGTAAGGGTTGCACTGGCAAATCATTCGTAGTATTTGCGTAAAACGGTTTTATGTTGTAGTAGAAATAGGAAAAAACAACCTTTTGCATGAATTAAATATTATCTCTAAACAGTGTAGAAATTATTTTGACATAACAAAGTGAATAAAGAAATGTCCTTAGATGTGTGTGTGTGTGTGAGAGAGAAAATGTTGTATGTATGTTGCCAAACAGTGTTTAGCAAATTAGTAGTAGAAATTTTGATTTTTGTGTACCAAGGAAATTCAAATACTGGAATTTCATTGTTTCCATTTGAATGCAATCGGTGGAATTTTTTATATGAAATTTTTTTATTAGTTATTGTCTATTACTATGGCAACTGATAATTGGAATATGTGACAAAAATGTTGTGAAGGTGTTTTGCATTCGTCATGGAAATGCATGATTTTTTAAATTATTTATTAATTAATTACACCTGGATAGTTAAATTTGTTTGTCAGGTGTAATTCTTAACCAGTAAATTTTGTGTACTACACCATTTTCAATTGTAATTTCAGTTGTTGGAAAATCCAAATTGTAACTGAGAAATCGAAATTGAAATTGAGAAAATTCCAATTGTAATTGAGAAATCGATATGGAAGTTGAGAAAATTCAAATTGTAATTGAGAAAACCCAAATTGCAATTGAGAAAAGACAAGTTGGAATTAAGAAAGTCCAAATTTAAATTGAGAGAACCCAAAATTAAAATTGAGAAAAGACACTCTTTGACGCATCTGGCGGGGACACGCTTTTCGATGATACAGACGAAGAGTACTGTACTGGACGACCACTCATTCTTACATCATCATTATATTGAGTTGAAATTCGCTGAAAAAGCGCCTAAACCCATAAACAAAGAAGTACTAGATGGTCCGTCCGACTCTTTAAAAAGTGACAGTTACGAACGATTAAATTTTTGACATTTGTTTTGCACTCTTCGATTTATTTTGGCATTCTCTTATTAGCTCTCGAGATTTAATTTGCTGATTTAAAGATGTGTTTTTGCAATTTTATTTTAAAAAATTAATTGTGTTTGCTCCAATTGTGATTGTAAAGTGAAATGTTTGAGGAAAAATGTTAAAAATATGAATAAAAAATAAAAACAAATTTGTGCTCTTTCTTCTCTTCACTACTAATGTCAAAAATTTAATCGTTCGTAACTCGAGAAATTTGCTTAAGAGAGGGAAGGAACATCTAGTAGTTGAGTGTTTATGCCTAAACCTGCCGTCCACAGAAATGTGAGGAAGACCAAGTGGCACCTGTATGAGAAGAATTTGAAGAAAGTCCTCAACTCCAAACCTCCTACAAACCGAAAGACAAAGCCGGTCTGGATAATCTGGTCGAGCATATCACCATATCATTCAATAGTTCCCTTGAAGAAGTCTGTCCAAAAACAAGGTACAATGGTAAAACTAAACCCCAATGGTGGAGCTAACGGCTATGAAAAAGACCTGTAAAGCTATTCAACAAGGCTAAATCTACTGGGGTCGCTAATGTTTGGGATGCCTGAACAATGAACAACTCAGGATCTATAAGAAGGAGCTTAGGTCGCTCAATGTACTGCTCGACACACATTTCCCTGGGAACTCTCTAACAGAACCAGAGGATCAGAGGACCTGCAAGAGGGCCAGTGGACTGCGACCATCGTTAGCTTGTTTGGCTGGGAGATCCTGCATAAGTTGGGCTGCTAATAGCTTTGAGCCCTTCAAGTCACCTGGACAAGACGGCATAACTCCAGCAGAAATGCAGAAAATGTTAAAGTATAGCGTGATCCATTTCGAGGTTCCCTACTTTTTTAATGAAAAAACACAGAAAATTCAAATTGAATGGGGAATGTTTATTATCATTTGAAAGAACATTCTTTGGCATTTATTTTTTGAAGATTATTTCTATCAAATGTTGGCCGCGGCTACGTCTCAGATGGTCTATCCGTTGAGTCCAATTTTCGATGACTCGTTCGAGCATTTCGACTAGTAACTGGCGAATGACACGCGTGATGTTTTTCTCCAAGGCCTGAATCGAAGCGGGTTTGTCCGCATAAACTTGAGACTTTACATATCCCCACAGGAAAAACTCTAACGGTGTGATATCACACGATCTTGGTGGCCAATCGACCGGCCCAAAACGTGAAATTCTCTCAATAAATCCATTGATTGATGCGATGTGTGGGAAGTGGCGCCGTCTTGTTCAAACCAAATGTCGCCGAGATCACGAGCTTCAATTTCAGGCATCAAATAGTCGGTTATCATGGCACGATAACGGTCGCCATTGACGGTTACGTTCTCACCGGCATCATTTTTGAAGAAATATGGACCGATGATTCTGGTACGTCGGATCGGGAATCGGTCATTGGCAAAAGGATAGCTCTTAACGAGAGCTAAAATATTGCTCATGGGTGTCAAGGTGGTGGGTCGATTGGAAAAAGTTTTTTTGGGATTTAAAAAAAAGGGAAAAATGGACGCAATTTGCGAACGATTATTTTGATAATAAAACTGAATAATTTGTAAACCTTGTTGAGGCGTAAGTCTTTCCATGATGAAATGCCAAACAATACTTAACAAAAATAACATGACAGCATGACACGACTCACACGTGATCTGTCAAAAAAAAAGCCTATTAAAAAAAAAGTAACTCTACTTATATACCCTACATATACCCTCGCTCACAATAGTGGGGGTATAACAACAGGATTATGTGTTAATTCTCTTCGTTCGACCCAATTTTTTCCAGTAGTTTTAACGACAGTTACTAAACCTGCGATTCCACGCGATAGTATTATTATTATTATTCGTAGTACTCATAATTTCCTTTACCGGCTTCAACGAGCTTACACTTCAAAAAAATATGGTTCAAATACTAAAGGCACCTTCCCTACAAGAAAATGGAAAATTTAAAGAAAATTTAAAAAAATATCCATTAAAATTTTTGTTTTAATATTTTGTTCGTGCCTACGACACCATATTTCACCAGAAAATGTTATGCAAAGCCCTTCGACAAAAATTGTTTTGCATAGTATTATTTTCTATTAATAAATTAGCCAAAAACATATTATTGATATAGTCCTCATACATAAAAATCTTCATTTATGATTCTGGATGATTTTAAAGTCTATAGTTTTACCTTGGTTATACATTTCATTATGTTTCGTTAGATGTGAGGAAAAATAGTTACCTGCAAAGAAACAAGGAAAACATTGGAATACAAAACGATTGCTAGAAATAAGTAATTAAATATTATTTCACAAATACTGTAAGGATTTCAAGTAACCTCTTAAAGCTAAAAATTATTTATTAATATAATTTATTTTTGGTCTTTAATTCCTTCGATGGTTTTATAAGAGTCAGGTCGCTTGATTTGATGTTATGTATGATACATATTTCAGCTCAAATTTAATACCAGTTGGAAAGTCCATTAATAAAATTTGTTATCCACAATTTGGTACTTTGATAAGTATTCCTTGGAGTCATATACACAAGCAAACATTTCATTGTAAATATGTATGTGTGCATTTTATTATTCGAAAATGTTTTCATTATGTTTCAAATATAAATAAAAAAACTCCTTTGGTAACAAATACAAAAAATAAAATGAAAATAAATGGAAAATATTTTTAAAGGACATTAGATTCAACCCTTGCACACACAAATGTTGGCAACATAATGAAAAATTGACATACTATATTTTAATAATACCTCCAGGTTAGGTGTGTGTGTATTAAAAACCAAGCCTACACATACAGTGTCGGAATTAAATATTCATACAGCAACAAGCCAACTTAAACCTTTATACTTTTAAAAGATCCGTGGCTCCCCAGGGGTCGTAGTGATCTTCCAGGAGAGTCGTGAGTACATTTCATAAATCTATGTATTAGTATTTTTGTAAATACTCACGGTAAATCCATTACAGAATAGATTTTTCTTTGTTTTTCCATGGATTTGCCCTTTCGACATGCTAAAGAAAGAGGGACATTTAAAAGTTCAATTTTTTTAAAAAATTTCAATAAAATTAAATTTTTCTACAAAATTTCATAGATATTGTAATTTTACTGAAATATCATTGAAAATTTTTAAATTTTTAATTTTAGTGAAATTTAAAGAATTCACTAAAAAAATTCTTCAAAATAGCATTTTTCTAAAACAAAAATCTATAAAACTTTTTCGAAATTAATTTTTTTCTAGAAAATTTCGCCAAAAACTGCATTTTGTTAAAAATTTTGTCGAAAATACTTTTAATGAACATTTTATTTATATTAATTTTTTTTTTTAATTTTGACGAAAATAAATTTTTATTGAAAATTTTGTGTTTTCGTGAATATTGCGTTTTTTAGAATTTTCAGCAAACATTAATTTGTATAAAAAAATTTATTAGATTTTGAATTTTTATAGAAAATGTTGTAATTTTTCTAAAAAAATTCGTTGAAAATTTCATTTTTCTATAAAATTAAATTTTTTTTTTAAATTTGTCGAAAATATATTTTTATTGAAAAACATACTTTAATTTTTATAAAAAATTAAATAGTAATAGAATTTTCATAAAAAATTTCGTCTAAATTGGTATTTTTTAAAAAAGTCGAAATTAAATTTTTCTAAAAAATTTCATTGAAAATAGTATTTTTCCATGAAATTTTTTTAAAATTTATTTTTTTTATAAAATTTGTCAAAATTGAATTTTTGGTAGAAAATACATTATTAAAAATTTTGTTTTTTTTTAGAAAATTATGTCAATAAATCAGTGTTTATAATTTTTACAAAAATTAAATTTTGCTGCAATTTTTAGAAAAATGCATTTTTATTGTTTCGATTTTTCGTGGAAATTGAATTTTTATAGAAAAATTTCAGGAAAATTCAATGTTTCCGAAAAAGGTTATTTTTCTATAAAAGTTCTCAAGAAAGTTTTGTTGATTTTTTTTTTAAATCTGTCAAAAATAATTTTTTATTGAAAAACAAACTTTAATTTTTATAAAAAAATTTCTAAAATTCTAAATTGGTATTTTTTAAAGAATTCAAAATTATTTTTTTAGAAAATGTTGGTATTATTTATTGTAGACCTGTAGAATTTTATTTGATTTTCGGATAGTTTTAATTTCCAACAAATGACCTTAAGCCGAACTATCCGAAAATCAAATTTTTTAGAAAATTCCATTTAAAATTTTATTTTTCCATGAAATTTTTTTTAAATAAATTTATTCTATAAAATTTGTCAAAACTGAATTTTTATTGAAAATTTAGTTTTTTCTAAAAAAATATATCAATAAATCAGTGTTTCTAATTTTTACAAAAATTACATTTTGCTGAAGTTTTTACAAAAATACATTTTTATTGAACATTTCGTGTTTTTCCTGGAAATTGCATTTTTATAGAAAATTTCAGGAAAATTCAATGTTTCCGAAAATGTTATTTTTCTATAAAAGTTCTCCAGAAAATTTCGTTGAAATTTTTTTTAAAAATTTGTCGAAATTAAATTTTTATTGAAAAACAAACTTTAATTTTTGTAAAAAAAAATTATAGTAATATAATTTTTATAAAAAATTTTGTGTGAATTATTATCTTTTAAAAAAAGTCAAAATTACTTTTTTCTAAAAAATTTCATTGAAAATTGTGTTTTTTTAATTGAATTTTTGGTAGAAAAACATTATTGAAAATTTATTTTTTTCTAAAAAATTGTGTCAAAAAATCAATGTTTCTAATTTTTACAAAAATTTAATTTTGCTGAAAATTGTGTTTTTTTTTCGTGAAAATTTCATTATTATAGAAAATTTCAGGAAAATTCAATGTTTCCCTTTTTTAAATTTTGTCGAAAATAAATTTTTATTTAAAATTTTGTTTTTTTCGTGGATATTGCATTTTTATAGAAAACTTCGTCAAAATGAAATTTTTGGTAGAAAATGCATTATTGAAAATGTATTTTTTTCTAGAAAATTTTTGACATAATTCAATGTTTCTAATTTTTATAAAAAAAAAAATTTACTGAAATTTTTATTAAAATACTAAAAATTTACTTTTTTCGTGGAAAATTTTTTTTTCATAGAAAATTTCATCAAAATTAAATATTTATAAAAAAATTTAATAAAATCGAATTTTTGTAAAAAATTTTGTCAAAATTGGTAATATTCAAAAATCCATCAAAATCAAATTTTTCTAAAAAAATCCTTTGAACTTGCATTTTTCTATAAATTTGCATCTATATATATAAAGAAGAATGTGTGTTTGTTTGTTTGTTTGTTGGTTTGTTTGTACCGAATAGACGTCTAAACGGCTGGACCGATCTTCTTGAAATTTTCACAGAATGTACATATGTGGGGCGTGGTGAAAATAGGGTACTTGAATTTTTGATATATCAAGTGGGCGTGGCCCCGCCCACATAAGACAAATTTTAAAATTGAGATATCTTGCACAATTTGTTACCGAGAGTGCTGTAATTTTGTACATATGTATCTGGTGGCAGTCTACATGATTGGTCCAAAAATGGGCGTGATCGGACCAAGGGGCGTGGCCCCGCCGATATAAGCCAAATTATAGAATTGAGATATCTTACACAATTTGTTAGCGAGAGTGTTGTACTTTGGTGCATATGTATCTGGTGGTAGTCTACGGGATTGGTCCAAAAAAGGGCGGGATTGGACCAAAGGGCGTGGCCACGCCCACACAAGACAAATTTTTAAATTGCGATATCTTACACAATTTGTTAGCGAGAGTACTGTAATTTGGTGCATATGTATCTGGTGGTAGTCTACGTGATTGGCCTAAAAGTGGGCGGGATCGGACCAATGGGCGTGGCCTCGCCGAATTTTGAAATGGAGATATCTTCCACAATTTGTTAGCGAGAGTACTGTAATTTTGTGCATATGTATCTGGTGGCAGTCTACGGGACTGGACCAAAAGTGGGCGGAATCGGACCAATGGGCGTGGCCCCGCCCATGTAAGACAAAATTTTAAATTGAGATATCTTGCTCCATTTTTTAGCAAGAGCGTTTAGTTTTGTTTACATGTATCTGGTAGCAGTCCATGTGTTTGGTCTAAAAAAGGGCGCGATCGGAGCAATGGGAGTGGCCCGTCTATAAAAGCCAAATATTGAAATAGAGATATCTTACACAATTTGTAAGAGAGAGCGCTGAAATTTTGCGTATATGTATCTGGTACAAGACTGAGTAATTGGTCCAAAAATGGGCGGGATCGGTCCAATGGGTGTGGCCCCGCCCATATAAGCAAAGTTTTAAAATTGAGATATCTTGCACAATTTATTAGCGAGAGTGCTGTAATTTTGTGTATATGTATCTGGTGGACTTCTACGTGATTGGTCTAAAAATGGGCGTTGCCCCGCCCATATAAGGCAAATTTTGGAATTGAGATATCTTGAGCAATTTGTTAGCGAAAGTGCTGCAATTTTGTGTATACATATCTGGTGGCAGTCTACGTGACTGGTCCAAAAATGGGCGGGATCGGACTAATTTTGGAATTGAGATATCTTGAGCAATTTTTTAGTGAGAGTGCTGCAATTTTGTGTATATATATCTGGTGGCAGTCTACGTGACTGGTCTAAAAATGGGCGGGACAAATGGGCGTGGCCCCGCCCATATAAGGCAAATTTTGGAATTGGGATATCTTGAAAAAAATGTTAGCGACAGTGCTGTATTTTGTATGCTGCAATTTAGTTATATATATCTGGTGGCAGTCTACGTGACTGGTCCAAAAATGGGCTGGATCGGACAAATGGGCGTGGCCCCGACCATATAAGGCTAATTTTGGAATTGAGATACCTTGAGCAATTTTTTAGCGATAGTGCTGTAATTTTGTGTATAAGTATCTGGTGACAGTCTACGTGATTGGTCCAAAAATGGGCGGGATCGGTCGAAAGGGTGTGGCCCCGCCCATATAAGCAAAATTTTAAAATTGAGATATCTTGCACAATTTATTAGCGAGAGTGCTGTAATTTTGTGTATATGTATCTGGTGGACTTCTACGTGATTGGTCTAAAAATGGGCGTGGCCCCGCCCATATAAGGCAAATTTTGGAATTGAGATATCTTGAGCAATTTTTTAGCGAGAGTGCTGCAATTTTGTGTATATATATCTGGTGGCAGTCTACGTGACTGGTCCAAAAATGGGCTGGATCGGACAAATGGGCGTGGCCCCGACCATTTAAGGCTAATTTTGGAATTGAGATACCTTGAGCAATTTTTTAGCGATAATTTTGTGTATATTTATCTGGTGACAGGCTACGTGATTGGTAAAAAAATTGGAGGGATTGGACCAATGGTAGTGACCCCGCCCACATGAGCCATGTTTTGAATTTGATATATCTTGAGAAATTTGTTAGAGAGATTGCTGAATTTTTTGTGTATGTATTTGGCGGCAGTCTACGTTATTAGTCCAAAAATGGACGGGATCAGAAATCTGAAATCTGGGGCAACGAAGTGGACCGGGTCCAGCTAGTTTTATATAAACTTGAATTTTTCTATCAAAATACATTTTTCTATAAAAATAAATTTTTCTATAAAAATACAGTTTTCTAGCAAATTTTATAGATATTGAAATTTTACTAAAAATTTCATAAAAATTAAAATTTTATTGAAAATTTCTTTGAAATTGATTTTTTTGAAAATTACATAAAATTTATAATTTTATTGAAATTTTTATAATTGGTACTTTTAGAAAATTTCGTCAAATTGAATTTTTCAAAAAAATCTTTATAATTTCATATTTATAAACATTTTATTGAAAATACTTTTATTGAAAACTTCGTTTTTTTCGAGAAAATTGCATTTTTATAGAAAATTTCAGGAAAATTCAACGCTTCTAGAAGATGTCCTTAATTTTTTTTTAATTTTGTCGAAAATACATTTTTTATTGAAAATTTAGTTTTTGCGTGGCTATTTATTTATAAAAAAAATTTCAGCAAACATTAATTTTTATAAAAAATTTAAAAGAAATCAAATTTTCGTAAATTTTTATTGAAAAGTTAGTTTTGTCGTGGAAATTGAATTTTTATAGAAAATCAGCAAAATTTACTTTTTAAAACAAATTTTAATAAAAATCGAATATTTGTAGAAAATTGTGTCAAAATCGGTATTTAAAAAAAATCCTGAAAGTTCTTCTAAAAAATGTTGTTGTTGCATTGTTGTATAAAATTGTACTTTTCTACATGTTTTTGTTTTTTTTTACATTTCTATAAAATTTAATTTTTCTATAAAATACAGATTTCTAGAAAATTTTGTAGATATTGAAATTTTACTCAAAATTTCATAGAAATTTCAATTTTTCAACTATTTCATAGAGATTACATTTTTTGAAAATTTCATAAAATTTTAATTTTATTAAAATTCGAAATTAATACATACTTTTAAATTTTTTTTCAAAATTGCATTTTTCTAAGACAAAATCTATAAAACATCTTCAAAGTTGATTTTTTTCTACAAAATTTCGGCAAAATTGCATTTTTTTTTTAATTTTGCCGAAAAAACTTTTATTAAAAATTTCGTTTTTTTAAGGGAATTGTATTTTTATAGAAAATTTAAAGAAAATTCAATGTTTCTGTTTTTTTAAATTTTGTCGAAAATAAATTTGTATTGAAAGTATCGTTTTTTTATCGAATTTTTGCAGAAAATATTGTCCAAATTGGAATTTTTAAAAATTCGTCAAAAACATTTTTTTTTAAATTTCGTCAGAATTCGTCATTTTTCTATAAAATTGCATTTGTCTATAAAATTGTATTTTTCTATAAATTTGTATAAATTTTTCTAGAAAATTTCAGAGATATTGAAATTTTTCTAAATTTTTGAAAATTTCATAACATTTGTAATTTTACAGAAATTTTAAAAATTTGTACTTAACTTTAAAAAAATTCTTCAAAATTGCATTTTTCTAAAAAGATTTATAAAACTTCTTCAAAATTAATTTTTTTTAGAAAATTTAATAAAAATCTAAGTTTTGTAGAAAAAATTTTCAAAATTGACATTTTTCAAAAAAAATCATCAAAATTACATTATTATAAAAAATTTCGTTGACAATTTTATTTTTCTATAAAATTTTTTCACAATAATATTTCTCTAGAAAATTTGGTTAATTTTTTTTTTAAATTTTGTCGAAAATATATATTAATTGAAAATTTTGTTTTTTTAGTGTATTCAATGTTTCAGAACATTTCGTTGAAGTTTGTTTTAAAATTTTGTCGAATATAAATTTTTATTATTTCGTGGAAATTGAATTTTAATAGAAATTTCAACAAATTGTAATTTTTATAAAAAATTTAATAGAAATCGAATTATAGAAATGTTGTCTAAATTGGTATTTTTAAAAAAATTCGGCAAAATAAAATTTTTCTAAAATATTCGCTGACAATTGTATATTTCTAAAAATTGCTTCAAAAAACATTTCTAGAAAATTACGTCAAAATTGAATTAGTAGAAAATATATTTACAATGAAAATTTCGCTTTTTTAATTTTTAGAAAATTAATGTTGCATTTTTATAAGAAATTCAGCAAAATTTTATTTTTATAAAAAATTTAATAGAAATCGACTTTTCAAATAAAATTTTCGTCAAAAACAAATATTTCTAAAAATAAAAGCCAAATTACATTTTTCTAAAAAATGTGAATACAATAGATTTTTTGTCGCAAATAAATATTTATTTAAAATTTATTTTTTTTTTCTTGAAAATATGTCAAAATTAAATTTTTCTAGAAAATTTCGCTGAAAATGTTGCTATTTTTTGAAAAAAAAAATTAAATCAAAATTTTGTAGAAATTTCATTAAAATCGCATTTTTATTTAAAATTTCGTCTAAATTGAAATTTTCCGGAAAATGTACTTCATCGGCGTTTAACAGAGTCAGGGGCCATCGTCCTTTAAACGAAAATTTCAATGTTTCCAGAAAATTTCTTTCAATGTTTTTTTTTTTAATTTTGACGAAAATAAATTTTTATTGAAAATTTTGTTTTTCGTGAATATTGCATTTTATAGAATTTTCAGCAAACATTAATTTTTATAAAAAAATGTATTAGATTTTGAATTTTTATGTTGTCATTTTTAATGTTGTAATTTTTCTAAAAAATTTCGTTGAAAATTTTATTTTTCTATAAAATTTGAATATTTTTTAAATTTGGTCGAAAATAAATTTTTATTGAAAAACATACTATAATTTTTATAAAAAATTAAATAGTATAAGAATTTTTATAAAAAATTCGTCTAAATTGGTATTTTTTAAAAAAGTCGAAATTAAATTTTTCTAAAAAATTTCATTGATAATTGTATTTTTCCATGCAATTTTTTTAAAATTGATATTTTCTATAAAATTTGTTAAAATTGAATTTTTGTTAGAAAATATATTATTAAAAATTTTGTTTTTTTTTTAGAAAATTATGTCAATAATTTTTAATTTTTACAAAAATTAAATTTTGCTGAAATTTTTAGAAAAATGTATTTTTATTGTTTCGCTTTTTCGTGGGAATTGAATTTTTATAGAAAAATTTCAGGAAAATTCAATGTTTCCGAAAAAGGTTATTTTTCTATAAAAGTTCTCAAGAAAGTTTCGTTGAAATTTTTTTTAAATCTGTCAAAAATAAATTTTTATTGAAAAACAAATTTAAATTTTTATAAAAAAATTTCTAAAATTCTAAATTGGTATTTTTAAAAGTATTGTAATTGTAATTGTTTCCATGAAATTTTTTTTTAAATAAATTTTTTCTATAAAATTTGTCAAAACTGAATTTTTGGTAGAAAAACGTTATTGAAAATTTAGTTTTTATTTAAAATTTATTTTTTTTTCTTGAAAATATGTCAAAATTAAATTTTTCTATAAAATTTCGCTGAAATTGTTGCTATTTTTGAAAAAAAAAAATAAATTAAAATTTTGTAGAAATTTCATTAAAATCGCATTTTTATTTAAAATTTCGTCTAAATTGAAATTTTCCGGAAAATGTACTTCATGGGCGTTTAATAGAGTCAGGGGCCATCGTCCTTTAAACGACTCTATGTTTTTACCTTCAGTGGAGCTTAATATCGGCCTTTGGCCTTTGAAATTTAAACAAAATTTTCTAGAATGAATTTAATTTCAAGAACATTTTTAGAGAAGTGCATTTTTAACAAAATTTTCCAGAGATATGATATTCAAAAATTTTTCTACAAAAATGCAATTTCAACAAAATTTTGCAGTAAAATACAATATCGAAAAATTTTCAAAAAACATAGATTTAAACAAAATTTTTGAGGAAAATACAAATTTTGTATAAACATGTAATTTTAACGAAATTTTGTATAAAAATGCTATTTCAACGAATTTGATTGAGATATTAAATTTCAATGAAATTATCAATGCAATTTTAACAAAATTTTGCAGAAAAATTAAATTCCGGGGAACTTTTGCTTCAGAAATAATGGATAAAACTCATTTCGTATTACTGTATGAATATTTATGATCGTCAGTGTTCACTGTAGTCCGACACAAGGAAGGATAATCATCAGCAGAATTTGGACTGCAGGTCTGCCAACCTAAAAAAAGTCTTATAAATATAGTTGAGTATGTGTATTAGTGCAGGGAGTTTAGGTTGCTGACGATGATGATATTGTTTGTAAAATCCTTTAAACAAGCACATCAACACATACATATACACATATTAAAATACACATACATGTAACTACATACATATATCCTAACTGAGCTTTAATACCAATGTTTTTGCCCCATATAATAAAGACTTTTGACTTTTGTAATGTGATCTTCCTGAAAACATTATTTTCAGTACATTCACATATTGTTTTCGGTATGTATGGGTGTATGTGTGCGCGTGTGTTTTTATCAGTCTTCATTCATTTTAATTAAATTACAACAAGTTAAAAGTTGTTCTTGAATATTACAAACTTTCTTTGCAGAATTCTTTTTATTTTTACAAAATCACTTAAGTTCGGGCAAATAAATGTGTTTGTTTAAGTATCTCAAATAGAAACACTTATTCGTACAAGGATAACCAAGCACTCGTCCTTCATTTATACAAACACACACACACACATGTGGACAATGTTATAATTTATGTGATACTCTGTTTGTGAGTGTTTGTGACCGTTTTCGCAAAGTAGTATTACAAAAAAAAACAAAGAATTTAATTATTATGAATTTGACAAATTTAATTAAATTCTTTTATTTTGACAATCCCAAAGACAATGCGTGTGTGTGTAAGAGAGAGTATATCCATGTGTGTGTGTGTGATGTTGGGTGACAAAGCACAAATGAAGGGGAAATTACTCAGTCTTTCCGCCTTTAATTTCGTGCTTTTGTTTATTTGATATCCTTAGGAGTACTTCAACTGGTTGCTTTGCTTTGCTTATCTTGTAAAACAAGAATGATAATAAAATGGGATATAAAAGTCTAGAAGTGCTGACGGGAATGTTTGGGATGGCTGACTTGGTTGCTAACCTCTGCCTCTGTGTGTTTTCTTAGTGGGAGGTTTGCACTCGTACTTGGTGAAGTATGTGTCACAGCAACATGTTAATCTTGTCATTTCTTTTCACTTGAGTTAACGACGATGATTTCGAAAAAAGACATATAACACAAAGTGAGAAAGAGGGAGTCATGAATCAGGCTAATCATTATGTTTTTTTTTGTTAGAGTAAAAAGGCTAGGTTTCCTTAGTTATACGGGAATCAGCAGGATATACCCTTTAAATGAAAAACAGATTGCAAAGAATATTTTATTTATTACACTGTGCAACACATTTTTGTGACCTCGAGCTTGTCATTTAAATACAAAAATAATGAAGATAATTCTTTTAAAAAATGGTAACCCAACAATTGTAACCATTCTCCTCAAGTTCGCCTATGGTCAAACTTAATCACAATTTTTAATTGCAATTTCCTTCGGAAGGTTAGTAGGAAATTGAAAAAAAATAACATCTTTGTTAATCTGTGCCCAGGTGTCTTCAATCCTTCAATCTCAAATCCTTTGATAAATATTATTTATAATCGGAAAAACTAAACAAATTTCGAGCTTCTTTTTTAAATGAAAATTAATAAATACACGTTTAGAGTGACATCATTTGTTTGGAGGAAAAAAGTTGCTGGTGTTCCAAGGCTTATGTGAAAATTTGGTATGTTTTAAGCATATATATTCCCAAAATATTTCGTGATCGAAATATTACATACACGGGTTTCGTGATCGAAATAACAAACAAAAATCATGTTTTTCTTCCATAAAATTGGCCGTACTAACTTTTGTCCGAAATCGAATATGTACACTATGCAATAAATTTTTTTGCCCGAGACATAAAAAGCATTTTTTGTATAGATTGAGGCATACTACAGGGTTTTCCAACAGGAGGTGTTATTTTGAATCATCCGGTATTTCGGTAGCTGTCACTTTTGAAACTTTTATTCTTTGACATTTGACAATTAGAAACTACGCCATTACTAACCAGTAAGGAAAGGCAGAAAGTCGGGCGGGGCCGACTATATAATACCCTACACCTACCTACCAATGCGAAAATGGGCATTGCGATAAGAATTTGGCAGTGTTCATACATGTAATAAGCAAAATCTCTCTGCCGATTTTCGTACTGATCGGATATAAAACACGGTTTCTACAGCGCTTACATGTCAAATCGGGTGTAACATATATATTGGGACTATGTTATAATCTGAACCGATTTTTCCCGAATTTGACAGTGTTCATACATGTAATAAGAAAACTCTCTCTGTTAAATTTCGTACTGATCGGAAATAAAACACGATTTCTACAGCGCTTAAATGTTAAATCGGGTGAAACATATATATGGTGGCTATATCTAAATCTGAACCGATTTTCCCCGAATTTGGCAGTCTTTATTCATGTAATAAGATAACTCTCTCTTCCAAATGTCGTATTGATCTGATTTGAAATACAGTTCCTACAGCGCTTACATGCCAAATCGGGTGAAACATATATATGGGGGCTATATCTAAATCTGATCGGATTTTCTCCGAATTTGGTAGTGTTCATTCACGTAATAATAAAACTCTCTCTGCCGAATTTCATAAAGATCGGATGTAAAATGTGGTTTCTACGGCGCGTGCATGTCAAATCGGGTGATTTTCACGTAATAATAAAACTCTCTCTGCCGAATTTCATAAAGATCGGATGTAAAATGTGGTTTCTACGGCGCTTGCATGTCAAATCGGGTGAAACATATATATGGGGACTATATCCAAATCTGAACCGATTTTAACCAATTTCAATAGGGATCGTCCTTGGGCCAAAAAAGAGCACTATGCTAAGTTTCATCACAATCGGACCATAAATACGACCTGCACTTTGATTACAAGAATACATGGACAGACGGACAGATAGACGGACAGACAGACGGACAGACAGACGGACATGGCTAAATCGACTCAGAAAGTGATTCTGAGTCGATCGGTATAATAAACAATGGGTCTATCTCTTCTCCTTTTAGGTGTTACAAACAAATGCAAAAATCGTAATACCCTGTACCACAGTGTGGTGTAGGGTATAAAAATGGAACCATACACGATTCAACAACACTTCTTCCTTTGGTGCCAGGTGAAAGAAAAAATGCCGTTAATAATGAAAAACAACATAAGCCAAATGGCCACCACGACCACGCATACAGGACCATATCCTCATTCATGAAATTTTCCATAACCAAATCGCAAAGTGGCTGCCCTATGTCCTCGATAGCCACTTTGCGATTTGGTTATGGAAAATTTCATGAAAAGGATATGGTCCTGTATGCGTGGTCGTGGTGGCCATTTGGCTTATGTTGTTTTTCATTATTAACGGCATACCTTCCTCTTTATTATGAAATAAACATCCGATGATTTATCTCAAAAAATTGAATTTTTCTTTCAAAATAACAACTCTTGTTGGAAAACCCTTTATTTTATGGAACCAAAACAAAATTGTTTATGTTAATTATTCCCTACAGCACACTGTGGTACAGGGCTTTGTGCATTTGTTTGTAACACCCAAAAGGCGAAGAGATAGACCCACTGTTTATTATACCGATCGACTTGTTATCACTTTCTGAGTCGATTTAGCTATGTCCGTCTGTCTGTCTGTCTGTCTGTAGATGTATTCTTGTAATCAAAGTACAGGTCGCAATTATGATCCGATCTCAATGAAACTTGGCACATATCTTTCTTTAGACCCAAGGACGATCCCTATTGAATTTGGTTAAAATCAGTTCAGATTTACATATAGCTTCCATATATATGTACCTCCGATTTGTCATATATGCACTGTATTAGCAACATTTTTGAACCGATTTGTACACAAATTGACAGAGAGTAGTCTCGTGATACACTTAGAGACAATACAAAATTTGGGGGAAATCGGTTCAGATTTAGATATAGCCCCCATATATATGTTACCGCCGATTTGAAATTCAAGCGCTGTAGAAACTGTATTTGAGTTAGTGAGTATTTGAAACGACTTGAGTTAGTGGAAAAAGTGCTCGAAAATTGGGTTAATCGAATTCGTTCCTGCAGAAGAAGTCGCGGAGGCCATTTGAATGAAGTTTTATTTAGAACTTAATTGTATCACATTAAATAAAAAACTTTTGAATTTCCTTAACAATAAGTGGGTTTTTTTTTTTCAAATAAATCATATCACTCTTATTGGAAACCCCTTTATTTAAGTATAGGCTCGATTAAGCCGGGTAACCATTCAAATCAAAGGAAATTATGAGGGCTAGAAATGCTGAAAGCATCGCTCTAACGTAAAAAAGGAAGTTTAGTAACTATCGATAAAACAATAAGAAAAAAATTGGATTTTTTTAAATAGTTTTTTGCTGGCACGAAAAAACCCAAAAATAGAGAACAGTACTTCTTTAAGTATTTTGAAGTATAAGCTCGATAAAGACGGAATTCACTTTAAATTAAAGGAAATTATGAAGACTACAAATGTAGTAGAAATAGTGGTTTAGTGACTTTCTTTAAAACTATTAAAACAAATTTGATTTTTTTCCCCAAAAAAACGCTTTTTAATTATTTAAAACTTTCCCAGTTATACCAAAATATATCGTTTAACCTCTCTTTTTTCAATATCACGGTTTATAGCCCTTTAGGCTAAGAAAAGAGGAGAGGTTGAGCAAAATATTTTTGGTTTCGAGAACCATTTATCCCAATTACTTCAGGAATGTTTTTAAAATTCAAAATTAGTTAGCCTTCAACTTCTTACACTACCTTTTTCCATCCGTTCGGTGGTTTCAACGATATCTTAAAAATATTAAAAAAAATCCTATTTTTTGAGAAAATTTAAAACAAAAAAATCAATAAAAGCCTTATATAAACATCGAAAGACGTCTGGTTGTTAAATTCGATACATAATTTAAATAGTTGTAGCGAGGAAAACCGTAACTTTCTTTGAAATTGTAGCGAAGAATGCCGCCACTTTCTTTGAAATTCGAAAATTTGATCTCATTTCTATTCTAAAACAAACTTTCATAGAAAAAACCAGTAAGAAAGTTCAGTCGGGTAAACCGACTTATGAGTCGCAAAAAAAATTTCGTAAATTTATTTACTTATATTTTATTATTATATTAAATTATTAACAATTGAAATTGCATTTAATAACTTTAAAGTATGCACTATTATTAACGTTATAACCAATTAACTTTTGGTTTTAACTGGGGCGTGGCAACTTCGCTCATTTTTCTTGGGGTGATAGCGACTAATAAACTATTATTATCTGTGGAATTTCAGAAGATTCGAGAAATTAGTATATGGGGAAAAACACGTCAAAAGGCCCACTTTTTTCAATTTTGTTCCAATCGCGTCAAAACGTGGTGGGGTCGCAGAAGTATTATGGGTATGAGATGTGCCAAAAATACAGCTTCCTAGCGTGATAGATTACGAAGACACAGGGTGTCAAAGTTTGCAATTTTGACCATTGTATCTCCTGACTACGTGGACCGATTTTAATAAGTCGTAGCTTATATGACAGCTATTTAGAAGCGCACAAAATGTACATTGACAATTGTTTGCAAATATTTAATTTTCATACTCTTTTTACGCGACTTTTGTTTTCCATTCGATTTTAAGTATGTTCCGCGGATGGGATTTTATATCTTTAAACTACAAAAATGAAGCCCATTTTGTTTACTATACCAATATGAATTTTCGTAATGGGATGACGACCACAACAAAAGTTGTGGAAATTTCCAATGCCAAAGCTACTAATTTTTTATAATTTCTTTCGTATTATAAAGTGAGTTTACTTTGGGATGTGGACCATAAACACAATTTATAAAATGCAATGGTGGCATTCTATAGCCAGTTATAACAGAACGACAAAAAAACTTATTTCGAAAAAAATCGACGTTGGATTTTTTGCACTGACCTACAATATTGCACTGGTCAAACCCAGTCATAGCGAGCAGATATCGGACCCGATCTCGAAGGAATTTGATGTTCTAAATCCGAATATAAAATCAAAAATGCAATATATATTCGCGTTTTTGAGATGGAGTATTAATTATGTGATAAAAATGCTGATTTCACACTTTTTTGAATATAGAATCGCGAGAGACGCTCTTTTACAAAAAAAAATCGAGATTTGGAAAATAATCGCCTTCCTATTAAAACGAGTATCCAAAACCTGTAATAATCTTAAGTCATCTCAGAGATATCAACCGGGAAACCTAGTCGGAGAAATCGAATTTTTAATAAAGCTACAATGGAAAAATAAAAAAAAAATAATAATATGATATCTACGATATGGTGTAAAATGTTGACCCTTTATAAAATAAACTTTTAATTAGTTTGATGCTCGTGTTAATAGAAAAGTGAGTATTTTGCGAAACCTGAATTTTTTTTTTGTAAAAGAGCGTCTGTCGCGATTCTATATTCAAAAAAGTGTGAAATCAGCATTTTTATCACATAATTAATACTCCATCTCAAAAACGCGAATATATATTGCATTTTTGATTTTATATTCGGATTTAGAACATCAAATTCCTTCGAGATCGGGTCCGATATCTGCTCGCTATGACTGGGTTTGACCAGTGCAATATTGTAGGTCAGTGCAAAAAATCCAACGTCGATTTTTTTCAAAATAAGTTTTTTTGTCGTTCTGTTATAACTGGCTATAGAATGCCACCATTGCATTTTATAAATTGTGTTTATGGTCCACATCCTAAAGTAAACTCACTTTATAATACGAAAGAAATTATAAAAAATTAGTAGCTTTGGCATTGGAAATTTCCACAACTTTTGTTGTGGTCGTCATCCCATTACGAAAATTCATATTGGTATAGTAAACAAAATGAGCTTCATTTTTGTAGTTTAAAGATATAAAATCCCATCCGCGGAACATACTTAAAATCGAATGGAAAACAAAAGTCGCGTGAAAAGAGTATGAAAATATTTGCAAACAATTGTCAATGTACATTTTGTGCGCTTCTAATTAGCTGTCATATAAGCAACGGCTTATTAATATCGGTCCACGTAGTCAGGAGATACAACGGTCAAAATTGCAAACTTTGACACCCTGTATCTTCGTAATCTATCACGCTAGGAAGCTGTATTTTTGGCACATCTCATACCCATAATACTTCTGCGACCCCACCATGTTTTGACGCGATTGGAACAAAATTGAAAAAAGTGGGCCTTTTGACGTGTTTTTCCCCATATATTTTATGAAATAATCAATATTTCACTAAATGTTAAACCTTTGGGGGGAGGTGCTAGAAAGAGTGGCCCAATATGGCCCATCTTCGAACTTAGCCGGAGATAGAGAAAAATATTACCGCATACCAAATTTGAAGTCAATCGGTTAATACTTTCGAGAGTTATCGTGCGCACCAGCCAGCAGACAGACGGACGGACATTGCTCATTCGACTTACAATGGCCCAAAACGGATATCCACCGAACATACTCAGGGTCTGAGTTCACTGCTTCTATGTGTTACAATTTTGGCCCGTAGCAAATGTTATATATGCCCTCGTATTACTAAAGTGAGCGTATACAAATATAATCTTTCAGTAGAGTTTTTTGAAAATGTTTAATCTCTATGGAATTTCTAGAAATTAAATATTTCGTGTATACTTTTTGATCCGGTTGGCCGATTAACACAAAATGAGGACTAAATACGAATTGAAATATTTTTGTAGTTTAAAAATTTTGTAGTAAAAAATTGAAAATTAAAAATTAGACTTTGCATAGAGGAACAGCTATGAGCTATATCTGATTTTGGTACTTGTGTGTTTTTAGTAAAAAAAAAGAGTTAGACCCATAGCTTTTTACACTGACCAACATATGATTAATATTTGCCAGTGGTCTAGCTGTGCTTGTCTGTCCGCTTGTCCCTGGGTTCTTGTCATCAAAAATTAAATGTATGTCTCCTAATTCTGCCACACAAGAGGAGCGTAGGGTATCATATTGTAGACACCAAAGGATTTCATTACATGTTTTGTATTTTATCTTGTATCTCAATGCGACTAAGTATGTTTTTTCTCAACGATTATTTTTACATTTTTCAATTTTTCTAAATTTTTTGTTTACTTTTACTTTTTGATTTTACACCTGTGTCTATCCATTATATTTTGCACCTGCTTATCTTACATATATAAATCTATTTTTTTCACAGATTTTTCCATTGAACAACCTACAAAGGATTGAGCAAACAATGACTCTGTGACACCTTTTCATCCCTGCTGATCCCATTTCCTACATCATTTTATGATGTAGCTTTTTTCCCATTTGCCCCATTGATTTGAGATTTTCGACTGAACACTTATTTTAATAGTATACAAATATATACTCGTGTAAGTATGTGTCCGACACCTTCTTTTTTCATTAGTGTCTGTAGGTTTTTCATTTAATTAAAAACTATTGTGTTCATCACTTCAATTTAATCATCTTTGTTATACAACGCAATGTCCTTAAAATACTTCCACAGATAGTTATGATAACCTTTCCCTGAATGAAATACTATATCTACTTGCAAGGATATCTTTTTGTGAGTGATAATAATTTACATAAAAATTAATGGGCAAAAACAATCCTTCAGGTGCATACAAGAAAATCATAATGAAAAAGAAAAACTATCGTAAACTACAAGTAACTTCAAAGGATGTGTGCTCCTAGGGGGGTCTTAATAATAAGAAGAACAAGTAAAAAACAGGTATCGAATGGCTTTTGCAGACTCCTTCTAAATTTATATTGTTCTCCTTTCACTCTTTGCTGCTCCAGATAAAATTTCCTGGAAGTCAATGAATGGTTACCAACCTCATCACCAACTAATAATACTGGCCTCAGGCCACGGTGTGTGTGAGGGTGTGTGAGTGACAGCACAAATTTAACTGCACTTGTGTTTTCCCTCCCCCTCCCCATCTTAATGGGGAAGAGATATATGAAAGTATCCTTATCTTTTAATGTCTCTTTATGTACCACCGACTGGTGGCTAAGTGAATATTCATTCTTATGTGAGTAGGAGAAAGAGAGCACACATACACCGAGAGATTATCTCGGTGTGTGTATGTGTGTATTCTTAACGGTCCTTAAGCTAAACAAATATAATCGAAAGACATACGACAACGAACGCCAGGAAAAAGTCAAATAATCAAATGATAAACTCGTTTTTTCCAACGGCTGCTCCTCCCCATCCCAACAAAGCAGCCAAAATTGTACAGTGGTAACAATATATTGTCAACGAAAAACAAATAAAACAAGTAAGAAAGTTCAGTCGGGTATACCGACTTATGAATACCCTCACCTTGAGTCTCAAATAATTTTTAGTAAATTTATGTATTTTTTTTTGTTTTATTTAAATTATTATCAATTTAAATTGCATTTAATAACTTTAAAGAATGTACTGGTATTTATGTTAAACGCTGTTTACTTTTGGTACAAAATGGTCCATTTGTATGGGAGGTATCAAACGGGGCGTGCCAATTACGGCCACTTTTCTCTAGACTCTAGGTACTATAAAAGCATTGCACTGTACGAAATTTCAAGTATTTGTATGCACTGGAATTGAAGTTAAAAGCTGTTAACTTTTGGTACAACTTTTGTGTGGGAGATACCAAAAGGGGCGTGGCAAAAATGCCCATTTTCCACTGTTTTGTAGGTACTATTAAACCATTACACTGTACAAAATTGCAAGTCTTTGTATGCACTGCTAAAAAAGTTATAAGCTATTAACTTTTGGTTCAAAATTGTCCATTTGTGTGGGAGCTACCAAAAAGGGCGTGGCAACTTCGCCCATTTTTCTCGTAGATGTGTCTCGATGTGTATAATTTCAGAGGATTCAAATAAGTAGTATAGAAGCTATTAAATAATCAATATTTCACTAAATGTTAACCCTTTGTGGGGGAGGTACTAGAAGGAGTGGACCAATATGGTCCATCTTCGAACTTAGCCGGAGATAAAAGAAAATATTACCACATACCAAATTTGAAGTCAATCGGTTACTCCTTTCGAGAGTTATCGTGCGCACCAGCCAGCAGGCAGACAGACAGACGGACAGACAGACGGACGGACGGACAGACGGACATTGCTCATTCGACTTCAAATGACCCAAAACGGATATCCGCCGAACATACTTAGGGTCTTAGGTCTCTCCTTCGATGTGTTACACTTTTGGTTCGTAGCAAATGATATATACCCTCCTCTCTAAGGCGAGGGGATAAATATTGCAATTCTAGGAATACACGTCAAAATTTCATTTTTATAAAATAATTGTCGGAATTTATATTCTACGGTCAATTTTATTTTTAATTTTAAATTTAATACAAAATTTCGTCGAAATTTCATTACTTATAAACTATTGTCAAATTTTAATTATTATACAAATTTTCGTCGAAATTAAATATGTATTAAAAATTTGCTAGTAATTCTATTTCCATAGAAAATTCCGTAGAAATTTTTTTTTGATGAAAATCTATTTTTATACAAAATTTTCGATGAAAATCTATTTTTATAAAAAATTTTCGATGGAAAGCTATTTTTATAGAATATTTTCGATGAAAATCTATTTTTAAAGAAAATTTTCGATGAAAATCTGTTTTTATAGAAAATTTTCGATGAAAATCAATTTTTATAGAAAATTTTCGATGAAAATCTATTTTTATAGAATATTTCCGATGAAAATCTATTTTTATAAAAAACATTTTTATTGTTTATATTAAATTTTTTTTTTATTTTCTATAAAATTTGTATATAGAAAATTGTCTATAAAATTTTTATACAGAAAATGTTCGATACATTTTTTTTTACAAAACTACATTTGTTTTCGTGGCTCGCGAAGCGAACCCGAGCAAAAAACAAAAATGTATTGGTATGAGAGTTTTAGTATATTGACTTAGTTCGGCAAAATATGGGTTTGGTTAGTAGTTCTTGTTACATTCAATTACTACTTCCATAAGTATTTCAGCTGATTTAAGTTAAAAACATACACTATTGTTATTGAATTCTGAAGATGATAGAGTGGTGTCTATCGAAAATGCAGTTAATTATGCCAAGCGATTAAAACTCTACCAATTTTTTTTATTTGTTTCTATTACTTTTTTGCAATAGACAGAAAGTAACTGAAACATAGGTCTTAAACCAAATACATTCTAACTGATTTTTTATAGAAAATTTTCGATAAATTTTTTTTATAGAAAATTTTTGATAAATATTTTTATAGAAAATTTTTGATAACACTTTTTTATAGAAAATTATTGATAAAATTTTTTTTATAGAAAATTTTCTAAAAAATTTTTATATAGAAAATTTTCTATCAAATTTTTATATAGAAAATTTTCTATAAAATATTTATATAGAAAATTTTCTACAAAATTGTATATAGAAAATTTTCTATAAAATATTTATATAGAAAATTTTCTATAAAATATTTATATAGAAAATTTTCTATAAAATTTTTATATAGAAAATTTTCTATAAAATTTTTATATAGAAAATTTTCTATAAAATTTTTATATAGAAAATTTTCTATAAAATTTTTATATAGAAAATTTTCTATAAAATTTTTATATAGAAAATTTTCTATAAAATTTTTATATAGAAAATTTTCTATAAGATTTTTATATAGAAAATTTTCTATAAGATTTTTATATAGAAAATTTTCTATAACATTTTTATATAGAAAATTTTGTATAAAATTTTCTTTAAAATTTTTATATAGAAAATTTTCTATAAAATTTTTATATAGAAAATTTTCTACAAAATTTCTAAATAGAAGATTTTCTATAAAATTTTGATATAAAATTTTTTATATAGAAAATTTTTATATAGAAAATTTTCTATAACATTTTTATATAGAAAATTTTCTATAAAATTTTTATACAGAAAATTTTCTATAAAATTTTTATATAGAAAATTTTCTATAAAATTTTTATATAGAAAATTTTCTATAAAATTTTTATATAGAAAATTTTCTATAAAATTTTCTATAAAATTTTTCTTTAAATTTTCTATAAAATTTTTATATAGAAAATTTTCTATAAAATTTTTTATATAGAAAATTTTCTATAAAATTTTTTATATAGAAAATTTTTATATAGAAAATTTTCTATAAAATTTTTATACACAATTTTCCATACATTTTTGTAAAGAAAATTTTCGATAAATTTTTTTTAGAAAAAACATTGTTTTATAGAAAATTTTCAATAAAATATCTTTTGTAGAAAATTTTCAACTTTTATAGCAAATTTTTGATAACATTTCTTTTATAGAAAATGTTTGATGGATTTTTTTATAGAAAATTCTCGACAAAATTGTATTTTTATGGAAAATTTTATAAAAAATTTCACAGAAATTCTACATTTATAGAAAATTTCATAAAAATTCTATTTTTGTGAAAAATTTCACAGAGATTCTATTTTTTTAGAAGATTTCGTTGAACTTTTATTCCCAAAGAAAATTTCGTCGAAATTTTGCCTCTTTATAGAAAATTTCGCCGAAATTTTATCTATTTTCGAAATTTTATCTCTCTATGGGAAATTTCATTTAATCTGTATAGAAAATTTCGTCCAAATTGTATATCTCTATAGAAAATTTTTGTCGAAATTGTATCTCTCTATTCTTATAGAAAATTTTCGACGAAATTCTATTTATAGACAATTTTCAACGAAATTCTATTTTTAAAGAAAATTTCATAGAAATGCTATATTTGAAAAAACGCATTTTAATTAAAAAGGACCTCAAGCCGAACAATATCAAAAATACATATAATTTATAGAAAATTTCATTGAAATTCTATTTTTATAGAAAATTTTATTCTTATAAAAAATTTTGTTGAAATTTCTATTTCTATAGAAAATTTCGTAGAAGTTGCTATTTCTATAGAAAAATTCGTCGAAATTGAAATTTTATAGAAAATTTCGTCGAAATTTAACTATTATAGAAGATTTTGTCGAAATTTTACTTTTATAGAAAATTTTTTTACGTCGAAATTTTACTTTTATAGAAAAATTTTTTTAGTCGAAATTTTACTTTTATAGAAAATTTTTTTACGTCGAAATTTTACTTTTATACAAAATTTCGTCGAAATTTTACTTTTATACAAAATTTCGTCGAAATTTTACTTTTATACAAAATTTCGTCGAAATTTTACTTTTATACAAAATTTCGTCGAAATTTTACTTTTATACAAAATTTCGTCGAAATTTTACTTTTATAGAAAAATTTGTCGAATTTTTATCTCTTCGTAGAAAATTTCGTCGAATTTTTACCTCTTCATATAAAATTTCGTCGAATATTTATCTCTTCATAGAAAATTTCGTCGAATTTGTATCTCTTCATAGAAAATTTCGTCGAAACTTTATCTCTCTATAGAAAATTTAGTTTAAATTTTATTTCTATATAGAAAAATTCGTTGAAATTTTATTTCTCTACAGAAAATTTCGTCGACATTTTATCTCTTCGTAGAAAATTTCGTTGAATTTTTATCTCTTCATAGAAAATTTCGTCGAATTTTTATCTCTTCAAAGAAAATTTCGTCGAAATTTTATCTCTTCACAGAAAATTTCGTCGAATTTTTATCTCTTCAAAGAAAATTTCGTCGAAATTTTATCTCTTCATAGAAAATTTCTATGAAAGTTTATCTCTCTATAGAAAATGTCGTCGAAATTGTATCTCTCTATATACAATTTCGTCGAAATTTTTTCTCTCTATAGAAAATGTCGTCGAATTTGTATCTCTCTATAGAAAATTTCGACGAAATTGCAATTTAGTGGTATTGTATGTCTATAAAAAATTTGAGTTTATGTTAAAACTAATATCATTTATTTATTGTTCACAATTTGTTTGAATCTTGCATTTTGTTCACTGTGATGTACTGTGCAACGACAACGCAAGACACTGACTTCTTTCTCAGGATGTCAGAGTGATGAAAATGAAAAATAGCGTAACAAATGAAATTGGCTTACTTTGTTTGGCTGTTGGTATTTCTCTCCGGTTGCGATGTTGTTGCATGTTTTAATTTATTGTCTAGAGCTAACGCTATTTTTCGCAGCTGTAGTTGTAGTATCTGTACCACCACTCGGATGTGCATAAGTAAATATACGAAATAAGTGAAAAGCAAAACAGCACAACTAACAATTTTGGTAATAACAAAGTAAATTGCCTTTGTTAGAAATATAAAAACTCGACTCATTTAAAAACTGTGTGTTTCCAAATAATATTTGATTGATTTTGAATGTGCCCAAAAATTTGTATTATTTATAATTGTGCTTATTTTCAATTATAATTAAAGGATAAGGGAGACAATAAAAGCTTTATCAATTAAGAAATTAAATTCACAAATAATTTTCAAAGATTATTGATTATTATAAAATATGTTCTTCAAAATTAATTTAATTACGTTATTTTGCTTTTCCCTTATCATTATTATGTAGGTTTGCTTGCATGCCTGTCTGTCTCTTGGTTCTTATTTTTTCGCTTCGGCATGCAGTAGCAGTATCTATCTCCGCTCTTTAGAATGAATCTCACCATTCTCATGTCAGTCACGGTTGACAATTCCGTTTTGGTAATCGGAGAACTCTTTCTAACAAATTTCTTTCTTTCGTTATTGTTTTTTTTTTTGTCGGGTTCTCTCCCAAACAGCCGTGAGTGATGGTTGACAAACAAGGAAACGTTCGTTATTCTCTCCATATATAGAGCTAAGGATGTGAAAGGTAAACTGATGTCAGTCACGGTTCGATACGGAGAGATGGTCTGTCACGGAGAAGGAAAGGTAAGAGATATCTTGTGTAATGGATGACATGTAATTTGACAACATTTGTTTGGCCCCCTCTCATTTTTCGTGAGGATAGGAAGGTGGTAGTAAATAAAAGATTCCGGAATTTTGACAATGGGAAAATTTGCAAATATAATATAAAATTAATAAATCTTGCATCACTTACAGTTGTCTGGAATACTATTCATAATATGTAGAATATACCGGAGTAGATTATATCTTAAATATGGATTATCCACAAAAAGGGTTCCTTCGGGTGATTAAATTTGAGATTACACATGGGAAAGGTCAAATATTTTACAAATATAAAATATTTTGAAAAATCTATCATATTTAAGATGAATTTTCATAGTTCTATATATAACCAACATATATAATGAAGTTGTACGACCGGTGCCCGAT
Organism: Eudasyphora cyanicolor; assembly: GCA_963930755.1. Lineage (NCBI taxonomy): Eukaryota > Metazoa > Arthropoda > Insecta > Diptera > Muscidae > Eudasyphora > Eudasyphora cyanicolor. The sequence continues at coordinate 167,815,138 of OZ005738.1, read as the reverse complement.
CACCTAATAATTTGTTACTGAGGTAAAATTCATCCCCACCAAGTAGATTTGTACGAAGTAATTAGATATATTTCCACTTCCCCCTTTTCAATAGCAACAATTTTCTCTTTGGTCAAGGATATTGTTTTCAAGTACATTCATACCAAATTTGAAGACCATTGGTGAAGTCATTATCCAGAGATTTACTTTTAATAACGGAGTCATATGGGCGGAACCACGCCCACCTTTTCGATTCCGTCAACTTTCTCTAGAGTCATGCACAACAGTATTATGTATTTAATACAGCGCAAAATTTGAAGGCAATTTGGTGGAATAATTCTACAGATATTCCTGCCACTGGTCAAATTCCTGTCATTTTTTTTTATCAAGCTGACACCTACGGGCATCAAATATATGTGAAAAATTTTCAAAAATTTGGTTAGAAAGTACTTCAGCTACAACGTTTTTAAACATTGAGAAGTGAGAGCGAGGTACAAATTCCGGTATGACCTCCGCCACTTGCATGCACAAAGTTTCACCATGGTATTGAAAACAGATTTTTTTTTAAAAAATACTGCATTTTAAAAAATACGGTATATGTTTTTCTAAAACATTACAATATTTTTCCTTAAAGACCTACAGCTGCATCCCGTGAAAATTTTCCATTTCCAAATTGCATTTTCATACAAAATATCGTCGAGATGTAGAATTTTTTTTCCTAATTTCAATTCTATATCAAATATTGTCGAAATTTAATTTCTATAATTGCGTCGATAATTAGTCGAAAATTAATTTTTAGAATTTTTTTCAACATTTAAATTATATAGAAATTGCCTAAATTCTATTTTTATAGAAAATTTTTCGAAATTTGAATTTCGCCGAAGTCGAAGAATTTTGTCGAAGTTCTATTCTTATAAAAAATCTTGGAATTCTATTCTTTGTAGAAAATTTCGTTGAAATTCTTTTTTTAAAGAAAATTTCATTGAAATTCTTTTTTTTTGTAGAAAATTTCGTTTAATTTCTGTTTTTAAAGAAAAAAGTCGAAATTCTACAGGGTGGTCCATTTTAAACGCAAGATAAAACAAAAAGTTTTCGGAGTTTTATCTTAATATTTTTTATTATGATAGATCTATGACAATTATACAACTCGCCATGTGTGACTCACAATTAACATCGTACATTATGGTTAGACCACCCTATATTTTTTTGTAGAAAATTGCGTCAAAATTCTATTTTTATGGAAAATTTCATCGAAATTCTATTTTTTATAGAATATTCCGCAGAATTCTATTTCTATTTTTTATAAAAAAAATTCGTTGTATAGAAAATTTAGCTGAAATTTCGTTTTTTTGTAGAAAATTTAGTTGAAATTCCATTTTTTTGTAGAAAATTTCCTTAAAGTTTTTTTTTAGAAAATTGTGTTTAATTTTTTTCTATTTTGTCGTGAATATTCTATTTTTTGTAGAAAATTTCATCGAAATTATATTTGTGTAGAAAATTTCGTCTAAATTCCATTTCTTTTTAGAAAATTTCGTCGAAATTCTATTTTTTAGAATATTTCATCGAAATTCTATATTTATCGAATTTCTTATATTCTTTATCGAAAATTTCGTCGAAATAATATTTTTGGAGAAACTTTCGACGACTTTTTATTTTTATAGAAAAATTTGTCGAAATTCTATTTTCGTAGAAAATTTCGTCAAAATTCTATTTTCATGGAAAATTTTGTCGAAATTTTATTTTTATAGAAAAATTTAGTGGAAATTCCATTTCAATAGAAAATTTTGTGGAAATTCTATTTTATAGGAAATATCGTCGAAATTCCATTTTTATAGAAAACTAGCTGGACCACTGGTCCACTTCGTTGCCCCAGATATCAGTTTTTCGATTCCGTCCATTTTTATTGAAGATTTAGAAAATAACTCCACTAACGTGTGTTCCAAATTTCGTTCGTCTAGGGTCAACACTTTTTGAGATAATCGGATTTTAAGTAATGCCACGCCAACTCCTGCCCCGCCCACTTTTTTTCCAAAAATTTTTTCCCTAAACCATCTCTGACAAAGAACCTTTCAAACAAAAGAAAAACAAATAAAATCGGTCCAGTGGTTTCAGAGTCTATACCATACATACATACATACATACAAACAAACATACAAACATTTTTCCATTTTTATATATATAGATTTCGTCCATATTTCGCCGAAAGTCTATTTTTATAGAAAATTTCGTCGAAATTCTATTTTTGTGAAAATTTAGTCGAAATTCTATTTTTGTAGAAAATTTCGTTTAAAATATTTTCTTTTCTAGAAATTCAATTTTTTGTAAAAAAGTTTGTTTAAATTAAATTTTTTATAGAAAGTTTGGTTGAAATTCTATTTTTATAGCAAATTTCGTCGTAATTCTATTTTTATAGAAAATTTTGATGAAGTTCTATATAAGTAGAAAATATCGTCGAAATTCTATTTTTATAAAAAATTTGGTCGAAATTCTACACTTTATAGAAAATTTCGTCGAAATTCTATTCTTTGTAGAATCTTTCGTCAAAATTATAGTTTTTGAGAAAATTTCGTGAAAATTCCATTTCTATCGAAAATTTTGTGGAAATTCCATTTTCATAGAAAATTTCGTCAAAATTCTATTTCTATTGAAAATGTCGTCGAAATTCCATTTTTATAGAAAATTTCGTCCAAATTCTCGTTGTATTAAAAAATTTCGCCGAAATTCTATTTGTATACAAAATTTCGTTAAAATAATATTTTTTGTGAAAATTTTGTCAAAATTCTATTCTTGTAGAAAATTTCGTTTAAATTATTTTTTTTAGAAATTATATTTTTCGTAACGAAAATTGTTTAAATTCTATTTTTTGTAGAAAATTTCAATGAAATTCTATATTTATAGAAAATTTCGTCATAATTCTATTTTTATAGAAAATTTCGACGAAATTCTATTTACATATAAAATGTCATTGAAATTAGTTTTTGAAGAAAATGTATAGAACATTCCGTTGAAATTATATTTTTATAGAAAATTTCGTCGTTCTATTCTATTTTTTGTAGACAATTTCAATGAAATTCTATATTTATAGAAAATTTCGTCGTAATTCTATTTTTATAGAAAATTTCGACGAAATTCTATATACATACATAGAAAATTTCTTCGAAATTCTATTTACATATAAAATTTCATTGAAATTAGTTTTTGTAGAAAATTTATAGAACATTTCGTTGAAATTATATTTTTATAGAAAATTTCGTCGAAATTCTATTCTTTATATAATTTCCTCGAAATTACATTTTTACAGAAAGTTTCGTGGAAATTTCATTTCTATAGAAAATTTCGTGGAAATTCTATTTTTAGAAAATTTCGTAGAATTTCTATTTTTATAGAAAATTTCGTTGATATTTAATTTTTATAGAAAATTTCGCCGAAATTCCATTTTTATAGAAAATTTCTTCGAAATTCCACTTTATAGAAAATTTCGTTCAAATTATCTTTGTATTAAAAAATTTCGACAAAATTTTCCGAAAAAAATAAAATTTTCTATAATAAATACAATTTCGTTCTATTTTTATAGAAAATAAATTTTTAGATAAAATTTTTACGTGAGTCGACCCCTGATTTCTTCCTCTATACTAGAGTCGACCCCTGAGTTCTTCCTCTATACCAGAGTCGACCACTGAGATCTCCCACTATACTACAGTCGACCAATGAGGTCTTCCTCTAGAGTCGATCTCTGATGTATTTCATACGAGTATTCTCGTAATATATAAAAAAATATTGATTAATTCTATTTTTTTTAAATTCCTCCACTATGCGACAGACAGACAAATTTCGACGAAATTTTCTATAAAGAATAGAATTTCGTTATATTTTTATAGAACGAAATTCTATTATTTATGGAAAATTTGTAAGTGATTTTCTTCAAAATTCTATTCTTTATAGACAATTTCGTCGAAATTCTATTTTTATAGAAAATTTCGTCGAAAATTCAATTTTTGTAGAAAATTTCGTCGAAATTTTATTTTTATAGAAAATTCGAAAAAATTCTATTTTTATAGAAAATTTTGTCGAAATTCTATTTTTACAGAAAATTTCGTCGAAATTCTATTTTTATAGAAAATGTCATCGAAATTCTATTTTTATAGAAAATTTCGTCGAAATTCTATTTTCATAGAAAATTTCGTTGAAATTCTATTTTTATAGAAAATTTCGTTGAAATTCTATTTTTGTAGAAAATTTTGTTGAAATTCTATTTTTGTAAAGACATCGTGGAAAGTCTACCTTTTGTAGACAATTTTGTGGCCCTTCTATTTTTTTAATTAAATTTTTGTACAATATTTCGTTGAAATTCTCTTTTATGAAGAAAATTTCGTTAAAATTCTATTTTTTTTGTGGAAAATTTCGCTGAAACTCTATTTTATGTAGAAAAACATCGTTTAAATTCTATTTTTTGTCCTTTTTTTGTTGTTCTATTTTATTTTCGTCGATTTTCTTTTTTGTAGAATTTTTTTCGTCTCTATTACTTTGTCGAAAATTTGGCGAACATTCTTTTTGGAGATTTCGTCGAAATTCTATTATTGAGGATTATTTCGAAATATAAATTTTGTAAGGCACCATTATGGAAGTCCTTACATATTATTGACTCTTTTAATGCAGTGGGACCATATCTCAATAATAGTTTGCAAACAAATTTATTTATATTTAAAAGTTATCGAAACTAATCTTTTTTATGTAATTACTCTATGCAATTATTGCATTTTATTCCTGTTTTCTTTTAAATCTACAAATCGCTTTTAAGTTTTATGGAATCACTTGAATAAAGGAAACATGTGCGTATGTGATTCCAAGAATTTTCTGTATAAAGATATCCTTCTCAATATGTATTAATAATAATTGAAAAGTAGCAGTATTATACAATGCCGAGTGATTACGACCAATATCTATATCATAATACTGAAGGAGGATATATCACAATAATGAGAAAAAAGAAAATTAATGAGTATTATCATAAGACGATGCATTCATGTATTTCGCAATAAATATGTGATTAATATGCACGTGCGAGTATAGCGATGATGCAAACAAGAAAATTAATAAAAATGTTAATTAGAATTTATAGCAAAAAAAAGGAATACATACGAGCATAAGAACGAGAGTTGGTAATTAATACTTAGCATATTCAATAGACTGACTGACTATACGTTTGCATTTCTAAGGGTACTCAGCTATATATACATATGATGTAAAAAGGCAATAGGAGAACGAGTATATAGCCACACACTTATCTTAATTAATGAAATGAATGTATGTCCGATGTTGGACTACTCCTCGACTGTTTTTACAGAGAATATATGAGATTATGGTTAGTTACTTTAGTGCCCTGCATGTTGTTGTCCCATAACACTTTAGGCCATTTAAGTAGTTCGCCATACTTTGTTGTATCACTTTCAATGGTGGTATCAATAACCGATAAACACATAATTAAAGTTTATTTTCGTTCCCTCCCATTTGTTTTTTCCCTTGCATACCACCCTCTCTGCTAACCACTGCTATGAACCAATTGCTCCTGTTGCTCCCCCTCTGTCTTTGGTGGCAGTAATACAACTCCACTATGGTTGCCAAAACTTGTATTTGGGTGTCATCCTGTCAATGCCAATGCGCCACAAGATAACACAAAGGCTTTTGGCTAAATGTCCGTCTGTCGCACAGTGGAGGAATTTAGAAAAGGAAGTAGAATTAATCAATATTTTTTATATATTTTATATATAGAAAAAACTTCAGTGGTTGACTCTATCATATAAGTAGGTTAGGTTAGGTTGAAGAGAGGAGACGTTTAAACGTCTCATGTCCATGGACATACACTTAAGCCAGTGGTTCGGCCTGTTGTGCGCTCCTTATTTATGATCTTTTTATACCTCACGAGTTACAGAAAATCGGTACTAGACACGAATTTTCTCAGTATCTTCCAGTCATATTCTCTGAGATGAGTCAAGTCTGGTAATATGTCGGACCCGAAATGTTGGGATCTTGCATGTGTGAAAGCCGGGCAGTGACACAGAAAATGTTCCATCGTTTCGATGTTTTCTCTGCATGCCCTGCATTCGTCGTTCTTACATCATATAAGTAAGAAACTAAAGAAAGATCTCAGAGGTCGACTATAGTATAGAATAAGAGGAAGACCTCTGAGGTCGACTCTAGTATAGAGGAAGACCTCTGAAGTCGACTCTAGTACAGAGGAAGACCTCTGAGGTGGACTCTAGCATAGAGGAAGACCTCTGAGGTCGACTCTAGTATAGAGGAACACCTCTGAGGTCGACTCTAGTACAGAGGAAGACCTCCGAGGTCGACTCTAGTACAGAGGAAGACCTCTGAGGTCGACTCTAGTATAGAGGAAGACCTCCGAGGTCGACTCTAGTATAGAGGAAGACCTCCGAGGTCGACTCTAGTATAGAGGAAGACCTCCGAGGTCGACTCTAGTATAGAGGAAGACCTCCGAGGTCGACTCTAGTATAGAGGAAGACCTCTGAGGTCGACTCTAGTATAGAGGAAGACCTCTGAGGTCGACTCTAGTTCAGAGGAAGACCTCTGAGGTCGACTCTAGTTCAGAGGAAGACCTCTGAGGTCGACTCTAGTATAGAGGAAGACATCTGAGGTCGACTCTAATATAGAGGAAGACCTCTGAGGTCGACTCTCGTATAGAGGAAGATCTCTGAAGTCGACTCTAGTATAGAGGAAGACCTCTGAGGTCGACTCTAGTACAGAGGAAGACCTCTGCCGTCGACTTTAGTAAAGAGGAAGACCTCTGCGGTCGACTCTGGTATAGAGGAAGACCTCAGCGGTCGACTCTGGTATAGGGGAAGACCTTAGTGGTCGACAGTATTATAGAGGAAGACCTCTGAGGTCGACTCTGGTATAGAGGAAGACCTCAGAGGCCGACACTAGTTTAGGGGAAGACCTTAGAGGTCGACTCTAGTTTAGGGGAAGACCTCAGAGGTCGACTCTAGTATAGAGGAAGACCTCTGAGGTCGACTCTAGTATAGAGGAAGACCTCAGAGGTCGACTCTAGTATAGAGGAAGACCTCTGAGGTCGACTCTAGTATAGAGGAAGACCTCTGAGGTCGACTCTAGTATAGAGGAAGACCTCTGAGGTCGACTCTAGTATAGAGGAAGACCTCTGAGGTCGACTCTAGTATAGAGGAAGACCTCTGAGGTCGACTCTAGTATAGAGGAAGACCTCTGAGGTCGACTCTAGTTTAGGGGAAGACCTCAGAGGTCGACTCTAGTATAGAGGAAGACCTCTGAGTTCGACTCTAGTATAGAGGAAGACCTCTGAGGTCGACTCTAGTATAGAGGAAGACCTCTGAGGTCGACTCTAGTATAGAGGAAGACCTCTGAGGTCGACTCTAGTATAGAGGAAGACCTCTGAGGTCGACTCTAGTATAGAGGAAGACCTCTGAGGTCGACTCTAGTATAGAGGAAGACCTCTGAGGTCGACTCTAGTATAGAGGAAGACCTCTGAGGTCGACTCTAGTATAGAGGAAGACCTCTGAGGTCGACTCTAGTATAGAGGAAGACCTCTGAGGTCGACTCTAGTTTAGGGGAAGACCTCAGAGGTCGACTCTAGTATAGAGGAAGACCTCTGAGTTCGACTCTAGTATAGAGGAAGACCTCTGAGGTCGACTCTAGTATAGAGGAAGACCTCTGAGGTCGACTCTAGTATAGAGGAAGACCTCTGAGGTCGACTCTAGTATAGAGGAAGACCTCTGAGGTCGACTCTAGTTTAGGGGAAGACCTCAGAGGTCGACTCTAGTATAGAGGAAGACCTCTGAGGTCGACTCTAGTATAGAGGAAGACCTCTGAGTTCGACTCTAGTTTAGGGGAAGACCTTAGAGGTCGACTCTAGTTTAGGGGAAGACCTCAGAGGTCGACTCTAGTATAGAGGAAGACCTCTGAGGTCGACTCTAGTATAGAGGAAGACCTCAGAGGTCGACTCTAGTATAGAGGAAGACCTCAGAGGTCGACTCTAGTATAGAGGAAGACCTCTGAGGTCGACTCTAGTATAGAGGAAGACCTCTGAGGTCGACTCTAGTATAGAGGAAGACCTCTGAGGTCGACTCTAGTATAGAGGAAGACCTCTGAGGTCGACTCTAGTATAGAGGAAGACCTCTGAGGTCGACTCTAGTATAGAGGAAGACCTCTGAGTTCGACTCTAGTATAGAGGAAGACCTCTGAGTTCGACTCTAGTATAGAGGAAGACCTCAGAGGTCGACTCTAGTATAGAGGAAGACCTCTGAGGTCGACTCTAGTATAGAGGAAGACCTCTGAGGTCGACTCTAGTACAGAGGAAGACCTCTGCCGTCGACTTTAGTAAAGAGGAAGACCTCAGGGGTCGACTCTGGTATAGGGGAAGACCTTAGTGGTCGACTGTATTATAGAAGAAGACCTCTGAGGTCGACTCTGGTATAGAGGAAGACCTCAGAGGCCGACTCTAGTTTAGGGGAAGACCTTAGAGGTCGACTCTAGTTTAGGGGAAGACCTCAGAGGTCGACTCTAGTATAGAGGAAGACCTCTGAGGTCGACTCTGGTATAGAGGAAGACCTCAGAGGTCGACTCTAGTATAGAGGAAGACCTCAGAGGTCGACTCTAGTTTAGGGGAAGACCTCAGAGGTCGACTCTAGTTTAGGGGAAGACCTCTGAGGTCGACTCAAGTATAGAGGAAGACCTCTGAGGTCGACTCTAGTATAGAGGAAGACCTCTGAGGTCGACTCTAGTATAGAGGAAGACCTCGGAGGTCGACTCTAGTATAGAGGAAGACCTCTGATGTCGACTCTAGTACAGAGGAAGACCTCTGAGGTCGATTCTAGTACAGAGGAAGACCTCTGAGGTCGACTCAAGTATAGAGGAAGACCTAGAGATCGACTCTAGTATAGAGGAAGACCTCAGAGGTCGACTCTAGTATAGAGGAAGACCTAGAGATCGATTCTAGTATAGATGAAGACCTCAGAGGTCAACTGCAGTGTATATTAATATGTATGTCAATAAAAGGATATCTCCTGACAACTCCTGAGTATAGAAATATCTCTATAGTTTTCTCTTGAATAGAGTAAGCCCTTGTGTTCGCAATTTCCCCCAGTGTATATTCATTCGTTTGGAGCTGTCGTTATGTTTTGTCGCCTCGAGTGTTAAGCGTTAACTAATCACACTGGGACTAGTAAGAGATAGAGTCAATATGTGTGTGCCTGAGAGTATGAGGGGCGGAGATGAGCGAACTAATGCGTTCTTCTTTTATATCCGTATCCGTCTGAATGACATCACTTCCATTTTTTTTATTACGTTATACTATATATTGTTTATTAGTAGAATATGTTTTTATTTCTTTAGCATTGCTCGACGTACGAGCATTTCCCCTCTGGCCATTGGCGTTGTCTTTTTCTCTATTATTATTTCCTGTTTTTCTTTAGTCATTTCACAGCCATTAGATACAATAACTTTCAGCTTTAGGTTTTAGTCAGACTTTTTTGCCCCGTCTTCTCCTCTGTCTACGTCGTCGTTAAGCTTTTAGTAGATTTTATTTGTTTTATGTTTGGCCATTTCTCTTGTTTCGCCTTGGCTTTTGTGCCATCACTACAGTGCGTCGTTTTTGTTTTCCCTTTTCTGGTCTTTTTAATAATGGCAATTTCATTATATCAACATTGTAATGTCATTAAGGACGGACAGAAAAGATGTGTTTCGTTTGTAGCTTATTTTGTTTTATAGACGCGCATCCGTCCATCTTTCACCAAGTTTTGTCTTCCTGGGGATAGTTTAAAGATTTTTTGGTTGCCAGGATATTATTTTCATTAATTTATTTTTTCCTTTCAGTTTAATAGCTAAGATACTTATAAATAAAATTGGGTCAATATGGTCGTACAAGTGGCAATTGTCCCTGTGTTCTTCAGTTTTTTTTTGGTTGGCTATTTTTAATATATTATTATATGAGAGAAACATTAGAGCAAGTCCAAAATTGATCGTAGATGAGATTTTCATAAAACTTTGTGTTTCGTGCACTTCGCTCAACTAATGGTCAACATAATCGGCCTACTGAGCGTACTATTCGCAGCACCTTCACGCGTCTTGAGACCCAGCATTCATTATTGGATAATATTCGACCGAATAGACCACATCCAGCAGGCAGTGAAGAAAATGTAGCGGCCGTAGCTGAGAGTGTACACGAAAACCGTGGAGAGTCGATTCGGCGCCGTTAGCAGCAACTCGGACTGACGTATGGAACAACTTGGCGCATTTTACGTCGAGATCTTAAAGTGAAAGCATTCAAAATACAGCTTGAGCAAGAACTGAAGCCGCCCGACCTTCCCAAGCCACATCGCTTCGCTCTATGGGCTCTTGAAAAGTTCCAAGAAGATCCGATGTTTTCGAGCCAAATTTTGTTCAGCGATAAGGCCTATTTCTGGCTCAATGGGTATGTAAACAAGAAAAATTGCCGCATTTGGGATGAAGAGCAACCTGAAGAGATTCAAGAGCTGCCACTTCATCCAGAAAAAACAACGGTTTGGTGTGGTTTGTGGGCCGGTGGAATCATCGGTCCATATTTCTTCAAAAATGATGCCGGTGAGAACGTAACCGTCAATGGCGACCGTTATCGTGCCATGATAACCGACTATTTGATGCCTGAAATTGAAGCTCGTGATCTCGGCGACATTTGGTTTCAACAAGACGGCTCCACTTCCCACACATCACATCAATCAATGGATTTATTGAGAGAACAGATAATTTCACGTTTTGGGCGGGTTGATTGGCCACCAAGATCGTGTGATATCACACCGTTAGACTTTTTCCTGTGAGGATATGTTAAGTCTAAAGTTTATGCGGACAAACCCGATTCGATTCAGGCCTCGGAGCAAAATATCACGCGTGTCATTCGCCAGTTACCAGTCGAAATGCTCGAACGAGTTATCGAAAATTGGACTCAACGGATGGACCATCTGAGACGTAGCCGCGGCCAACATTTGATAGACATAATCTTCAAAAAATAAATGCCAAAGAATGTACTTTCAAACGATAATAAACATTCCCCATTCAATTTGAATTTTCTGTGTTTTTTTCTTTAAAAAAGTAGGGAACCTCGAAATGGATCACGCTATATATGGGAGCAATATCTAAATCTTAACCGATTTCTTTCAAATTTGGCGATGTTGATCTATAGATAAATAAACTCTATCATGCTAAATTGCAAAACAATTGGGTGTAAAATACAGTTTCTATAGGACTAATGGCCCAAATCGGACGAAACAAGCTATATATAAATCTGAACGGATTTTCTTAAAATTGAGAAATATTGGTCCAATAATCAAGAAACTCTACCATGCTAAATTTCAAAACAATTGGATGTAAAATACACCTTCTATAGGGCTAAAGTGTCAAATCGGACGAAACATATATATGGGAGCTATATCTAAATCTGAACCTATTTTCTTCAAATTCAATAGGCTTCTTCCCAGGTACGAAAGATTTCAGCACGATCAGAATAAAATTGCGACCTGTACTCTGAGGACAACTTTAGATGGACAGACGGACGGACAGATATGGTTAAATCAACTCAGCAGTGATTCTGAGTCGATCGGTATACTTTAAGGTGGGTCCAGCTGTAGTATTTCTAGGTGTTACAAACATCAGCCACTAAACTAACATATAATACCCTGTACCACAGTGTGGTGTAGGGTATAAAATCTGAATTTCACATGTCGGGTTCTGGATTTCAAAATCTGAATTTTAATTAATTTTCCAATACACCACAAAAACCTCTCTTTCGAAAGGAAGAGTTGATCGAAAAAGCTGAACAATTCGAATGTGAAAACATTCAATAAATAAATCTAATTAAAAAAATTAAATCGATCATTAACAAAAAACTTCTAAAAAAACATTTAAATTTATATTTAAATGGAAAATCTAAATTTTAAATGAAGACTTCTGAATTTCAAATGGAGAATTTAAATTTCAGTTGACGAGTTCTGAATTTGAAATGGAAATTCTGAGTTGCAATTGACGAATTCTGAAAATAAAATCAGAATTGCAAGAATTTGTTATTTTCTGAATTGCACTTGGAAATGGTGTAGTTTTACAGCCTTTATTAATTACGTCAATGGAGTTCTGTTAACTACAATGTAACGATTTTTTTCATATATTACACGCTGAAAAAAAATCGCTTCTGTAGTATATTGTCCCAAACATATTCGGCTTGAAACATATATATGTTTAGGGTACACTCTAAATGTATAATATTTGGTACACACAAAGGTTATGTATTTGGGAAGATGTTGTTCTAAACAAATCTTTGTTTACTCCCAATTTTGTTTTATTTGGGACTATTATTTTTCGAAAAAATTAAAAATTTGCACTTAAATATTCAGAAAATACCTAAATTGTGTTATATTATTCAGTAATTCAAAATAATTTTTTTAGAAATTTTTAATGTTCGTAAAAATAATAAATAATAATTGAAATCCTATAATTTTGGATCAAAATAAATTTTTCGGTGGATTGACAACTAATGATGCCTAGGAATAATTAGAAATTTGAAATGATTGATTTGAAACAGAAGTCAATGCTGCATAAGGTATCATAACTGGGAGGTACAATTAGGAACCAAGAAAAAATTAAAAATTAAATTCGAAAAAGTCAGCACAATATTTGAAATTATTTTTTAAATAAAATATATTTGGAGAAATTCCTAAACAATAATTTTATTTGTACTTAAACATATACTTTATTTGAGGAATTTAGTTTGCAAATATATTTTGTTGTAATATATTAATATATGCGTTCCAAATATATTTTGTTGATTTTCAAATAGAATTTATTTGCTCAGAAATATATAATATTTAAAAATTTGTGTTCCAAATATATTTTTTTTGGATTCAAACATATCAAAAAAGGGGATTTTGCCCCGTGTATAAGTAAAATAAAATGCACTCAAATTGAAAATATAAAACATTCAGAATATAAAACGGATAATATTTTGAATCAAATTATGTTTTCTAATATGTATGAAATACACATTTTAGAAAAAGTTATTGCCGGACATACTTATGTGTAGGTTATGTGCGTAGATAGACCCATTTCAAGCAGTTTTTGTACAGTGGGCTCTTCTCTGAAGAATTAGTCAAATATAAAATAGAAAATATTTAGAATTAAAAGTTGTTTTGGAATATGAAATACATATTTACATGATATACATAAACCAATCCCTAACAGCAATTACATACCGTCAAATGTTAAAAAAATTTATGTTAAAGATTTTCGTCATCGCAAGAAGTTTTGGGGCATTTGATAAATATATTTGGAAATTCAGTCGGAATTTATTTTGGTTTGAGACTGTATGTTTCATTTACATTATTGTCCATTGCAAAAATGTAACAAAAAAACAAACACAAAAAATGTTAGCGAGTTTCAAATGTTTGGTAGAACTGACTGTAGTTTCGATAGACACCACCCTATCATCTTCAGAGTTCAATAGCAATAATGAATGTCTTTTATTTAACTCAGTTTAATGTATATATGGAAGTAGTAAATTAGGTGTGAAAAGAGCTACAAACCAAAACAATATTTCACCGATCTAATTGTCGAAACCCGCATATCAGTACAATTTTTGTTGTTTGCTGGGGATCGCTTCGCGAGCCTTTGTTTCTAGACCTAATTCTGAGTAAATAATTTACGGACTTTTCCTTTCCAATTCGACAGATTCATGCGTTTTAACAGATCTCCTCGTGTTTATTGCTTCAACTGAGTTCTGTTACAGTACCTTTAGTCTCGCGAAAAATAGGACAAACGGACAGCCTGACTGACATTGTTTAAATGACGTAAAATGGCCCGAAACGGATTTTCGCCAAATACTCTTGGGGTCTCTGGGGTCACTCCATCGATGTGTTACACTTTTGGCATGCAGCTGATATATATCCGTGTTCACACTATGGGGTGTATAAAAACCGGATTATGTTTAAATTACCTAATTTCTACCGAAAATGCTATAATTTTTTTGATTTATCCATAGATTTTCTTCAAATAGGCATTGTTTTCTTTGTCAGTTTTAGTTTAGAGTGGCAGCCGTATTTTTTTTTATATATTAACATAGACCTGTTTAGGTCCATAGTGGTACCACGGGCTGAAATGCCCCTCATCGAAGCCAACCTGCTTGATATACAAATTTATCGATAGTACGAATATCGGTACTTGAAAGATCTGTTAGGCTGCCTAGAAAGGCCGACCTCAGTATGTCCAGTCGTCGTTTACTCAGAGCGGGGCAGTAGCATAGCAAGTGCTCAATGCTCTCCACTTCTTCCTCATCTCCACAGCTTCTGCAGAAGTCATTGGAGTCAATACCAAATCTTTTGGTGTATTCGTCCGTCAGGAATGATGTCCCGTCAGAACTGATACTAACGTAGACTATATTTGCCTCTCTAGTGCGAGGGGATATTTTGATCTTCTCAGGTCATACCTTGGCCAGATTTGTCCAGCTACCCTGCAGGTGCCGATTTCTGTCCATCTTTCGTTGGACTGCCTGATTGCCTCTTGCCTAAGCCAAAGCTTGCACGTGGATAGTGGCGCAAAAATATGTATGCAAATTCTTCGAGAGTTTGTAATGTCGTCCCAGGTACGAAAGATTTCAGCACGATCAGAATAAAATTGCGACCTGTACTCTGAGGACAACTTTAGATGGACAGACGGACGGACAGATATGGTTAAATCAACTCAGCAGTGATTCTGAGTCGATCGGTATACTTTAAGGTGGGTCCAGCTGTAGTATTTCTAGGTGTTACAAACATCAGCCACTAAACTAACATATAATACCCTGTACCACAGTGTGGTGTAGGGTATAAAATCTGAATTTCACATGTCGGGTTCTGGATTTCAAAATCTGAATTTTAATTAATTTTCCAATACACCACAAAAACCTCTCTTTCGAAAGGAAGAGTTGATCGAAAAAGCTGAACAATTCGAATGTGAAAACATTCAATAAATAAATCTAATTAAAAAAATTAAATCGATCATTAACAAAAAACTTCTAAAAAAACATTTAAATTTATATTTAAATGGAAAATCTAAATTTTAAATGAAGACTTCTGAATTTCAAATGGAGAATTTAAATTTCAGTTGACGAGTTCTGAATTTGAAATGGAAATTCTGAGTTGCAATTGACGAATTCTGAAAATAAAATCAGAATTGCAAGAATTTGTTATTTTCTGAATTGCACTTGGAAATGGTGTAGTTTTACAGCCTTTATTAATTACGTCAATGGAGTTCTGTTAACTACAATGTAACGATTTTTTTCATATATTACACGCTGAAAAAAAATCGCTTCTGTAGTATATTGTCCCAAACATATTCGGCTTGAAACATATATATGTTTAGGGTACACTCTAAATGTATAATATTTGGTACACACAAAGGTTATGTATTTGGGAAGATGTTGTTCTAAACAAATCTTTGTTTACTCCCAATTTTGTTTTATTTGGGACTATTATTTTTCGAAAAAATTAAAAATTTGCACTTAAATATTCAGAAAATACCTAAATTGTGTTATATTATTCAGTAATTCAAAATAATTTTTTTAGAAATTTTTAATGTTCGTAAAAATAATAAATAATAATTGAAATCCTATAATTTTGGATCAAAATAAATTTTTCGGTGGATTGACAACTAATGATGCCTAGGAATAATTAGAAATTTGAAATGATTGATTTGAAACAGAAGTCAATGCTGCATAAGGTATCATAACTGGGAGGTACAATTAGGAACCAAGAAAAAATTAAAAATTAAATTCGAAAAAGTCAGCACAATATTTGAAATTATTTTTTAAATAAAATATATTTGGAGAAATTCCTAAACAATAATTTTATTTGTACTTAAACATATACTTTATTTGAGGAATTTAGTTTGCAAATATATTTTGTTGTAATATATTAATATATGCGTTCCAAATATATTTTGTTGATTTTCAAATAGAATTTATTTGCTCAGAAATATATAATATTTAAAAATTTGTGTTCCAAATATATTTTTTTTGGATTCAAACATATCAAAAAAGGGGATTTTGCCCCGTGTATAAGTAAAATAAAATGCACTCAAATTGAAAATATAAAACATTCAGAATATAAAACGGATAATATTTTGAATCAAATTATGTTTTCTAATATGTATGAAATACACATTTTAGAAAAAGTTATTGCCGGACATACTTATGTGTAGGTTATGTGCGTAGATAGACCCATTTCAAGCAGTTTTTGTACAGTGGGCTCTTCTCTGAAGAATTAGTCAAATATAAAATAGAAAATATTTAGAATTAAAAGTTGTTTTGGAATATGAAATACATATTTACATGATATACATAAACCAATCCCTAACAGCAATTACATACCGTCAAATGTTAAAAAAATTTATGTTAAAGATTTTCGTCATCGCAAGAAGTTTTGGGGCATTTGATAAATATATTTGGAAATTCAGTCGGAATTTATTTTGGTTTGAGACTGTATGTTTCATTTACATTATTGTCCATTGCAAAAATGTAACAAAAAAACAAACACAAAAAATGTTAGCGAGTTTCAAATGTTTGGTAGAACTGACTGTAGTTTCGATAGACACCACCCTATCATCTTCAGAGTTCAATAGCAATAATGAATGTCTTTTATTTAACTCAGTTTAATGTATATATGGAAGTAGTAAATTAGGTGTGAAAAGAGCTACAAACCAAAACAATATTTCACCGATCTAATTGTCGAAACCCGCATATCAGTACAATTTTTGTTGTTTGCTGGGGATCGCTTCGCGAGCCTTTGTTTCTAGACCTAATTCTGAGTAAATAATTTACGGACTTTTCCTTTCCAATTCGACAGATTCATGCGTTTTAACAGATCTCCTCGTGTTTATTGCTTCAACTGAGTTCTGTTACAGTACCTTTAGTCTCGCGAAAAATAGGACAAACGGACAGCCTGACTGACATTGTTTAAATGACGTAAAATGGCCCGAAACGGATTTTCGCCAAATACTCTTGGGGTCTCTGGGGTCACTCCATCGATGTGTTACACTTTTGGCATGCAGCTGATATATATCCGTGTTCACACTATGGGGTGTATAAAAACCGGATTATGTTTAAATTACCTAATTTCTACCGAAAATGCTATAATTTTTTTGATTTATCCATAGATTTTCTTCAAATAGGCATTGTTTTCTTTGTCAGTTTTAGTTTAGAGTGGCAGCCGTATTTTTTTTTATATATTAACATAGACCTGTTTAGGTCCATAGTGGTACCACGGGCTGAAATGCCCCTCATCGAAGCCAACCTGCTTGATATACAAATTTATCGATAGTACGAATATCGGTACTTGAAAGATCTGTTAGGCTGCCTAGAAAGGCCGACCTCAGTATGTCCAGTCGTCGTTTACTCAGAGCGGGGCAGTAGCATAGCAAGTGCTCAATGCTCTCCACTTCTTCCTCATCTCCACAGCTTCTGCAGAAGTCATTGGAGTCAATACCAAATCTTTTGGTGTATTCGTCCGTCAGGAATGATGTCCCGTCAGAACTGATACTAACGTAGACTATATTTGCCTCTCTAGTGCGAGGGGATATTTTGATCTTCTCAGGTCATACCTTGGCCAGATTTGTCCAGCTACCCTGCAGGTGCCGATTTCTGTCCATCTTTCGTTGGACTGCCTGATTGCCTCTTGCCTAAGCCAAAGCTTGCACGTGGATAGTGGCGCAAAAATATGTATGCAAATTCTTCGAGAGTTTGTAATGTCGTCCCTTTCCTAGCAAGTTTATCGGCTTTGCAGTTCCCCGGGATATCCCTATGCCCATGCACCCATATGAAGTGTATATTGAACCGCTCAACCATCTCGTTAAGAGATCTGCGGCAGTCGAGGGCTGTTTGTGAATTTAGGGATGTTGCCTCCAGAGAATTGATGGCAGCCTGGCTGTACGAGTAAATGAGAACGCCAGTGTTGGTTACTATGTTGCGACTGAGCCACTTGGCGACTTTCCATACTGTCATAATTTCGACTTGATAGACACTGCAGGTATCTGGTAGTCTGTGAGCTATATCCATACTAAGTTCTTCACAGTGTACTCCGAAGCCAACTTTTTCATCAAGCTTCGAACCATCCGTGTAAAACTGGAGATGGTTTCTATTACCTGGTATTCTGCCAACCCATTCATCTCTGGCGGGAATCATAGTGATGTAATTTCTCTCAGTTGGTATATAGTCCACTCGGTCGGTTACACTTGATATCTTTGTTAGAATTCCAAAAATTGGAGCAAACATTTTTTTTTTTGCATTTTTCATATTCAGTGACATAAAAAACATTAAAAAAAACAATTTTTTTACCCTCCACTATAGGATGGGGGTATATTCATTTTGTCACTCCGTTTGTAACACCTCTAAATATTGATCTGAGACCCCATAAAGTATACATATTCTTCATCGTCGTAAAGTTCTATGACGATTTAGCCATGTCCGTCTGTCCGTCCGTCCGTCCTTCCGTCTGTTGTAATCGCGCTACAGTCCCTAATAATAGAGCTAGGTTGATAAAATTTGGTAGTAATATTTCTTATAGTTGCAGGTTGTTTGGGATTGCAAATGAGACATAACGGTCAATGTTTAATATAGCTCCCCCATAGAGGTCGCTCCAAAGTACGGTTTTTGAGCCATAGATACCACATATTTAAAGCAATTTAGCAGAAACTTTGCAGTTTACATTATATTTTGACAAGAATTCATCACAACAAAAATTTTACAAATCGGTTCATATTTTGTTATATTCACCCTATAGAGGTCGCTTCAAAAATGACGTATTTAAGCCATAAATACCACATTTTCTAAGCATTTTTCTGATTCTATGCAATATGTATGTATTTAATGAAGACAAGAATTCATAGCAGTAAACATTTTTTAAATCAGTTCATATTTTGTTATAGTCCACCTATAGATGTCGCTGCCAAAAATGCTTATTTAAGCCATAAACACCACTTTTCTAAGAAATTTAGCATAAACTTTCCAGTTTGTATGCTATTTTGGCAAGAATTCATCTCAATAAAATTTATACAAATCAGTTTTTATATTGTTGTGGTCCTCGTGTATATCTAGTTCTCAAATATGCTAATTTAAGCCATAAATACCACATTTTCAGCGTTCATTTTTATACCCTACATCACACTGTAGTCCAGGGTATTATGAGTTTGTGCATTTGTTTGTAACACCCATAAGGAGAAGAGAAAGGCCCATCGTTTATTATACCCATCCACTTGGAATCACTCCCTGAATCTATTTAACCATGTCCGTTTGTCCGTCCATCCGTCTGTAGATGTATCGTTGTAATCAAAGTGCAGGTCGAATTTATGGTCCAATTGTGATGAAATTTAGCACAGTGCTCTTTTTTGGCCCAAGGACGATCCCTATTGAAATCTGTCAAAATCGGTACAGAGTTACATATAGCCCCGAATCCTTGCTGATCATTCGCAGTGAACGGACGTGTTTATCACATAGCGGATAGTTACCAGTACCTATTACGCAATAGCAAAAATCTGTACAAAGTCTGTAAGGCCTACATCGTAGTACCTATTACGGTCTAATACAGACAAAATAAAAATAAATTCTCTTGACGGGGATGCCTTCGTGTTCCGATGGAGCGCGGTTCCCCAATCGTCCGACTGTCCGTCCGTTGGTCTTGGCCAAAGCCGACCACACCAAAAATGGCGAAAATCTCCCCCAAGTACTCACAACAGGTGGTGCGGTAAGGGGGAAACGTCATGTCCGACCGTCAAAACGGAAGCACAATGAGCATCGTGTAGCGCTCAGAGTTTTGACGAAGTTGGATGCTGTTGAGGTTTCGGCTCTTACCGAAAAACAAAAAGAGTCACTTACCTGGGCTAAAGGCATCATAGATGCTTCTAAGGCCAATGAGTCGGCTGAAAGAGCCACAAATTCAGCTGTGTTAACGGCTAATAAAGTAAAACGAATCAGATCACCTGATGAACCCCTGCCTTCGAAAAAGGCAAGAGGCCCTAATGTCACCATCAACAGGACACTCACCAAGCCCTTCAATGAAGTGGCGAAGGAGAGTCTAGTGATGGCTGTTATAGACAGAAGTAGTGAGGATGGATCCATCCTCAAGGACAAATGGAGTCATGTACAATCAGCCATTATGGCTCATTACCTCGATGTCCGTAGAGAAATGCCGGGCAAACCACCAATCTGCAACGATGCAGGATGGCATCAGGGGAGAGTAAAGCTCTTATATTTCGGTGATGCCAGATCAGTAGACCTGTATAAGGCTGCTCTGAGTCGAGCGGGTGAGGTGTGGCCGGGTGCCCAGTTGGATGTTGTCGAAAAAAAACATCTTAGAAATAATAAAAGATTCCAATCCTGGTCTGCCGGCCCATAATTGGAGAATCAGCAAGGTGGGTGAGGCGGATGGTAAAAAGCGGCAGGTCAATCTTATCCTAAACGCTGAATCCACCTCCCATATACAAAGTGCGAGTGCAACCCTACAATATGGCTTCGAGACTATAGTCTTGAAGATATACAAGCAGGATATAGCTCCCACTGCAGAAGGTGAGTCGTCCACCGTGGCACTTTCTGGAAGTGCGGGGTACCCACGCCTATTATTTCTGGTGACTCCAACTCTAACAGAAGATCTGTAACGTCCTTCTCTGAGGACAAAAGCTCTACTTCGGACACAGAGAGGCTGAGGGGAGTCTCCGGACTCTTTGACGCATCTGGCGAGGACATGCTTCTCGACGATACGGACGAAGAGTTCGATAACACCCTTGTCGGGGTGGATGTTAATCTGTCAATTACCAATGATGGTAAGAATTCTACAGATTAACCTCCATCACGCTAAAGTAGCCTCAGCGGCTCTATTGCTGCGCCTGTCCACAGGCGCAGTAGACATCGTCCTGATACAGGAGCCCTAGGAAGGGTGTGCGGTATTAGGACACCCAACTTTAAACTGCTTGTGGCCAACTGTGAAGGCACTCCAAGAACCTGCATTTTGGCCAGGAAAGATCTAAGTATATTTCTCCTGACTAATTTAAGTGGTAAAGACCAAACAGCTGCTAGCCTGGAGATCGGTAATCGCATATATTGGGTGGTCTCCAGCTACTTGCCTTATGAATCTGTAGTACCGACTGCTCTATTCAGGGAAGTAGTAGAGGAAGCAACGTCTGACGAGCTCGAGCTGATTATTGGCGCAGACACAAACGCTCATCATACTATCTGGGGTAGTACGGATATAAACAATAGGGGTGATTCGCTTCTTGACTTTATTCTAACTACCAACCTTAGTATTTGTAACATAGGTAATAAACCGACCTTCACAATTAAAGACAGACAAGAAGTACTCGACGTAACGTTTGCTACTGACCGGCTGTCAGACAAAATTATTGGGTGGAATGTACTGGACGACCACTCATTCTCAGATCACCATTATATTGAGTTCAAACTCGCGGAAAAAGCGCCTAAACCCGCCGTCCACAGAAATGTAAGGAAGACAAAGTGGCATCTGTATGAGAAGAATTTCAAGAAAGTCCTCAACTCTAAACTTCTGTACGAACCGAATGACAAAGCCGGTCTGGATAATCTGGTCGATCATATCACCATATCATTCAATAGATCCCTTGAAGAAGCCTGTCCAAAAACAAGGTACAAGGGTAAAACTAAACGCCTTCTGAGCTAACGGCTATGAAAAAGACCTGCAACAAGCTATTCAATAAGGCTAAATCTACTGGGGTCGCTAATGATTGGGATGCCTATAAAGAGAAACTCAAGATCTATAAGAAGGAGCTTAGAAAGGCGCAAAGGCGCTCTTGGTATACCTTCTGTGGTGAAGTGGAAAAGGTCTCCGACGCCGCTAGGCTGAGGAAGATATTATCTGCTTCACCATGTACAGTGGGATATTTACAGGATGAGGCAAATAACTGGACCAAAAACAGCGAGCAGTCGCTCAAAGTACTGCTCGACACACATTTCCCGGGGAACTCTGTAACAGAACCCGAGGATCAGCAGGACCAACACGAGTGCGAGTGGACTGCGAGCGTCGCTAGCTTCTTGACTGAGAGATCCAGAATAAGCTGGGCTATTAACAGCTTTGAGCCCTTCAAGTCACCTGGACCAGATGGCATCACTCCAGCAGAAATGCAGAAAATGTTAAAGTACATTATCCCCTGGCTGGAGAAAATTTATGTAGGCTGTATCAGGCTTTCATACGTCCCGAATCGATGGAGGGATACCAAAGTGGTATTCATACCTAAAGCGGGAAAGATATCACACACTAGGCCAAAAGACTTCAGACCAATTAGCCTATCCTCCTTCCTATTGAAAGGTCTGGAAAGACTTTTAGATCATTTCATTAGGGAAAACCTGGATACAAAACTCCTGTCGGGGAACCAACATGCTTACAATAAGGGCAAGTCTACAGAATCAGCCCTGCACGAACTTGTGAGCACTATCGAATCGTCCCTGCATTTCAAGGAATTCACCATGGTGGCATTTCTTGACATAGAAGGGGCTTTTAACAACATTCACTCGGATGCGGTAATTGCGGCACTATCACATCTAAAAGTTAACACTAGTTTGATTAGACTAATTTAAAGTCTGCTCACCAGAAGACGCATAACAGCATGTCTAGGGTCCACAACTCTAACAAGGTATGTAAACAGAGGGACCCAGCAAGGAGGAGTATTGTCTCCACTAATTTGGAACCTAGCGGTGAATGAAATCCTGCTAGATCTAGAACGTTGTGGCTGCAAGGTCGTGGCATATGCGGACGACGTGGCAATCGCAGTGAGTGGAAAATTCGTAAACGTCCTCAGAGACATCCTACAGGTGGCTCTGAACAAGTTGGCTAGATGGGCCAGAAGCAGCGGTTTGGGCGTTAACCCCAACAAGACAGAATTGGTTCTCTTTACTAGGAAGAATAATGTCCCACATGTGGACCCTCCACCTCGGATAAATGGAACAGATCTAGTCTTTTCTGAAAGTGCAAAATTTTTAGGAATAATTCTAGATAGGAAAATGTTATTTAGACTTAACGTATTGGAACGTGTAAGGAAGGCCAACGTCGCCTTATATTCCTGCAAAACGGCTGTAGGGTCGCGGTGGGGACTCTCTCCTAAAATCGTCCACTGGATATATATAGCAGTAGTTCGTCCAATACTGTTATACGGTATTGTGGTATGGTGGACGGCAACTGACAAACTAACCATTACCAACCTACTAACACAGGTTCAGACAACTGCCTGCCTGAGCATAAGCGGAGCCTTAAGGACTACAGCGACCGAGTCTCTACAAGCCCTACTCCATATACTGCCGATTAATATTGTGGCGAGAGAAGTTGCAACCAGAGCGGCAATAAGATTAAACTGCCTGTCAATGTGGAGGTACAAAAACTATGGTCACATGAGGATATCAAAGTGTAGTGCTATGGTAACCGACCGAGTGGACTATATACCAACTGTGTACACCTTCGAGAGAAATTACATCACTATGATTCCCGCCAGAGATGAATGGGTCGGCAGAATACCAGGTAATAGAAACCATCTCCACTTCTACACTGATGGTTCGAAGCTTGATGAAAAGTTTGGCTTCGGAGGCAGTCCAACGAAAGAAGGACAGAAATCGGCACCTGCAGGGTAGCTAGACAAATCTGGCCAAGGTATGACCTGAGAAGGTCAAAATATCTCCTCGCACTAGAGAGGAAACGATTGTCTACGTTAGTACAGGTTCTGACGGCACACTGCTTGATCGGCGAACACGCCAAAAGATTGACTCCAATGACTTCTGCCGAAGCTGTGGAGATGAGGAAGAAGTGGAGAGCATTGAGCACTTGCT
Organism: Eudasyphora cyanicolor; assembly: GCA_963930755.1. Lineage (NCBI taxonomy): Eukaryota > Metazoa > Arthropoda > Insecta > Diptera > Muscidae > Eudasyphora > Eudasyphora cyanicolor. The sequence goes on along the minus strand of OZ005738.1, from coordinate 167,791,284 downwards.
TTGCGACTGTCCCGCTTTGAGTAAACGACGACTGGACATACTGGGGTCGGCCTTTTTAGGCAGCCTAACAGATCTTTCCAGTACTGATATTCGTACTATCGATAAATTTATATATCAAACAGGTTGGTTTCGATGAGGGGCATTTCAGCCCGTGGTAACACTAGGGACCTAAACTGGTCTATGTGAGCTTGTAAAAAAAATACGGCTGCCACCCTAACCTAAACCTAAACCTACATATAGCCCCTATATACAGGGTGGCTGATATGTAATGCAACAAAGTAAAGCGCTATATTTTTTAAATTTTTTTTTAAATTTTATTGTTCAAAAGCAAAAAATGTCGGAAATAACATACAATTTTAGAAACAGTTTAGATTTGTTCGAATTGGCCACCATTGGCACGAATTATGGCCTTCAAACGGCCGACAAAGCCATCACACGCTGCACGAAAATGGCTCTGCGGTATTTTGGCCCATTCCCGGCGAAGCGCCGTCTTGAGATGATCGATACTTTGGTATTTTTAGTGCGAACCGTACTCTCTAAAATGCCCCAGGCGCAAAAGTCCAACGGATTGAGATCCGGAGATCTTGGTGGCCATTGTGCGGTAGAAATGAAGCGAGGAACCTCCTTTTTAAGCGATGGAGCTGAGTCCTATTGGAATGTCCATGGTCTGCGGCCGAAATTTTTGTCTGCCCAGGGCTGTCTTTAGGACATTTTCCCGATAATATTCGGCATTTATTTTGACCCCATGGTCGATGAATACGAGCGGGGAGCGACCATCGGCCGTTACGGCGGCCCACACCGTTACCATCGGCGGCGCTTGAGTTCTGGTGGCCAATCGAAGGTGTAAATTTTCAGCAGACCTCTTTGGCAAGTAAACCCGATCATTTTGTTTGTTCACAAACTGCTCAATTTGGAATGGCTTCTCATCGGAGAAAACCAAATTCGGTAACTGGCCACTTTCGTGCAAGCGAAGCAGCTCCTTGGATCTTTCCAGTCTAATTTTTTTTGTGCATCGGTGAGCACTTGCACTTTTTGGAACTTCAATGGCTTTAGTCCAAGCTCATTTTGTAATATGTGTTGTATCCGTTCACGCGATATGTTCATCTCACAAGCAATTTTTCTACCACTGCGGCGTGGATTTCGATCAAATCTTGCCTTCACTTTTCGGATCATTTCTGGTGTTGTTACCGTTTTTTTCGTCCACTTTTTGGACGCGATGCAACACTGCCAGTATCACGGTAACGAGCAATGGTACGAAAACAAAAGATCTATTCACATTTAAATGCTGGAGGGCTCTAACGATATCCACTTGTGTTTTTCCACCCAAATATAAAGCAATCACCCTATCACGCTTGAATTCCATCACGAATAACTTTTTTTCTGAATCTGAAGATCAAAATGCTTTTGTAAGCTTGTAAACAATAAAATGAACTGTCATTGAAATAAATCTGTGAGCTGTCAGACTAGCGGTTTAGAAATGATAGCAAACTGAAGTTGGTTGCAATACTTATCAGCCACCATGTATATGTTACACCCGATTTGACATGTAAGCGCTGTAGAAACCGTATTTTACATCCGATTAGTACGAAAATCGGCGGAGAGAGTTTTCCTATCACATGTATGAACAGTGCCAAATTCTTATCGCAATGCCCATTTTCGCATTGTTAGGGAGGTGTAGTGTATTATATAGTTGGCCCCGCTCGACTTTCTGTCTTTCCTTACTGGTTTCTGTTGTTGATATCTGTCGTAGGAAAGATATATTAATTGTTAAAAACGATTAATTGTCCCATAGGTGACCACTAATATGTTACCAGAATAGCGAACAAATCTTTCGCAAATTTCAACGAAATATTCTCGTAAATGGAGAATAGCTTCACGGTTGATTTACGACTTCAGTCCACAATTTATGTGTATTGCATAGACGAACGAGATCATAAAAGTTCACCTGCATTTACACAACATATCCATCCATCCATCCGTCCGTTCTGGCATCCATTCATTTATTTCAGCTTTTGCTACCTTCAATTTTTATTATCAGCTTTTGTCAAAATATTGAGCAATTTATTTTCCCAGATTTCAATCTTCCCACACCATCATTTATCGCAGTAGGTTCTATTGTTATGCCAAAAAAAAAAAAAATTACGAGAATAAAACTGCTTAAAAATGTGCCCAACTCCCACCGAAACGCTAGCCAAAAGTCTCTTTTGTATAGAACAAAATTGCGCGCGCTTTCCAAAACTCGAGAAGAGTAAATGTTATTAAATTCGTTATTTTATATATATATATATTTGGTTTGGCTCCCACCACAAAGCTTCCGACCATAACTTTTAGTTGGGAATATTCCATTCGGTGTGAACGGAATATAAAATATATAAAACGGACAGCGACAGACAATACAACAACTAAAACTAAAGTGTCCATAAATAAAGTTTTTAGACCAAACAACGAACCAACAAGTTGATAATATATCTGCAAATGGCAAGAAGACATTAAAACCCAACAATGCCCGGGATGGAGTCAAAAACAGGACGTGGAGCAGCCGGAACAAAACGAAGTGGGTGAATCATGTGAATGGCTGCCAATGTGGCAAACACACACACACACATACACACAACGCACAACATTTCCACAGGACCACTGACAGACTGAACATTGCCACCAAATTTTCTAGCTACACCACATCCTAGTCCCCCACTCCCTCTCTATACAACAGCCAAAATATCCTTAAATAGTTTTTGGCTTGTGAGAGGAATGTAACACGCCATATTGCTGAGTAGCAGACACATAAACAAGCATTTGTTGGCGCTGTGTTGTTTTTGTTCAAGGAAATTGTTTTTTGGCAATGCCATCCAGCAGTTCAGCAGCCGCAGCAACAATGGTTGACCGGAAACGGAGATGCTTTATACACTTGTAAGAGCAATCTCATACAGTTATGTGACATAAATTGAGCATCCGAAAGAAAACAAGGAAACGTTTCTATTGTTTGTTTAAGCTCCGCTAGGGAGCCAACTCGATATGATGTCATTGGCGGTTTATAATATTTATAAAATAATATAGTTTTGCTGCCAGTTCCAGAACATATCAACAATATTTTTTTCAGAGTTTTGTTGACCAAAAAGGATCCATATCATTTGATATTTTCCATAGTAGATATATATTTTAATCGGATCAATAAATGTTCGTAATTTCTTTGAAAATATCTAGACATTTAACTAGTAAATATATATATATTGTGAAATTATATATTGATAGAATTTGAAAAATTTTGTTTCTTCTTAAACAGGGAGGGCAAAAAAGTAAGAAAATTTACCCCTTTATGTGGCAGGTACCAAAACGTACATCTAAAATTTCCACAGCATTTGTTGTGGTTGCCACACAAAACTCAATCAATGAGCAAGAATTACGATATATTTAAAAAACCATTTGGTTGTTATAAGAGTTTATTGTGGGGACCTATAGAGACTTTTTACGAGGAATCTTTTTGTCGTATACATCATCCAAAAAATACAACGATTTCCACGACATTTGATAAATCATTAGTTTTGGAGGGGAATTTTCATGGGTAAGCGGGTGAACGTGAGTGTCGGGTGTTTTAGAAGAAATACTTCTTACGGCCGTTTTCAGGTAGCTCCGTTAAATGTTAACTGGTACTTTAACGACCCGTTAAGAAAAAATGGCTTTCAAGAAGCTCCGTTAAAATTTAACCGACAGTTTTAACTGAAAATATGTCGTTAAACTTAACTGGAATATTTTCACCAGCTAAGTGCTTTAACCGGGGAAAAAATATGAATTGTCAAAAAAATAAATAAAAATATTCGAAAAAGGGCTATCAAAAGTGTCAGTCGGGTAAACCTTCTCTCTGTGAGGAGCATAATTTAGAATATGGTACTTTGTGGGAATCAGTAAGGTCAATAGGCATAGCAAAGATTCCTAAAATATGGAACATGCAATGTTTAGATGATTCACGGGGCAATTGTTTTCGAATTTATATTTCAATTTGTGTGCGGGTACCAGAAGGGGATGGATAAATGCGATTATTTGCACTTAACAGTGGGTTCTTCTGAGACAATGCACTATACAGAATTTTGAGTGTTTATATGCACTGATATTCAAGTTACGAGCTTTTAAATGTTGGTGTGATTTGGTCATATTGTGTGGAAAGTACCAAAAGGTCGTGGCAATAACGCTCATTTTTCGCTGAACTAAAGCTGTAACTCTTGGTAAACATGGTCACTTTGTGTGGGAATCATCTCAAGGAGATAGCGACAGAGAAGCTATTACAATGTGAAGACTTACAAAATGTTCGGATAGTTAGCATTGGAAATATTATAGAATCAGTATTTCACTAAATTGTAACGGGCGGTAAGTTCTAGAAAGAGTGGACCAATAGCGCACGTCTTTGAACTGAGATAAATAAATTGTAGTATTACCCAAATATCGAATTTGAAGTCATTCGGTTACTCTTTTGAAAGTTAAATTGCGCATCAGCCAGACAAAAAGGATTTTCGCCTATACCTAGGACATTCCTTCGATGTGTTATTCTTTCGTTCCATAGTATACAAAATACTCGTATCCTCCTCTACTAAAATTCATATCCAGAGAAATGTCCGAAATGGTCTAGTCACTTCTGGTACCTTCCACACAAAGGAGTCAAATCATATTGCAACTGAATAACTTATAGATCGAATGCAATCACATGTTTTCTTAAAAATTTTAACACAAATATTGTGCACGATTTTCGAAAAATAAAAACAAAAAAAATGTCAAAATATTTTAGGAGTCATTCACAATAGTAATTAACATCAAGTTATCTAACGGAACCTTCCTGAAAACAAAATTTTTAACGGGCCGTTTTAAATGTTCGTTAGACTAACCGTCTGTTAGCTAACTTTTTGAATAAAAATAACTAACGGAGCTACCTGAAAACGGCCGTTAAAGTGTCTCCTTTCATTCGTTATTTGTCATGGAACTTATATTCCGAAACATTCTATTCCGGAACTGTTCCTGAATTTGCTAACCATTTCTTTACCCAGCAAATTTTGTGGATAAATGGGATATACGAGTATTTCGAAAACCACTGGGTTGCCATTAAAGTGCATTGTGATTCTTTACATGCAATATTTTTGTCGAATACATCATAACAAAATCCATCAATTTCTATGACTTTTAATATATCATTAATAATGGAGGGGTATTTTCAGGGGTAAGGCTATGAGCGGGGGTGTCGGGTGTTTTGAGAGAAATACATTTAGAAATGTGTCCTTTACATGTTCTTTGACATGCAACATCTATTTTAAAGCCTTCTATATCAAAATTGTGTCAATAGACTAAGTAATCACCCAAATATCCTAGCCATAACTTTATTAGATGACAGCAACGAAGTAAGAAGATTAAAGAGAGCTCACATACTAGATCTCCCTTTTTTAAGTTAATATTGTAAATAAATATGTATATATATATATAAACTTATTCTAACAATGGAAAATGTTAAATATTTTGTTAAGTTCATTGGATCTTAACGACTCTGTCAGCTTTAAGATATCAATAAATTTGCTTATTATTTTGTATTTAAATAGATTGCAAATAAAGAATATATATAAAAAAAAAAAAAAAAAAAAAAAAAAAAAAAAAAAAAAAAAGAATTTATTAACCTCCTTGTTTACCCAACAAACTTTGTGGCTAAATATCTCGAAAATGCGATCTCACTGGAAAAGCCTGTTAATGTCATTCGATTTAGCGGGTCGAAAATATGAGGGGTAATTTATTTTCATGGAAGATACATTATTAGAGTGCATTTTGCACACATAAGCCACAGTTCATTTAAATCGGTCCACGTAATCAGGAGATATTTGTTGACTCCCAGTATCCTCGTAACCTATCGAGTTAGGAAGCAACAAACACAACAAAGTTTTGACGCGATCGGAAAAAAATTTAAAAATGTTGGGCCTTTTGACGTGTTTTTCCCCGTATATCGTTCATTACATGACAAACCGAACGATTTTTTTAAAAAAAAATCTGGTCGACATTCCCTATTGTCTTGAAAATGTGTACATGCATTTTACTATGGAATTGAAACATCCTGTAGTTGATGAGGAAAAAAACCTAAATTTTTTTCAGATGTTTTAATCATCTAAAATCTGGAAATTTTGTGAAAATATCAGAAAAGCTGTATTTTGGAAGTTAGGTATTATGAAAACGCGTGAACGGAATTTAAAAAATGAAGGCGTATTTGTAATGGTGAAGGGCCAATGCACGCGTCATGCGGCGCGGTGCGATTTCAGCATTAACCGTACAAAAAACATGTGGTTGTTTTCCATAAAAGTTGAACTAGAAATTGTGTCAAATAGAAAATAATTTAATCAGGCAAGGCCAAATCCAGCGGCGGGGCGGAAAAGTTGAAGAAATTTCAACTTTTTTGACACGCCACGCCGCTTTTCGCGTACATTGGCCCTTCACCATAAGGACGTGGCTTATACTTTTAACTACATATGTGTGGTCACAAGGCATAACAGCATATGTCTTTGAAACTTTTCAGGAGAGAAATTTTAACGGTTTGAATCGATATAATAATCCATTTGTAATGTAGTGACACAGTCAGTTATGCTGCCTTATATATTTAACTAAACGTGGGATCATCACCAGAATGTGTCACAATATGTAATCGAAGATGGGGAACATTATTGCATTAATAATTCAGTGTGAGCATAACTCGAGTTATGCTGTTATGACTTGTGACCACAGATATATTAATGGTGCTTAAATTAACGTTTTTAAGCGGGGGGAGTTAATTCGTGCAAAAAAGGCACATTGTGAAGAAACGGTTAAAATTGTTGATTGAAACCAATGGTACATTAAAGTATAACTTTCAAAGTTTATTGCGTAAAATTTTCATAAAAAAATATTAAACCAGTAAGGAAAGGCAGAAAGTCGGGCGGGGCCGACTATATAATATCCTAACAATGCGATAAGGGTCATTGCCATAATAATTTGGAATAATTGGTAAATGGGTAGAAACATATTATCTAATTCTGAAACGATAATCGCCAAATTAAGCAATATTCGTTCCTAAATTGAGAAACATCTTTCTGGAAAATTTTAATGATCGGAAGTAAAATACAACTTCTATAGCGGTTTGATAACAAATCAGGAGGAACATATATACGGAGCTTTAATATAAATCTGAACCGATCTTCCCTGAATACTCATTCATGTAAAAAGACCTCCTTCTGTCGAATTTCGTACTGATCGGATATAAAATACAGTCTCTACAGCGCTTACATGTCAAATCGGGGGTAACGTATATATGGGGGCTATATCTAAATCTGAACCGATTTCTTCCAAATTTAACAGTGTTCATTCATATAATAAGAAACCTCTTTCTGCCGAATTTCAAACCGATCGGATATAAAATAAAGTTTTTACAGCGCTTACATATCAAATTGGGGCTAACATATATATGGGGGCTATATCTAAATCTGAACCGATTTTAACCAAATTCAATAGGGATCGTCCTTGGGCCAAAAAAAGATATGTGTAAAGTTTCGTCGAGATCGGACCATAATTGCGACCTGTACTTTGATTACAAGAATACATGCACAGACGGACAGACAGACAGACGGACATAGCTAAATCAACTCAGAAAGTGATTCTGAGTCGATCGGTATAATAAACGATGGGTCTATTTCTTCCCCTTTTGGGTGTTACAAAAAAATACACAAAGTTATAATACCCTGTACCACAGTGTGGTGTAGGGTATAAAAATATGGCAATGACAGCATTTTATGCGGTGCCCCTCATAACTCGATTCCGGATCATCTGACATTAAAACAAGTAAAAGCGTTAGTTCGCCATGCCGAATCGTATATACCCTCCACGATGGATTGCAAGTTATATATAAAACAAGTAAGAAATTTCAGGCCGGTAAACCAACTAAGGTAAAGAGTCCGCCAAATAACTTTTTTTTGAAAACATCGCGCATCGGCAAAAGTAATGTCGCAATATTTCCCAGCGTTGTTCAAGCGTATACACAACCATATTCGTTAAGCGGAAGGATTAAACTAATCATCTGTCAAATCAGGCATGAGCTAAGTGTTACCATTCACGAAATAAGCACTAGTTGAAAAAAAAACGTTAGATTGCGGACCCTTTATATACCCTCACTTTGTGAGCAGTGTAATGTTGAATTTTTCCCGACTCTCAAGGTTCTTTCTGTTATTGTCTTTAAAGTGTTTTTGACTTCATGCCATATAATCTCGGAATCCTCTCTGTTCACATTATTCAATTGCAGATTTATTTCCTCGCTGATTATACCCTACAGCACACTGTGGTACAGGGTATTATGACTTTGTTCATTTGTTTGCACCACCTAAAAGGAGAAGAGATAGACCCATTGTTTATTATACCGATCGACTCAGAATCACTTTCTGAGTCGATTTAGCCAAGTCCGTCTGTCTGTCCGTCTGTCCATGTATTCTTGTAATCAAAGTGCAGGTCGTATTTATGGTCCGATTGTGATGAAATTTAGCATAGTGCTCTTTTTTGGCCCAAGGACGATCCCTAATGAAATTGGTTAAATTCGGTTCAGATTTGGATATAGTCCCCTTATATATGTTTCACCCGATTTGACATGTAAGCGGTGTAGAAACCACATTTTACATCCCATCTTTATGAAATTCGGCAGAGAGAGTTTTATTATTATGTGAATGAATACTACCAAATTCGGAGCAATTCCGTTCAGATTTAGATATAGCCCCCATATATATGTTTCACCCGATTTGACATGTAAGCGCTGTAGGAACTGTATTTTATATCCGACCTGTACGAAATTCGGCAGAGAAAGTTATCTTATTACATGAATAAACACTGCGCAATTCGGGGAAAATCGGTTCAGATTTAGATATAGCCCCCATATATATGTTTCACCCGATTTAACATTTAAGCGCTGTAGAAATCGTGTTTTATATCCGATCAGTACGACATTTAACAGAGCGAGTTTTCTTGTTACATGTATGAACACTGCCAAATTCGGGGAAAATCGGTTCATATTTAAACATAGTCCCAATATATATGTTACACCCGATTTGACATGTAAGCGCTGTAGAAACCGTGTTTTATATGCGATCAGTACGAAAATCGGCAGAGAATTTGCTTATTACATGTATGAACACTGCCAAATTCTTATCGAAATGCCCATTTTCGCATTGGTAGGTAGGTGTAGGGTATTATATAGTCGCCCGACTTTCTGTCTTTCCTTACTGGTTTTGTAATTATATTCGCATCTTTATATAAGTAGTACAGAAGTTATTAAATAATCAATAATTCGTTAAATATTAACCCTTTGTGGAGGAGGTACTAGAAGGAGTGTAGAAGGAGATAGAAAAAAATATTACCCCATACCAAATTTAAAGTCAATCGGATACTCCTTGCGAGTTATCGTGCGCACCAGTCAGCAGACAGACAGACGGAGGGACGGACATTGCTCATTCGACTTAAAATGATCCACAACGGATATCCGCAGAACATACTTAGGGTCGTAGGTCACTCCTTCGATGTGTTAGACTTTTGGCCCGTAGCAAATGATATATACCCTCGTTTCACTAATCTATACATATATATACAAATGGAATAATGTTTGTATGTATGTGTTTTATAGACGCTTAAACCACTGGACCGATTTAAAAATTGTTTCTTTTGTTTGAAAGCTATTTGGGTTATGAAAAACAAAATTTGCAAAAAGTGGGCGTGACAAATCGCCCGCTTGACCGCTGAGGTTCCTGTTAGAGCTGGAGAGCTGACATTTTGCATACACAAAGACAGGATTGTTGAATAAACCACGTGCTACTCACTTAATCATTTTGCGGCCTGTGGTCAGTTCTAGCGCTTTCAAAAACTTGAGTTTTGTTTTTGTTCTTTCAGAAGCCTCTTATAAAATACAAAATTAAAACTGCATATATATGAAGTACTATTAACGGCAAATATATGCGCGAAAAATGAATTTTAGTTCTCTGAATGTGGTCAATGTAGCATTGGCCAGAACAATTTTCATTATATCACTGATTTTAAAAGTTCCTTAAGAGCTGGGGATATACAAATGTATATGTACACTAGGGCGGGTTGATTTTTTTCTTTTATATCATATAGCAAAAACGTAAACTACATAAAATTCTAAGAAAATTCTCCGAAGAAACCATGTATCCAAAATAAAATCCTAATCCGCGCCTCTCGACTTGAATATGTATATGCCCGCCTTTACCAAAAAAAATAAATGTTAGAAAACATAGCTTTTTCCAAAAAGAAATCGAGTTTTATGAATAAAATTGTTAAGTAAAGTAGTTCTTTTGCACTTTATATCTTTTCTACACTCAAAATTTTTTTCATTAAAAAAAATATTCACCCAAGTAAAAAGGGTACCAAAAGGGGCGTGGCAACTTCGCCCATTTTTCACTGGATTGTAGGTACTATGAAACCATTACACTGTACAACATTTCAAGTCGTTTTGTGCATAGGTATTCAAGTTATAAGCTGTTAACTTTTGGAGCAAAATGGTCCATTTGTGTGGAAGGTACCAAAAGGGGCGAGGTAACTTCGCCCATTTTTCTTGAGGTGATAGTGACTAATAAAATAATATTATGTGTAGAATTTCAGAGGATTCAAATAAGTAGTGTAGAAGTTATTAAATAATCAATAATTCACTTAATATTAACATTTTGTGGGGGAGCTACTAGAAGGGCTGGGCCAATATGGCCCATCTTCGAACTTAGCCGGAGATAGAAACAAATATTACCACATACCAAATTTGAAGTCAATCGGTTACTCCTTTCCAGATTAATCGTGCGCACCAGCTAGCAGACAGACGGACGGACATTGCTCATTCGACTTAAAACGACCTAAAACGGATATCCGCCAAACATACTTAAAATCTTATGTCACTCCTTCGATGTGTTACACTTTTGGCTCGTAGCAAAGTGAGTGAGTGTATAATAAAACATAATATATTTCAAAAAAAGAAAATAATTTAAGCGAAAGAAGAGGAAAATAATTTCAAGTCGAGAGGCGCGGATTAGGTTTTGATATTAGACCCAGGGTTTCTTCGGAGAATTTTCTTAGAATTTAATGTAGATTACGTTTTTGCTATACGATTTTTAATTTTTTTTTCATCCATACAAATCAACCCGCCCTAATGTACACACTGATATCAATGGAGATGCGAAAACAATATTTCGATGTCCGGTCTGAAGTCAAACCGGACATAAAACGGCGTTTTAAAAGTTTTAAAGCCTTTTCAAAATATATCGCTCTCCACTTACTGTATCATATCTAATATAGTCAATTCGGCCAATTCTCAGACTGTTTAGCAGTGATCAAAAGATTTCAATCTTTTTAAAAGATGCGAAAACAATATTTCGATGTCCGGTCTGAAGTCAAACCGGACATAAAATTGTTTTTGTAGAGGTGTGGTTTTCAATCTGGCAAAATTATTTTGGAAGTTGGTCTTTTTGATAACTGTCACTTTACTTAGGCTCAGTTCGGTTCGCCATTTCATAATGAATAGAGTTACTCCGGAACAACGTTTGAAGATCATGCAATTTTTTTTACCAAAATAATGGTTCGGTTCGCGCGACCAATATTCGGTCGACATAATCGCCCAGCAGAGTCGGTAATTCGAACAACCATGTATCGGTTCCGAACCACGTTTACTCTATGGATAATGCGCATCCTCAGACAAGCCGAAGGCGCTATTGCTGCTGTGAAGCAGAGTATCGAAGGAGACCTGAATGAGTCCTTCCGCTATCGCGCGCAGCAGTTGGAGCTGTGCCCATCCAATTTGTGGAAGATTTTGCGGAAGAATCTTGGTTAGCGGGCTTACAAAATCCAAATTGTGCAAGAATTGAAATCGAACGACCATCAAGCGCGTCGCACGTTCGGTGAATGGGCCCAAAATGAAAAAGGCCACCGATCCTGATTTTCACGAGAAAATCAATGCAATGCAATGTAATCAATTCGTTTTAACCCATTTGGGGCCACCAATCAAATAAAAAGTTTACGGACTTGAAAGGCTTAATTTTTTTATAAAAATTAAATCTAGAGATCAGCAGTTCTATAACAAGCCATGAAAGATGAAAATCGGACCAAAATTGTGGAAATTTTAGTGCATTTTTTAAAAAATGCACTAAAAATTGTAATAAAATCGAGAAAAAAGTACTTTACACTGCAATTTTTTAATGGAAGACAAGTCGCCCTATAAATAATGGCCCAGGTTTTAATGTCCAGTGGTCAATTCCTAAAAGTAATAAAAATAATTTTTAATAAATAATAAATTTTAACCGCAGATAGCCCCTAATTTCGCGATCGCAGAAACGAAATATTTTGCTAACATACTTAAAACAAACCAAATTTTCATGTAAGCTTTGATCAACGCGATCTTTTTTTCTTCCTCACAAAAGAAGCCACTCTATTCCACAAGCCATTGTTCAGACTCCGTTACATCCACAAAAAGTCACTGTTTCGTGTGCTCTATGGGCAGAGGGAATCATTGGTCCACATTTCTTCAAAAATGAAGCCGGCCATAATTTTATAAGTACAGTCAATGGGGAACGCTTGTTCGTTCAAGAATTGAAGGATGTTGATGTGGACGACCTTTGGTTCCAACAAGACGGCGCTGCATGCCATACAGCCAATCAATTATTGAAGGTATCTTTCGGTGAGTGCATTATCTCACGTCAGGGGCTTGTGGCGTGGCCTCCAAGATCATGCGATTTAACACCGCTGGACTTTTTTTTTGAGGGTTATGTAAAGTCGCTTGTCTATGCAGATAGCTTTCTAAATTCCAGGCACATATGGTAAAAAACATGAACTTCACAAGGGGCTTATACTTTAAAAACATGGACCGATATACACCATTTTCACTACAGGCGATTTAATTCAATAAGAAGTGCTGAAGCTTAATGGGTTCAAAATGCCAAGAAGTCTAATCGGGAGGGATCTTTCTCAGTTCTCAGTTTTCACAAGGAACGATTAAGTGCAGTATAAAGTATAAATTCTAAGTTTTAGCCAGATCAATTGACAAAATGTGTGCTGTAGATTGTCAAGAATTGACATCGGTGGGGACTTTTAAATGTAGGCTATACCAAAACATGGACCGATGTGCCCGATTTTTGCTAGGAACAATTACAGGGTGGCTGATATGTATTGCAACCAACTTCAGGTTGCTATCATTTCTAAACCGCTAGTCTGACAGCTGACAGATTTATTTCAGTGACAGTTCATTTTATTGTTTACAAGCTTACAAAAGCATTTTGATCTATTGCATTCAGAAAAAAAGTTATTCGTGATGGAATTCAAGCGTGATAGTGTGATTGCTTTATATTTGGGTGGAAAAACACAAGTGGCTATCGTTAGAGCCCTCCAGCATTTAAATTTGAATAAATCTTTTATTTCTCGTACCATTGCTCGTTACCGTCGTACTGGCAGTGTTGCATCGCGTCCAAAAAGTGGACGAAAAAAAATTGTAACAACACCAGAAATGATCCGAAAAGTGAAGGCCAGATTTGATCGAAATCCACGCCGCAGTGGTAGAAAAATTGCTCGTGAGCTGAACATATCGCGAGAACGAATACAACACATATTAAAAAATGAGCTTTGACTAAAGCCATTGAAGTTCCAAAAAGTGCAAGAGCTCACCGATGCACAAAAAAAAGTTCGACTTGAAAGAGCCAAGGAGTTGCTTCGCTTGCACGAAAGTGGCCAGTTACCGAATTTGGTTTTCTCCGATGAGAAGCCATTCCAAATTGAGCAGTTTGTGAACAAACAAAATGTTCGGGTTTACTTGCCAAAGAGGTCAGCTGAAAATTTACACCTTCGATTGGCCACCAGAACTCAAGCGCCGCCGATGGTAATGGTGTGGGCCGCCGTAACGGCCGATGGTCGCTTCCCGCTCGTACTCATCGACCATGGGGTCAAAATAAATGCCGAATATTATCGGGAAAATGTCCTAAAGACAGTATTGAAGCCCTGGGCAGACAAACATTTCGGCCGCAGACCATGGACATTCCAACAGGACTCAGCACCATCGCACTCAGCACGCGTCAACCAAGAATGGCTTAAAATGGAGGTTCCTCGCTTCATTTCTACCGCACAATGGCCACCAAGATCTCCGGATCTCAATCCGTTGGACTTTTGCGCCTGGGGCATTTTAGAGAGTAAGGTTCGCACCACTTTCGTGCAGCGTGTGATGGCTTTGTCGGCCGTTTGAAGGCCATAATTCGTGCCAAAGGTGGCCAATTCGTACAAATCTAAACTGTTTCTAAAATTTTATGTTATTTCCGACATTTTTTGCTTTTGAACAATAAAATTTAAAAAAAAAAAATTAAAAATATATAGCGCTTTACTTTGTTGCATTACATATCAGCCACCCTGTAGTTCCAATATAAAATGAATGTTCTTAATTTTCATTCTGATCTCTTTAAAATGTGTTCTCTAAAGCGTCAATAAGTGACATCGGTGGGGAACTTTATATGAGGGCTATTAAAGACTTGAGCCGATATGTCCCATTATCAATAGGGATCGTCTCTAGTCTAAGAAATGCCTCTGTACCAATTTTCGTAAAGATCGCTTCATATTTGCGACCTGCACTTTGCGAACAAGAATACATGGACAGACGGACGTGGCTAAATCGACTTAAAAAGGTGATTCTATGTTTATCGGTATAATAAAAAATGCGTCTATCTCTTTGTTTTTTAGGCGTTAGAAACAAATGCACAAAGTCATAATACCCTGTACCACAGTGTGGTGTCGGGTATAAACATAATGGCGAACCCTTATCTTCATAATAAAGCTAAATTCTTGGCCATAACATTCAATTATATGCGTTTTATTTCTTCTTGAAAACCAAGTCTAAAAAAACACCCTTTACATATTGTCCCATTTAGTTTTATCTTTCCATTCGACGTCTATGAGTTACATAAGCATTTTTTACATATGTACCTTGATATATTAATTGATCAAGTTGGTGTAGGGTATTATATAGTCTGCTCCGGCCGACTTTAGTCCTTCCTTACTGTTTTTTTCTTCATGGAAAATCAGTAGATCTCCGAGTTTTCATTGAACAATTAATCTTTTATTTCGTTACTAGAGGTCTTCACGATCTGTACATATACAATTAACATTAAAGCAAAAAAGAAGGATGTACTTTTGAGGTTTGTTTGCAATTATCCGTCATATACTTTGCCGGAACACTACATCACTAGACTAGCAATCAATTATCAAGCACGTGGACCTCAAAATCTCATGCCTCGTATTTTCGGTTAATGCATATGAGATCTGCATCTACAGAGGCAGGCAGATGCCGTCTTTTCCCTATGTGGTTGCATTTAATCATCATCATCTTCATCCCAATCAGAATAACCCTCCTGCTGCCATATTTTATCATTTACCACACCATTAATCATTGTCTGCATTAAATAAAAAGGCACACTGAGCGCAACATTTCGTTGGATGCTGATGCAGAAGCTGCTGCTGATGCTACAGCGAAGTATAGTGCAGACTGCAAAGTGTACAACATTTTCGAAAACGTGGCACTCACACAAAATCATCCCAATGCAATTTAGATAAAAAACATAATATTAATTGTTCGCAGTTTCAGTTAGAGAGCAGCTATAGCTGCTGCAGCAGCTTCTGACAGTTTCACTCCCTTTTCGGGGACTTTATACTGCGAGTACTATTTAGTAGAAACCACCCCTTTTTGGATGATAAACCTGGCGGGGAGAAACAACCCCCATTTGATGGTAGTACTTCCCAAAGCCCCGTACTTCTCTCCAGCAGAATTTCTAATATTCAATTCAAGCAATTCTTTCAAATCACTCGAAAATGGAATTGTTTAATGCGAAATTGCTGCGCTAAGAGTTCATAGCTGTGCGTCCGTCCCCACATATATCCCTCCAGTCAATCTCACCGCGGGTTGTCTTTTTGTTTTGCTTGTTTCCTTTTTTGGGAAAATATATATTTCAACTTTTTGTTTTGATTTTGCACAGTAAAGATTTTCGCTGAGAAATAAACACATTATTTATTATTAGAATCCGTAAATGTTGCGTAAGGAAACCCCCCGAAGAAGAGGAGAGGGAGGTATATCTGGGAAATACTTGTTTTGAAATAATGATGGCTTTCGCGATGGCTCACAGCTCTCCGCACAGTTGGATACTTCTAGCGAGTGCCGCTACTGCTGCGCTCCCTAAGCGTGTTGCGTGTTACGGTGCGTGTCTGTTAGTGACTTATTAAGTTGAAAGCAAACATTATTTAGGATTTCGTCTTAAATTCGCTGTAATAACTTATGTGGGTTTGATTAAAGTGTTAAGAGGGTAATCTAGGTTTACTAAATATAAATTTCTGGGGAAAAAATCTGGTTTTAAATTTTAATAGATGCAATATGGCTAATAGAAGGAATATTTCATAAAAGGATAGTAAGAGGAGCAGACTTAAGAATAATCTCTCATAATGGTGTTGAATAATAAAATGCATCCATTTTCTAAATTAAATTAATTCGTAAAGCAAAAAAAGCAATCGAATAGCACTGAAGGATATCCGCAGGGAAAATTTTGTTAAAATGGTATGAAGAGCATGAAAAGGAGAATGTTTGTTTGTAGGATAGCAAAGTTTATTTATCATAAAATTATATATAGTTTACCTTAGATTTAAAGAACAAAATTTACCTGAAAAGAAACAAATTAAGAAAAATAGTTAAAATTTTGTCAAAAGAAACAAAATTAATATACAAATTGTTGTTGATTTTCACTAAACACAAAATTTACCTGAAAAAAAAATCCGAAAAATACTTAAAATTTTGTCAAAAGAAAAAAATCCTATCCGACACGACCAAACGCCTGAAGCTAGCATCATGAGATTTGGTGGGATGGTAGTCTTTGGGACATAGACGTGTAAAAATGCAGGACAACCAACAAATTTAAAGGACTAGAATTATAATAGAGTAATTTTGTTGTTAGGGCTACCCATACATGACGAAGACTCGTAATGAGGCGGAACTTTTACTGGTTCAGTGGGGCGGAACTGAATTTCCCCAAATTTGGCAGAGTTCATTGATGTAATAAGAGAACTCTCTTTGCCAAATTTCGTACTGACCAGGTACAAAATACAGTTTCTACAGCGCTTACATGTCAATCGGGTGTAACATATATATAGGGGCTATATCTAAATCTGAACCGATTTTGACTGATTTCAATAGAGACCGTCCTTGGGCCAAAAAAGAGCACTGTGCTAAATTTCATCGCAATCGGACCATAAATACGATCTGCACTTTGATTACAACAATACATCTACAAACGGACGGACAGACAGACGGACGGACGGACATGGTTAAATCGACTCAGGAAGTGATTCCAAGTCGATCGGTATAATAAACGATGGTTCTATCTCTTCTCCTTCTGCGTGTTACAAACAAATACAGAAACCCACGTCCTTTTGGTGGGGTATGGGTCATAATTTATTCATCTGTCCAAGTAGGCATTGTTGTCTTCGTTAGGATGATAGCTTTCAAGAAATGGAACAAAATTTTTTTTATCGATTTTTTCGTTCAAGCAAAAATAATTTTTTATTGTTTTCTCCAAAAATAAGACCATAAAGGCCCCTAGATTGACAAGCTAGAGTGTTAAAATGTTCCAAAAATATTTGCCTCAAAATTCTACTATAAGTCTCTGAATACACCAAAACTCAAAACTCGACCTAAATGCCAGAAATAAGTAAAAACTTAAAATCATTTTGTAGGTTTAGCACCAATTCGAATAAGTACGAAATTAGCCTAAAACTGGATCTTAAGGTTTGACTTATTTCTGGCATTTCAGTTGAGTTTTGTGTTTTGGTGTATTCAAAGACTTATAGTAGAATTACAGGGTGGCTGATATGTAATGCAACAAAGTAAAGCGCTATATTTTTTTATTTTTTTTTAAATTTTATTGTTCAAAAGCAAAAAATGTCGGAAATAACATAAAGTTTTAGAAACAGTATAGATTTGTTCGAATTGGCCAACTTTGGCACGAATTATGGCCTTCAAACGGCCGACAAAGCCATCACACGCTGCACGAAAGTGGCTCTGCGGTATTTTGGCCCATTCCCGCGAGGCGCCGTCTTGAGATGATCGATACTTTGATATTTTGTAGTGCGAACCTTACTCTCTAGAATGCCCCACGCTCAAAAGTCCGACGGATTGAGATCCGGAGATCTTGGTGGCCATTGTGCGGTAGAAATGAAGCGAGGAACCTCCTTTTTAAGCCTTGGCTCTATCCAGTCTAACTTTTTTTGTGCATCGGTGAGCTCTTGCACTTTTTGAAACTTCAATGGCTTTAGTCCAAGCTCATTATACCATTATACCACACTGTGGTACAGGGTATTATAACTTTGTGCATTTGTTTGTAACACCCAAAAGGAGAAGAAATAGGCCCATCGTTTATTATACCGATCGACTTAGAATTACTTTCTGAGTTGATTTAGCTATGGCCGTCTGTCCGTCTGTCTGTGCATGTATTCTTGTAATCAAAGTACAGGTCGCAATTATGGTCCGATCTCGACGAAACTTTACACATATGTTTTATTTGGCCCAAGGACGATCCCTATTGAATTTGGTTCAAATCGGTTCAGATTTAGATATAGCCCCCATATATATGTTACCCCAGATTTGACATGTAAGCGCTGTAAAAACTTTATTTTATATCCGATCAGTCTGAAATTCGGCAGAAAGAGGTTTCTTATCATATGAATGAACACTGTTAAATTTTGAATAAATCGGTTCAGATTTAGATATAGCCCCCATATATGCGTTACCCCCGATTTGAAGTGTAAGCACTGTAAAAATGTTATTTTATATCCGATCAGTATGAAATTCGGCAGAAAGAGGTTTCTTATTATATGAATGAACACTGCTAAATTTGGAAGAAATCGGTTCAGATTTAGATATAGCCCCCATATATATGTTACCCCAGATTTGACATGTAAGCGCTGTAAAAACTTTATTTTATATCCGATCAGTCTGAAATTCGGCAGAAAGAGGTTTCTTATCATATGAATGAACACTGTTAAATTTTGAATAAATCGGTTCAGATTTAGATATAGCCCCCATATATGCGTTACCCCCGATTTGAAGTGTAAGCACTGTAAAAATGTTATTTTATATCCGATCAGTATGAAATTCGGCAGAAAGAGGTTTCTTATTATATGAATGAACACTGCTAAATTTGGAAGAAATCGGTTCAGATTTAGATATAGCCCCCATATATATGTTACCCCAGATTTGACATGTAAGCGCTGTAAAAACTTTATTTTATATCCGATCAGTCTGAAATTCGGCAGAAAGAGGTTTCTTATTATGTGAATGAACACTGTTAAATTTGGAATAAATCGGTTCAGATTTAGATATAGCCCCCATATATACGTTACCCCCGATTTGAAGTGTAAGCGCTGTAAAAATGTTATTTTATATCCGATCAGTATGAAATTCGGCAGAAAGAGGTTTCCTATTATTTGAATGAACACTGTTAAATTTGGAAGAAATCGGTTCAGATGTAGATATAGCCCCCATAGAAACGTTACCCCGATTTCACATGTAAGCGCTGTAAAAATGATTTTTTAAATCCGATCAGTGCGAACTTCGGCAACAAGAGGTTTCCTTCTACATGAAGAAATACTGCCAAATTCGGAGAAAATCGGTTCAGATTTAGATATAGCCCCATATATATGTTACCCCCGATTCGACATGTAAGCGCTGTAGAGATTTTATTTTATATCCGATCAGTACGAAATTCGACAGAAAGATGTCTTTTTACATGAATGAGTATTCAGGGAAAATCGGTTCAGATTTATATATAACATCCGTATATATGTTCCTCCTGATTTGGTATCAAAGCGCTATAGAAGTTGTACTGTACTTCCGATCATTAAAATTGTCCAGAAATATGTTTCTCAATTTAGGAACGAATATTGCTTAATTTAGCGATTATCGGTTCAGAATTAGATAATATGTTCCTACCCATTTACCAATTATTCCAAAGTATTATCGCAATGACCCTTATCGCATTATTAGGGAGGTGTAGAGTATTATATAGTCGGCCCCGCCCGACTTTCTGCCTTTCCTTACTGGTTTTTTAATATGTGTTGTATCCGTTCTCGCAATATGTTCAACTTGTGAGCAATTTTTCTACCACTGCGGCGTGGTTTTCGATCAAATCTGGCCTTCACTTTTCGGATCATTTCTGGTGTTGTTACCGTTTTTTTTTCGTCCACTTTTTGGACGCGATGCAACACTGCCAGTGTTACGAGCAATGGTACGAGAAACAAAAGATTTATTCACATTTAAATGCTGGAGGGCTCTAACGATGGCCACTTGTGTTTTTCCACCCAAATATAAAGCAATCACACTATCACGCTTGAATTCCATCACGAATAACTTTTTTCTGAATGCAATAGATCAAAATGCTTTTGTAAACAATAAAATGAACTGTCACTGAAATAAATCTGTCAGCTATCAGACTTGCGGTTTATAAATGATAGCAACCTGAAGTTGGTTGCAATACATATCAGCCACCCTGTATATGGCAAATATTTTTGTTGATCATTTTAACAATCTAGCTTGGGCCTTTATGGTCTCCTTATTGGAGAAGTGCAAAAATCACCGCCAAAAGAGGTGTTTTGCGAGTCAAAACGTTTTACACAAATATTTGTCATAAAATTCTACATAAGTCTCTGAAAGCACAAAACCCAACTTAAATGCCAGAAATAAAACAAATACGATTTTTTTTGCTCATGACATGCTTGCACATGATTTTGCGACTTGCGTGAAACGATTTTTAAGGCACTGGATGCACTTTTTGGCTAGGTTTGTTCCGCATTTTTTCTCTTATTTAATATCTACAACTTTGTTTTAGACACAAAAACAGATATTACGTACTGTATACCGAAAGAAAAATATAGAAAAAGCGCAAAAAATCCACTTTGAGCAAAAAAAAAATCGTATGGCCATTAAATTAGTAATTGAGCCAACTTGACTAAACGAATGATTCAGAAGTTCTTATTTTTGGGGCCACTTTCACGTCCAATACTATTTTAGTTACAAATTGATGGTATACCTTAGTCGGTTTTTATGAAGTTTTTATACCACCTATACTAAAGGGCTTCAACTGACATTTTCTCACTTATTTTCATATTATATTTCTTTAAAAATGAGGTTGTACTTTATTCGTTTTACCCGGCAGCAATTTCTTTACTTGTTTTCTACATAAATTTGTATTTTCAATTATTCTTACAAAAATTTTTCACAATATAAAAATTCGTTAAAATCATATCGATCATTTCATGCTTTTAAAGAATTCCAGTTGAAATCATTTTTAAACCAAATTGTTTTTGCTCTTTTAACAAATTTTCATTGTACATCCTTAAATCCGATGTATTAAATATTCATACCCCATACTCACAACACTCTACTCTACTTATTAC
The DNA here is from genome assembly GCA_963930755.1 of Eudasyphora cyanicolor. Lineage (NCBI taxonomy): Eukaryota > Metazoa > Arthropoda > Insecta > Diptera > Muscidae > Eudasyphora > Eudasyphora cyanicolor. The sequence goes on along the minus strand of OZ005738.1, from coordinate 167,769,795 downwards.
ATCTTTTAACTGTACTTCATTTAGAATACAAATTACTCGATTAACATACATTTTTTAGTAATAGCAAAAGCAGCAGCAACAACAACAACAACAGCAGATAGAATTCTTAAATTTTGTATCTTTTAATCTAATTAAGAGTTGAAAAAAATCCACAACGCCACGAATACTCGAATATGTACGAGTGTGTATATCTCAGACTATTCCACTTGTAAAACCGCATCCCTTTGTATAGTATACAGATGGCAATGTGTAATTTTAATTTATAAATTAATAAGCAAACAAACGCAACGTGGAATGAACATAAAAAAATTTACGTATAATGAACGACTCGGTTTTCATCGTCACTATGTAAATGTATGTACTACTAAGTATTACGAGTGTTATTATTTTTATGAGGAATATAGTTAAACCATTCATATTACATTCTTTTCAGACGCACAAATATAATGGGTATTATTATTATTATTATCATTATGTTCGTCGCTCCACTGAATACGGACGTTGGAGAATGACGGGGATTTCGGCCATAGCTATAGCTGTGAAGGCATTGATGTTGATGATGATGATGGTATTTAAATATTTACAATTATGTAGTTATTATTGTAGAACAGAAAATTCATTAATTAAAAGAGCAATTTTACATAGCAATGGATGTGCGAACAAATGCCTGAATCTCGTATGAAGTTAATCACTGGGAAAGTGCATTTTAAATCTACCGAAAGAGTTTCCACATTTCAATCAGATTTCTTTATTGTAAATACATACATTTAAATGTATGAATATGTATATTAGTTTATAACAAAAATTGTGTCAACTTTTGTATAACAAAATTTGCATACTTCGCTACCACCATGCAAATTTCATCAAAACCAAGGGGTGAAAGTCGGGCGGAGCCGACTATATGATACCCTACACCACAAAATAGAGCAGAATAAGAAGAAATATTGTCAAATGTTATATATGGGTAGGTCTTTCTCAAGTGTCACAGCCCAAAAATTAGATCTTTCTCAAATTCTCAGAAAAGGTTGCCCTAGTATGTGGGAGTAGTGACCCACAATATTAAAAAAATTAAATGCAAATTGGAGGCAGGGGGCGAGGTCAAAGTACAGAAAAATCGATTTTTTTTCTCTGGAATGGGATTTTCAAGTTAATTTTAATGTTTCTTGAAGCATTTTCAGCGTACTTTTCATAAAAAATACTAATTTTATTTTAAATTTTATTTCGATCACTTTTTTTTGCGATATATCAGAATCGATCTAATTTTTTTTCCTTAAATTTTTCATAAAAAATGGTCCGTATGTACTCTGCCGATGGTGTAAATTTTGGAGTGGGGACGACATAGGTTCAGAAGTTACATTATAATAACTGAAAATCTTCACAAAATTATAAAGAAAAACCAGTAAGGAAAGGCTAAAGTCGGGCGGTGCCGACTATACAATACCCTACACCACTCTCGTAATATTGAATAACTCTGATATATAAATTTTGTAATTCATTTATAAATTGTTTACATAAATTTACTTTTGGGACATTTTATACTTAAATAATACCCTGTACCACAGTGTGGTGTAGGGTATAAAAACGATTGGGTCTAAAGAGCCAAATCGGATGAAACATATATATGGGAGCTATAGCTAAATCTTAACCGATTTTCTTCAAATTCGGCAATGTTGGTTCAAGGATCAAGAAACTCTACCATTCTAAATTTCAAAACGATTGGATGTAAAATATAGCTTCTATAGAACTAAAGGGCCAAATCGGACGAAACATATATATGGGAGCTATAGCTAAATCTTAACCGATTTTCTTCAAATTCGGTAGTATTGGTTCATGGATCAAGAAACTCTACCATTCTAAATTTTAAAACGATCGGATGTAAAATACAGCTTCTATATGACTAAAGGGCCAAATCGGACGAAACATATATATGGGAGCTATAGCTAAATCTTAACCGATTTTCTTCAAATTCGGCAGTGATGGTTCATGGATCAAGAAACTCTACCATTCTAAATTTCAAAACGATCGGATGTAAAATACAGCTTCTATAGGACTAAAGAACCAAATCGAACGAAAGATATATATGGGAGCTATATCTAAATCTGAACCGATTTCAACCAAATTCAATAGCGATCTTAACAGCCGAGAACTACTGTAAACTGCAAAATTTTAGAACGATCGGAGTGAAATTGCGACCTGTAGTCGACGAACAACTTTACATGGACAGACGGACGGACGGACGGATGGACGGACGGACAGACATCGTTAAATCGACTCAGCTAGTGATTCTGAGTCGATCGGTATACTTTAAGGTGGGTCTAGCTATAGTATTTTCAGGTGTTACAAACATCTGCCATGAAACAAACTTATAATACCCTGTACCACAGTGTGGTGTAGGGTATAAATATTTGAAAAACTTTCTGAGTCGATTTAGCTATGTCTGTCTGTCTGCCTGTCTGTCCGTCTGTCTGTCTATCCGTCTGTGCATGTATTCTTGTAATCAAAGTACAGGTCGCAATTATGGTCCGATCTCGACGATCCCTATAACTTTACAAGGACGATCCCTATTGAATTTGGTTAAAATCGGTTCAGAGTTAGATATAGCCCCCATATATATGTTAGCCCCGATTTGATATGTAAGCGCTGTAAAAACTTTATTTTATATCCGATCAGTATGAAATTCGGCAGGAAAAGGTTTTTTATTACATGAATGAACTCTGTTAAATTTGGAAGAAATCGGTTCAGATTTAGATATAGCCCCCATATATACATTACCCCCGATTTGACATATAAGCGCTGTAAAAATGTTATTCTATATCCGATCAGTGCGAAATTCGGCAAAGAGAGGTTTCTTATTACATGAAGGAATACTGCTAAATTCGAAGAAAATCGGTTCAGATTCAGATATAGCCCCCATATATATGTTACCCCCGATTTGACATGTAAGCGCTGTAAAAACTGTATTTTATATCCGATCAGTGCAAAATTTGGCAGAAAGAGGTTTCTTATTACATGAAGTAATACTGCTAAATTCGGAGAAAATCGGTTCAGATTTAGATATAGCCCCCATATATACGTTACCCCCGATTTGACTTGTAAGCGCTGTAAAAATGTTATTTTATATCCGATCAGTATGAAATTCGGCAGAAAGAGGTTTTTTATAATATGAATGAACACAGTTAAATTTGGAAGAAATCGGTTCAGATTTAGATATAGCCCCCATATATACGTTACCCCCGATTTGACATGTAGGCGCTGTAGAGACTGTATTTTATATGTGATCAGTACGAAATTCGACAGAAGGAGGTCTTTTTACATGAATGAGTTTTCAGGAAAGATCGGTTCAGATTTATATTGATTGTTCCTCCTGATTTGGTATCAAACCGGTATAGAAGTTGTATTTTACTTCCGATCATTAACATTTTCCAGAAAGATGTTTCTCAATTTAGGAACGAATATTGCTTAATTTAGCGATTATCGTTTCAGAATCAGATAATATGTTTCTACCCATTTACCAATTATTCCAAATTATTATGGCAATGACCCTTATCGCATTGTTAGGGAGGTGTAGGGTATTATATAGTCGGCCCCGCCCGACTTTCTGCCTTTCCTTACTGGTTTCTTTGTAATTTGGTGAAGAACCTATGTCGTTTCCACTTTGATCTCGCCCCCTGCCTCCAATTTTCATTTAATTTTTTTAATATTGTGTGTCATTACTCCCACATACTAGGGCAACATTTTCTGAGGTTTTGAGAAATATCTAATTTTTGGCCTATGACACTTGAGAAAGACCTACCCATATGTTGTTATACCCTCTACACCACACTGTGGTGCAGGGCATAATAAGTTTGGTTTGTGGCAGATATTTGCAACACCTTAAATACTACAGCTAGACCTTACACCTTAAAGTATACCGATCGGTTCAGAATTACTAGCATAGTTAATTTCTGTCCGTCCATCTATCTGTCTGTCCATCTTAAGTTCTTTCCTTAAGTACAGGTCGCAATTTCACTCCGATCTTGTTGAGATTTGGCAATAGGGACTCTTTCACATCTGGGAAGAATCCTATTGAAATTGGTCAAAATCGATTCAGATTTACATATGGCACCCATATACAGGGTGGCTGATATGTATTGCAACCAACTTCAGGTTGCTATCATTTCTAAACCGCTAGTCTGATAGCTGACAGATTTATTTCAATGACAGTTCATTTTATTGTTTACAAGCTTACAAAAGCATTTTGATCTATTGCATTCAGAAAAAAGTTATTCGTGATAGAATTCAAGCGTGATAGTGTGATTGCTTTATATTTGGGTGGAAAAACACAAGTGGCTATCGTTAGAGCCCTCCAGCATTTAAATGTGAATAAATCGTTTGTTTCTCGTACCATTGCTCGTTACCGTGATACTGGCAGTGTTGCATCGCGTCCAAAAAGTGGACGAAAAAAACGGTAACAACACCAGAAATCATACGAAAAGTGAAGGCCAGATTTGATCGAAATCCACGCCGCAGTGGTAGAAAAATTGCTCGTGAGCTGAACATATCGCGAGAACGGATACAACACATATTAAAAAATGAGCTTGTACTAAAGCCATTGAAGTTCCAAAAAGTGCAAGAGCTCACCGATGCACAAAAAAAAGTTAGACTGGAAAGAGCCAAGGAGTTGCTTCGCTTGCAGGAAAGTGGCCAGTTACCGAATTTGGTTTTCTCCGATGAGAAGCCATTCCAAATTGAGCAGTTTGTGAACAAACAAAATGATCGGGTTTACTTGCCAAAGAGGTCAGCTGAAAATTTACACCTTCGATTGGCCACCAGAACTCAAGCGCCGCCGATGGTAATGGTGTGGGCCGCCGTAACGGCCGATGGTCGCTCCCCGATCGTATTTATCGACCATGGGGTCAAAATAAATGCCGAATATTATCGGGAAAATGTCCTAAAGACAGTATTGAAGCCCTGGGCAGACCATGGACATTCCAACAGGACTCAGCACCATCGCACTCAGCACGCGTCAACCAAGAATGGCTTAGAAAGGAGGTTTCTCGCTTCATTTCTACCGCACAATGGCCACCAAGATCTCCGTATCTCAATCCGCTGGACTTTTGCGCCTGGGGCATTTTAGAGAGTAAGGTTCGCACTAAACAAGTAAGAAAGTTTCAGTCGGGTAAACCGACTAAGGTATACCCTCACTTTGTGAGTAATGTAATATATAACATTACACCAATAAATCTGTCAATTTGTGTGGGAGGTACCAGAAGGGGTTTTCCAAAAACACGTATTTTTCGGTAAATACATTGCATTGTGCTGAACTATAAGCGTTTATGTGCACTTGTATATTAAAGTTACGAGCTATGTAATTTTGGTATGATTTGGCCATTTTGTGTGGGAGGTACAAAAAGGGGCGGGGTGATAACGCCCACTTTTTACAGGACTATAGGCACTATAACAGCATTACACTGTACAAAATTTCAAGTATTTGTATGCACTGGTATTAAAGTTACAAGCCGTTTACTTTTGGTACGAAATGGTCCATTTGTGTGGGAGGTACCAAAAGGGGCTGTACAATAATGCCCATTTTTTACCGGACTATAGGCGCTACAAAAACATTATACTGTAGAAAATTTCAAGCATTTTTATGCACTTGTGTTAAAGTTATAAGCAGTTAAATTTTGATGCAAAATGGTCCATTTGTGTGGGAGGTACCAAAAGGGGCATGCCAACTTCACCCATTTTTCTCGAGTTAATAGCGACTAATATACTAATATTATGTACAGAATTTCAAAAGATTCGAGTAAGTAGTATAGAAGTTATTAAAGAATCAATATTTCACTAAATGTTAACCCTTTGTGTGGGAGGTACCAGAAGGAGTAGACCAATATGGCCCATCTTCGAACTCATCCGGAGATAGATCAAAATATTACCACATACCAAATTTGAAGTCAATCGGTTACTCCTTTCGAGAGTTATCGTGCGCACCAGCCAGCAGACACACAGACAGACAGACAGACAGACAGACAGACAGACAGACAGACAGACAGACGGACGGACATTGCTCATTCGACTTAAAATGACCCAAAACGGATTTCCTCCGAACATACTTAGGGTCTTAGATCACTCCTTCGATGTGTTACACTTTTTTCCGTAGCAAATGATATATACCCTCGTCACACTAAAGTGAGGGTATAAAAATACCAAAGTATCGATCATCTCAAGACGCCGCTTCGCCGGGAATGGGCCAAAATACCGCAGAGTCACTTTCGTGCAGCGTGTGATGGTTTTGTCGGCCGTTTGAAGGCCATTTTATGTTATTGAAAAAAAATAAAATTTTATGTTATTTCCGACATTTTTTGCTTTTGAACAATAAAATTTAAAAAAAAAATTAAAAAAATATAGCGCTTTACTTTGTTGCATTACATATCAGCCACCCTGTATATAAATCAGTATTTATATTGTTGTGGTCCCCGTGTAGATCCATTTCTCAAATATGCTAATTGAAGCCATAAATAACACATTTTTCAGCGTTCGTTTTTATACCCTACAGCACATTGTGGTCCAGGGTATTATGAGTTCGTGCATTTGTTTGTAACACCGAGAAGGAGAAGAGATAGACGCCTTTAGATGAATGAACTCTGCCAAATTCGGGGAAATTCAGTTCAGATTTAGATATAGCCCCCATATATATGTTTCGCCCGATTTGACATGTAAGCTCTGTAGAAACCGTATTTTATATCCGATCAGTAAGAAATTCGGCAGAGAGAGATAGTATTTTTTCGCATTTTTAGGGAGGTGTAGGGTATTATATAGTCAGCCCCGCCCGACTTTCTGTCTTCTCTTCCTGGTTTTTTAATAATTTGCTAAAGGGGCGTGCCATTGACGCTCATTTTTCACTGAACTGTAGGAACTATAACAAGTAAAAGCGTTAAGTTCGGCCATTCCGAATCTTATATACCCTCCACCATGAATTGCATTCAACTTTATTACTGAAAAAATCTATGGATATGGAGCAAATCATGATGAAAGAGAGCTACATCTACCCGGGAACTACAACAAAATATAATTGCATTTGTATAAATTTTATTGAGATGAATTCTTGCCAAAATAGAATACAAACTGCAAAGTTTCAGCTAAATTTCTTAGAAAATGTGGTGTTTATGGCTTAAATAAGCAGTAACTGCAAAGTTACTGCTAAATTGCTTTAAAAACGTGGTATCTATGGCTCAAACCCCGTATTTTGGAGCGACCTCTATAGGAGAGCTCTATCTCAAAACATTGACCATTTGCAATCCCAAACAAGCTGCGACTATAAAAAATATTTCTACCAAATTTGATCAACCTAGCTCTATTATTACGGACTGCAGTGTGATTTCAACAGACAGACAGACGGAACGGTCTTAGAATTTTACGACGATTAAGAATATGTATACTTTATGGGATCTAAGATCAATATTTAGAGGTGTTACAAACGAAGTGGAAAAATGAATATACCCCCCGTCCTATGGTGGAGGGTATAAAAAAAGTACATCAATTTAATGAATTTTTGCCGCAGTTTCGATGTATATATTGCTTCGAATTTATGTCTACATAACATTAAATTTTAGTACATTTTTCATGAATAGAAGGAATTGCTTTCTTCAATTTAAAGAAAATTTGACATTGAATTAATGTCAAATGTACTTCAAATTGATGCCAATTATTCTTTGGATCAAAGTACTTTTTCGAACAAATATTGATGCAACATTCTACTGCATTTTCTAGTACATGTTCTGCGTGCAATGACCCACATGTTTGACATTGAATTAATGTCAAATGTACTTCAAATTGATGCCAATTATTCTTTGGATCAAAGTACTTTTTCGAACAAATATCGATGCAACATTCTACTGCATTTTCTAGTACAATATTATTTTTTTGGATTTGATCACCCCAAAAGTATTGTTAAATTCTGCGTGCAATGACCAACATGTTCGCTTTATGATTAAAGCATTTATTGAATGTGAGTGGCTTTCCTCGCGCTCTGAAAGTATCGACTTTTTTCTGTGGTTTACGCGTAATATGTAATATTCACAAAGTATCTGCATACAAATATATCAGATTGCATTACATATTTGTATCCCCCGTTTTTTTTGCGGTATGAAAGAGAACATATTTCCATATGTAACTCTAGGTAATAATGATGTTGATTCAACAATGAAAAAAACACTTAATCATTAAATTGTAATATTTCATTTGTATAAAGTTCCCACGCCAGATTCGATTACTATTCACGTTGTTCTCTTCAGTTTTATATGTTTATCATTTCTTTACGATTGAATAAATTTATGAAATTTTTTGGTAGTTCATGACCCTAAAAAGAAATTTTTCGAGGGGGTTCCACTATTTCATACAAATAGCTAATGGGATGTTAATGTGTGGACATAAGAATAGTTTAATATTTGTTCTCGTTAACCAATTAACCAGAAGTACTTTTTACAACTTTGGAATGAAAAAACGAATTATCCCAAATTGTTAATGAATGAAAATTTATTAATCTGAAGCAATGGCTTATCGAATTAAGTGGGAAATTAGCCACAGGGAACAATGGAATTTGGAATAAATTTATATAAAAATGTAAAAATTAAAAAATATATACATATATTCATCTTCATATTTATACCCGTATGAGGGTATACCTTAGTCGGGTTACTCGACTAAAACTTTCTTCCTTGTTTACTATTGTCTTAGATCATTCAATATCATTTCCTATTCGAAGAACAAACCTTCCATTGAAATTTCAAACAAAAGGCAAACATCAATCTCATTAGACAAACCAACTGCAGGTCCTCTATTCAGCAATTTGTGGCCCTATCGAGAATCCAAAGTTAAATATTCTGGCAGCGTTTCTAATTGATTTACAATTTGTCCTTTTCGTGGAAAAGTTTCCTCTTCGAATGTGCAGCATCGGCTGCTGCACCCACCGGAGGGAAAGAAGCTGCACCGCACGTTCGTGGATAGCAGTGCCCGGATGATGGGCACATTCAATCGACGAGAAACTGAAGTGAAAGCTCACAAAAACCAATGAACTGAAAGTTCAAAATGTGAGTTTAATTAAATTTTAACACTATACCAATGACAAGGACATACATATGTACGAGTATGTAGATATGTATATGCTAAAGGATGGCTGCCTCTCAAAGGTGTACCCACGTCGATCACCATTATCCTCTCTACTCATTCTCTCCCTCACCCACGCCACCAAATGAACAGACAATGTGTTCATGTCCAAAAATCTACATATTCATGGAGTGTTGGAACAAGCCCTGAGCACTGTAAAATGTCCTAACCAAATCAATATTCATGTGCACTCATTCATGGTTTCTCTCTCTATCTCTCTCCCTCTCTCTGTCACTACTCGACCATTTGTAAAACGTAAGAGGAAAACTACGGGCAAATACTTTAGTTTTGCTAAAATTTTACATTAAAACACATTTTATGGCCAGGATTTTTATAGCACTTTTTTTGTCGTCATGTGGACAAAATGGAATGTTTCAGGCGTAATTTGTCACTTTGTTTCACAAGGGTTTTTTTGGGGAATGGACGACAGATAACAAACAAATTTTGGGTGGTTATGTGTTCGACCACTTTTAATTTTCAAATAAATTGACAGCAGTGCAAATGTCTGACGATCTGTTTGAGGCATAGAAGATGTGGACTTATGGGCTATTGAATAAGAAATTTTATAATTTTAGGTTTTAAACTACGGCTGATATTCGTTGAGTTTCAACTTAGACTTTTAAAAATGTAGATTATGTAATTTAGAATTTTAAAATTCGAATTTCGAACTTCAAATTCTGAACATTATAGTCTGAATTCGAATTTTGAAGTTTGTATTTCGAACTTAAAAATTCGAACTTAAAAATTTGAACTTCGAATTTCAAACTTCGAATTTCTAACTTCAAACTTCCTAACTTCGATTTTCTAACTTCGAATTACTAACTTCGCATTTCTTACTTCGAATTTCTAACTTCGAATTTCAAACTTCGAATTTCGTTCTTCGAATTTCTAACATCGAATTTCAAACTTCGAACTTCAAATAACCTAACTTCGAATGTATAACATCGAATTTCGAACATAGAATTTCAAACTTCGAATTTCCAAAATCAAATTTTGAACTGGAATTTTGGACTTTAAAATTGATATTCCGAGATTTTAGGTTGAAACCAATCGAATTTCAAACTTCGAATTTCGAACATAAAATTACTAACTTCAAATTCCTAACATCGAAGAAATTTTAAAGAAAAATGCGATTTCAACGAAATTTTCTAGAAAAATTAAAGTTCGAAAAAAAAATTTAATATATGCGATTTCAGCCAAATTTTAAAAGAAAATTTCAATAAAAATTTATTTTCGAAAAAAATACATTTTGGAGAAATTTCACAGAAAAATTTAGTTTTCAAAGAAATGTTTTAGAAAAAATAAGCGAAATTTTAAATTTTGATTTTGCTGAAATTTTTTCTAAAAATGAAATTTTCACGAAAAAGCGAAAATATCACTATAAATTTATTTTCGACATAATTAATAAAAAAAGCAAAAACATTGGCAACATTTCCAAGATAAATGCAATTTTGAAAGACATAATAATAAAAAAGCTATGACATTTTTCTAAAAAATTTCTTAAAATTCAATTTATTCTAGTTATTTTTTGGAAATTTCCAAGGCTGACGAGAGGATTAAAGGCCACTGAAGGGATTAAAGGTTGGCGAGACGTTTGAAGGCCGAATACCATGATTAAGGGTTGTTGACTTTTTTAAAAGGTCGATCAAGGACATTTTGTGGAAAAAATCAATTTCGAAGAAATTTTACAGAAAAATGTTATTTGAATGAAATTTTCCAGAAAAATTAAATTTCGAAGAAATTTTATAGGATTATGAAATTTCAGCGAAAATTTCTATAAAATTGAATTTTGACGTAATTTTCCAGAAAAAAACCAAAAATTTCAATAAAAATTTATTTTCGAAATAATTTTAGTTTTGAAGAAATTTTATAGAAGTCAATCTTCAAAGAATTTTTTTGAATTCTTTATAACTTTTTTAATTATTATTCTTTCTTTGGTTTTTTCAGCATTTTGTGAAGAAAACTTGGGGAATCAATTATAAATCGTACAACGTACAAAAATAATTGAATTTTTCTGAAATTTTGCGAAAAGTTATTGAAATTATGCTAAAAAGAGCACGTATGTGCGAAGCAGAAAATGGACATAACTTACAGGATATTATTTTTAAAGCTAATTGCAAAAAATTCCCCAATAATATACTGTATTTTAAAAAAATTATAATAATCGCATAAATAAAAATGTTATAAACCATTTAAATCATATATTTCATTCTGCGCCACCCTGTAGTTTTCATTTTCGAATATCTATTTTCAGACTTCAATTTTCGATTTTTTACTTCAAAAATTACAATTTTCTAATTCGAGTTCTCAATATCTATTATCGAACTTTGTTTCTCGAATACCTACTTTCGAACCTCGACTTTCGAATATACATTTTCGAAGTTTTAATTTGAAAATTTTTCTATACATTTCAAATTACTTAACAAAAAACGTGTTCAATTTTGAGGTTTGAAATTCTTTTTTGGAAATTCGATTATTTAAACTAAATTTTTTCAATTTGATTTTCAAATATCTATTATCAAACTTCGAATTTCTAAATTAAAAATTATTACTTTATATTTAAAACTTGCTTAACAACCTACGAGTTAGATTTCGACGTTCGAAATTCCTTTTTCGAATTGAATTATCGAAACAAAATTTTGGAATATCTTTTTTGAACTTCGATTCGTGTTTCGAACTTCGATAATTGACACTACCTTTTTTGACTACAATTTTCGAACAACTGCTTTCACAATTCGATTTTCGTATTTCTAATTCAAAAATAATAATTTTGTACAATTTTTCCTATACAAAATTGCTTACAAATTGTGTTCGAGTTTCAGTTTCGTTATCGAGCTTCGATTATTGAAACAAATGTTTTTAGTTTAGATTTTCGAATATATATTTTCAAAATTCGATTTTTGATTTTCGAATTTTTAATTCAAAAATTAAAATTTTCTATTTAAATTTGGGTTCGATTTGGATGTTTGAAATACACTTTTCGAACACTGATTGAAATTCGATTATCAAAACTACATTTTCCAAATTAAATTTTCGAACTTCTATTTACTTACTTCGACATTCGAACATCCATTTTCGAAGTTATGATTTAAAAATTATATTTTGTCTGTACATCTAAAATTACTTAACAAACTTAATGTTCGATTTTGAGTTTTGAAATTCGTTTATTAAAACTAAATTGTTTAAATTCGATTTTCGAATTTCTATCATCAAACTTCGAATTTCTAATTTTAAAATAATAATTTTATATTTAAAATTGTTTAACAACTTAGGTGTTAGATTTTGATGTTCGAAATTCCTTTTTCGCACTTCGATTAAAATTGAATTATTATTGAATTATTATATGTCTATAATCTTTCGATTATAGACACTAGTTTTTTTTACTACGATTTTCGAACAACTACTTTCACAATTCGATTTTCGTATTTCTAATTCAAAAATTATAATTTTGTACAAGTTTTCCTATACAAAATTGCTTACAAATTGTGTTCGATTTCGATGTTTCAGTTTCGTTATCGAGCTTTGATTATTGAAACAAATGTTTTTAGTTTAGATTTTCGAATATCTATTTTCAAAATTCCATTTTTGATTTTCGAATTTTTAATTCAAAAATTTAAATTTTCTATTTAAAATTGGGTTCGATTTCGATGTTTGAAATACACTTTTCGAAAATTGATTGAAATTCGATTATCAAAACTACATTTTCCAAATTAAATTTTCGAACTTTTATTTACTAACTTCGACATTCGAATATCCATTTACGAAGTTTTGATTTAAAAATTATATTTTTTCTGTACATCCAAAATTACTAAACAAACTTAATGTTCGATTTTGAGTTTTGAAATTCCTTTATTAAAACTAAATTGTTTAAATTCGATTTTCGAATTTCTATCATCAAACTTCGAATTTCTAATTTTAAAATAATAATTTTATATATAAAATTGTTTAACAACTTAGGTGTTAGAATTTGATGTTCGACATTCCTTTTTCGAACTTCGATTAAAATTGAATTATCGAAACTAAATTTTGGAATATCTATCGATTATAGACACTAGTTTTTTTTTGACTACGATTTTCGAACAACTACTTTCACAATTCGATTTTCGTATTTCTAATTCAAAAATTATAATTTTGTACAATTTTTCCTATACAAAATTGCTTACAAATTGTGTTCGATTTCGATGTTTCAAATTCGTTTTTCGAGCTTCGATTATTGAAACAAATGTTTTTAGCTTCGATTTTCGAATATCTATTTTTAAAATTCGATTTTCGAATTTTTAATTCAACAATTAAAATTTTCTATTTAAAATTGCTTAACAACTTATGTGTTCGATTTCGATGTTTGAAATACTCTTTTCGAACATTGATTGAAATTCGATTATCAAAACTACATTTCCCACAGTAAATTTTCGAATATCTATTTTCGAACTTTGTGTCTCGAATGCCTATTTTCGAACTTCTATTTACTAACTTCGACTTTCGAATATCCATTTTCGAAGTTTTAGTTTAAAAATTATAATTTTTCTAACATTTCAAATTACTTAATAAATTACGTGTTCGATTTAAAAGGTTTGAAATTCTTTTTTGACTACGATTTTCGAACAACTACTTTCACAATTCGATTTTCGTATTTCTAATTCAAAAATTAAATTTTGTAAAATTTTTCCTATACAAAATTGCTTACAAATTGTGTTCGATTTCGATGTTTTCGTTTCGTTATTGAGCTTCGATTATTGAAACAAATGTTTTTAGTTTAGATTTTCGAATATCTATTTTCAAAATTCGATTTTTGATTTTCGAATTTTTTATTCAAAAATTAAAATTTTCTATTTAAATTTTGGTTCGATTTGGATGTTTGAAATACACTTTTCGAACACTGTTTGAAATTCGATTATCAAAACTACATTTTCCAAATTAAATTATCGAATATCTATTTTCGAACTTTGTGTCTGGAATATCTCTTTTCGAACTTCTAGTTACTAACTCCGACTTTCGAATGTCCATTTTCGAAGTTTTAATTCAAAAATTATAATTTTTCTATATATTTAAAATTACTTAACATATTCGATTTTGAGGTTTGAAATACTTTTTTTTGGAAATTCGATGATCAAACTTCGAATTTCTAATTTAAAAATTATAATTTTCTTTTGAAAATTGCTTAACATCTAACGAGTTAGATTTCGACGTTCGAAATTCCTTTTACGAACTTCGATTGAAGTTCAATTATCGAAACTAAATTTTGGAATACCTTTTTTCGAACTTCGATTCGTTTTTCGAAAATCGATAATTGACACTAACTTTTTTGACTACGATTTTCGAACAACTACTTACACAATTCGATTTTCGTATTTCTAATTCAAAAATTATAATTTTTTATTGAAAATTTCTAAATCACTTATGTGTTCGAAATTCCTTTTTCGAACTGCGATTATCGAAAATGCATTTTCGAGCTTAAATTTTTGAACTTCGATTGACGAATATCCATTTTAGAAATTCTATTTTCGCGTATCCATTTTCGAATACTAATTTTCCAACTTCTAATTAATAAATTATAATTTCTCTATATAAAATTGATTAACAAATTATGCCGAAATGTTCCATTTTTATGTTTGAAATTCTTTTGTCGAACTTTGCAGGAAAATCAGTTATCAAAATGAAAATTCCTAACGTTTTTCGAATATGCATTTTCGATTTTCTAATTCAAAGATCACTAAAAAACATCTGTGTTATATCCCATATATTTAACCTTGTCATAAGAACGACATAGATACACTTTGCTCAGCTTTCCATTTCGTTGGAAATGGTCCTGGTAATGTCATTTGATAGTCATTTTGGACATTTTATCAGCCCTCAGCTCTCAATCCTCTTCTTTGGGCCACAATATTCGGGCAAAAAAGCTGTTAAATTAACATAGACAGATGGTCCGAATACAAGTGGGTTGGAGGGAACTCGACCACTATGGCCGACCAGGTGGTGGTCGGGCAGGACGAAGTGTGTGTGAAAATGGCTACAATTGAACATGGCATTTTCAGGCCATTAATTTGACACTAAAGTCCTTTTATGTGATTTTACATGAAAATCGATTGCATTGAAAGCTTCTATTTCTATTTGCGAGAAATTTTCGTTGTATTTTTTTTGTCAACTTACCTTGGTGGCGAAGTTAATGAGATTTTTTTCGTTGAAAATGAGTTTGAAAAGCAGCACAAAACGACAACAATGATGACAGGTTTGCTTTTAATTTCGTGGTCTCTGTTTTTGGCCTTTAGGTCGTTTTGCCTTGTTGTATTTTTCTCCTAATTTCTGATTGATTTAAATACTGAAAGAAAAAAAAAACAGAAAATATACAAATCATATTAACGAGAGAAGAAGACGCAATAAAAATTAACATAAATTTTATTGACAATTCAGATTGAAATTTAAAAATACATTTAAATTAAGGTGTCTTGTTTGGTTCAATTCTAAAGTGTTTTGCAGGAAATCTAAAATGAGATTTGGATTTCTCCTCCATAATAATATGGCAGGAAGTTCATAATATAAAATGCAAATATTGTCCCAAATTTATTTCATAGCTAAATAAAGTTAATGAGATTTTCTTTAAATTACTGGCAATTCCCCAAATGAAAGCACGTTTTGTCCTGGACTTATTTCCTTAAATTTCGTTTCATTTCAAATTACGATTTTCTTCTGTTATTTGAAATCACATTAATTACATTTTTTGTGTATTTTTATCATTTTCATTTACTTGTGTCCCCCGAGGCAGGTGATGGTCAACAAAAACATGATTTGTACATTTAGTTTGAGCTCTGGTGTAAACATTAATGGGCCGAGGATATTGTGTATGAAATGGAAGGACACACACACTTTCAGAAAACATTCAGGAGGAGAAGGAGGACATTTACTGATTCTTTTTTTTTCGCAGCCATAGGGTCTAGTCTAATTTGTTGTTTGTTCTAACACCAAATATATTTTAAATGAAGACAAAATGTCTGTTCAAAAATAAAGGCGACCATTTATTTTTCAAAAAAAAAAAATATTTATTTGTTCATTAATATCAATTGCGATTATGTTCTATTTGAAGCAATCTCCCACTTGTGTCAAGTTTTTTTCCAATACTCGCTCAGGCTCACTCTATTGCGAATTGCATTCTGCCAGATTTCGTAAAAGTCGGGTCAGATTTTGATACATATTCTTTTCAATTTCAACCTCTTAGCGCTTTAAAGTTGTATTGTACATCCAATCATTTTGGAATTTTGGAGAGTGAAGTCTCTTGATCCAGAGACGTATGTAAAAATTTCAATTTTGTAAAATTTTCAATTTTATAAAAATTTTTATAAAAATCGCAATTATATTAAAAATTTCATAGAAAATGAAATTTTATTAAAAATGTCATAGAAACTGCAATTTTGTTATTTTGTCTTTCAATATTGTATGTTTCTAGAAAATTTTGACTAAATTAATATTTCTTTGCAAATTGTTTAAACAATTTAACAGAAACCGATTCTTTATCGGAAATGTTGTCAAATTTTCTAACAGATTTTTTTTTTTTTGGAAAATAGCATTTTTCTATAAATTTTTTGTAAAACTTCTTCAAAATTACATGTCTATACAAAATGTCGCCAAATTTTTAAAAAATTTGTCGAAAACATATTTTTGTTAACATTTTTTAATAATTCAATATTTTCAAATATCGAAAATAAATGTTTATTGGCATTTTTGCATTTTAGTGGAAATTGCTTTTTTATAGAAAATTTCAGTAAAAATTAATTTTTTAAATTTCGACATATTTTATTTTTTCTAAAAAAATTGAATTTTTTAAATTTTGACAAAATTTATTTTTTCTAAAAAAATTGAATTTTTCTGTAAAATTTCCTCAAAACTAAATTTTTTTCGAAAATAAATTGTTATTGCAATTTTCTAGAAATTTTGTATACAAATAAAATTTCAAAAAAAAATTTGCAGTAGATTAGAAAATTAGCGGAGTCAACGAAATTTACAAAAAAAAAATAATTTCAACGAACTTTTTATAGAAAAATTTTATAAACAAATGTAGAGAAATCGAATTTTTATAGTAAATATTAAATTTTCTACACAAAAAATAATTTTTCTTAAAAATTATAATTATTCATAAAAAATTCTGTAAAACTTCTTCAAAATTGCATTTTCTATATTTTTTCTAATTTCTTGGAAATTGCATTTTTATAGATATTTCAGCAGAATTAATTTTTATAATTTTTATTTTAAATTTCTTCAAACTTTAATTTCCCTAAAAAATATCTATAAAAACTGCATTTTTCTATAAAATTTCTTCAAATTTGAATTTTTCCGAATAGAAATTTTTATTGAAATTCTCGTTTTTTTTTACAAATTTTTTTAAACTTTTTCAAAAAAAATTTCATAAAAATTTTTTTCTAAAAAATTTATATTTTCTATAAAATTTCCTCAAAACTAAATTTATTTCAAAAATAAATTGTTATTGCAATTTTCTAGAAATTTTGTATAGAAATAAAATTTCAAAAAAAAAAACGTTTGCAATTGATCGCAGTATCAACGAAATTTTCCAAAAAAAATATTTCAAAGATGTTTTGTAGAAAAATTTGATTTCACATTTTTTTTAGAAAAATTTCATATAAATACTATTACATATTACATATTTTAAAATTGTATACATATATCTAGAAAATCTATCCTTAATTAATATTTCTTTGCTAATTTCTTCAAAATTAATTTTAATAAAATGATTAAGAGAAATCGAATTTTTATAGTAAATGTTAAATTTTCTAAAACAAATAATTTTGCATAAAAATTATAATTATTCTTAAAAATTTCTGTAAAACTTCTTCAAAATTGAATTTTTATAGATATTTCAGCAAAATTTAATTTATATAATTTCTTCAAACTTTAATTTCTCTAAAAAATTTCTTTGAAAATTGCATTTTTCTATAAAATTTCTTCAAATTTGAATTTTTTCGAATTGAAATTTCTGTTGAAATTCTCGTTTTTCTACACATATTGTAAAACTTTTCCCAAAAAAATTACATAAAATTTTTTGCATTTTTTGTTAATTTTATCGTAAATAAATTATTATTGAACATTTTGCCTTTTCGTGGAAATTGTACTTTTATAGAAAATTTCAGCAAAATTTATTCTTTATATTTTTATTTTTCTAAAACATTTCTCTAAAAATTTAATTTTTCTTTGAAATTTCATTATAGTAGAATTTTTCGGAAATATTTTGTTTTTGCTACGAATTTTGGTAGAAAAATTTGATTTAAAAAATTTTTATAGAAAAATTTCATTCAAATTGCACTTTTATTATTTCTTGTAAGTTAATAGAAATAATATATTTTTGCAAATTTCCCCAAAATTTAGTTATATAAAAATATTAACAGAAATCGAATATTTATATAAATGTCAAATTTTCTAACAAAAAACTTTGTTGAAAATATTTTTCTATACAATTTCTGTAAAACTTCTTCAAAATTGCATTTCTCATTTTTTTTTAAATTTTATAGAAAATATTTTTTTTTTAAATATTCGGATTTCCGTGGAAATTGTATTTTTCTACATATTTAAGCAAAATTTAATTTTTATATTTTTTAAAATTTCGTCACTTTAATTAAAAAAATGTCTTTCAAAATTGTATTTTTCTACAAAATTTTTTCAAAAATAAATATTTATTGAAATTTTATTTTTTTTCTAGAAATTTTGTAGAGAAATGAAATTTCCACACAATTTCGCAGTAAAATTTTAACGAAATTTTGTAGTGATTTGATTCCAAAATTATTTTAGAAAAATAGTTTCTAGAAAAATACCCTAAATTAATATTTCTTTCCAAATTTCCTCAATATTTAATTTTATAAAAAAATTAACAGATATCGAATTTTTATTAGAAAATGTAAAATTTTATAATAAAAAACTTTGTTAAAAATAGTATTTTTCTATAAAATTTCTGTAAGGCTTCTTCAAAATTACACTTCTCTACAAAATTGCGTGTAAATTTTTGAATTTGTTTAAATTTTGCGAAAAGAATTTTGTATTGAAATTTGCACCTTTACGTGAAAAATGCATTTTTATAGAAAATTTCAGCAAAACTTAATTTTAAAAGTTTTTTTTTAAATGTTGCCAAAAATTATTTTTTCTAAAACGTGTCTTTAAAAAAATCATAGAGGTTGCAATTTTATTATTATGCCTTTCAAAATTTAATGTTTCTAAAAATTTCCCAAAATTAATATTTCTTTGGAAATTTCTACAAAAATTAATTTTACAAAAACATTGAACAGAAACCGTTGTTCAGAAAATAATGCCAAATTTTCTAACAATTTTTTTTTTAAAACATTTTTCTATAAAATTTATGTAAAACTACTTTAAAATTGCATTTCTCTTGGAAATTTTGTCAAATTTGCATTTATTTTTAATTTTATCGATGATAATTTTTTATGGACATTTTCGCTATTTCGTGGAAATTGCATGTTTAAGAAAATTTAAACAAAATTTAATTTGTATATCTTTTTTTATATTTTTGTCAAAATTAGTTTTTCTATAAAATTTCTCCAAACTTAATTTTTTTGGAAAATACATTTTTATTGAAATTTTCGTTTTTTCTAGAAAATTTGAAGAGAAATTCTATTTCAACCAAATTTTGCAGTAAATAAATTTTTCCAAAAAAATATTTCAATGACATTTTGAAGAAAAAGTTGATTTCAAAATTTTTTTTGGTAATAATAATATTTAATAATAATAAATAATAAAATTTAATAATAAAAATTTAATAATTTTTGGTAATAATAATAAAAATTGCATTTTTATTATTACGGCTTTTAAAATTTCATGTTTCTAGAAAATGTAGCCTAATTTAAGATTTATTTACAAATTTCTTCAAAATTTAATTTTTCGATAAAATTTCTGTAAAACATTTTCAAGATTGCATTTGTAGAGAAAATTTCGTCAATTTTTTGTTTAAAAAATTATCAAACATATTTTTTTATAATTTCGCCTTTTCGTGAAAATTGCAATTTTATAGAAAATTTCAACAAACTTTAATTTTATAATTTTTTCTAAAAAAATTCTTTAAAGATTAAATTTGTTTATAAAATTTCTTCAAAGTTAAATTATTTCAAAAATAAATTTTTATTAAAATTTTTGTTTTTTTCTGCCAAATTACGTCAAAATTCAAATTTTATAGAAAATTTTGCTAGTTAACGACCCTTACTCATGGTATTCGGCCATCAAACGTCTCGTCAATCTTTAATCCATTCAGTGGCCTTTAATCCGCTCACCATCCTTTGAAATTTCCAAAAACTGTTTAGAATAAATTGAATTTAAAGAAATTTTTGAAAAATATCATAGCAATTGCACTTTTATTATTATTATATCTTTCAAAATTGCATTTATCTAGAAAATGTTGTTAAAGTTTTTGCATTTTTTATTATGTGAAAAATTAATTTTTAGTGACATTTTCGCGTTTTCGTGAAAATTACATTTGTATAAAAAATTTCAGCAAAATTAAATTAAATAATTTTTTTTTAAAATTTCGCTTAATTTTTCTATAACAATTCTTTGAAAATTACATTTTTCTATGAAATTTCTTCAATTTGTTTTTTCGAAATTAAATTTTTATTGAAATTTTCTTTTAAAATGTGGCTGAAATCGCATATATTTAAAATTAAATTTTTCTAGAAAATTTCGTTAAAATTACATTTTTCTTTAAAATTTCTTCGAAATTAATTTTTCCAGAAAATGTCTTTCAATGACCTTTAATAAAGTCAAAGACCCTTAATATGGGGTCATCGGCTTTCAAACGACTCGTCGATCTTTATTTGCATTAATATGCGAAATCGATGAAATTTTCCAAACAAAAAAATATTTTCAACCAAAATTTGTAGAAAAAATAGATTTTCAAAATATTTTTAGAAAAATGTATTGCTATGTCTTTCAGAATTGTATGTTTTTAGAAAATCTAGCCTAAATGAATGTATCTTTGCAAAAAAATATAAATTCAACGAAATTTTGTAGAAAAATATGATTTGAACAATTTTTATGGAAAAATTTCATAGAAATTACAATTTTATTATTATGACTTTGAAATGTATATGTTATTTCTTCAAAATTTAATTTAATAAAAAAATTAAAAAAAAAATCGAATTTTTATAAAAAATTTTGTCAAATTTTTAAACCAAATTTTTTTCTTGAAAATATAATTTTTCTAGAAAATTTCTTTAAAAAATCTTCAAAATTACATTTCTTTAGAAAATTTGTCAAAGTTTCTGTTATTTTTTAAAAAAAAATTTTGAAATTAAATTTTTATAGAAAATTAAAGTAAAATTTGATTTCAAAAATTTTTATGGAAAAAATTGCATAAAAATTCCAATTTTATTATTATGACTTTCAAAATTATATGTTATTTCTTTTAAATTTAATTTTATAAAAAATTTAACAGAAATTGGATTTTATAACAAATGTTGACACATTTTTTAACAAAATTTTTTTCTTGAAAATATTATTTTTCTAGAAAATTTCTGTAAAAAATCTTCAAAATAACATTTCTCTAGAAAATTTTCTGGAAATTAATTTTTTTTCGTGGAAATTATTTTTTTTAGAAAATTAACGTAAAATTTAATTTTTATTTTAATATAATTTTAATTTCATTTTATTTAAAAATTTGTATTGAAATTTTCGTTTTTTCCAAAAATTTTGTAGAGAATAATGAATTTTATTTAAAATTTTTTATTAAAATTTCCGTTATTTCCAAAAATTTTTTAGAGAATAATGAATAAAATTAAAAATAAAAAAAAAAATCAATTTGAACATAATTTTTCAGTAAAATGCAATATAGACTAAATTTTCCAAAAAAAAACATTAATTTCAACGACATTTTGTAGAAAAATTTGATTTAAAAATTTTTTTTTTTAAACATTTTATAGAGATTATTTTGCAATTTTCTTATTATGTCTTTTAAAATTGTATATTTCTAGAAAATCTGGACTAAATTAGTATTTCTTCTCCAAAATTTAATTTTATAAAAAATTTAACAGATATCGAAAACTGAAAATGGAAACTATAGAAAATGTTGTCAAATTATTCAACCAAAAATTTTTTTTCACAGCATTTTTCTATGGAAGTTGCATTTTAATAGAATATTTAGTAAAATTTCATTTTTATAAACTTTTTTTAAATTTTGTCAGAATTTAATTATTCTAAAAAATCTTCTATATTTCTCCGAAAATGATTATTATTGAAATCTTCGTTTTTTTTCAGAAAATGATGTCAAAAATCAACTTTTTTAAAAATTTCGCTGAAATTGCATATTTCTATAAAAAATTTCTTCAAAATTTAATGTTTTTAAAAGATTTCGTTGAGATCGCGTTTTTTTAAAATCTCTTCGTAATTGATTTTTTCAGAAAATGTCCTTCATCGACCTTAGACCCTAAGTACTAATGCCAATTTTAAGTCAAAATATGATAAAATTACTTTTAAAAATTTTTAGTGGACGTTGTTGTGCTCCCAATGAACGTTTTTTAATGATAACCAATGACCCACTTTGGGGGAGTTCAATCAATGGCATTGTTTTCTAGCAGAATTGAGTGATTTTCTGCTTTGATTGAAAAAATATTAAATTAATAATGAGCGGCTTAACAAAATTTATGGTTAACAAAAATTTACATTTTCTATTGAAAAAAAAATCGTTATTTTTCTTTGATGAGCGCTTAAAAATGAGTCAGAAGACAAAATACGTCGTTTTGGGCCTAACGAATTTTATGGCGATTTTATGAAGATCTATTGTCTCCAAGAAACTCAGGTTCGTTGATGATGGTTGTTGGTTTATTGCATTGTTTGGTTTTAATGATATCTTTGAACATTTTCGTTTTTTTGTACTTCTTTGCTGCGGTTATTCTCTATAAATGAGTGAAAAAAAGATTCATGAAAAGGCCCACAACCGGATTTTTGGCTCCGTCCCTACCTCCCTCCTCCCGCAAAAAAGAACCGCCTTTAAGAGTGAATGGGGGACTGGTGTTGAAGTGTCTACAAAATGACGACGACGACAACGTTTCGACGAGTTCGAGTTAACGAGTTAACTAACCTAAGTCAACGATCGTCTCGTAGACATCAATCAAACACTTGAGCACGTACTCTGCCATCCATCCATCCATTGGTCTGTCCATCTGTACTTACGACCCGCTGTCTGTTTGCCTGTCTTCCCATCCCAGTTGTCTCTGATGTTACATTTGATTTGGAATTGATGGTTTAGTCACACTGCTCAGCACAGCCCACGTAAACGAGTTTTTCCAAGCCTAGCGACGTGCGTTTTTTATAATTTATTTAAAAGACCTGAAATTTATTATACCGGCCTGGCCGTACATAGATCACATTAATGTGGATAAGAGCATGAATCTGAAGTTATGAGGAATTGTAAACAATAAAAATATTGATTTGATAACAAGAGAGGAGGGCACTGTGGTTTTTGTGGGGAAAAATTTGGTTGAAGAACATAAATAAATTTTAAAAATATTTGTTTTTCTTCTGAGAATAAAAGAAAGGGAATTAATAATACTCGTATGGATAAAATCATATAATATAAAGGGACTTCCGAACGTTGACCGTTGATAGCGGCAATATTGTTGTAGCTACATCTGTCGACTTGACTGCCATTTATTCAGTCTGGTTTGCCAAAGCTCCATGGACGGATGTAGTGTTCGACAAAAGGTGCAAATGATAAATTTGTTTTATCAAAATAGGTGTTCTTGGGCAACGTTCCGCGCGCTGTGAGGAACGTTGTCACAAATTCGAAAATATTGTTTGTTGACGTACCGATTCATCAAAAAATTGGCCTAAACGCTCAATTTTCAGTCAACAAACAATATTTTCGAATTTGTGACGATACCAAATCCACATAATCCAAGAGCGTCCAATGCATCCCAAAAGAGTTACTGGTTGCTGTGAATTTTTGACTGGTGGCGTCCGCGGTCCATATATCTATGAAAACGACATTGGCCATGCAAGCCATCATCGCCTACTTCCTTTGATCTAATTAAAAACAACAACGTTTTATATATGGGGATTTCCACGACAAATCGACGGTTTCAAAAAATTTTGTTTAGTACATGGGTCAGAATATTTAATATTTATATGTAGTTTATATTTAAATAGTACTACTATTATACTACTATACTATGTAGTTTATTCTTGGCTAAAATGTTCATAAGCAGTTACAAATAGGTAAAATAAGATCTTGCTATCATTTTTTTTTAATTTTATGGGTATTTTAATTTTTGAAAAAAATAAAAAAATATGTTTTACGAAATTTGTAATTGCTCTCGGACGGCTGGACCGATTTTTGCAAAGTTTAATTTGTTTTAAAGAGGACAAAATGCGCCATTTTTTCGAAATTTTGAAAAAAAAAAAATTGTACGAATTTTTTTTTTTTGAAAAAACCTTTGTAGAAAAAAATGCAACCCTCACGATTTTCTTGAAATTTTCACAGAATATTCGTCGCACTCTCAGAAATCCAGAACAGTAAAACAATTTTGTGAGGCTCTATATTTGTAAAAGTTATGGACGAAATACCAAGACTAGTCTGACAATTTCTGTTTTTGCAAAACACTGCACAGTGGTACGAATTCAAAAAGAGGAAATAATTCGACCGTTTCTTAACCAAACAACCGATTGCGACTAAACTTGGCATGGTAGATGAAGAGGTGTTAGAGAAGTTAAGTTTTATATTTGGGCTCCTTATGACAGACAGGGGCGGAGCTAGAGGGCATCAACGTTGGCCACATCGGGTGAAGAAAATGTTCAAGCGCGTGTAACTCGTATTTCTCTTCCGATTTATAAAATTTCCGATAAAAAAATTTTTTTAACTGAGGTCTACAAAAAAAACTTTTTACACCTAAGAATTATCTCGTATAGTTACCAAGAAATCTGCAATTGAAAATTTAATTTTTAATTTTTTCATAAAAGTTTTTATGTAGTTTTCGTAAAACGGGGTTTTTAAAAATTTCCAAAAAAAAATTTTACAAACAATGGCGCATTGTGTCCTCTTTAAAACAAAGTAAACTTTGCTCAGCCGTTCGAGAGCAGTTACAAATTTCGTAAGACACAAAAACCAATTTTTTTAATTCATTTCATAAAATTTTTTCAAAAAAAAAAAAAAATATAGCGAGATTTCATTTTACCTAGTTGTAAATGCTTATAAATATTTTAGCCAAAAATAAACTACATAGGTCGATATTAAATATTCTGACCCACATCTGAAGAAAAAACGCCTTGTGGAATTTTTTTGAGATTTTTTCGATAACTCGTTCAGAAGTTAGCTATATTCAAAATCCTTAAGATACCACTTTGTGTATCGCGTTTTTGGTCATAACTTCCTAAGTTATGGTGGCATTTGAATAATCTTTTATTTTGAAATGTTGATATTTTTCGGTGCTTTTCAGAAAAAATATAAAAAAGCCTTAAACAATTTATTTGTGTGCGATTTTTATGTTTTGAAATTTAAATGTAATTGTTTTTGAAAGGAACATTTTAAGACCAAATAAAACTCAGGGGATTTTTTAAAAAATTGAAAAGATATTTAAATAATTTTAGACCCACTTCCATCCAAAGCTTATATGTTAGAGATTTAATAGAAGTATACAATTTAAAAAAATCGCGAAAATCGGAGAGTACAAACAATTTAAAAAATGGCATTTAAATTGTAAAACTTAAAAATGGGAAACAAAAAAATTTGTAATAATTTTTTTAAATTTTTTTCTGAAAAGTTTTGGAAAATACCAACATTTCAAAAAAAAGATTTTTCAAATCGGACCATTACTTAAGAAGTAATGACCAAAAACCCGATACACAGAGTAATTATATTTTATATCCGATCAGTGCGAAAAACGGCAGAGAGTGTTTTCTTATTACATATACGAACACTGTCAAATTCTTATCGCAATGCCCACTTTCGCATTGTTAGGTAGGTGTAGGGTATTATATAGTCGACCCGCCCGACTTTCTGTGTTTCCTTGCTGGTTTTTTAATAATTTGCTTAAACAAAAAGGATCGTTTCATGATTTGCTCCATATCCAAAGATTTTTGCAGTAATAGAATTGAATGCAATTTTTAAACTTTAATTTAAAAGAATTGCCCCACCAACGATTTTTTAAATTAAAATTTAAAGAAAAAATCGAAAAAAATTACAAAAACAGAGGATTTTTTTTTAAATAAAGTTTTTTAATAAAAAAAATTATAACCAAAAAATTTTGCAAATTCAAAAAATCCACAAAAAATGAACCGTTATGATCTTTTTCAAACGACATAAATGAATGCATAAACAATGAAACATTTTGTAAAACACAAAAAAGAATTTTTTCAATTTTATAAAATTTGAAATCCCCATAAAATTATAGATTTTTTTCTTCTAATAAATGACATCGACATTTTACTTTACCATTTGCCAACTTTCTATAAACTTTTTAGTCAAAATTAAAAATAGGTTAATAAAAAAATTTCTGACCCATGTTAAAATTTTATTGATTTTTTTTAAACTTCTGGGAATTTCCGAATTGTACCCAAAGTTTTTATCTTTATTTTCAAATATCAAAGCACCACTTTACAAAGAAAAAAAGTTTAGTAGTTTAACTAAATCCGACAATAAATAATAAAGTTATTATTACTGCATATGATTCCCCAGAAAATCTCTTTGCGAAAACATTGCTTCAACATAATCAAGCATTTATTTGGAATATCTGCTACAGATTCTAAGATGTAGATTTTTATTATTACTTTGAAATAGCTTTTAAACAAACAATTTTATGTTACAGCTTAAACGTTTTGTCATATGATACCATTCATACGTTAGCAATTATTTTGGTGGAATAATTTTAATTCCCAGAACCGTTCTTTTTTTATATTACCATTTACGGTAACTGTATAAACAAATTTATACTAGTACGAGTACATGATAAATTTTCTCAAAAATGGCAAATGTCAAATTTGGATTAACTGTGTTTTCAGGCATAAACAAGTCTCAAAAAACACTTTACCTTCCAGCAAAAAATGTGGACACATTTTCTTTTATTTAAGCAATTTTGTGGAAAATTTATTAGCTGTCAATTAAAAAAACCTGTCTTGTTGCATTTTTCCAAATGCGTTTGCGTGCGTAAAATCAAATTCGAACTCAAATTCATTAAACCGTACATCCTAAATCCTCGTAAAGAGCACTCCAGTGTAAAAATCGTAATCTTATCCAAACGCCTAAGCAAAATTACTTGCAATTATAGTTATGTGGTATGTTTTTTTTCGTTTTTCATTAGAAAACTAGAATGCAGTAGAAAATTAATAGAAAGAAGAAATGCAAAAAGAGGAAAATAAACCAAAATCTGTTGTGTTTAACAAGATATACACTTGTTTAGAGGAGGCCAAAGGATGCAGGCGAGACGAATGGCCCACAACAGATACAAAATCTCCGACGGACAACACCTGTGGTGCCACTTCAAGAGGATGCAGCAGTCTTAGCCACAGCATTGACTTGCGCATGTGCAACAACTGTTATCAATCGACCGACACATACACGCTCACTCACAATGAGGCCGTTAAGGAACTCACACACCGCTTTGCCCATTGGAAATGTTAAGAATGGTGGATGAAAAAAAAAACAGATGACTTTTTGCAGCTGCCATCTAGAAAAAATATAGGAGTGAGTGCAACATGAATACATAATTTCATTCGTTACAACAAGTATGGACACAATTTGCTTGTGTTAGGTTGCCAGACCAAACAAGTGACCACACCATTGTTGCAGCTAAGGTGAGATTAGGGATGACAATTCAGATACTTGATTTCAAAAGAGGAATTAGGCAAATATTTGTTGTGGCTACATTGTAGGGAAATAACGGATTTTCCAATAGGGATGATATGATTTTGAAGTGACGTTTCGGCCATTTGTAATATGTCATGATCTGTCATTTGTTTTTCATTGTATTTAGTAGTGTTAACAATTTTATTATGGAGAGATATACGCAAGAACAACGTTTACATATTATTCAGTTTTATTAACAAAATAATCGTTCTTCAATTTTTTTTAAATCAAAAAAAAAATACTTTCCAGTCGACGTACGACCTTGACACCCATGAGCAATATTGTAGCACTCCTTTAGAGCTATCTTTTTGCCATTGAAAAAAAAAATACTTCCAGTCGACGTACGACCTTGACACCCATGAGCAATATTTTAGCTCTCCTTAAGAGCTATCTTTTTGCCATTGACCGATTCGATTATTTCAAGAAATTGTGATATTGAATGGCCTCCAAGAAGTTGTGATTTAACACCATTAGACTATTGCTTGTGTGCCATTCATGACATACGACTTGATTTAGTGGAAAAAGAGCTCGAAAATTTCATCGAATTGGTTGCTGCAGAAGAAGTTGTGGAGGCCAAAGAAAAGAAAACACAACAAATTTAAAAAATGTTTTCCTTATTTCTCAACATAATCTCCTTTTAGCTGTATACACTTTTTTCATCGATTTTCAATAGCTTCAATTCCCTGCTCCTGAAAATATCCATCAATCTCAACCTTCACCTCTTCAATGCTGGCAAATCTTTTTCCGCCGAGCCATTTTGTCATGTCTAGAAACAAAAAAACAAGTCAGAAAGTTCAGTCGGGTAAACCGACTTATAAGTCCCCTCAACTTGAGTCCCAAAAGAATATTAGTAAATTTATTTATTTTTATACCCTACACCACACTCTGGTACAGAGTATTATAACTTTGTGCATTTGTTTGTAACACCCAAAAGGAGAAGAAATAGACCCATCGTTTATTATACCGATCGACTTAGAATCACTTTCTGAGTTGATTTAGCTATGTCCGTCTGTCCGTCTGTGCATGTATTCTTGTAATCAAAGTACAGGTCGCAATTATGTTCCGATCTCGACGAAACTTTACACATATCTTTTTTTTGGCCCAAGGACGATCCCTATTGAATTTAATTAAAATCGGTTCAGATTTAGATATAGCCCCCATATATATGTTAGCCTCGACTTGACATGTAAGCGCTGTAAAAACTTTATTTTATATCCGATCAGTATGAAATTCGGCAGAAAGAGGTTTCTTATTATATGGATGAACACTATTAAATTTGGAAGAAATCGGTTCAGATTTAGATATAGCCCCCATATATTCGTTACCCCCGATTTGACCTGTAAGCCCTGTAAAAACTGTATTTTATATCCGATCAGTGCGAAATTCGGCAGAAAGAGGTTTCTTATTATATGGATGAGCACTATTAAATTTGGAAGAAATCGGTTCAGATTTAGATATAGCCCCCATATATATGTTACCCCCGATTTGACATGTAAGCGCTGTATAGACTGTATTTTATATCCGATCAGTACGAAATTCGACAGAAGGAGGTCTTTTTACATGAATAAGTATTCAGGGAAGATCGGTTCAGATTTACATTAAAGCTCCATATATATGTTCCTCCTGATTTGGTATCAAACCGCTATAGAAGTTGTATTTTACTTCCGATCATTAAAATTTTCCAGAAAGATGTTTCCCACTTTAGGAACGAATATTGCTTAATTTAGCGATTATCGTTTCAGAATTAGATAATACGTTTCTACCCATTTACCAATTATTCCAAATTATTATGGCAATGACCCTTATCGCATTGTTAGGGAGGTGTAGGTTATTATATAGTCGGCCCCGCCCGACTTTCTGCCTTTCCTTACTGGTTTTGTTTTAATTACATTATTATCAATTTAAAATGCATTTAACAACTTTAAAGTATGTACTGGTATTAAAGTTATAAGCTGTTAACTTTTGGTGTAAAATGGTCCAATTGTGTGGTGGGTACCAAAAGGGGGGTGCCAATAACGGCCACTGTACGAAATTTCAAATATGGCGTGGCAACAATGCCCATTTTTCACTGTATTGTATGCACTATTAAACCATTACACTGTACAAAATTCAATGTCCTTGTATGTACTGGTAATAATGTTATAAGCTGGTAATTTTTGATAAAAAAAGGTTCATTTGTGTGGGAGGTACCAAAAGGGGCATGCCAATAGCGCCCATTTTTCTTTAGACTCTAGGTACTATAAAGGCATTACACTGTGTGAAATTTCAAGTGTGTTTATGCACTGGTATTAAAGTTATAAGCTGGTAACTTTTGGTACAAAATGATCCATTTGTGTGGGAGGTGCCAAAGGGGGCGTGCCAATTACGGCCACTTTTCTCTAGACTCTAGGTACTATAAAAGCATTGCACTTTGCGAAATTTCAAGTATTTTTATGCACTGGTATTAAAGTTAAAAGCTGGTATTTTTTGGTACAAATGGCTCATTCTTCGCAACTAATGACAACAGTTAGTGGAAGTCAGTTGTTTTCGTTGCAAAGTGCTAAACTAAAATCGCTAGCTTGTAACGAAAACATGGCTATTTTGCTTCGATATTTACTAGCTCACGGTAAGGGAAAAAATTAAAAATTAATTTTTCAATTGCAGATATCTCAGAAACTATACGAGATATTTGGAAAGTTTGGAAACAAGCAATAATCCGGGAGATCTAAATCAAGCGAATAAGGTGCGTACTGAAGCAATTCGATGTGGATGTGTGAACTGGTGCATTGCCTTGATTGTGAGCAAACGCTGCACCCATCTTGCGCACAGTTTTCTCATCATCAAGTTTTCTGTCAATATGCGATGTATAGCAGTTTTTTAAATGCCTATAACTTCAGCTAGCTCTCAAACCTTCACCCCCAAGGTTTAAGACTCCCTCAAAGTAGTAGCTCT
Source organism: Eudasyphora cyanicolor (assembly GCA_963930755.1). NCBI lineage: Eukaryota > Metazoa > Arthropoda > Insecta > Diptera > Muscidae > Eudasyphora > Eudasyphora cyanicolor. Next base: position 167,738,885 of record OZ005738.1, on the reverse strand, counting down.
GTTTTAATATTGGTTGGACGGAGACCTTTTAAATGACCAATTTTTTCCATGTTTAAAATTCTCTAAGATTGTTTACTTTTGAGTGCTCAAAAAAAAAACAAAGTTATGAATTCATATGTTTTAGAATTCATAAAAAATTCATTACGTTCACTTCGTATTTTTTTAGCATAATCGATCAAGTTTGTCCACAATTGGGAGAATTGTACGCAAATTTCAGCCAACCGGCTCTGTAGAAGATGTGAGATGCTCGCCCAGTTCACTCTGCGGAAGCCATAAGGTTGGCGGCGTCATCTTCTTCTTCGAAAATGAGGTTAGCCAAGCTGTTACCAAGCAGCTAGAGATGACAATGGACTTCATGTAGGTAGAAATTGAGGACATGGACCTGGGACCAACTGAACAATGGCTCTTTTGCGCAAGAAATTCAATGGCCGTGTTATCTTACGTCGTGGCGATGTTAATGGGCAGCCACGATCATGTGATTGGACACCTTTGGACTTCTTTCTTTGGGGATATTTAAAAGAAAAGTGTACGTCGATATGCCAAGAACAATTCAAGAGCTAAAGGATGAAATAATTCGGCACATTAACGCAGGGCTGTGGAGTCGGAGTCTGGGTAATTTGCCCGGAGTCGAAAAATTATGCTCGACTCCGAGATATATTATGCAAAATGTACCAATTACCAATGTGATAGAACTTTTGCACTCAAATCATATTGGGAAAACAAATTGGTAAACAAAGAAGTATAAAATATTCGAAGCTTTTAACCAAATATTTAAGTATAACAAAAATATATAAAGTTAACCAAACTACCGAGTTTTTATGTAAAACAGTTTTAGGACAGCTCAGAATAAATGTATTTTGCTAACAAAATAAATATTTTTGCAAAACTATACACTATTCCTAAGTTCTTTGATAAATAAATTATACCCTACTCTTTGATAAATAATTATACTGCCTCAAATTCTCTAGCCAAACTCTTTATCTGGAAAATGTGGCATTTATGGCTTAAATTAGCTTTTTGAAAGCTACATCTACACGGGGACTACAACAAAATAAATTCAGTTAAAATGCTTCGAAAATATGGTATTTATGGCTTAAATACGTACATTTTGGAGCGACTATAACAAAATATGAACCGATTTGTAAAATTTTTGCTTTGATGAATTCTTGTCATAATATAATACAAACTGCAAAGTTTCTGCTAAATTACTTTAAAAATATGGTAGCTATGGCTAACGTATTTCGGAGCGACATATACACTGATAGAAAAAGCTTCGTCATGACGACGAATTTGTACATCATCACTATTATTTTTTCTTCAAAAGTCAGCTAACGTACGGAATAATCCTCTTGATGAATTTGTTCGTCACAATGACGAATTTCTGTTTCCAAAAACTTTCGTCCTTAGGATGATCCATTCATCACCACGACGAACCCCATTCATCATCATGACGAACCCCATTCATCATCACGACGAATAGCATTCATCACCATGCTGAACTCCATTCATCACCATGCTGAACTCCATTCATCACCACGACGAATTCCATTCATCACCACGACGAATTCCATTCATCACCACGACGAATTCCATTCGTCACCACGACGGATACCATTCATCATCACGACGAATTCCATTGGTCACCACGACGAATTCATGCCCACGACTATTTAAATTTTAAAAATTCCAATAAATGTTCTTCTAGTTTTAAACCATTTAAAATGGTATGGAAAATAAAATTATTTGACTGCATTGCTAGGTTCAGTTGTGAATATTCGTTTCGAGACGCAGTTCTTATCAGGTAAGGCTGAAATCAAACAAACGAGAAGTATTCATTACTTCTGCTATTTTAAATCAACGCAGGGCGGAGTTGATTTTCGCTGAACTTTAGGTACTTTAAATTTATTGCACTGTGCCGAATTATAAGCATTTATGTGCACTGGTAAAAACGTTATGAGATATTAAATTGATTTGGGCATGACAACAACACCCATTTTTCCCTGGACTGTAGGCAATATAAAAGCATAATACTGTACAAAATTTCAAGTATTTTTATACACTGTTATTAATGTTATAAGCTGTTTACATTTGGTGCAAAACGGTGCATTTGTGTGGGAGGTACCAAAAGGGACGTGGCAACTTCGCCCATTTTTCTCGAGTTGATAGGGACTAATAAGCTAATACTATGTGTGGAATTTCAAAAGATACGAATAAGTAGTATAGCAGTTATTAAAGAATCAATTTTTCACAACATTTTAACCCTTTGTGGGGGAGGTACCAGAAGGAGTGGACAAATATGGCCCATCTTCGAATTTAGCCGGAGATAGAAAAAAATATTACCACATACGAAATTTGAAGTCAATCGGTTACTCCTTTCGAGAGTTATCGTGCGCACCAGCCAGCAGACAGACAGACAGACAGACGGACAGACGGACGGACATTGCTCATTCGACCTAAAATGACCCAAAACGGTTTTCCTCCGAACATACTTGGGGTCTTAGGTCACTCCTTCGATGTGTTACACTTTTTTCCGTAGCAAATGATATATACCTTCGTCACACTAAAGTGAGGGTATAAAAATGATTGAATTTGAAAACATAGCGTTACAAGGCCACATCTAACGAAACATTTATATCTGGGGGCAATATCGACCTGAACCGATTTTCACCAATTCCAATAGGTTTCCTCCCTAGTTTGAAAGATTTCTTATTGCCAAATTTTAATACTGGTACAATTTAATATGGTACAAATACAACTTAAGATGGACAAACGGACAGCTAGTGATTCTGAGTAGAACGGCATATTTTAAGGTGTGTCTGTCTAGCTGTAGTATTTTTCTACAAATCTGTCACAAAACTTATTTACAACCTCCTGAACCATAGGGTATAATAACCAACGAATAAACTGGTTGCCTGAAGCGGACATAATTTGCAAAAATTGTGGAATATTAAAACAGATGCAGTGATTGATGAAAATTTTATCATTATTCCATGTTGGAATCATGATAAAATATTAGTTGCAACTTGCAGGTCAAGCCTCGATTAATAAATAATGAAATTTTATTTAATTCAATACCAGTAGAATACCTACATTTTTGTGTTTTTTTCACGTCTTAATAGAAATATAATTTCAGAAATTTGTGTTATTTAACTGCCAGAGTCGGAGTCGAATGATTTTAAAATTCGACTCTGGGAGTCGGAGTCGAGTAGTTTTGGCTCGACTCCACAGCCCTGCATTAACGACATTGAACCTCAAATATGTCTCAGAGTCATTAAAAATATGAATCGGATAGAGGTATGGCACCGAAGCCGTGGCGAACATTTGGCCGATATTTTGTTTCACACATACTCGTAATTGTCGTAGATCCTTCTATCATAATAAAAAATATTAAGATAATCCTTTGAAAACGTTTTGTTTTATTTCCAAAAAACTTCCTTTTTGGTTGACCAGTGTTTGACCAGTAATTAATTTTGAATATAACCAGTTCGGCTTAAGATATTGCCTCCATATATAATTACATATTTACATCCTTATTTTGTATTTAATCATTACATACACTGCGGGCTTTAGTTTAGTTTTTATTGTCCTTTTTATCTACACGCTGAAAAAAAATCGCTTCTGTAGTATATTGTCACAAACATATTCGGCTTGAAACATATATATGTTTAGGGTACACTCTAAACATATAGTATTTGGTACAAACAAACAAATTTATATTTGGGAAGATGTAGTTCTAAACAAATCTTTGTTTACATCGCAATATGTGTTTACTTTGGACGATTGTTTTCCGAAGCAAATAATTATTTGCATTTAAGTATTCAGAAAATACCTAAATTGTGTTTAATATTTCAGTAATTCAAACCTAATTTTTTAGAAAATTTTCAGTCGTAAAAATTGAAATCGTATAATCTTCGATCGAAATATATTACTTGGAGGATTGACAACTAATGATGGCTTAGAATACTCAGAAATTTTAAATGATTGATTTAAAACAGAAGTTACTGCTGCATTTTGTATTATAAATGGGTGTTCAATTCGAAACCAAAAAAAAATTAAAACTGAAATTCGAAAAATTCAACAAAAATTTCGAAAATATTTTTTAAATAAAATATGTTTGGAGAAATTCCTAAACAATAATTTTATTTGTATTCAAACACATATTTTATTTGAGAAACTTAGTTTGCAAATATTATATGTTGTAACATATTAATATATGAGTTCCAAATATATTTTATTGATTTTCAAATAAAATTTATTTGCTCAGAAATACATAATATTTAAAAATTTGTATTCCAAATATATTTCCTTTCGATTCAAACATATCAAAAAAGGCGATTTTGCCCCGTGTATAAGTATCTTCCGGTTTTTATTGTTGTAGAAACATTAGAATTTATAAAATTTGAAATTATTTGTCATTAGTGATGAAGTGTACCATTTAGTGGGATCCCCCTCGACTTAAGTTTCAATTTACATGTTTATATGGATTTTTTTATTTTATATTTTTCAAACTGTCGTCTGTACAACTCGATATTTGCACTCTACTTATCGATATTAAATTTATTCATCGATAGGTTTCCAAGCCTGGCAAAACGTCGATGTCCCGTGAACAAGATATGCTATAGAATTATTGTAAATTTTGGAATCGTTTAAAAATTTTGTGAAATGACTAGTATATAATTTGTCATTGCATTTTGTACACATAATAAAAAATATTAAAATAATTCTCTGAAAACTTTTTATTTTATTTACAAATAACATCGTGCGTTTTGGTTGGCCAGTGTTTGACCAGTAATTAATTTTTAACATAGCCAGTTCGGCTTAAGATATTGCCTCCATTTATAATAAAATTTTTGAATCCTTATTTTGTATTTAAGCATTACATACACTGCGGTCTTTAGTTTAGTTTAGTTTAGTTTTTATTGTTCTTCCATATCTATAAGAATCTTCCGATTTTTTTTGTTGTAGAAACATTAGAATTTATAAAATTTGACATTAGTTTTCATTAGTTTGCTCATAAAAAGTGATGAAGGGTATCATACATATAGTGGGATCCCCCTCGACTTAAGTTTCAATTTACATGTTTATATGGATTTTTTTATTTTATATTATTCAAACTGTCGTCTGTACAACTCGATATTTACACTCTACTTATCGATATTACATTTATTCATCGATAGTTTTTAAAGCCTGGCTAAACGTCGAAATTCCGTGAACAAGATTTGCTATAGAATTATTATAAATTTTGGAATCGTTTAAAAATTTTGTGAAATGACTAGTATTTAATTTTGCATTGCATTTTGTACACATTTGTATTCAAGGTTTGTCTGTCAATTGGCATAGGAAAAATCATTGAGTTTATGAATTGGCATCTCTAGGTAAAAGTAATACTGGATATTCATCGTGAAAACAAGTTTTACAAGAATTTCTCATAAAAGAATTTTGTTCGTAAAATAATGCCCCTCTATATACATACATATGTACGTATGAATGTTCATAAATGAATTGTACATTCAATGGGAAAAAAACCTGATCTCATGTAAAATAAAAACAAGTGAAGTAATTCAAATAAGAAAATTGTTTTCATAGTTTTACCGTGTTGTTGTTGTTTTCTTTTATTATTTTTGTTGTTGTTTAGAATTTCTGGAAGGGGCCAGTACTTGACGAGACAGTACACGCGCTACTCTGAATACACCACTCGCCATACTCTTTGCACAATGGGAATATGGACAAATTATCGCTATCGTCTGGTGGTGCATAAGATTGCTCGTATTGTAAGGACCGGGGTGCGGTGTACTGCTATACAATGGCTACCGAAACAAACAAATCTTTTGTTTTTAGGTATTCGCCTTTTTTATTTAAATTATGTTACTATTTGTTTGGAGGCAGGGAGAATTTCTCAAAAACAACTAGAAAACACAACAAAGAGTTCAGCAGGTACATAGAGCAGCTATAAGTAGAAGACTTATGTGTGGTTAATTCGAATCTTAAGTACCTTGCACACTTTACATTATCTCTCATTTTGCTCGAGATGGAAGGGACAAAGAAGTCATTCGCACATATAGTGTGGGATTACAACAGATTCGGATAAGTAGCATCTAAGTGATTAAAGAGTTAATACTTCACTAAATATATCCTTTTGTGTGGGAAGTATCAGAAGTAAGGCCACTATTTTTTCTTTTATGGAAATAGCTGAGATAGCAGAACATTTAATCTCACATACAAATTGAAGTCAATCTATATTTTCCTTCGAGAGTTATTGGGAACAGTAGCCAGCCTCGCAGAGTGTCAGAAGGACGCAGGTCAAACCTGTAAGGAAAGGCAAAAAGTCGGGCGGGGCCGAATGTATAATAACCTCCACCATTGTTTGCCAACAAATGCACGGATAACCATTATTACTATTAACAGTTGCAGGTTAAATAGAGTACATTTCTAAATTCCAGACACACATTGTAAAAAACTTGACCTTCATGAGGGGCTTATAATTACCAAAACACGGACCGATATACTCTATTTTCACTAGAGACGATTAAACTCAATATTAGGTACAAAAGCTTAAATTTCCGCATGATGGTTTAAAAATTGCGTCGCCTAGAACGCTAAGAAGTCTAATCGAAAGGGAACTTTATATGGGAGCAATATCAAAATATGTACCGCTGTTTCCCATTTCCACTAGGAACGATTATCGAGGTGGCTAAACAGTTCAATATTCAACTGATTTGGGTTCGGGAGCACAGGGACATGTGTAACACGCAACTTCAGGGCATATGAACTTGCAATTCTAGTCAAGAATTGCATACATTCGCAGATACCGTTCGTCACACTTATAGTGTCTGCTATGAAAGGTCATGGCCTTATTGGACGGCACGCAGGCAGATTGAAGATATTGTGAAAAGTCTTTTGCAGAATCTGCGGACACGAAGAGGTTGATGAATCAATAGACCTTCTGTGCGTGTGCTCTATAAAGCGCAGGCTGCCATAGGCTCTAATTTTTTTGTGGAGTGGCTTGGAAAAGCTTAGGTTTTCCTTGCATCTCTTTGGTAGCAAAACATACTAAATAGTCTAAACCTAACCTAACCTAACCTAATCTAACCTAACCTAACCTATCCTAACCTAACCTAACCTAACCTAACCTAACCTAACCTAACCTAACCTAACCTAACCTAACCTAACCTAACCTAACCTAACCTAACCTAACCTAACCTAACCTAACCTAACCTAACCTAACCTAACCTAACCTAACCTAACCTAACCTAACCTAACCTAACCTAACCTAACCTAACCTAACCTAACCTAACCTAACCTAACCTAACCTAACCTAACCTAACCTAACCTAACCTAACCTAACCTAACCTAACCTAACCTAACCTAACCTAACCTAACCTAACCTAACCTAACCTAACCTAACCTAACCTAACCTAACCTAACCTAACCTAACCTAACCTAACCTAACCTAACCTAACCTAACCTAACCTAACCTAACCTAACCTAACCTAACCTAACCTAACCTAACCTAACCTAACCTAACCTAACCTAACCTAACCTAACCTAACCTAACCTAACCTAACCTAACCTAACCTAACCTAACCTAACCTAACCTAACCTAACCTAACCTAACCTAACCTAACCTAACCTAACCTAACCTAACCTAACCTAACCTAACCTAACCTAACCTAACCTAACCTAACCTAACCTAACCTAACCTAACCTAACCTAACCTAACCTAACCTACAACTGCAGGTTCAGTTGACACTGTCCTGATTAACACGGATCTGGCTCTGAACGTATGGACTCATAAGGTCCTACGTCAACCCTTGCTTTGCCTCCTTGCAAAGACAACCATGGGATCAATTATACGTGACTGCACAACGAGTGGAGATAGCGGCTTTGAGTTGAGACCCCTTAGAATCTGGATACTAATACCTTCCACACTGGCGAGAAGAACAATGGTGATGACAACCGCATGTTCATGGAAAATCCTTTCCAAAGGAGTGAAAAAATACCGAGATCACCTATAAAGGGGTGTACTAGCGGAGATTCAATAATAACCGATGTACCGAATATTATCGTTGATGACGACAGACATGTAGATCAATTAAAATACGAAGAGGAAAAAGCATTTGTTGACCTAGGAGATCGTCTAAATACTATGGAGTCCATTGCATCCGAAGCGAAGAACGTCCATAAATCGATCAGGGACAACCTGAAACAAGCACTAGCCTTATACCAAAAGATTAAGGCAAGCAGGGAGTCTATTGCGATAGCAGATATTATTTGTTTACCCAGTCCAGTAACTGGCACTGTTAGAACTGCAAGTAAGGCAGTCCAAACTGAACGCGTAAATTCAAATCCTATGAACAAACAACCAAACAAAAAAGAGCCAAAATCAAATGCAACGGCAACCAAGTCCTCAGAAGCTACACCCGACGAAAGCACAGTGAATGAGTCGACCTGGACTACAGTGCACAACAGAAAGCAAGGAAAAAAGAAGAAAGCTGTAAAAAAAGGAATAAAAATCAGGGGCGAAGTACTGACCATTAAAGCTCCCGAATCGTCATACGCGGAAATACTTAAAAATATGAAGACGAAGATAGACCCAGAAGAAGTTGGGGTTAACATAAAATATATTCGTCGAACTAGAGAAGGAGATCTATTAGTAGAGTTAGCAAAAGGTGAAGGACAAGCTAAGAAATTAGAAAATGCCATCAAAAACTCCTTTGGCGATGACCTACAGGTTAAAACTTTGTCAGAGAAGCACCTACTGGAAATTAAAGATATGGAGGAATCTACTACTGCCGAAGATATAATTAAGGGTCTAACGACTGTAGTAGGTGTATCTGAACGTGAACACATTAAAGTGCATAATATTCGGGTGTCGTATAGTGGAACCAAACAGGCAATCGTGCAGATTTCATCCCGCGCAGCTGCAATTATAAATAAAAAAGAAAGGGTTAAAATAAGTTGGATAAACTGTAGAGTGAAAATGAAAATTCCAATTAAACGCTGCTATAGATGTATGGAGACGGGACACATTGATAGAATGTGCAATGGGAAAGATCGTAGCAATAGCTGTCGTAAATGTGGAAATGATGGTCATAAGGCCAAAGAATGCAAAAACTCGATTCGCTGTATTATATGTGCAGATGCAGGTCGTCAAAAAGTTAATCACTACATTGGTAGCACCGCAGCATGCAACAACAAAAAGAGACTTAGACTTAAACAAATAAATCTGGGCAGAGGACGTGAAGCCCAAGACCTTATGATGTCTAGTGGATACCAAAAGAAGATAGACATATTGATAATTAGCGAGCAATATAGGAGAACTGATAATAGTGCATGGTTTCAAGATAAACTAGGAAAAGCTGCGATATGTGTATTGAACAGCAACATAATAGTGAAGAAAGTGAACGAAGAGCTGGAATATTTTGTGGTAACACAAACCAAAGGTCTGAGGATTTATAGTTGCTACTTCTCACCCAGTGTTGAGATATCAGAGTTCTTGATAAATTGGCTGCAGACATTCGAAAAAGTGACACTCCAGTGCTGATTGGAGGTGATTTTAATGCGAAATCCCCGGAATGGGGGTGTGATGTCCTTAATCGACGAGGAGAAGCAGTAGGAGACATGATTTCGTGTCTTGGATTGATATGCCTAAACAGAGGAAGCTCCCATACGTTTAGAAGGGGATCAACGGGCTCAATTATTGATTTAACCTTTGCGTCTTCATCAGTCGCGAGGAAAACCCTTACCTGGCAAGTTTTAGAGGACGAAACGTTAAGTGATCATCAATATATTTCAATCGAAATTGATATGCATACGTGTGATTCAAAACCCATGGAACCAAGGCCGCGATGGAATACAAACAACATTGATATCCATGCATGTAAAAATGTACTTCTTGACTATAAGTCTAGAGTAACTACCACTGAAATAATTGAATCCGGAGACGTGGATGAAATATCATTATACTTGAACGAGATACTTAATGATACATGTAACGCTGGAATGTCAAAAGTTAACAAAATTAGACGGAAACCTGCATACTGGTGGAACAGAGATATAGCCGTATTGAGAAAAAACTGTCACAAATCAAAACGTCTAGCAACAAGACATAGAGGTAATGACTACTACATGGAGCAATACAGACACTCTAGAAAAATTCTAAGGCGCGCTATAAAGGATGCCAAAAGAAAAGCCTGGGAAGATCTTTGCAAAGAAATAAACTGTGATCCGTGGGGCCTACCATATCGTATAGTAATGAAGAAGGTTGGAAATAACCGACAGATACCAGGAATAACAGATCCAATTTGGGCAAAAACAATTGTAAATTCGCTTTTCCCCAAAGTAGAAGATAATAATACATTGTCGTCTATCTCAATGAGTTCAGTAAATGAACCCATCTCTGATAACGAAATCAAGAAAAAATGTGGAAAACTAAAAAAGCGGAATGCACCTGGCCCAGATGGAGTACCGAATGAAATCATCGCCGTACTGGGAGAATACTGGCCTGAACTACTAGCTTATGTATACAACCTATGTCTTGTGAATGGCATATTTCCAAAAGAATGGAAGAAACAAATTCTAGTTTTGCTGCGCAAAGGAGATAAGCCTTTGGACAAAGCGTCATCCTATAGACCACTCTGCCTGTTAAACACAGCTGGGAAATTCCTAGAGCGTCTAGTACTTGACAGACTCGAAGAAGAGTTGAAAGACAGAGGAGGATTTTCATCAATGCAATTTGGTTTCGTTAAAGGAAAATCAACTCTGGATGCAATTTTTGAAGTCGTCCGATTTACGGAGATATCGAGAGCGCACAAACATTTCTGCGTAATAGTAACGCTAGATATTAAGAATGCTTTTAACACTGCGAACTGGAATATAATAAAAAATTCAATGAGAGAGAAAAGCTTCTCGCAATATCTTATAAAGATAATTGACAGCTACCTGGATGACAGGGTACTAATGTACCGAACAGATAATGGTATGGAAGAGTACAATGTGTCAGCAGGCGTTCCTCAGGGGTCAATACTAGGACCGTTCTTATGGAATTTAATGTATGACGAGTTGTTGAGATTAAAATTACCCAAAAATTGCAAGCTTGTTGTATATGCCGATGACGTAGCTTTGGTGGTGACGCAATCATCAACAGCTGTAGTGGAAATAACAACCAATGACTGCCTTAGCAGAATTAGCACGTGGCTGAGATCAAATAAATTAAAACTTGCAGCTGAAAAGACGGAGGCGATAATCGTGACAGACAAGCGGGTTTTTTCATTGCCGAAATTGGAAGTAGAAGGACATGAAGTTCAATTTAAAAAAAGTTTGCGATACCTTGGAGTAGAGCTAGACGGAAGAATGTCTTACGATGTACATATTAAACTTGTCACCGAAAAGGCACTGAAGACGGCATCGAAACTCACACAAATAATGCCAAACATGAGAGGTCCTGGTCAGACGACACGTAAACTAATAGCCAGTGTAGCGTTTGCGCAAATGTTATATGGTGCTCCAGTTTTCGGTGATACCGTTTGTAATAACACCACGCTTCTAAAAAAAGTAAATAAAGTACAGAGGATGTCGACACTGCGAATCATTTCGGCGTACCGCACAGTTTCCACAGCTGCTGCATCGGTACTCAGTGGTATTCCACCAATGTACCTAAAACTGAGAGAAATCAAAGAAATTTACGATGAGAGGAAACTATTGAACACATCGAATATACATCTCGAAACAAATAGGATAAAGAGACAGGCAAGGACTCGCCTATATCATAGATGGCAATATATATGGGATAATGAGGACAAAGGAAGGTGGACGCATAAACTAATCCCTAACACAGAAAAATGGTTGGAACGAAAATACGGCGAAGTAAATTATTATCTTACACAAGCGCTGAGTGGACATGGAAATTTCGCAGCTTATTTATATAAATTTAAAGAGAAAGTCCCATGTGTGATATGTGCGGCAATATGGAAGATACAGCTGAACACACTGTTTTCGAGTGCAATTTTTGGTCGGAACGACGGGAAATATTGAATAGTTCACTTGAAATGAATATAACCCCAACAAACATGGTAGCCATAATGCTGGAAAATGAAACAAACTGGGCCAAATGCTCGACGTTTATTGGAAATGTAATGCGGTCGAAACAGATTTACCAAGAAACGCATACTCTGAAACCCTAATCTAAAAATAAATAGGACGGGGGAATAAGAGAAGGATGAGGCTTGAAAGTAGCATAATATGAACCCACCCTGAAGTAATGCGAAAGCGGTCCCGGGGTGGTGGTTCTTGCGTAGGACCACTAGTTGATAGCGCGCTATCACTACGTCCAAAAAAAAAAAAAAAAAAAAAAAACCTAACCTAACCTAACCTAACCTAACCTAACCTAACCTAACCTAACCTAACCTAACCTAACCTAACCTTACCTTACCTAACCTAACCTAACCTAACCTAACCTAACCTAACCTAACCTAACCTAACCTAACCTAACCTAACCTAACCTAACCTAACCTAACCTAACCTAACCTAACCTAACCTAACCTAACCTAACCTAACCTAACCTAACCTAACCTAACCTAACCTAACCTAACCTAACCTAACCTAACCTAACCTAACCTAACCTAACCTAACCTAACCTAACCTAACCTAACCTAACCTAACCTAACCTAACCTAACCTAACCTAACCTAACCTAACCTAACCTAACCTAACCTAACCTAACCTAACCTAACCTAACCTAACCTAACCTAACCTAACCTAACCTAACCTAACCTAACCTAACCTAACCTAACCTAACCTAACCTAACCTAACCTAACCTAACCTAACCTAACCTAACCTAACCTAACCTAACCTAACCTAACCTAACCTAACCTAACCTAACCTAACCTAACCTAACCTAACCTAACCTAACCTAACCTAACCTAACCTAACCTAACCTAACCTAACCTAACCTAACCTAACCTAACCTAACCTAACCTAACCTAACCTAACCTAACCTAACCTAACCTAACCTAACCTAACCTAACCCAACCTAACCTAACCTAACCTATCATATCTGCTATCAGATTTGATCTTATCTTCCTTTAGATGTTTGCACTACAAGAAAACTGTTGATGAAGAAATGATTTGTTTGAGCAATGTCCGTCCGTCCGTCTGTATGTCTGTCTGCTGGTGCTCACGATAACTCTCGAAATGAGTAACCGATTCATATGTGGTAATATTTGTTCCTATACCAGTATCAGGTTAATTCGAAGATGGGCTATATTGGAACACTCCTAGTACCTCCCCTGTAAAGGGTTTACATTTAGTGATATATCAATTCTTAAAAAAGTTTTGCACTACTTATACGAATCTTCTGAAATTCCACACATAGTATTAAGTTTATCAGTCGCTACCACCTTGAGAAAAATGGTTAAAGTAGACCGGTTCCTATTGGTACCCCCACACAAACGGACATTTTGTTCAAAACGTTAACGTTATATCTGTAATATCAGTTCATACAAATACTTAAAATTTTGTACTGAGTAATGCTTTTCTAGCACCTAGAGTCCAGTGAAAAGTTAACGGCTTATAACTTTAATACCAGTGCATACAAATACTTAAATCCTTGTATAGAGTAATGCCGTAATATGACCTACAGTTAACAGCTTATAACTTGTATACCAGTTATAAAGTTATTAAATGCAATTTAAATTGATAATAATTTGAAACAAAATTAAATAAGACGGTTTACCCGACAGAACTTTCTTATTTGTTTTTAAACGTTCTGGCTCTCAAACTGATTGTGTACCCGTGTGAAATTTTCTTACTAGTTTTTTTTTATTAAATTTCCTTTACTTTTAAATAAAATGTTCGTGTCATCAAAGTATTGACGAACTTTATGTACCTAATCTCAGCCAAGTAGCTGCAACAATAAAAAAATGCTTTGCTACTCGACTTACTTTGTTATATACTTTATACGACAACTCTTTTTTGTCTCAGTTTCTTTTTCACATTCGGTGTCTTTATCGCTGTAATTTTTTTGCTTTGTTTAGAAGAAAAATGGCTCAGTTGGAAACAATAAAAGTGAATAAAGTACGACTAAGAATTACTTGGGATTAGCCTTAAAACTGAACCCAAAGCGACTGAACTGAACTGAAATGAAATGAATACAGAGAAGATATCTTCAGAGTGAAGTAATTTCATTTGGGTTTTTGTTTTGTTACATTCGCTTTTGTTTTCATCATTTTATTTCTGTTGCTGCTTCTCCTGTTGTTGTTTTTGTTGTCATCTGCTTTATCTGGGCACTGTTTTTATGGTCATTTAAAGTCTGTTGTGTCATTCGATGCATTTGATAGTTTAGGGGATAAAATTCTAGAAAAAAAGAAAAACAATGAGACAAGGGAACTTTGCGTGCCGTAGTATAGAAAAAAGACCAATTTCATGAATACCCAAGAGCAGAATAAGGCTAAAAGCCAGGTAGAAAGAAACCTTCATAAAAAGATAGACTCTGTGGTTTTTGTTTAAGTTAAGATGAATTTATGACTTTCTGGCGATTGGGGAATGGAATAAAGATATCCATTCTATTTGCTCTTTTATGAGTGTGAAATATTTTTTTATTATTATTTTATTTCTTTTTATAATTATGAATAGTTTTTGTTGAAATGAATGGAGACGAAATTACATCACTATAGTTCACTACAAATGGTATTTATACCTGAATAAGGCTGGAAATAAATGGTAACAAAATATTTTATATTTAGGAACTCTTTGGCGAATGCGGGGGGTATTGTGACATGTTATCATTTTTATTATTTATAAAGAAACAAATTTAAAAAAATAAGAAAAATTATTTCCGGCATTAAACAATGTTAGAAACTAATGCTGTCAGATTGAAAAATGAGACCTCGTATCCTTCTACTGCAAACATGTTAGATATGTAGTATTTTAGGCCAGATCGAATCTTATAAACCTTCCGCCACGGATTGCATTCGTTGTTCGTTGAAGACGAAGGGAAGAAAATCCATAAGCGATACGAAAGTTTCAGCGGAATTGTATAGAAAATGTGGCATGTATGACTTAACGAAATATATTTAAGAACGACTTATATTTGGGAACTATATCTAGACGTAGAACGCTATGGTAAAATTTCTCTGGGCATAAATTTCAGTATAAAGAAAACGTTTATACGAAAATGTGGCCGAAAATGCGAGAAATGGCTACCTCTACACTGAGGGAATAAATACGTTGCAAAATCGACCCCATTTGGGGGTTTATCCCCTTAATGTGCATGAAAAAAACGGGTCCATTTTTTAGTCGGCGTTGCATTGTGTATTGTCGCCATAAGGTTGATGATTTTTTGTTCGGCTTTTTATTATTCATTGGATTTTTTATTTTGTAATTTGTGACTTATAAAGATTTGCGGCAATGAAGATGACTGATGACTATTTTCAGGAGCCAGACAGTTCTTACTATAAACAGGTTATCGAAGCTATTGAAAATCACCGGAAAAAGTGTATCGAGCTTTGAGAAATAAAGAAAATTTGTCAAAAATATGTTTTGTTTTCTTTGTGAGTTTAACTAATTTTGGGACCGCCCTCGGACGCCAGAAAAAAAAACAAATTTATTGTTTTCCAAAAATATTTTCATTTGGTATAAAAACTATCCAAATTGCAGCGCTCAATAAATTTTGATTTGCATCAACGACTACAGTTTAAAACATGTTCACACCAAAACTTACTTCCGAATGTCACAATGACCATACATCAGACGTCATAAGGTAAACAACATCCAGTACGTCAGTACTCGTATTGAATATACAGCTATGAAGCAGTGTACTCATATGAATGTAGCCACAATACTCGTACAATACAATCTGTATCTAATTTCTATTTTTATAGACTTGTGAACAATGTAAATAATGAAACTACGCACATTTTGAGAAATACTAAAATTATTACTTATTCACATTTTGTTTGCCTCTTTTCTCCTCTTATCGATTTATTATTATCTCAAGACTTTGAGGTTTTTGGGTGATTTTTTTTTTGATGTGTCATGAAACACAGAAAAAATTAAAGACAGAATTCAATTTGGTATAATTTAATTACTTTTCAACTTCAATTATACAAATGTACATATGTATGTATATATGTATTTATAGGTATGTACTTGTACTCATATTTACATAGAAATGTGATATTTTTGGACAAAAGACAATTATTACACATTTGTTTTGTGGCTTAAAAACTCTGAAACAAAGGCCAATAGAAAGGAGTTGGCTACCGCAAAAGTGTCATGAAAGACCTTAAGCCGGTTTCATATTTTTTGCTCTGTAAAATTTTTGAAGCTAAATTAAATGTGGGCATACAAAAGTATACACGGCGAAAAATATTTTTTTTACTATATTGTATTCAATATTCGACATAAAACATACATACATATGTTTAGCTAGACTACAAATATATGACATTTAACACGAAATATATTTCAATGTACCAAATTTTAAGTCAGTCGGGTACAGGCAGACAGACGAAAGGACATACTTAGCGTCCTTTTTCACCCCTTTGATGTGTTACGCTCATTATAGCCTCACTAAAGTAACAAAAATTCGAAAAGGTCAGTAACGCTTTGCACATCTTTTTCAAATAAAATATATTTGAAGATGTTTCAAAATAATAATTTTGTTTGAGTGCCTTTTTTATACTATATTGCGATACAAATAAATGTAATTGATTTTCAAATAGAATTTATTTGTACAAGGTTTAGATTAAAATTGAAAGCCTGCATGTCGGAATCACTTTTAGGTTAGGGTGGCGGCAGGAGATGCCAGCTCATATATTCTAATTGAAGTTCTTTTTCCTACAACGTTCTCAGATGCCCCTCAATGAAACCATCATACTATATTCCAATAACAAAGTAATCAACCAGTAAGGAAAGGCTAAAGTCGGGCGGTGCCGACTATATAATACCCTACACCACTCTCGTAATATTGAATAACTCTGATATATAAATTTTGTAATTCATGTATGAATTGTTTACATAAATTTACTTTTGGGACATTATATACTTAAATAATACCATGTACCACAGTGTGGTGTAGGGTATAAAAACGATTGGATCTAAAGAGCCAAATCGGATGAAACATATATATGGCAGCTATAGCTAAATCTTAACCGATTTTCTTCAAATTCGGTAGTGTTGGTTCATGGATCAAGAAACTCTACCATTCTAAATTTCAACACGATTGGATGTAAAATACAGCTTTTATAGGACTAAAGGGCCAATCGGACGAAACATATATATATATCAAATTCGGCAATGTTGGTTCATGGATCAAGAAACTCTACCATTCTAAATTTCAAAACGATCGGATGTAAAATACAGCTTCTATAGGACTAAAGGACCAAATCGGACGAAAGATATATATGGGAGCTTTATCTAAATCTGCACCGATTTTCTTCAAATTCGGCAATGTTGGTTCATGGATCAAGAAACTGTACCATTCTAAATTTCAAAACGATCGGATGTTTAATACAGCTTCTATAGGACTAAAGGACCAAATCGGACGAACGATATATATGGGAGCTATAGCTAAATCTTAACCGATTTTCTTCAAATTCAGCAATGTTGGTTAATGGGTCAAGAAACTCTACCATTCTAAATTTCAAAGCGATCGGATGTAAAATACAGCTTATATAGGACTAAAGGGCCAAATCGGACGAAAGATATATATGGGAGCTATATCTAAATCTGAACCGATTTTAACCAAATTCAATAGCGATCTTAACAGCCGCGAAATACTCTAAACTGCAAAATTTCAGAACGATCGGAGTGAAATTGCGACCTGTAGTCGACGAACAACTTTACATGGACAGACGGACGGACGGACGGACAGACAGACATGGTTAAATCGACTCAGCTAGTGATTCTGAGTCGATCGGTATACTTTAAGGTGGGTCTAGCTGTGTTATTTTAAGGTGTTACAAACATCTGCCGTGAAACAAACTTATAATACCCTGTACCACAGTGTTGTGTAGGGTATAATAATACGAATATCGGTACAGGCAAGATATGTCAGTCTTCTTAGACAGGCCGACCCCAGTATCCAGAATCCAATCGTTGTTTACGCCATACGGGACAATAACAAAGCATGTGTTTCATGCTTTCCACTTCTTCCTCACCACCACATCTTTTTCAGAAGTAATTGGACTCAATTGCCAAAAGTGTTTTTTAAGAGACTTTGACATTCTCAGGTCATTTCTTGGCCAGATTTCTCTAGCTACCCTACAGTTTCCAATTTCTTTCCATCTCTCATGGTACTGCCTCTTGCCTAAGCGAAAGCTTGCATGTGGACAGTAGTGCACTGATATATGCAAATTCTTGAAGAATTTTTAATGCCGTCCCTTTCCAAGGAAGGTCATTGGCTTTGCAGTTTTTCGGAGTATCCCTATGTCCAGAACCCATATGAGGTACACGTTAAACTGTTCAGATATTTCGCTTAGAGTTCTGTGGCAGTAGAGGGCTGCTTGTGAATTTAGGCATGTAGTCTCGTGGGATTTAAGGGTGGCTGTTGGATTAAATGACGACGTCGGTGTTAGTCACTATGTTCGACTCAGCCACTTAGCGACTTCTTTATTGGCATTATTTCGGCATGACAGACTCTGCCAATATCTGGTAGTATATGAGTCAAGGCCAACTTCTTTACAGTGAAATCCAACGCCAACCTTCTCATCAGTCTTTGAATCATCTGTATAGAAGTGCAGATAGTTCCTATTTCCTTGAATTCTGCAAACCCCTACCTCTGTGACAGGTTTCTTAGAGGCAAATTTCGTTTTGAAGGTGTACCCAAAAAATCTACTAGAACATGTAGTTCATTGTCCTTACATAGGGACGTATATGGAAAACCAAAATCTGTTTCCATAGTCTCTCCGCTTGAACCAATTTAAGCCTATCAGAAAGGTAAAGAGTTTATGGATTTCAACATAAGTCAATTTTGCTAACTCCCCAAAGAAATAAGAGCCTTATTAGGCTATCGCCAAATAGAGAGAGGGAGCGGACACATTTGAACTATTGATTCCTTTTCCTCTTCCTTTCCACAGCTTCTGCGAAAATTATTTCGCAAGACCTTTAATCTCTCTGCAATTAATACAAACAGGGCAATGGACCGCAATGGACACAGTAAGTGTGTCTGTCCCGATCTCGATAACAACAGCGTTTGAAGTTTAGACAGTGCCACATCAGCCCTGAACAGTTCCTGACTAGTAACCACCATTTGCTGCCATGAAAGCAACATCTCTCAAAAGAAGCTTTCTGGTCGCTAAAGGCATGCCCTCATATTTCTCTTCCTAGTCTTGCCCGATCATCTACCTTACAGTTCGTTGGCATGTTCATGTAGCTTGGCGACAAATCGGGTGACTATCGAACTGTTCGATAATCTCGTTATGAGATCTACGACAGTCGGGGACAGTTTTCGAAGATAGTTTCCAGTTAATTTATAGCAGCCTGGCTATCACCGACTTTTGTCAGAACATAAATTTTCAGCAATCGTGCTACCTCTCTAATAGCTAAGATTTCTACTTGGTAAGCACTGCAGTGAGCAGGTAGTCTTTTTGCAATGAACAGCTCTAGTTCCTCTAAAGATGTCAAGTGCCACTTGGTTGTTGAGTTTAGAAGTTCACGAATCAGAACTTGTGATGTCTTGGTCGGCTGCACACCAAGACCAGTGTTGAAAGCCAATTTTACGGTTGTAAAAGAGTATTTGGAAAGTACCCTCTAACAGCTATTGCCACATCATCTGCATAGGCAATAACCTTAGCACTCAGCTTAACCAGAGAAAGAAGGAACTTGGCATTGATGGATGTCATATCAGTGGATAGAAGAACGCCCCTTTGGTTCATTCCTCTACTGACAAATCTAGGAAGGTCAGATAACCCTAATCTAGTGAAAAAGTGTTTCATAATCAGAAGGCTATGAATGCATGATTGTATAGTATCCCGTGATCAATTCTAGTCCTAAGGTAACAATCGAATAATCTCTCCAAGGTTTTAAGGAGAAATGACGATAAAGCAATCGGCCCGAAATTCTTAGGCTGGTTCCAAAGTGAACGTTCAAAGCCGAGCAGAGCGGAGCAGGGCGCAAAGCGAAACTTTTTTGCGCGAAAAGAAATATTAGGAGTGTCAGAGTAAATGCGAGATACGGCGCTATATTCAGTTTTTTGTTCATTTGTGTTTATAAAATTGAGTGAGGTAGTACAAATTCTTCTTATTTTTGTACTGAGCTGCTGAAATATCTGAAAAATAATATATTTTTCCATGTGTTGAAAAAGAGAGAAGTTGTTTCCTAATACTTTCTGAGCTCCAATCCCTGGGTAGCGCATTTACACATGTACCTCTAATTTTCTTGTTGTTACTATCATCAAAAACTTTCATAAGGCCTTCTGAAATGGTGGCATATTCTGAGAATGCAATAGGAATAACATTCCCATCGAGTATTATTTTCAAAATAACGTTCTTAATATTTTAAATTTTTGATCTCAAACCACTTTCCGTAATTGTACTTGGTATGTAAATTGGTGGAAATCCCAAAACTTGTAAACACTTATATAAATGATGCAAAGCCTTTCTTTGGTAAAAAAATTCAGATTCTTCGTCATCTTTACTATCTACGGCAATAGACTTCGTTTTCTTGGCAATTTTTTGACTGCATTTTGCACTTATTTTTGCATTTGTATTTATATTTGTATTCATTTTGCGAACTAGTTCTGGAACAGGTCTCAAATTTGATTGGTTGTATCCTTTAAACCCATGGGTTTACAACAATCTGCCGATATACGGGACATTATATTTCTGTTCTTTGTACGTTAGGTTCATATAACTAATAAGATGACAGTATATGTATATGACAGCTTACATAACAATTATTTCATAGAATAAATAATTTAGTGCAGAAAATCAAGAAGAAATATTAAGTAAATCTTATTCAAAAATAATTAAAGTTTTGAAGCATAAACTGACACATACGCGATAACCAAATCCACCTATATTCATGTACTATGAAGAGAAGTGGTCAATTTCCTCAATAGTTGTTTCATATTTTGGAAATGGCACATCTGACATGAATGTGTATAAATTGCTTAAAAGAACTTGACCGCTCCGTAACCTATCGGTTCCCCGTTCAATGCGCATTGCAGTAACAGCATGATGCATATGACGAATATATCACGTATATTTTACCAAAACGTTCCACTGTGGTTGCACATGTATGGGGGATAGCGACAAAAATAGTAAGAATGAAGATATCGTCCTGATATTTACACAGCATACTCCTTGCCATACACGGACGACATTCTGAAAAAATAGGCGTGGTTGCAATTGTCTACGCCCACTTTTGTAGAACTTAAAACAATTAATTTAATAGAATTCAAGGACGTAAACTTAAATTCGCTTTTCTTGCAGCAATTCAATTGTAGATTTTAATAATGCACAATTGAACTAACCCGGAATGAACTATTGTTATCTTAAATTTATCCGTGGTTATTGTACATATATCCTGATGACAAAGCTTGCAGGACAGCATAGATGTTGCACATCTAAGTATGAGCCCCTCGTCAACACCAGTTATATTAGCATCCAAAGCAGGACTATTAACAAATCTTCTTGTGGTGTTACCATCATTTGAGGTACCACAACCTCCTGCTTTTGGCTTGTCAATAATCAAAACCTTTTTTGAATGAAACCTGTTTTAAATTTCCTTTTTTCCTTCCATGAATTTTTGTTTTCCATCTTTCATCCTAATTTGCTATATTTTAGATCCAGACTATATGAAACATGGACGAAATATTCAAAAAATCGAATATATGAATGCAAAGGTGATAAGCCAAACTCATAATTGTCTTTGTGGACTACATTTTGTAGACATATATCAATATAGTTAATTTCTTTCGGTTTCGCTTTCCATTAAGGACATAAAAATTTTCTATATTAATAAAATAAAGAATATTTAAGATATGGAGTCCAAATTTATTCCAGGTGTAGTGCAAATGTTACATTTTAAGAATGAAATTCGATTTCGGTCATACGACCACCACGAGCCCGTCTATAGCGACCTAGTCTGTGGACCCAATTTTCCACCACTCTTGCAGACATTTCGACCGGAACGTTGGCAATTTCGCTCTGAATGTCGTCTCTGATCTCTTCTAAAGTTGTTGGCATAGACCAATGACTTGATGTGGCCCCAAAAAAGAAATCCATCGGCGATAAATCGCACGAACGAGGTGGCCGGACCATTTATCGAGATAACACGTTCACCGAATTAGCTAGTGGCTAGTGGCACCGTCTTGTTGAAACCACATATCGGCAATGTCAAGCTCATCCAATTCTGGCCAAAAATAATTTTCTAACGTGGCACGATAGCGCTATCTATTCACGGTAACATGACGACTGTTTTCATCGACGAAAAATACGGCCCAATCACACCTCCGGCATGAAAACCGTATCACACAATAATTTTTTGCGGATGCAATTGTGTCTTTTAAAGCACATGTGGGTTTGTTGCTGTCCAATAAACATATTTTGTTTATTGGCAAAACCACTCAGCCAGAAATGAGCTTCATCGCTGAAGATGATTTTTCAACAAAATTCTGGATTTTCGTTGACTCGGAATTTCGGCAGTAATTTTTAATGATTTCCAAACGTTGCACGTATGTGAACTTAACCATGATGAAAATGGTGAGTTCGACTAACGTTTTGAACCTGAAAGATCATTAAAAATGTTTGAGGGTTTGTTGACATAAAGATACGAAATTCGTATGTCCCTATTGGAAAACCCGGTATAACATTTAGCAGATGATATTTGACTTTGTTCATTGCATACATTGTCATCAACCATAGTAAGTTGCAATTTGTGTTCGACGGTTATCAAAATTTGTAATTTAAATTTAACACATCACTTTGCAGTTCTAATATTCGTGAAAGAGGAGTTACAAATAACTATTATATTTCATACATTTTGAAAGATCCATTTTTAGAGCACCAAATTTCAAATGTATATGCGTGAAAATATGCATTTGTGAGACATTCCTATGACAACAAATTAAAGAAATAAACTAAATAAAGAATAGCAGGAACGGTATTTGTTTGTTGGCTTAACTAACAACAACAAATGCTAACACGGCAGCATCAGGTGAGATATATACAGTTTAAAACGAAGGGTTAAAGTTAGTTTATTGAATATTTTTTAAAAACCTGCAAATTCCTGCACCTGAATTGAACGCAATAGTGAACTATATACATGTCTTAACATTTATAAACTAATCCCGTCACGGCATTCGGTGGGAAAAGTTACTAAAACTCTAAGTACATTTTAGGTTAACTAAAAAAACACTCTGAAAAGGGCATTTAATTAAAATGTGTACTTTTAAAAAAAACACAACACAATTCAATAATATGTTATTACTCAAAAATAGTGCTAATACCGTCTACTTAAATTTCCATTTAAAGCAATTTTATTTAAGCTCTTTATAAATTATATATTCACAGTTGAAACTTCACTTTGTTTTCGTATTTTTCTCAGCATACTAACTGCGTCTATGAAAGTTCGTACCCATGTTGCTTTTATTTAAGAAGTGCCGTTAGAAATTATAAAAACTAATTTTGAGTAGAGGAATTTGATGACTTTAGTGACTATTTATGCTGTTACAAGGTCAATATATTAACATAGATTTTTTTATTTTTGTCGTATGGGCGCAACCACTGTGCGTTCAAAAGTTAAATGAAAATAAAAAAATGTAACAACAAACGTTTGTGTAAGAAATATTCGAACAAATTATAATAGCATAAATAAAATGGATATAACTTTCGAGTCCATTGCGGTTCCAACTTAAGATTTTTACAGTTTGTACATTATAGTTGCACCTTTTTGTACGAAAACAATTAAGGAAATCAATTGATAGTTTTTCGGGATACTCATGGATTAAAAATGTTTTTTTATATTTTCATGTCCTACCTCAAAAAGGACATACTTATTTTTTGCTCAGTTTTTAAGAGGAGTAGAAGGGCTTTATATTGATATCAATATCGTGAATTTACGTCAAGTGGTTAAGAAGATATGAGCATTTGAAGAAAGGGAGGTTTTGAGAAAAATCATTGAGGTAGGCAACTGTGGACCTCTATATCACAGGAACCTCAACGAAATTCGACAAAATAAAATCGCCATATAGTTCCCACACACTAGGAGAACGAGTGTGCAGAATATCTTTTAAATCCGTGGGGGTAATTTTTGAAAAGTGATTTTTTTGGTCGAAGTGCTTTGGAATTACCCTATATACTTAATAAATATTAAGGATTTTGTCTTTATTTTTAGTATGAAATGTACTTAATTTAAATTAAGTACATTTTCTTTCTCTTTCTCCGTTTGTAGAAGAACAGTAAATAAGTTTGGAATTTGTAAATCGTGCAGAACTAAAGAAGAACCAAATTTTGTGTACAAACTTACCACTTTTTAGAGTTGAAAAAAAACAGCTAATCCACAGAACATATGAGTATTGAATGTATGTAGTTGTTGAACGGTTATATCCAGTAAGGGAGATCGATAAGTTGTATATATTCAAGTTTTAACACAAACTCTTTTTGATAATTAATCGTTCTATATTAATTTCTTTTTTAAATTACTTGAGACAATTTATTTGCCAATAATTTAAGCTTTTTATGGAAACACATTAACTTAACTTATGTGCAATCTTTTTTTAATTTAGTTTAGTTTATCTTAATTTAATTTATTTTTATTTTTGAGATTTTTGAAAAAATAAATTTTCACTGTTGATGATCTCTTGTAACTTTTTTAATTGTTTTAATGACACGGGTTTTAATATTTTTTCTCACTCTTCACATTTCAAATTATTATTTTTAGAGATATTTCAAAAATTATATTGATTTGTGATATTTTTCATTACTATTATTGTTATCCCTTTTGATATCTTTATCACTTTATTTTTATTTGTATGTTTTGCTTTGATCTGCGAATTTTTTTTTCCTTTTTCAATGACACTTTTTGTTTCCTTATTTTTTGTGGTAGTGATACTTTATTTTTTGTGATAATTTTTCCTTCTTTGTCATAGAAATAATATATTTTATAAACTTTGTTTCGTTTTTTTCACTTTGAATATAATTGCATTTTAATCTTCTTTCTGATGACTTTATGTTAACACTTTTATTTTTGAATTTATTTTGTATTTTTGCCTTTTGGCTTTTTTGTTTAATTTTTTTCTTTTGATTTCTTCAGATTTCCTTTGCCTTAAATGGAAATCGTTGTTTCTTTTCTTTCTTTTGATTTGGGGTCACCCCAAAGTTTAGTTGATAATTTTTGTATTACTTTTGGGGAGCCATCCGCATTTCAGTTTTCTTGTCGTTTTCGTGGCTGTTGTTGTTGTTGGAGCTGCAATTTTTCTGCACAATTTCCTTTCACAAAATTGAACTGTAAAGCAAAAGAAGAAAAAATACA
Organism: Eudasyphora cyanicolor; assembly: GCA_963930755.1. NCBI lineage: Eukaryota > Metazoa > Arthropoda > Insecta > Diptera > Muscidae > Eudasyphora > Eudasyphora cyanicolor. The sequence continues at coordinate 167,713,412 of OZ005738.1, read as the reverse complement.
TTGAAGTTTGCTTTTGTTGGATGGCGGTGGTGACACGTTAAGTGGAAATCTAACTTTTTGGCCGAAACTGAAATGTTGAGCTGCTCTGCTCTGGTCTTTACTGAACGTTAAACACTGAGCTTAAGTTTAAAATGTGATACGTCGCGATGCGATTGGATGTGATGCGGTGTGTAGATAATCTGGTTATTTTGCTGGTCTTTGGTGGTACTGTTTTTTTTTCTTCTTTTCAATGGATTTTTCTTTGGAGTCGAGTTGAGGTTTGATGGTGAAGATAGAGAGGTTTGGCAGATACATTGTTGGCTGCTGCACTGAGAAAAAAATATTACGGACAATGACATTGATTTGGCGTCAATGGCAATAACGGTTCAAAATAAGTCAATTTTATAATTAAATTTAATTAGAATTTACGCTGTGTTTAAACTCAATTATCACTACGTTTTATTTATGATTCAGCTTTATTTACAAAAATAAAAATTTCTTTAAATGCCAATCGAGAGAATAACAGTTTGCAAAAAATTTACTGAACTAATTTGGGCTACATGCCCAATTTATTTCTTATACATTTATTTCTTATGACAATTTCACTGAGTTTTTCACACAATACTTAGGTTTATATGTATTTTTAATACTAACGCCTGTAAAATCCAAGTTTAGAAAAAATAAAGAAATTTCTTAATTTAATTTTGTATTATCTTTGACGCCAAATCAATGCAATTCTCTTTAATATTAAGAGTCATTTTTTCAGTGTGCCACCAGTATTTTTGTGATGCAGCAAGAAAAAAAAACACAAAGTGGCAAAAATACTTGAATTGCTGAACTAAGACTAAAAGTTGCTTGCTTTGTTGCAAGTCTTTAAAACTGGTCGTACAGCATTTGCTTTTGCTGCGCTTTTTTCCTAGTGATGAACATATTTTCTTTATTTTATGGAATTTTTGTTTAGCAGCATTTTTTACGGATTTAATAAGGCTTCAATGAAATTTTTTGTGAAATGAGGGTGTATGAAAAGGTATGTATGTGTATGTATATGATATATTGCAGTAAAATGAAGAACATATGTTTTTTGCAGTTAGTCTAAACAGTATTCAAACTTTTGCCATAAAAACCTGTCCTTACTGAGAAGGTAATGAAGACACAGTCAGAGTCGCACATGCTAAAGGTTAAACGCTGCTTCTCTCCTTTAAAATGTTGAATGGCAACAATTGTAAGACTCTAAGAGAAGTAGCAGCATCTGTACCACACTAAAAGTTACACTAGACAACAGCAAAAATAGCTCTAATTACAACTACACTTCTTTGCTCTATTACACTGTGCAATATTCATTTAGTCGGAAAGCTGAGACTTAACCGCCAAAAAGAGATAAACATCACAATGATTTAAATGTTTTGAGGGGAATAGTAGCGTTTATAACCTTTAGCATTTTTTATTTGTTTTTTTTCTGAATAAAGAACCTTTCAAGAATATTGGGTAAAAATTTGAGGTGAATCGGAGCAAAACTGACAAAGAAACATCAGTCTAAGCAACCGCGCCTCATATGTAACTCAGTACATAAGAAAAACTTTATTATGTACTTATGTACTATATCGCTTCAATAATATTTCATGAAATAATTTTCGGGATATTTAATGATTAAAATAATTTTTCGATATTTCTTGTCCTTCGACAAGGAAACGTTTTTTTTTTAAATAATTAATTTTGAAGTACAAGAGTTACGAGTTACAATGACACCAAATTCTTTGAAATCGGATAACGCGTTCTTATGTTATAGTCTGGTGAACTCAGTATCCTTTAAGAAAAAAGTCGTGAGGAGACCAAGATTCTGGCACTGTAAAACAAAAAATATAGCAAATTTGGGCTGAACGTATACTTCATACAAATAGTATACACTAGGGGATCATGTTTGCCGAATTTTGTCGAAATTTAGTGTTAGAAAGTGGGCCGACTGCCTTTGCAATTACCATATTATATTTAAACAAGTAAAAGCTTTAAGTTCGGCCATGTCGAATCTTATATACCCTCCACCATGGATAGCATGTGACCTCCCAAAATAACTCAAACCTAAAGAAAACAAGTAAGGAAAGGCTAAAGTCGGGCGGGGCCAACTATATAATACCCTACACCACTCTCGTAATATTGAATAACTCTGAAATATAAATTTTGTAATTCATGTATAAATTGTTTATTCTAAATTTCAAAACGATTGGATGTAAAATACAGCTTCTATAGAGACATTGTTAAATCGACTCAGCTAGTGATTCTGAGTCGATCGGTATACTTTAAGGTGGGTCTAGCTGTGTTATTTTCAGGTGTTACAAACATCTGCCGTGAAACAAACTTATAATACCCTGTACCACAGTGTGGTATAGTGTATAATATATAACACCGAAAAACACAAAAAAAATAGAGTAGATGAGAACAGTAGGAAGCACAACAAGTTAGATGCTATATATGGGAACTATATCTAAATATGGACCCATATCGTTCATTTTCAATCCCAAGTTACCTGCAGCTATAAGAGGTATCTATACCAAATTTCAGCCACCTAGCTCAAGTATTATAGATTGTAGCGTGATTAAACAGACGGACGGGCAGCCGGACGGACGGACAGACGGACATGGCTTAATCGTCTTAGAATTTTAAGACGATTAAGAATACATATACTTTATGGGGTCTCAGATCAATATTTAGAAGTGTTACAAACGGAGTGACAAAATGAATATACCCCCCATCCTATGGTGGAGGGTAAAAAATGGGATTTAAAAGGGGCTTGGTTTTGGTACCCGTCAAAAATAAAAAATATGCAAAATATTTTTTTTATTTATTTTTTATTTTTTTTATTTACTTTTACAATATGGGCCATAATTTATACATTTATCCATAGATTTTTTTCAAGTAGATACTGTCTTCTTCGTTTTTTTTTATATTTTTCATGTTTTTTCGGCTTCAGCAAAAAATTAATTCTTTTTAAATGTTACTTTTTTTCTAATTGTTACTAAGCCACTATCTCTATGTGAAAGTGATATTCCCAACATTTGTTGCCCACATAATTTTCTTTAATACTAAAGGTGTTTTCCATGAAAATCGAAATTTCAAATAATTTATTTTTAAAAGAAAACTACCTTGACATTTTTTTTTGATTTGGTTTCATAATATAGTGTGCCTCTTTTTTTTGTTGCGTGGTGATATCTTTGCGATGAATTTAGCTTTCCTGAACCAATTGGGATAGCTGATTCTGGAGTTTTGCTGAAATATGTGGTTCAACCTGTATTTTTAAGATGTTTATTTTTATTTTGTTAGATTAACAAGTCCCATGCCACTAATGGACCACAAACCTCTTAATGAAAATGGTCTACGCTGTCGTTGTTTTTAACAAAAATGTCTCATTTTTTATTTTTTTCTATTTTTTTTTTAATTGGAGAAATAGCTGTCGAAAACACTTTGGACAATATTTGGTAAATTTGTTGTATGGGGAAAATCATTCAGATATTGCTCCCATATATATGTTTCGTCCGATTTTGGTCTTTAGTCCTGTAGAAGCTGTATTTTACATCCAATAATTTTGAAATTTAGAATGGTAGTGTTTCTTGATCCATGAACCAACATTACCGAATTTGAAGAAAATCGGTTAAGATTTAGCTATAGCTCCCATATATATGTTTCGTCCGATTTGGCCCTTTAGTTCTATAGAAGCTGTATTTTACATCCAATCGTTTTGAAATTTAGAATGGTAGAGTTTCTTGATCCATGAACCAACATTGCCGAATTTGAAGAAAATCGGTTAAGATTTAGATATAGCTCCCATATATATGTTTCGTCCGATTTGGCCCTTTAGTCCTATAGAAGCTGTATTTTACATCCAATCGTTTTGAAATTTAGAATGGTAGAGTTTCCTGATCCATGAACCAACATTGCCGAATTTGAAAGAAATCGGTTAAGATTTAGCTATAGCTCCCATACATATGTTTCGTCCGATTTTGCTCTTTAGTCCTGTAGAAGCTGTATTTTACATCCAATCATTTTGAAATTTAGAATGGTAGAGTTTCTTGATCCATGAACCAACATTGCCGAATTTGAAGAAAATCGGTTAAGATTTAGCTATAGATCCCATATATATGTTTCATCCGATTTGGCTCTTTAGATCCAATCGTTTTTATACCCTACACCACACTGTGGTACAGGGTATTATTTAAGTATAAAATGTCCCAAAAGTAAATTTATGTAAACAATTTATACATGAATTACAAACTTTATGTATCAGAGTTATTCAATATTACGAGAGTGGTGTAGGGTATTATATAGTCGGCCCCGCCCGACTTTAGCCTTTCCTTACTGGTTTAAATATGTTAATATTGTTTAACCAATTAGTCGATTTTTTCTCGCAAAAATCAAATTTTTCACTTCAATAATTTGAATTTGAAGAAAATCGGTTCAGATTTAGATATAGCTCCAATATATATGTTACATCTGATTTGGCCCTTTAGCCCTATAGAAGCAGTTGCTTACATTGCTTTGCAATTTAGCATGGTACAGTTTCTCGATCCATGGACCAACATTGTCGAATTTGAAGAAAATCGGTTGAGATGTAGCTTCCATATCCCATATATATATATTTGGTCCGATTTTACCATTTAGCCCTATAGAAGCTGTAGTTTACATCCAATTGTTTTGAAGTTTAGCATGGTAGAGTTTCTTGATACTAACATTGCTCAATTTAAAGAAAATCCGTGCAGATTTAGCTATAGCCCCCATATAACGGGTTTTCCAATAAGTATGATATGATTTTGAAGTGACGTTTCGGCCATTTGTAGTATGTTATGATCTGTCATTTGTTTATCATTGTATTCAGTAGTGTTTACAATTTCATCATGGAGGGATATACACACAAACAACATTTACAAATTATTCAGTTTTATTATCAAAATAATCCAATTGCAACTTTTCGTGCGCTAAGACCATTATTTTTAAATAAAAAAAAAACACACTTTCCAGTCCACCTACGAACTTGATTGATTGATTTTAGCTCGTTAAGAGCTATCTTTTTGCCATAAAAAAAAAACACGTTCCAGTCGACCTACGGCCCGTGGCCAATATTTTAGCACTCGTTAAGAGCTATCTTTTTGCCATTGACCGATTGTGGCTACGTGCCACATAGGAAATGAAACAATTGAATTGTTGGGAGAAAAGTTTGGAGATTCGATTTTTTTCATGAAATTTTGATATTGAATGGCCTCGAAGAAGTTGTGATTTAACACCATTAGACTATTTCTTATGGGGTTATTTGAAGTCATTGGTCTTTCGAAATAAACCAGAGTCTCTTCAATATTTACAAGTCAATATTGAACGTTCATCGAATTCGTTCCTGCAGAAGAAGTCGTGGAGGCCATTTTAATGCCCTTTTTTTTAAGAACTTAATTGTATCGATTGTACTTCACATTAAATAAAAAACTTTTAAATTTCCTCAACAATAAGTGTGTTTTTTTCAAAGAAATCATATCACTCGTAATTGAAAAAACCTTTATATCTGTCGTATGGTTTCTTTACAGGTTCATAACTTTTAATTGGTAACTTTGCTTTTTTTGACAACCGATTGCTTTCTGTTTAGTTTGATTTTCTGTTTCTCAATGGATAGACTGACACGAGTGCAACGCTTGCAAATTGTGGAAATTTCCTATCAAAATTATTATTCTGTTCGTCAAACTTCAGCGATGAATGGGTATGTTAATAAGAAATATTTTGGTATTTGGGAAAAAACTTATCCTCAATCAATTGTCCAAACACCATTATAAGTATATCCACATAACATTAATTTTGGATGCGTTTCTTCATAATGTTACTGTCAACGGTATGGAAAATTATTACCGTGTGGGAACGAACAATCGGGCCTTTAAGAAGAATATCGAGTAAGCCATAAACCAGAAACCCTCACCAGGGTCTAGGACAATTGGATTGATAGGATACGCTACTGCGAAGCCGGCCAAGGGCGGCCGATTCTGATATATAAATGATAGCGGGCTCCATAAGTAATGGGAATGTTTGTTAATTCAAATAAACTCTTACCCTTTCGCATAAACTGTTATTGGTTATTGGAAAAAAAAACAACTGGGATTCGGACCACCCGTTGCAAAAATTATCCTAATCAAAATTAGGAATGTTTGTAGTCTGTTTAACAATGGGCAAACAATTACCAACTTTCAGACTAAATTTGAAATTCCTATATTTGTCGATATAATGGACTTAAATTGTTTACCAGTTATAATATCACAGCGATAATACATATGTCAATAATACGCATAATTGTTATTGCATTCGGAAACGCCATTTCTTCATTTTGTTGCATAGTGTTTCTTTACACACGATGAGATACAATCAAACTAAAGAGACAGACGACAACAAATCGAGTTAAGCGAAAGAAAAAGAAGCAAACAAACAAACAAGCGAAGAAAACAACTCTCAACGCCACAACAAATGTTGTTAACAAAATGTGGCCAAAAACCGGTAACTCAATTCGCCACTTCTACACTTCTTCTTGTTTACGTCTTACGACGCTTCTGCTTCCTCTTCTCGTGGTCCTTAGCAAAACAACAACTTCAATATAAGCGTTAACGCTGCTGCTAACACTGCCAGCGTTTGTCGCCAATTGCAAAATGTCCATACAAACGAAACGAAACGACGAAGATACTCGTAGACTTATTGCAGTATTAAATAAACGTTATAAAAGTTCACACACGGCGAATGTACGAGCAGATATACGTATGTGTGTGTGTGTGAATACGAGTCGGTGTTATTTAGCCACTTCACTTTATTTCAGCTTCTTTTGCCACTACCACTCACTACCTCTCCATCTCACCACTACTCTTCTCTCACAACAAACACCTTCTTCAAACTTCAACCACTTTTCTACAATTCCAACTTGATTCTCTTCCTTCTTTGTTTTGCTATGTTTTTTTTGTTATTACTTTATTTTTTCTTGCTTGTACCACAAACATTGCAGTTGGATATTTGTTTTTACCACTAACACACACACTCTTATACACACGTACGCATATATGGCCAAACAAATCCAAACTTCTCAGAACACACAGTAAAAATATCCAATTCGACAAAATACTGGTTTTTTCGTTTCTTTCACACATTTAAGCCATTTATCCCATAACAAATACAAACACGTACAGTACTACTCCTTTTAAACGCACATAGAGTATCTGTCTGTCTTTCCCTCCGTCTTAATGTTACAAATCAACACAATTTTGAATTAATCAAATGGGAAAGCGCGTAACGTGACTCTCTTTCGGTTAGTCAACGTTCGAATGAATCCGCTTTTAACGTCTTAACCGCACGAAGAGCACTAACAAACTGAAGTCGGTAACTTTTCGCACACCGAAGCATAAGCGCATTCAACAGAGATGAGAGAGTTGCTACGATGCTAAATTTTTAAATGAGAATAGTACTTTTGCAAACCGGCAACTCATCACAATTTTGCAAATGTTTACCAACACTCAAGTTGAGAACTTTAACTAAACTACGAAATAAACAAATTTTACAAGGGCGGCGGGTAACTCAAAATTTTAGCCAAACATATATAACCCAAAAACCAGTAAGGAAAGGCGGGGCCGACTATATAATACCCTACACCACTCTCGTAATATTGAATAACTCTGATATATAAATTTTGTAATTCATGTATAAATTGTTTACATAAATTTACTTTTGGGACATTTTATACTTAAATAATACCCTGTACCACAGTGTGGTGTAGAGTATAAAAACGATTGGATCTAAGAGCCAAATCGGATGAAACATATATATAGGGAGCTATAGCTAAATCTTAACCGATTTTCTTAAAATTCGGCAATGTTGGTTCATGGATTAAGAAACTCTACCATTTTAAATTTCAAAACGATTGGATGTAAAATATAGCTTATATAGAACTAAAGGGCCAAATCGGACGAAACATATATATGGGAGCTATAGCTAAATCTTAACCGATTTTCTTCAAATTCGATAGTGATGGTTCATGGATCAAGAAACTCTACCATTCTAAATTTCAAAACAATTGGATGTAAAATACAGCTTCTACAGGACTAAAGAACAAAATCGGACGAAACATATATATAGGAGCTATAGCTAAATCTTAACCGATTTTCTTCAAATTCGGCAATGTTGGTTCATGGATCACGAAACTCTACCATTCTAAATTTCAAAACGATTGGATGTAAAATACAAATCGGATGAAACATATATATGGGAGCTATAGGTAAATCTTAACCGATTTTCTTCAAATTCGGTAGTGTTGGTTCATGGATCAAGAAACTCTACCATTCTAAAGTTCAAAACGATTGGATGTAAAATACAGCTTCTATAAAACTAAAGGGTCAAATCGGACGAAACATATATATAGAAGCTATAGCTAAATCTTAACCGATTTTCTTCAAATTCGGTAGTGTTGGTTCATGGATCAAGAAACTCTACCATTCTAAATTTCAAAACGATTGGATGTAAAATACAGCTTCTATAGGACTAAAGGGCCAAATCGGACGAAAGATATATATGGGAGCTATATCTAAATCTGAACCGATTTCAACCAGATTCAATAGGGATCTTTACAGCTGCGAAATACTCTAAACTGCAAAATTTCAGAACGATCGGAGTGAAATTGCGACCTGTAGTCGACGCACATCTTTACATGGACAGACGGACGGACAGACATGGTTAAATCGACTCAGCTAGTGATTCTGAGACGATCGGTATACTTGTTGAAACCATTGCTCTGTTACGGGCGCAATGAAACCATTGCTCTGTTACGGGAAAAGTGTCCGGACCGTGTTATCTCTCGAAGAGGTGATCACAATTGGCCACCGAGATCTTGTGATTTAACACCTTGCGACTCCTTCCTTTGGGGCCACGTGAAATATAAGGTCTACGCCAAAAGGCCCAGCGTCGATTCAAGACCTCAAAGATAGAATTCGTGAGGCTATCGAGGACATATCGCTCACTCACTTCAAGAGTGACATAACTCAAAATGTAAAATTGCCAAGATGTGTAAGTTTAAGTCCGTATAAAAATATAAGTAACATGAAATAAGATGTTTAAATATGCTTGAATAATCCGAAATATGGTTGTTTACTTATAGACCAAATTTCGCTGAGATTAATTTATGGACATTTGCAAAATCCGGATTTTTGTAAGGCAACCTCAAAAATGTTCAATTTTGAGTTATGTCACTCTTGAAGTGAGTGAGCGATATGGCGGCCACTTTGCGATTTGGTTATGGAAAATTTCATGAAAAGGATATGGTCCTGTAAGCGTGGTCGTGGTGGCCATTTGGCTGACGTTGTTTTTCATTATTAACGGCATACCTTCATCTTTATTATGAATTAAACATCCGATCATTTATCTCAAAAAATTGAATAAATGAATACCAAAATAACACCTCTTGTTGGAAAACCCTTTATATTCGTTTTATGGTTGCAATCTTCGTTCAAGATCTTTGTACCAACAACAAACTTTTAGGAAAATATAAACAGAAATAAAGCAAGCATCCACTAACGGTAAATTTATAACTTTCTTTCACCTACTATTTTGGTGTCACGTTCACGATAACAAAACGCAGTTTTCTATCAGATCTGCTTATCCAGTCGAAGCAAGTAATTGAAAATTTATATTCGAACAAAGTTAATTGTGCTTAATTAATTAAAAACAAAAATTGTTTGCTGTTGCTTTAATTTTAATCAAAAGTTTGTCGCGTTCGCCATCTTAGTTGGACATATTAGAGGAAAACATATTTTGCAGATGAGTAAAAATAATAATAAATATGAGTAAAAATAATAATGACTACATTTAGAAAAAATTAAAACAGAAAAAAATTAAATTTAAAAAATTAAAATTTACAAAAATTAAATTTAAAATTAAACAAACATGTGTTCTTTATTATTATTCTTACATTTGTAAGTGTAGAAGTTATACTTTTGTTTTTCTAAATAAAATTTGATGAAAAAATTCTTGACACAAACTAAGTGGAAATGTTTTCAAGTTCGCGATGTCGCGTTACAAATATTAATAAAACTTGTAAAATAATAAATAAAATAATAACAATATATCATAATAATGTCTATAAATGGAAAACTACATTATTTTTCCAAAGTACTCGCCACATTTCGCTGACTTTCGCATTTTCCAAGATAAAGTCAAATATGACTTCCATTATTTGTCGCGTTCGCGATGCATTGTTTTCTATTTATAACTCGAAAACGACAAGTACTCAAAGCTTGTCTTTTATAAGAAAAATAGTGCTTATAAAATGCATTAAACACGTAAAAAAACATTTTTGAAAATGTTAATTTTTGTCATTTTTGTTTTCGTTTAAAGACGTACGAACGCCGCGTTCTCGGTCCTGGATATACCCCCCTGTAATGGTTTTTTGAAGTTAATTTTAATGCTACATAGCACAGAGCATTGAAAAAAGAAAATATAATTTCTTAAGGCTTTTTCCGCGCACTTTTCATAAATAATATAAATTTTGTCTAAAACAGTTTATTTCGGTCTCTTTTCGCGGAAATAAAAATATAAATTGCGATATCTCAAAATTGATCTATTTTTTTTTCCTTAAATTGTAAAATTTGTATGTCTTTTCAACTATATTTTGTAAGTTGATTTTTTTCCAAATATTTTTTCTTTGTAATTTGGTGAAGATTTTCAGTTATTATAATATAACTTAAATTGTTTTCCAATTTTCATTTGATGTTTTGAATATTGTGGGTTATTACAAGGGCCAGATTTTTGAGAAAGATCTAATTTTTGACCTGTGACACTTGAGAAGGAACTAGCCATATATACATATTTTATGCCCGACACCACACAGTGGTACAGTGTATTATGACATTGCGTATTTGTTTGTAACACCCACAAAAATAAGAGATAGATCCATTAGAAAAATCTATTTCTGAGGAAAGTGGGTGACTGGTTTTTGTTTACAGATTTTTTTGTACGTCATAGTAAATCAGGTTGTTTATATTGTCCCAAATTAAAATGGATTATATCGGTCTACGTTTTGATATACGTTGATGATATATAAAGGGTCCGCCAAATAACTTTTTTTTTTGAAAATGCTATAAAAAAAACTACTGAAAACGCATTGGCTTCAACTGAACCAATTGAACTTTGTATGGCGTCATACCAAGCTCTTTATGCAAAATTCGTCTCAATGATGTCTCCGAAATGTTCAATTGTTGGGAACGACGGTGAATTGATGTTGATGGCGCTTCACGCACACTTTCTGCCACAGCAGCAATATTCTCGGGTGTACGCACTGTTTTTGGCTTTTCACGCTTTGGTTTATCGATGAGGATGCCAGTTTCTTTCAATTTTTTTCACAAGATAACGAACATACGGAGCTGACGGTGCTTCTCTTCTTCGAAAATCCGTACGCAATTTTCGCACACATTCTGTAACATTACCATGATTTTCAAAGTCATGTCGCAATATTCGCAATATACACATATTCGGTCAGCGGAAGGATAAAACTAATTATCTGTCAAATCAGACATGAGCTAGGTATAGGTTTAGGTTAGGGTGGCAGCCGTATTTTTTTATACAAGCTCACATAGACCAGTTTAGGTCCCTAGTGTTACCATGGGCTGAAATGCCCCTCATCGAAACCAACAATTTGTCGATAGTACGAATATCGGTACTGGAAAGATCTGTTAGGTTGCCTAGAAAAGCCGACCCCAGTATGTCCAGTCGTCGTTTACTCAGAGCGGGGCAGTCGCATAGCAAGTGCTCAATGCTCTCCACTTCTTCCTCATCTCCACAGCTTCTGCAGAAGTCATTAGAGTCAATACCCAATTTTTTGGCGTGTTCGCCGATCAAGCAGTGTCCCCTCAGAACTGATACTAACGTAGACAATCTTTGCCTCTCTAGTGCGAGGAGATATTTTGATCTTCTCAGGTCATACCTTGGCCAGATTTGTCTAGCTACTCTGCAGGTGCCGATTTCTGTCCATCTTTCGTTGGACTGACTGATTGCCTCTTGCCTAAGCCAAAGCTTGCACGTGGATAGTGGCGCACCAATATAAGCAAATTCTTCGAGAATTTGTAATGTCGTCCCTTTCCTAGCAAGTTCATCTGCTTTGCAGTTCCCCGCGATATCCCTATGCCCAGGCACCCATATGAGGTGTATATTAAACTGCTCAGCCATCTAGTTAAGAGATCTGCGGCAGTCGAGAGCTGTTTGTGAATTTAGGGATGTTGCCTCCAGAGAATTTATGGCAGCCTGGCTGTCCGAGTAAATTACAACGCCAGTGTTGGTTACTATATTGCGTCTCAGCCACTTGGCTACTTCCCATATTGACATTATTTCGGATTGATAGGCACTGCAGGTATCTGGTATTCTGTGAGCTATATCCAATCTAAGCTCTGCACAGTGTACTCCGAAGCCAACCTTTTCAGACATGAGCTAAGTGTTACCATTCACGAAATAAACACTAGTTGAAAAAAAAAACGTTATATGGCGGACCCTTTATTTATATCAATGGTTCCAGGTTGGAACAAAGGGCCATTTGAGATAGCCGCGCTAAAATACATCCCTTCCCATTACATTTGTTGAAGCTCCAGAGAAAACATTCGCATTTGATTTCTTGACGATATAGTATATATATGTGTCAGAATTTTTAATATTAACCTATGAATTTTATTTTTGTCTAAAAAGCTTCAAAAAGGTAAAAAAATTCAAAATATTATGGGGATTTTAAATATTCAAAAGTGAAAAAAAAAACATTTTTTGGTTTTAAGAAATTTGTAATTACTACGTTTACGTTTACGTCGTTCGAAAGACAAGATCAAGGTAATTTTTGGTTTTTTTTTTTTAAATAATTTTTTTCTAATATTTTCTTAAAGCTTTAATTTAAAAAAAATATCTGCCATCGATTTTAAAACTTACCCCGAAGCACTAGACTTTCGCAAATACTAAATAGTAAATGGATTGTTGGGGACTCAACATTTGTAAAAGTTATGGGCGAAATACTACGACAGGTCTGTAATTTGTTGACATTTTTCTTATGTTTCTGGAAACAAATTGCATACAAAGGGATAATAAAATTCAAATACAGTTTCAATAGAGCTTAAATACCAGAACGGGAGGAAATATATGTATATGGTGGCTATATATAAATCTGAACCGATTTTCCCCAAAATTTACCAGTATTCGTTTCTAAATTAAGAAACTTTTTTTCTAGCAAATTTTGTAAAATACAACTTCTAACCCAAAACGGGAAGAACATATATATGAGGGCTATATTCTGCCAAATTGCGTATTGATCGGATATAAAATACAGTTTCTACAGCGCCTTCAAGTCAAATCATTATATATAGGGGCTATATCTTAATCTGAACCGATTTTCCTCAAACTTCTGGTGTTTTCCCTGCCAGAGAGCAGCATTTTAATAATGTATTGTACTTCTGCATTTTTTATGATCAGAATCAAAAAAGGCAAAAAACTAGCCTTCTAACGCTCTCAAAAACTAAAACCAAAGAAAACTCCACGGCGCCGCCTAAATAAAGCATCTGTCCAAACTTCATTAGAAAAAAGCACGCACGTACACACGCGGTTATTTAGGCTATTCGTTCCAAGATGAAAAAACATCTGCTTTGTAGGGCAGCGTCCACCGCTTCTCTCCTTTTTGGTGGTACAAAAAAATGCACAAAGCCATAATACCCTGTACCACAAACTAAACAACTTTGCGCCTTGAAACTTAAAATATAAGTTTTAGAAGGTTGTAAATTTTTTCAAACTACTACCGCCATCTTTGCTGTTCGACAATTTGGCCCATATTTATAAAAATACTGTGGTATATTTTCCTGGGTTCCATCTCATTCCACAAATACCAATTAGTTTGGGTTCATTACCAAAAAAAGCCCATCCAGAGTTCAATTCTTGACGTCATAGGATAACTTATTCTTACTGACTGGGCTGAAATTTCACGAATAGGACTTCCACAAAATATGTACGTAGCTTCTCATTTGTTAAATCGATGACTTCGGGATTTATTTATTAATTAGATTAACACGTATGTAGCTACATATTGATGCTATGTAATATTCATATTAGTATCCAAAATTACTTTCCAATAAGATTTTAAACACCAGCATCAGAATCTGATTTCTCATCTCTGGCGTACAAAATTGTAGCTACCACCACCACCACTATTTCCCAAACACACAAATATGGGTAGCCGCTAGCCAAGACACAACTCCATAGCCATGCAACAAAGTTGACGTTGAAATGTTGCCAGACAAAAGCAGCATATGTTGAGCAACAATATTTAGCTGTGGACGATGGGAGAGTTGCCATGTTTACGCATGTGCTGATTATATTGCAGCGATGGCACGTGTTGCCGGCTTTTCAACTTGTTGTGTTTTGTTTGATATTGTCGTATGATATACATGCATGCATACTTACATATGTATGTACTTTCATTTCATATGTATGTGCCTGCTTGTGTCAACAAATAAATATTTTCTTTTCTTGCAACCCTACTACAAATCTATGGGGTAGGAACAGGTGTTTACATACATATGTATGTATATACATACATACATATTATGTATATAATATCTATATTCATTGCTTTCTCGCAAAAAATTACTCTTTTAGAATAATTTTTCCTAAAACGTAAATTGAAGAATTAATAAAAGCCTCTGGTAAGATAACTTTGGAATTCAATGTGAATTGTTAAAACAATATTTTGGGAATGCAATAATATTCATTAAAACAAAGAATATAATCATACATAGTTTTTTTTTTTGCAAAAAATAATTGTTTACGATTTTTTTTTGTAAATATGTAACAATAAGCATTTTCAGCTAGAATTAGACCAGTTTCAGATGTAGTTTTAAATAAATCACTCCAACTTCAAATATGTTTAATTGAAATTAAAAAAAAAAATAAATCTTTATATATAAAATCCTTTGTATGTTTGTTTGTAACGCATGTTCTCCGAAACCTTAAGAGCGAATGTGCTAAGAATTTCACAATACATATTATCATTTCGGTGTCATCTGTGATTTAGAATAGTTATCAACGCCTTTAATGGCGGAGTGGTGAAGATATTTGCCAAATTCGCATTTACACAACGATATGACTGAAATTAAAAATGTATGTATGGTTTGCCTTAGTAATAGTTAGTAGTAGATGCTTTCTTTCCTGGAATTCGAAATGTAAATATACAATTGTAATTCATGTATAAATTGTTTACATAAATTAACTTTTGGGACATTTTATACTTAAATAATACCCTGTACCATAGTGTGGTGTAGGGTATAAAAACGATTGGATCTAAAGAGCCAAATCGGACGAAACATATATATGGGAGCTATAGCTAAATCTTAACCGATTTTCTTCAAATTCGGTAGTGTTGGTTCATGGATCAAGAAACTCTACCATTCAAAATGATTGGATGTAAAATACAGCTGATTCAGGACTAAAGAGCAAAATCGTACGAAACATATATATGGGAGCTATAGCTAAATCTTAACCGATTTTCTTCAAATTCGGCAATGTTGGTTCATGGATCAAGAAACTCTACCATTCTAAATTTCAAAACGATTGGATGTAAAATACAGCTTCTATAGAACTAAAGGGCCAAATCGGACGAAACATATATAAATCTTAACCGATTTTCTTCTAATTCGGTAGTGTTGGTTCATGGATCAAGAAACTCTACCATTCAAAATGATTGGATGTAAAATACAGCTGATTCAGGACTAAAGAGCAAAATCGTACGAAACATATATATGTGAGCTAAAGCTAAATCTTAACCGATTTTCTTCAAATTCGGTAGTGTTGGTTCATGGATCAAGAAACTCTACCATTCAAAATGATTGGATGTAAAATACAGCTGATTCAGGACTAAAGAGCAAAATCGTACGAAACATATATATGGGAGCTATAGCTAAATCTTAACCGATTTTCTTCAAATTCGGCAATGTTGGTTCATGGATCAAGAAACTCTACCATTCTAAATTTCAAAACGATTGGATGTAAAATACAGCTTCTATAGAACTAAAGGGCCAAATCGGACGAAACATATATAAATCTTAACCGATTTTCTTCTAATTCGGTAGTGTTGGTTCATGGATCAAGAAACTCTACCATTCAAAATGATTGGATGTAAAATACAGCTGATTCAGGACTAAAGAGCAAAATCGGACGAAACATATATATGGGAGCTATAGCTAAATCTTAACCGATTTTCTTCAAATTCGGCAATGTTGGTTCATGGATCAAGAAACTCTACCATTCTTAATTTCAAAACGATTGGATGTAAAATACAGCTTCTATAGAACTAAAGGGCCAGATCGGACGAAACATATACATATATGGGAGCTATAGCTAAATCTTAACCGATTTTCTTCAAATTCGGCAATGTTGGTTCATGGAACAACAAACTCTACCATTCTAAATTTCAAAATGATTGGATGTAAAATACAGCTTCTACAGGGCTAAAGAACAAAATCGGACGAAACATATATATGGGAGCTATAGCTAAATCTTAACCGATTTTCTTCAAATTCGGTAGTGTTGGTTCATGGATCAAGAAACTCTACCATTCTAAATTTCAAAATGATTGGCCCTTTAGTCCTTCTACAGGACTAAAGGGCCAAATCGGACGAAACATATATATGGGAGCTATAGCTAAATCTTAACCGATTTTCTTCAAATTCGGTAGTGTTGGTTCATGGATCAAGAAACTCTACCATTCTAAATTTCAAAATGATTGGCCCTTTAGTCCTTCTACAGGACTAAAGAGCAAAATCGGACGAAACATATATATGGGAGCTATAGCTAAATGTTAACGGATTTTCTTCATATTCGGCAATGTTGGTCCATGGATCAAGAAACTCTACCATTCTAAATTTCAAAACGATTGGATTTAAAATATAGCTTCTATAGAACTAAAGGGCCAAATCGGACGAAAGATATATATGGGAGCTATATCTAAATCTGAACCGATTTCAACCAAATTCAATAGCGATCTTAACAGCTGCGAAATACTCTAAACTGCAAAATTTCAGAACGTTTGGAGTGAAATTGCGACCTTTAGTCGACGAACAACTTTACATGGACAGACGGACGAACGGACGGACATGTTTAAATCGACTCAGCTACTGATTCTGAGTCGAGGTGGGTCTAACTGTGTTATTTTCAGGTGTTACAAACATCTGCCGTGAAACAAACTTATAATACCCTGTACCACAGTGTGGTGTAGGGTATAAAAATATGTGGAATGCAAAGAATTCCAATTGTTACAATTCAAATAACTAAAGGCAGAGGCATTCGTGCAAAAAAGAGCACATTTTTGTGATTTTTTTTGTGACGACACAGTTTAAATATTTTGATTACAACCTATGGTATATTATTGTATAATTTTCAAAGTATATTGTGTAAAAATTGCATGAAGAAATACTAAATGAAATACTATGGCAATAGCAGCAATTATTCGGAAGCGTCTCGGAAAAAAGTTGAAATCAAAAACCAAAATTATTTCGTTAGATAATCGTTATTCTAACGAAACGCTGGGAGGGATAATCTCAAATTTTCACACAATATTTTTAAGAGGTTCTCCATTCAAAAAATAAAATAAAAAAAATTTCAAAAAAAAAAAAATTACAAGCCCCGTCTTAAGGCCATGCCGAATTTTATCTACACTCCACCATGGATCGAATTCTACAGTATAATATGGGAAAATTGAATGGAATATGGGAGCTCTATAAAAAATAAATATAAAATAAAAAAAATATTAAATAGTTAAATAATTGAGTAGAACTTTATAGTTATATGGGGGAAATACCTATACCTAATCATGGATCTATGGCGACCATTGTTCGTTCGTATGATGGGTTCTGGTTATGAATAGACCCAAACTAACAATTTTCAATAGGAGAAACCTTTGTAGGGGAGTTATGTATATCAAAATATCGACCTATGACGACCGTTGCTCGTATGAAGGGATCTGGTTATGAATAAATCCATCTTACCAATTTTCAGCTCGATCCGTTAAAATTGGTGGTCTCTATGGCGCTAAGAAGTAAAATCGGGAAAATGCTATATATGGGAGCTATATAACAAAAAATGGATCGATCGAACCCCAGGTTACCTGCAAGAATAACATGTATCTGTACCAAATCTCTTCTACCTCTATTATTGTAGATTGTAGGGATTACAAAATATGAAAACATTTAGATTATTGCTGCAAAACTTTTTGGAATGTTGTTTCTGATGCATCTGTAAATAGGTGTGGAGGATACCTAAAGTGGCTTGACCAATATACCTATTTTGCGCCGAACAGTAGATACTTAAAAAACATTACACTGTACCGAATTGTAAGTGAAAGATACTGACACCTATGGGGTAGCTACGAGTAGACAAATCTGGTCACAATTAGACCTGAGAAGGTCAAAATAGATATGTAGAAAAAACTGTCTACGTTCGGTTATGATGGTACTTTGCCTGAATGGCGAACAGGCCAGGAGTTGAGGAAATAATTGCTGCAGAAGCAGTGGAGGTCAGGAAGACCTGGAGAACATTGAGTACATGCATTGTTACTTATTCGCATTGAGTAAACGACATCTGGGTATGCCTATGTAGGAAATCTGACAGAGTTGTCCGGTACCGATATATGTATTATTGATAACTTTCTATAAAAACATGACGATTCCTATGAGATACAACGTGGTAACACTGGGGACCTCAATTGGTCTATGTGAGCTGGTGATTCCGTAATATATATGGGTGCTATAGCTAAATCTGCAGCGATTTTATTCAAATTCGGCACTGTTGGTCCATAGATTAAAAAAACACTACCATGCTCAATTTCAAAACAATTGAGTATAAAATATAGCTTCTATAGGGCTAAAGGGCCAAATCGGACGTAACCTATATATGGGAGCTATATCTACATCTGAACCGATTTTATTAAAATGCGGCAGTGTTGGTCCATAGATCAAGAAACTCTACCGTACTAAATTTCCAAACGATTGGATGTAAGCTACTACTGCTTTTATAGCACTAAAGGGCCAAATCGGACGTAACCTATATATGGGAGCTATATCTAATCTGATTTCAAACAATTTCAATAGGGTTCTTTCCAGATGCGAAAGACACCTAAGTGCAAATTTCAGTATGATCGGAATAAAATTGGGACCTATTTAGAACGAACAACATATGATGGACAGACGGACGGAATTTTGTGTCGATCGGTATGCTTTAAGGTGGGTCTAGCTATTATATTTCTAGGTGTTACGAACATCTGCCATGTAACAAACTAATAGTACCCTGTACTACAGTGTGGTATAAAAAATATAATTGTTTTAACGACAGTTACTAACCCACTGTCTCTTCGTGAACGTGATATTCCCAACGTATGTAGCTGTAATAATTTTCCTTAATTTAAAGGGTATTATGGCTCTATACTTCAGAAAAGATGTTCCAAATAGTAAAGGTACATTCATGAAAATTGGAATTTGAATAAGCGAAAAACTTTACCATAAAACCAGTAAAGAAAGGCTAAAGTCGGGCGGGGCCGACTATATTATACCCTACACCACTCTCGAAATATTGAATAACTCTGATATATAAATTTTGTAATTCATGTATAAATTGTTTACATAAATTTACTTTTGGGACATTTTATACTTAAATAATACCCTGTACCATAGTGTGGTGTAGGGTAGAAAAACGATTGGATCTAAAGAGCCAAATCGGATGAAAGATATATATGGGAGCTATAGCTAAATCTTTACCGATTTTCTTCAAATTCAACAATGTTGGTTCATGGATCAAGAAACTCTACCATTCTAAATTTCAAAACGATCGGATGTAAAATACAGCTTTTATAGGACTAAAGGGCCAAATCGGACGAAACATATATATGGGAGCTATAGCTAAATCTTAACCGATTTTCTTCAAATTCGGTAGTGTTGGTTCATGGATCAAGAAACTCTACCATTCTAAATTTCAAAAGGATTGGATGTAAAATACAGCTTCTATAGGACTAAAGGGCCAAATCGGACGAAATATATATATGGGAGCTATATCTAAATCTGAACCGATTTCAACCAAATTCAATAGCGATCTTAACAGCTGCGAAATACTCTAAACTGCAAAATTTCAGAACGATTGGAGTGAAATTGCGACCTGTTGTCGACGAACAACTTTACATTGACAGACGGACGGACCGACGGACGGACGGACAGGCATGCTTAAATCGACTCAGCTAGTGATTCTGAGTCGATCGGTATACTTTAAGGTGGGTCTAGCTGTGTTATTTTCAGGTGTTACAAACATCTGCCGTGAAACAAACTTATAATAATACCCTGTACCACAGTGTGGTGTAGGGTATACATATATTTTGTTTTGGTTCCATAAAATAGTATGAGACAAAAATTTCGGGCTCCAAATTTCCTTTCTAAAGGTGCGCTTAATGGCTCCCCACTGAAAATAATCCAAAGGTCTCAAATCGCAAGTCAAAGTAATCGGTAATTCAAATTTAAAATTTTTAATGGCCCACCCATTCGTGGTATAAATACTAGTTGCAATTTGCTGTACTAAGCCTCTTGCAGACCACCTTTTGTAGAATTCACACAAAAAAACTAGCAAAAGTAGATGACAGAAACAACAGATATACACGCTTAAACATTTTCTATACTCGATGTGACCCATGTTAAGCCCCTTTAGCTCCGCCTTTGTATACCATAGTGCACTAAATTACCATTAAATTTTGTATGGCACAAAATATCGGCCAAATGGCCGCCGCGACCTCGGCGGCACACCTCCATCCCATGGTCCAAATTTTCGCTGAGACATACTTGAGGTTCTATGCCGTTAATGTGCCGAATTATCTCATTCTTTAGCTCTTGAATTGTTGCTGGCTTATCGACGTACACATTTTCTTTCAAATAACCCCAAAGAAAGAAGTCCAACGGTGTCAAATCACATGATCATGGCGGCCAATTGACATAGCCACGACGTGAGATAACACGGCCATTGAATTTGTTGCGCAAATGAGCCATTGTTTCGTCAGCTGTGTGGCAAGTGGCACGTCCTGTTGGAACCACATATTGTCCACATCCATATCTTCCAATTCGGGCCATAAAAAGTTCGTTATCATCTCACGATAGCGAACACCATTCACAGTAACTGCCTGACCGGCCTCATTTCGAAGAAGTATGGCCCGATGACGTCGCCAGCTCATAAGCCGCACCAAACGAACTGAGCGAGCATGCACAGGTGTTTTCACTTCTCCTACAGACCCGGTTTACTGAAATTTGCGCACAATTCTCCCGATTGTGGACATATTTGGTCGATTATGCTGTTAAAAAAAACATCACGAAGTGCACGAAATGCATTTGTACGCCCATTTTCACACACAAATGGACCATTTTGTACCAAAAGTTACCAGCATATATCTTTAATACCAGTGCATACAAATACTTGAAATTCGTACAGTTCAATGCTTTTGTAGTACCTACACTGAGGGAAAAAAGACGTTGCAAAATAAACACCGTTTGGTACCAATTTATAAACGAAACGTACATGAAAAATCGCCACCGATTCGTTCATTATACCCTACACCACACTGTGGTACAGGGTATTATAAGTTTGTTTCACGGCAGATGTTTGTAACACCTGAAAATAACACAGCTAGACCCACCTTAAAGTATACCGATCGACTCAGAATCACTAGCTGAGTCGATTTAAGTTGTTCGTCGACTACAGGTCGCGACTTCACTCCGATCGTTCTCAAATTTTGCAGTTTAGAGTATTTCGCAGCTGTTAAGATCGCTATTGAATTTGGTTGAAATCGGTTCAGATTTAGATATAGCTGCCATATATATCTTTCGTCCGATTTGGCCCTTTAGTCCTATAGAAGCTGTATTTCACATCCAATCGTTTTGAAATTTAGAATGGAAGAGTTTCTTGATCCATGAGTCAACACTACCGAGCTGAATTCCGAGAAAAAACAGAGGTAATACTGTGTTGCTGCACATTCGAGTGTGTTTTGTTTAGACGGGATTTGCTTAGTGATAAATATGAAAATTTGCAATTATATGTTTGTTGTGTTCACGTTTTATTTTCTTATAACATTAATAAATAAATGTATATGTAAATAAATGAAATGCTAATGCTGTTTAAATAGTTTAAAATGGGAGGGGAGGGGGGGGGGGATTTAGAATGAAAAGTTATTCCAGCGCGTGCTTTATTCGTCCTCAGCAAGTGCTTTAGTCGTCCACCACACGTTCTATAGTTGTCCCCAAGACTTGATTTAAATTATCCCCAGTTAGTATTCATTTTGCAACGAAGCGTTGTTGATTTTTGATGATTTATTCATGTACCGCTTTGCTTGAATTCGTAACATACGGGGTTGGTTCATTATCATAAACGAATTTGCAAAGATTAAGCACGTATGTGCTTCGTTTTTCGCTTGGGTGTAGAGTCTAGACACACAAATGGACCATTTTGCGTCAAAAGTAAACAGCTTTTAACTTTAATACTACAACAAATTTACAAGTTATTAAATGCAATTTAAATTGATAATAATTTAATTAAAATTTCCGCCAAAACATACATGGGATCTTAGGTCACTCCTTCGATGTGTTATACTTTAAGGTGAGGGGATACAAATACTAGAACAACATCAAAAAAAAATTAAAAAATAAGTTTTCAATTGCACATCTCGGGAACTCTTAGGTGGAAAAAGCCTCATGTACACCAACTTTTGTAGAATTCACACAAAAAAACTAGCCAAAATAGACGCAACTAGCCAAAAAGAGATACACACTCTTAACCATTTCGTATACCCGATGTGGCCCATGTCGAGCCCATGTCGAGCTCTTGTATACCATAGAGCACTAAATTACACTTACATTTTCTAATAACGGTCCGCCAAATAACTTTTTTTTTTAAAAATGGGCGCAAAACTATTTCCTACAAACGTTCCGGGTTTTGTCACAATCGGTTGTCTGGTTAAGAAACGGCGGAATTATTTCCTTCTTTCAATTCCTCCCTCAGAGCCCCCCTGTCAGTAGTAAAAACAACATTTGCATTAATTTACCTTTAATTTGATGTTGTGTATATCAACCGCAAATTAAATCCTCACTTGAACTCTTTTACATCGTATTATAATTACACTGTCGTTAAAGTTGGGTATAATTCGAAATAAATATTTGTATACGTTTGGATTCGTTTGGGTCATTCTAAGCTTATCCATTCTGTTTGTCATTCATATTGACTTGGCTTTGTGGATAAATGTCGTGCTAAGGTCTGCACTGTGGAGCATCGTGAGAAAATGTTAGGTGTTTTTATGAGAGATATGACTGATACATAATTGAATTTTACTTCGAAAACCTTCTGTGATTTGTCATATATTTTGTTTTAATTAATTAAAAAAAGTGGACATGGTATGTTTTGAGATTTTGTCGACATTTCCTCACACTGAATCACTGTGTGTCGGTTGTTAAATGGTTTTCAGGATGTCCTTCACTTGCACAAATACCACTACTCCGACAACGACATCTAAAAATAGGGAAAACACAACAGGGCCGGCAAGAGAAGAAGCAGAGAGATTAGAGTTGTCCTGGTGCTTTTTGTCCTTTGAGTTTTGTTCTCCTGATACACGAAACCCGTAATCTGTGGTAAAAGACAACAACACCAATGCAGAAACAGGCACACACACATCAACATCCACTATCGCTGCTATAAAAACAAAAATACAAACAACATATGTTGATTCATAAATGGCATATGGGAAATTTGTAGTAAACACAAACAAACACACATACGTATGAGTAGAGATATGAACACATAGGACTTGGTATTTAGGGATATTGTATTTTTCAACCAGAGGATACCAGAGAGTGTTAAAGAATGAGTGGGAGTATCAAGAGCATTGATTATCATTGTTGGTTTGTTGGGTTTTATTCATTGTGTTTGGGTTTCCAAGTCAATGAATCGCATTAATTTGCATTAAGTGGAAACGCCATATAGTAGCATACGAAACACCGCACCGCAGAAACCAACTCATTCACACACATTTGCTCACATGGGGAATTTCAAATAAAAATGTTTCACCTATACCGTATATGAGTCATTCCATTGTATGTACTTTTCGCTGTTTTGTTTAAAAGAAAATATCAAAGAAGATGTATAACACAAAAACATCGCACCTAGCATCAGTTAATATTGACATTTAAAAAATTTGTCAAAAATTATGAAAATATCTTTTTAATTGTATTATCTTGCTTTAACATATTTCCGTTAATATTAATTTTTTGAAATTAAAATTTACGGGAAGAGTTTTTGGGCTATAGTGAATTATTTTCATTAGGAGTTGTTACCCTTTAGTTGCACAGGTGCGACATAATCAATTCATGAATGAGAGTCCCTGTAAAATATATGACCAAATAATGGATAAATTGATGACTACGGATTAAGGACCACTGACGGGATTACAGAATTAGTTCGTGGTATATCACCACGAACTAAGGGTAACTAACTCAAAGTAGTCGTTAACAGGAAATTTCAAAAAAAATTTAGAGAATAAAATTTCAACAAAATGTTCTTGAAAAATGAAATTTTGACTGAATTTTCTAAAAAAAATCATTTTTCTAGAGAAATTTAATTTTAAAGATTTTCGGGAAAAATACTTTCAACGAAATTTGAAAATAAAACAGTTTCGAAGATAATTTTCAAAAAAAAAAAGTTAAATTTCAATGTTATTTTGTAGAAAACCAGGGATTAAGGGTTACTGACGGGATTAAAAGCAATAAGGGTCGACCAGCCGAGTAAATGTAGGTGACCACGGACTGACTGTACAGGGCGTAAACCGGACATTTTCTAAAAGAAATTAATTTCAATCATATATTGTAGAAACATTTTAATTTCAAAAAAAAAAAATTTCCTAAAGAAATGCAATTTCGGCCAATTTAAAAAAAAAACAAAATTTCAACGAAAATTGTAAGAAAAATATTTATATTTCAAAGATTTTTCTAGAAAAAAATTAAATTCCAGCAAAAATTTTCAAGAAAAATGCAAATTTTACAATTTTTAGAAATTTTTTCTAGAAAAATTAAATTTCAACACAAATTTTCAAGAAAAATGCAAATTTTACTATTTTGGTAAATTTTTTCTAGAAAAATTATATTTCATCAAAAATTTTCAAGAAAAATGCAAATTTTACAATTTTAGGAAATGTGAACATTTCGTTGCAATTTTTTTATAAAATTCCGCCGAAATTTTATTTTTAAAAACATTTTGTCGGAATTTAAATTTTTCTGTAAAATATCTTTGAAATCCAATTTCAAAAAAAATTCTACCAAATTGCAATTTTAACGACATTTCTAGAATAATTACATTTCGCATAAATTTGCTAGAAAATGTAATTTTGAAAATTTTTTTGAGAAATGTTTTATCTATTTTTCTAGAAAAATGCAATTTTAATAACAATTGGTAGAAAATGCAATTTCAACGGATTTTTTTTAGAAAAATGCAATTTAAAAAAATTTCTAGAAAAATAAACAATTTTTTTTTTAGAAAATACAATTTTGGTGAAACTATCTACAACAATTTAATGTAAAAAATTTTCAAAAAAGTTCAATTTCCAAGAAATTTTATAGAAAAATGCAAATCGGAAGAAATTTTATAGAAAAATTCAATTATTTAAATTTATTTTCTTAAAAAAAGTTAATTTCGAAGAAATTTTATACAAAAGGGGAAATTTTCCATAAAAATGCAATTAAATTTTCTACAAGAAAGCAATTTAAAAAAATGCAATATGATATAATTTTGCCAATCCTAGAAAAATGCTGTTCAATATTTTGTTTCCATCAAAAGAAATTTGGTTAAAAAATTAAATTTCGACATAATTTTATAGAAAAACGTGGTTTTAAAGAAAATAAGAATACAATTTCAACAAAATTTAAAAAAAAATATTTTCTCGAAAAATTCATTCATTAAATTTCAACATAATTTTATAGAAAAACGTAGTTTTAAAGAAAATAAAAATACAATTTCGACAAAATTTAAAAAAAATATTTTCTAGAAAAATATCATTTAACAATTTTTTTTAACAAAAATAAATTTTAACAAATTTTTTTACAAAAAATGCAATTTCAACTAAATTTAATAGAAAAAAATTTGGGTGAAATTTTATAGAAAAAATCAAATTTTAAGTTTTGTAGAAAACACACAATTTTAAAATTTTGTAGAAAATTGATTTTCAACATAAAATGCAAGTTTAATAATATGTTGAAAAAAATGCAATTTCAACGATTTTTCCACAAAAATAGAGTTTTATCAAAAAGCAATTTCGGCGAATTTTTTTACAAGAATGCAAATTCAACAAAATTTAATAGAAAAAATAAATTAGGGTAAAATTTTATAGAAAAATGCAAACGAAAAATTTAAACGAAATTTACTAAAAAATCTTAAGTTCGAAGAAATTTTACAGAAAATAGAAATTTTGACGAAATTTTCTATAAAAATTCAATTAAAATTAAATTCTCTACACGAATGCAATTTCGACAAAAATTACAATATGATATATTTTCGCCAATTGTCGAAAATGCCAAACGTAGAACAATGCTGAATCGGGATTTTCAGAAAAATGCAATTTTATATAAAAAAGGCACATTTTAGATCAATAAAAACTTCTAAAAATTTAGTATATAATGAATTTTTAACAAAATTTTCTAGAAAAATTCAATTTCAGCGATTTTTCTAGAAAAACATTTTGATTAACTTTGTAGAAAAATTCAATTTTGATGAAATTTTTTACAAACATTAAATTACCACGGAACTTTTTTTGAATAATTAAATCTCGAACAACAACATGTTGTAGAAAAAAACAGTTTCAACGATTTTTGTAGAAAAAATGCGGTTCTAACAAATTTTCTCAAAGAAATGCAACTTCAACAATATTTAATAAAATAAATAAATTTGGGTGAAATTTTATAGAAAATTTGAGCTTTTTAACGAAATTGTCAAAAAATAATTTCGAAGCAATTTTACAGAAAAACGCAATTTTGACGAAATTGCAATTTCAATTGAATTCTCTACAAGAATGCAATTTTCAATATGACGCAATTTTACAATATGACGTAATTTCGCAAATTGTTGAAAATGTCAATTCTAGATATTTTCTGATTCGGCATTTTATTTCTACAAAAGAGAAATTTTATAAATTTTTAAACAAATGCAATTAAAACATAATTTTGAAAAATTTTGCGTAAACAAATTTTGACAAAATTTAAAAAAAAAAAATAATTTTCTAGAAAAAATTAAATTTAACTAAATTTTGTAGAAATTGCAATTTCAACTATAAATTAGCAAAAAATTGCAATTTCAACAAATTTTTTAGAAAAATGAAATTTCAACAAAAATTTTCTAGAAAAACGATATCCCAAAGGTTGTTTAGAAGCAAAATTCAAAAAAAATAATATTCTAGAAAAATAAAGTTTTAACTAAAATTGCTGGAAAATATAATTTCAACGATTTTTCCAGAAAAAATGAAATTTTAATAAAATTTTGTAGAAAATGCAATTTCAATAATAAATTACTACAAAATTGCAATTTCAACAACTTGCTCTAGAAAAAGCAATTTCAACAAAAATTTAGTGGAAAACCGAAATTTTAAGAAAAATGCAATCCCAGCGTTTTTTTAGAAAAAAGCAAACGTTAACAATATTTTTAAAAAAAATACAAATTCGAAAAAATTTTCTTCAAAAATGCAATCTAATAGAATTTTTTTATAATAATTGAATTTAAAAGAAATTTTGTATAAAAGGCAGTTTCAATTAAAGTCAACAAAATTTAGTTTTAACAAAAAATTCTATAAAAATTGAGTTTCGAAAAAACTTTTTTAAAAAAAATATTTTGACAAAATAGAATTTCAACGGCATTTAGTAAAAACATGTAATTTCAACGATTTTTCTAGAAAAAAATTTAATTTTTAACAAAATTTTTTAGAAAATACAATTTCGCCAAAATTTTCCACAAAAATTCACGTTCAGCGAAACTTAAGCATAATTTTGTAGAAAAATGCAATTTTGAAAAATTTCGACAACATTTAAAAAAAAATATATTTTCTAGAAAAAATAAAATTTTAACAAAATTTTGTAGAAAATTTAATTTAACGATTTTTCTAGAAAAATTGCAATTTCATAAAATTTTTTAGAAAAATGAAATTTCAACAAAAATGTAGCAGAAAACTGCAATTTTAAGAAAATTTTCTAAAAAAATGCAATCTCAACGGATTTTTAGAAAAAAGTAAATGTTAACAAGACTTAAAAAAAATAATTTTCTAGAAAAATAAAATTTTAACCAAAAACGATTTTTCCAGATATAATAAAATGTTAACAAAATTTTGTAGAAAATGCAATTTCAACAATAATTTAGTAAAAAATTGCAATTTCAACAAATGGCTCTACAAAACTGAAATTTCAACAAAAGTTTAGTAGAAAAATGCAATTTCAACAAAAATGTTGTGGAAAACTGCAATTTCAAGAAAAATGCAATCTCGTTTTTTTAAAGAAAATAGAAAAAAGATTGCAATTTCAACTTTAATTTAGTAGAAAATTTAAATTTCAACACATTTTTTTAGAAAAATGAAATTTCAACAAAAATTTAGTAGAAAACTGCAATTTCAACAAAAATTTAGTGAAAAAAACAAATGTTAACAAAATTTTGAAAAAAAAAACAATTTCGAAAAAATTTCTTCTAAAATTCAATCCAAAAGAATTTGTTTAGAATAATTAATAATTTTATAGAAAAATTCAATTTTAACAAAATTTTTGCATGAAAATGCAATTTCAGCCATTTTCTTCAATGCAAATTCAGAAAAATTTAGTAGAAAATGTTATTAAAGAATAAAAATGGAATTTTGATGAATTTTCTACAAATCAGTCAACAAATTTTAATTTTAACAAAAATTTCTATAAAAATTGAGTTTCGAAGAAATTTCATTAAAAAAAATTTTTTACAAAATAGAATTTTAACGAAATTTAGTGAAAAATGTAATTTCAACGATTTTACTAGATAAAAATAAAATTGTTAACATTTTTTTTTTGGAAATACAATTTGGGCCAAGTTTCCCACAAAAATTCAACTTCAGCGAAATTTTATAAAGGGTGTCCCAAGAAGAACGCAATTTTTAAATCTCGCAACATTCGAAGTGTCATTGTTTGACATTTGAATAATTGTTATTGTTTGTTAGTAGAAGGTACGAGGTTAGTAAAAATGGAGCGCTACACGAATGAACAACGCATTCTCATTGTGAAATTGTTTTACCAAAATGGTGAAAGTTTTGCGGCTACAGTTCGCAAATTGCGATCAATTTGGGGTCACAATAATGCTCCAAAAGAGTCAACTGTAAAGAGATTAATGGATAAATTTGCCGAAACTGGGTCTGTTAGTGATGTAAAGACAACAACGCGCCATCGACCAGGTCGATCGACCGGTTTTTGGGTGGCTTTTGGGCTGGAGGAATCATTGGACCTTTTTTTTTATGAAAATGAGGCAGGTCAAGCGCAAACAGTCAATGGTGTTCGGTATCGTGAAATGATAACCAGTTTTTTCTTGCCCAGAATTGAAGAAATGAATGTGGTTTCAACAAGACGGCGCCACATGTCATACAGCCAGAGAAACAATTCAATTGCTGCATCAGTCATTTCCCGGTCGTGTTATTTCGCGTTTTGGAGATCAGAATTGGCCGCCTAGATCGTGCGATTTAACACCATTAGATTTTTTTCTTTGGGGTTTTTTGAAGTCGATGGTTTACGCGAATAAGCCGACGACGACTCAAGCCTTAAAAGACGAAATTGGACGCTGCATTAATGAAATACCGCAGCATTCATGCAAAACGGTCATTGAAAATTTCATTAAAAGATCGCGTGCATGCCAGCAAAGCCGCGGCGGCCATCTGCACGATATATTGTTCCATACATAACCTCATTCTGTCTACTTTACGATATAATAAAGTTTCACGATTTTTTTTTTAAATATCTGTGTTTTATTTAAAATTAAAAAATTGCGCTCTTCTTGGGACACCCTTTAGAAAAATACATATCGAAAAAATTTAAAAGATTCTTGAACAATTCAATTTCAATAAGTTTGCAATATGATGTAATTTTCACAATTGTCAAAAAAGACAAATTCTAGAACAATACAATAATGACCTAATAAAGCGCTGTTTCGACAATTTGATTTTATAAAAGTGCAATTTGATAAAATTTTGTAAAAAAAATGAAATTTCAATATAATTTAGCAGAGAAATGTAATTTTAAAGAAATTTTGCAGAAATTTTCGACAAAATAAAAAAAAATAAAAAGTGCAATTTTAACAAAATTTTCTAAAAAAAAATGCAATTTCAACAAAATTGTCTAGAAAAATGCAACTTCAACGATATTTCTAGATAAATTTCGACAAAGTAAAAAAAATTTAGAAAAATGAATTTTCAACTATATTTCTAGAAAAATACAATTTCAACAAAATTTAGTATAAAATGCAATTTTAACAAAATTTTTTAGAAAAATGCAATTTCAACGATATAAAATGTAATTTGGTAAAATTTTGTAGAAAAAATTCAATTTGGATGAATTTTCTACAAAAATAAAATTACAACGGAATTTTCTCGAAAATTTCAATTTGGAAAAAAATTAGAATATAATGTAATTTTGCCAATTGTTGAAAATGTCTATTCAAGAACAAAAACTAATTTTGGCGTAATTCTAAAGAAAATGCTGTTTAGACATTTATTCTATAAAAGTGCAATTTGATGAAATTTTCTATATAAGTGCTTTTAGAAAGGCCATACCAAACAGGAAGTGGTGGCTCCCCAGGGGGTGCCGTAACTATAAATAAAAAAAATAATAAAATAATGCAATTAGTAATTTTTATGAGGATATTAATTTTTGAAAATTTAAAAATGGATTTAGGAAGGCTTTACGAAATGTAGACAAAATAGCAGATTATTTTAAAATATATTTTTAAATATTCTTCAATCATGTTTTAATTTAATTGTTAAAAAAATCGAGGCTATAATAATCAAGGATCAACCCACTGCAAAATAACTAATCATTTTCCCATGGATTTTCATTCAGAAAAGTTATCTAAAATATTCCAAAAAAAAAATTAACTTCAAACATGAGCTGCAATTTTATTAATTTCCTCGAAAGAGCCCGAAATCTCAGGTATCAGTGTCCATTTGAACCATTATTCTCCGAATCCTACCGATCACCGTTGTAAACACAAAGCTGTCATGTCACACAATCAATGCCCAACAAAAAGATAATTATCATGCCAAGGACAAATTGGTGAAATGACATTATTTGTCTGAATTTTACAAAATTCGCAGATATCAATTTTCTGTGGCTGTCGTATCTGTTGCCAGATTTCTGTTTTCTGTTTCCACCCCGCCCCCCGCGTGCAATGTTGTTGATGTGTATGTCGGTAATTATGTTTTCATTAAATAACGACAGCCATTTCCGTCAGCAGCAGTATCACCGACGTCATCGGCGTCATCGACGTCACCATGACTATCCTGATAATCATCACCGGTGTTGTCACCGACATATGTCGACAACAGAAATTTCACTATTATTCCTCTCTTTATATGTTAATTATCGCGAATGGCTTTATTCAAGAGATGCTCATGAATGCAATTAAGAAGATTTTTAATTATTTCGTATGTGTTTTTTAAGGAGTTATTATAAACTTCTGTTAATGAAGAAAGAAGTGCTGATGGGAGATGTGCAATAATATGAAATTTCAGTGAAGCAAAATGATTTAAGGAAGACTTGTTTTTTTAAAAGGTTTTCTTGAGAAAAATATAAAGCAAAAAGAACAGGAGGAAGGAAGAAAATTACTTTATACGAGTAGTATTTCCTATGAAAAATTAAAACTTATAAAGCTTTATTAATGCAATTGATAATGATATTATCCTTTTTCTATAAATATTCTTTGTTTAGTTTTTGTTGCATTTTTATAGACAATTTTGTTAATATTACATTGCATAGAAAATTTCTTCGAAATTGAGAAAAATTGCAATACAAGTGCAATATTGATAAAAATACATTTTTGACGAAATTTTAGATGAATAAAAAACATTTGTGAAGACATTTTCGATACAATATAGGAGATATTCTCGATGAAAATAAATTTTGAAGAAAATTATCGATAAAAATGTAATATTGGAGAAATTTTCGTGAAAATGCAATTTTAATGAAATACTTATACAATTTAATGCAATTTTTGATACAATTTCAATCACAGCGAAATTAAAACGTAAATGACGAAATTATCGTTAAAAATGCAATTTCTTTTAAATTAAAATGAATGTAGAATGTAATTTGGCGAAATTATTGATCAAATGCAAATTTGACGAATTATTTAAAAAAATGGTAATTTAAGCGATATTAAATATCGGTTTTACGACAAGAATTAAATTTTGACAATATTTTCGATGTAAAATTAACGTTGATGAATTTTTGATAAAATTGCAATTCGGGAAAATTTTCGACAAAAATTCAATTTTTATGCTATACTTTTCATAAAAAGAAGTAATTTTAACAATATTTTCTATAAAATGTAATTTTTTTTATCCAAAATTTATTATAAATTTAATTTTTCTCGCAAATATCGTCGAAATTAAACTTGAATCGAAATTTTAGTTGTAATTGCGATTTTATCAAACACAATACCCTGAAAACTTTTATCGAAAATATTGCCGAAAATAATATTTTATCAAAAATTTAATCGCAATTGCGATTTTATGGAAAATTTCAACAATATTGCATTTTAATCGAAATTTTCTCAAAATAATTTTTTCTCAAAAATTTCCTTAAAATTGCAATTTTATCGAACAATTCTCGGAGATTACATTTTTATCAAAAATTTGGTGAAAATTGAGTTTTTATCGGAAATATCGAGGGAATTCGTCAACACTAAATGTTTGCCAACAATTCCCCGAAATTGCATTTTTATCAAAAATTTCACGGAAATTTAATTTTTATGGTAAGTTCGTCAACACTACGAGTACATTTTTAACAATCTCTCGAAATTTCACGTTTTTATCAAAAATGTGCATATGTTTGTGTGAACGTCAAAATTGCTTTTTTGTCGAAATTGTTTCTTTGCGAATTTGGGTTTTTATCGAAAATTGCTGTGAAATTTTATTTTTATACTAAATTTAATTTTTATCAAAAGTTTCGTCGAAATCAAATTTGATCGCAATTTTAGTGCTTTTATCGAAAATTTCAGCAAAATTGCACTTTTATCAAAAATTTCAACAAATTTGAATTTTTACAAAAAATTTTCAAATTATCTTTTTTTTGAAAATTTCGTTCAAATTCCTTTTTTTCTGAACAATTCTTGAAGATTTAATTTTTATCAAAAATTTGGTAAAAATGTAGTTTTTATAGAAAATTTCCTGGAAATTGCATTTTTATCTTTAATTTTCATCGAAAATTGTTCAAAGGTTTTTTTTGGCGAAATAGAAATTTATCGAAAATTCTGAGAAATTATATTTTTATCCAAAATTTCTGCGAAATTAAATTTTTATCTTAAATTTGTATAGTAAGATGTAATTGCGATTTTATCAAAAATAATTCCCTGAAATTGCATTTTTGTCAAAGATTTAAATACGTCAAAATTGTACGTAAGTCGAAATATGTATTTTTTTTTCCGAAATTGGATTTCTATCGAAAATACGGCCAAATTATATTTTTATAGAAAATTTCGGCGAAATTAAATTTTTATCTTAAATTTCTTCAAAATTTAATTTTTATCGAAAATATCGCCAAAAATAATATGTTTATCGAAAATTTAATCGCAATTGCAATTTTATGGAAAATTTCAACAATATTTAATCAAAATTTTCTCAAAACAATTTTTTTAAAAAATTTCCGTGAAATTGCAATTTTATCGAACAATTCTCGGAAATTAAATTTTTACCAAAAATTTTGTCAAAATTTAATTTTTATCGAAATTTTTGAGGGAATTCGTCAACACTACATAATTGCATTTTTATAAAAAAATTAAATACGTCAAAATTACATTTTTGTCGAAATTGGTTTCTTTGCAAATTTGGATTTTTATCGAAAATTCGGTGAAATTATATTATTATGAAAAATTTCTGCGAAATTAATATGTTATCCTAAATTTTTTCAAAAATATTTTATTATAAAAATTATCATCGATATTAAACTGTTATCAAAAATTTTGAATTGTTAAATTCACTTTTATCAAAAAAATTATTTTCATCGAAAATTTTTCAAAATTATTTTTTCTCGAAAATTGTTGTAGAAATTTAATTTTTATCAAACACTCTTGGAGAATTTTTATCGAAAATTTGGTCAAAATTGAGTTTAAATTGAATTTTTATCTTAAATTTCGTCAGCACTACATTTTTAACAGCAATCCCCTGAAATTGCATATTTATCAAAAAATTAAATAGTCGTACGTCAAAATTTCAAATTTTGCCGAAATTTTTATTTTGAAAATTGATTAGATTTTTATCGAATTGTATTGTATTTTTAAGAAATAATTGTCTACATTAAATTTTTATCAACAATTTAATCCATGAAATTTAAAATTTCGGTTCGATTGCACGTTTATCAAAAATTTCAAAACAATTCCATTTTAATCATTTTTATTAAATTTTTCTTTCTCGAAAATTTCATTGAAATTGCATTTTTTTTTTAATTATTTTTGGAGATTAAATTGTTATCGAAAATATGGTTAATTTCGTCAACACTACATTTTTAACAACACCTCCTCGAAATTGCATTTTTATCAAAGTACGTCAAAATGACACTATTGTCCACATGGTTTTTTAGGAATATTGCTTTTTATCGAAAATTTCTGAGAAATTAAATTGTTATCCCAAATTTTTTAAAATTTTAATGTTTATCAAAAATGTCGCTGAAATTAAATTTTTATAAAAAAATTTATCGCAATTGTGGTTTTATCTAAAATTTCGTTGAAATCGCACGTTTATCAAAAATATCAATAAAACTAACTTTTCATCGAAAATTTTTTCAAAAATATTTTTTCTCAAAAGTTTCGTTGTAGTTATATTTTCTCGAAAATTTTGTTTAAATGGCATTTTTATTGAACAATTCTTGAAGATGACATTTTTTATCGAAAATTCTGTCAAAATTGAATTTTTTCGAAAATTTTAAGGAAATTGAATTTTTATCAAAAGTTTACTTACATACGTTGAAATTGCACCTTTGTGGATTTTTTTTTGGCGAATTTGATTTTTTTTCAAAAATTCGTCAAATTTTAATTTATTGAAAATTTCTGCAAATTTAGATTTTATCGTTAATTTCTTCAAAATTGAATTTTTAACTGAGTTTTAATCGAAAATTCCGAGGAAATTGAGTTGTTATCGCAAATTTCGTCAACAACAAATTTTCGGCAATTCCCCAAAACAGATTTTTTATCAATTTTTTTCATCTTTTGTCGAAATTTTAACGAAATTTGATTTTTATCCAAAATTTGGTGAAATTATATTTTTATTGAAAATTTCTGCGTATTAAATTTGTATCCAA
This sequence comes from Eudasyphora cyanicolor, assembly GCA_963930755.1. Lineage (NCBI taxonomy): Eukaryota > Metazoa > Arthropoda > Insecta > Diptera > Muscidae > Eudasyphora > Eudasyphora cyanicolor. Next base: position 167,677,818 of record OZ005738.1, on the reverse strand, counting down.
AATTTATTCAATATTGAAATTTTATCGCTATTTCATCTAAAATTTTCCACAATTATTTTTTCTCGAAAATTTTGTTTAAATTGAATTTTTATTTTGAAAATTTGGTCAAAATTGAGTTTTTATCGAACATTCGGAGGAAATTAAATTTTTATCGTAAATTTCGATAACACTACATTTGTAACAATAATTCCCCGAAAATGTCTTTTTATCGGAAATTTAAATACGTCAAATAAATGCATTTTTATCGAAAATTCGCTGTAATTATGTTTTTATTCCAAATTTCTTCAATATTGGAATTTTATCGAAAATATTGTCGGAATTCAATTTTAATCGAAAATTTAATAAAAATTTTATCGAAAAATTTCGTTAAATTTGTTGTAAATTTATCAAAAACTAAATTTTCATTAAAACTTTTTTCAAAATATTTTTTTTCGAACATTTTATTAAAATTGAGGAAATTACATTTTTATCGTAAATTTCGTTACAATATTTTTTACTACAATTCTTCGAAATTGCATTTGTAACAAAAGTTGACATACTTACGTCGAAATTGCACTTTTGTGGATTTTTTTTGGCGAATTTGAATTTTTATCAATATCGAATTTGAATTTTTATGAAATTATAGTTTTATTGAAAATTTCAGCAAAATTAAGAGTTTTTCAATATTGCAATTTTGTCGAAAATATCGTCGAAATTATATTTTTAACGAAACTTTTATGGCAATTTTATCGAAAGTTTCGCTAAAATTGCGCGTTTATCAAAAACTGCATCAAAATTGTGTTTTCATCGAAAAATTTTCAAAATATTTTTTTTTCGAAAATTTCTTTTTAATTGTATTTTTATCGAAAATTTGATTAAAATTTTGTTTTTATCGAAAATTTCGTGTACATTGAATTTTTATCGCTAGTTTCGTCAACACTATATAACAATAATTACCCAAAATTTCATTTTTTATCAAAATGTTGCCAAATAGAATTTTTATAGAAAATTACAACAATCGTTAAAAGAGCAAGTATCTAAAATTTCGTAAAAATTTCACTCTTATCAAATATATAGTCGAAGTTTTCGAACGTAATTTTATAGCACAATATCGACCTTAATACTGTCAGCGGCCTTTAATGCAGTCAAGTACCTTTAATAATGCAATTCTAACGAAATTTTAATATAACATGAATTTCAACGAAATTTTTGATAACAATGCACTTTCTATAAATATTTTAATAAAAATAAAAGCTAGACGAAAATACAATAAATGGATAAGACCGAGAAATTAATCTATTGTAAAAGATCTGCATTATTCGTTTTCAGCAAAAGCAGAATGAACAAAGGACACTAATATTGCACCCTTTCGTAGAGGTATTTTTATTTTCAGTAATTAAAGACTTCAAGTGTGTTTATTTGGTACAAATGTATCATTTAAGACCCGAAATTATAAAAATTAACTGAAAAATATTGTCCTTTACATCCAATCTTGGTAGTCAAATTTTGTTAGTCAAAAATTCAAAATTGTATTGGTTCTGGGCCAATAACCACTATCTCCAATTATCATCATTTAAGACAACTCATTGCAACCGCCGTCTTTCCTTGAGGAAACCAATACCACCAGAACTCACTAACAAAGTTTCATCTTTCAGTCCTGTGGCAATCTATTTCGTAGTTCTTTGTGTGAGATACGCACATACCTCAACACCATCAGCGAGCGCCTTATTCCTCACGAGTATTTACATAAATGTACTACTATCATCATAACACAACCGCAAACTATGGAGTAAAGTCACAGAGGAGGACTGTTGAAAGGGAGAAGATGATGAAGGCGCGGACAAAACGGCGTACAAATTAACCAAATGACAACAACAACACGGCTGGAACAGCACGGCAACACAACACAAGCAGCAGCTGGAGGGCTCCAATGCATAACTGACTGAATGAATGAATGAGTAGAAATTGTATTCATAACTTGGCTCACACACACACACGCACATACACATACAGTGCGAGAGAGACAATATCCTTTTGCCAGCTTGCTTTACAACCACAAAGGAAAAACGAAAAACGACTGAGAGCAGAGAAAACCACATTTACAAAAAAAAAATACTACGACAACACGACATGTATCCTTTTTCTTTCACACATGCTCGTCTGTATAAACGTACATGTGTCGCAACACACAGAGAGACACTCACAAAGAGTTGCGAAAATACAAACAAACACAGTCATAAATAAGTACGTTCAAGTGAGTACGAGTATATGCCCTGAAACTTTCTCCACTCTATAGTTCAGTGACTATCATTGACTTTTACATGATTTATTACAATGACAAAAGACAACGACGACGACAACGACAACGACTGTGTGACATCAACTTGTTCAACAACGTTGTTCTCATCGTGTAACGACGGACATGGAGGAAAGGACCGCTGTCTCAGGAGTACTCACAAAGGCGGTGTCGCCGAAAAAACAACAAAGAAATAAACAACAGTGGTTTGTTACACTTGCCCTCATCGTGAACGATCTCGACAATGGGATGCACAATGGGATATGCGAGATACCATTTTATGGTGTTTTCTTTTGTGCCAAAGAATGCTACATTTTCCTGACTTTCGTTTGTAAAAAAATGCTGCACTGTGAAAAGATTTCATTTTCTTTTGTAAAAAATGTCACACTTGCGCGATTCAAAAAATGCAACATTTCAGCCCTGTATTTAATCGAAAACAAAAGATAATTTTTTCAGCATTGAGCGATTAGCCTAAATTCCCGCATGTTTTTTTCTAATGAAGATTGGACAAATGCTTTATTTCGGTGGCGCCGTGGAGTATTCTTTGTTTCTAGTTTTTTTGTGAGTTAAAAAGCTCGATTTTTTCATTTTTGTTTTCGATTCTGACCACAAAAAATGCAGCACAATTGAAATGTTGCTCTCTGTTAAGTCAACATAATTTTTTAGAAAAGAAAACACCATTAAATTAAAACAAAATAAGGAAAGATTAAGTAGGGTGGGGCCGACTGGGTAATACTATCCTCTATTATTTATAGGGCTTATATCAATTCATTTTTAGTTGGCAAATACACCATCAAAATAAACATTCGCCCAGAAACCTTCATTAGGTTAGGTTAGGTTAGGTTAGGTTAGGTTAGGTTAGGTTAGGTTAGGTTAGGTTAGGTTAGGTTAGGTTAGGTTAGGTTAGGTTAGGTTAGGTTAGGTTAGGTTAGGTTAGGTTAGGTTAGGTTAGGTTAGGTTAGGTTAGGTTAGGTTAGGTTAGGTTAGGTTAGGTTAGGTTAGGTTAGGTTAGGTTAGGTTAGGTTAGGTTAGGTTAGGTTAGGTTAGGTTAGGTTAGGTTAGGTTAGGTTAGGTTAGGTTAGGTTAGGTTAGGTTAGGTTAGGTTAGGTTAGGTTAGGTTAGGTTAGGTTAGGTTAGGTTAGGTTAGGTTAGGTTAGGTTAGGTTAGGTTAGGTTAGGTTAGGTTAGGTTAGGTTAGGTTAGGTTAGGTTAGGTTAGGTTAGGTTAGGTTAGGTTAGGTTAGGTTAGGTTAGGTTAGGTTAGGTTAGGTTAGGTTAGGTTAGGTTAGGTTAGGTTAGGTTAGGTTAGGTTAGGTTAGGTTAGGTTAGGTTAGGTTAGGTTAGGTTAGGTTAGGTTAGGTTAGGTTAGGTTAGGTTAGGTTAGGTTAGGTTAGGTTAGGTTAGGTTAGGTTAGGTTAGGTTAGGTTAGGTTAGGTTAGGTTAGGTTAGGTTAGGTTAGGTTAGGTTAGGTTAGGTTAGGTTAGGTTAGGTTAGGTTAGGTTAGGTTAGGTTAGGTTAGGTTAGGTTAGGTTAGGTTAGGTTAGGTTAGGTTAGGTTAGGTTAGGTTAGGTTAGGTTAGGTTAGGTTAGGTTAGGTTAGGTTAGGTTAGGTTAGGTTAGGTTAGGTTAGGTTAGGTTAGGTTAGGTTAGGTTAGGTTAGGTTAGGTTAGGTTAGGTTAGGTTAGGTTAGGTTAGGTTAGGTTAGGTTAGGTTAGGTTAGGTTAGGTTAGGTTAGGTTAGGTTAGGTTAGGTTAGGTTAGGTTAGGTTAGGTTAGGTTAGGTTAGGTTAGGTTAGGTTAGGTTAGGTTAGGTTAGGTTAGGTTAGGTTAGGTTAGGTTAGGTTAGGTTAGGTTAGGTTAGGTTAGGTTAGGTTAGGTTAGGTTAGGTTAGGTTAGGTTAGGTTAGGTTAGGTTAGGTTAGGTTAGGTTAGGTTAGGTTAGGTTAGGTTAGGTTAGGTTAGGTTAGGTTAGGTTAGGTTAGGTTAGGTTAGGTTAGGTTAGGTTAGGTTAGGTTAGGTTAGGTTAGGTTAGGTTAGGTTAGGTTAGGTTAGGTTAGGTTAGGTTAGGTTAGGTTAGGTTAGGTTAGGTTAGGTTAGGTTAGGTTAGGTTAGGTTAGGTTAGGTTAGGTTAGGTTAGGTTAGGTTAGGTTAGGTTAGGTTAGGTTAGGTTAGGTTAGGTTAGGTTAGGTTAGGTTAGGTTAGGTTAGGTTAGGTTAGGTTAGGTTAGGTTAGGTTAGGTTAGGTTAGGTTAGGTTAGGTTAGGTTAGGTTAGGTTAGGTTAGGTTAGGTTAGGTTAGGTTAGGTTAGGTTAGGTTAGGTTAGGTTAGGTTAGGTTAGGTTAGGTTAGGTTAGGTTAGGTTAGGTTAGGTTAGGTTAGGTTAGGTTAGGTTAGGTTAGGTTAGGTTAGGTTAGGTTAGGTTAGGTTAGGTTAGGTTAGGTTAGGTTAGGTTAGGTTAGGTTAGGTTAGGTTAGGTTAGGTTAGGTTAGGTTAGGTTAGGTTAGGTTAGGTTAGGTTAGGTTAGGTTAGGTTAGGTTAGGTTAGGTTAGGTTAGGTTAGGTTAGGTTAGGTTAGGTTAGGTTAGGTTAGGTTAGGTTAGGTTAGGTTAGGTTAGGTTAGGTTAGGTTAGGTTAGGTTAGGTTAGGTTAGGTTAGGTTAGGTTAGGTTAGGTTAGGTTAGGTTAGGTTAGGTTAGGTTAGGTTAGGTTAGGTTAGGTTAGGTTAGGTTAGGTTAGGTTAGGTTAGGTTAGGTTAGGTTAGGTTAGGTTAGGTTAGGTTAGGTTAGGTTAGGTTAGGTTAGGTTAGGTTAGGTTAGGTTAGGTTAGGTTAGGTTAGGTTAGGTTAGGTTAGGTTAGGTTAGGTTAGGTTAGGTTAGGTTAGGTTAGGTTAGGTTAGGTTAGGTTAGGTTATATTAGGTTAGGTTAGGTTAGGTTTTTTTTTTTTTTTTGGACGTAGTGATAGCGCACTATCTACTAGTGGTCCTACACAGGAACCGCCACCCTGGGACCGCTTTCGCATTACTTCGGGGTGGGGTTCATTTACTGCTCGGTGCAGTTGTCTCTTTGTTCCTAGTCCCCCTTCCATCATTTATTTATGAGATTTGGGGTTCGGCGTATGTATTTGTTGGTGTGTTGTTTTTTCTCTCATGATTGTCTGTATGAGGTTGGAGTATTTGTACCAGTCCTGAACATTTCTCATCATTGATGTAATAACTTGAGCGATTGTCATATTCATTACCTCTGGATATAACGTTCGTCTGCTGCTCCAATATCTACATTTTAAAATAGTGTGTTCGACGTTGTCCTCAAATTCGTTACACATTTCACATATTGCTTCGTGTCGTATTTGGAATTTATTTAGGTAACTGCCAAAATTACCATGAGCACTGAAAACCTGTGTCAGGTAAAAGTTTAGTTCTCCATGTTTTCTGTTCATCCACGTCTTTATGACTGGTATAAGGCTGTGGGCCCATCTACCTTTGTCGGTTTCCTCCCATCGTCTTTGCCATATTAGCATCATTTTATCTCTTGCAGCTTCTTTTATACGGGACGTTTCCCTGTTGCGATTCTCGGCAGTATACTGTATTGCTATTCTTTCATCGTATATCTCTTTTCTTTCACGCAACAAGAGATCAATTGGTGGTATTCCAGCGAGAACGGACACAGCTGCAGTTGATATAGTCCGATATGCCGATGTTACGCGTAGTGAGCATGTCCTATGAACTTTCTCTAGTAGTTTTCTAAGCACTTGGCTGTTTGAAACAGCTTCACTTAGGACTGGAGCAGCATATAATACCTGTGAGTATGCTACTGTTGCAATTAAGAGTCTGGTTGTCTGTCCTGGACCTTTTATATTTGGCATTATCCTTGCTAATTTTGTTGCAGTTCCTAGTGCTTTTTCTGATACCATCTTAATATGCGGTTGGAACGTCAGTTTGTTGTCTAAGATTACTCCGAGGTATTTCAGGCTCTTACTTATTTTTATCTCGTACTTCTCCACTCTCAGTTTTGGATGTTCAAAAGTCAGTCTCCTAGTTACCAGGATTGCTTCTGTCTTGTGTGCAGCAAGTGTTAGGTTTTTTGAGTTTAACCATCTATTTATTCTTCCTAGGCAGTCATTTGTTATTATCTCTATAAGTGGTGCGGAAGGTTGATCCACCATTAGGGCTATGTCATCTGCATATCCTACTAATGTTGATCTTTCCGGGAGTTTTATGTTTAATAACCCGTCGTACATTAAATTCCATAGGAAAGGACCCAGTATGGAACCTTGAGGTACGCCCGCTGTCACTTTATATTGTTTGAGTCCATCGTCCGTTTCATACTCCAGCATTCTATCTCGTAGATAACTATCGACCATTTTGATTAGGTATTCTGAGAAATTTCGTTCTCGCATTGTTTTACGAATTACTTGCCAGTTCGCCGAGTTGAAGGCATTTTTTATGTCTAGGGTGACAATGGAGCAGAATCTCTTATGTTGCATTGAATCACTTGCTGCATTTATTACCGTGCGGATAGCATCTATGGTTGATTTGCCTTTTATAAAACCGAACTGCATGGATGAGAAACCTCCTTTTCTATTTAATTCACCTTCGAGTCTGTTAACTAGCAGTTTTTCTAAGAACTTTCCGCAGGTGTCCAATAGGCAAATAGGCCTGTACGATGATGGATTCTCTAGTGGTTTGTCTCCTTTGCGTAATAATACAAGGTATTGTTTTTTCCATATCTTTGGAAAAACTCCATTTTTTAAGCACTGGTTGAATGTATTTAAGAAAATATCCGACCAGAGCTTACCAACTATAGTGACTATTTCATTTGGGATGCCATCTGGGCCAGGTGCCTTGCGTTTCTTCAGTTTGTTACAGACTTCGGTAATTTCATTGTAGGAGAAAGGGTCATAAGGAGTTGCGCATTGGCGCGTATTAAAGTGTTCCTCAGTTCTATCAGTTTTGGGGAAAAGTGTACTCACTATTTTATATGCCCAGCTTGGATTCGAGATACCCGGAAGTTTGGTTCGGTTTCCAAGTTTCTTCATTATTATTTTATAAGGGAGGCCCCATGGATCCTTATTCACTTCTTCGCATAATAGTTCCCAGGATTTTCTCTTTGATTATTTTATAGCTGCTTTCAGCCTCTTTCTTGCTATTCTGTAGAGGTCCATTGCTTCTAAATCACATTTTCTTCGTGTGGCTACACGTTTCGCTTTGTGACATGATTTTCTAAGCTCAGCAATTTCGTGGTTCCACCAGTATGCGTGCTTTCGAGATTTACCAAGTGATGCTGTCTTTTTCATTCCAACATTACAGATCTCTGTAAGAATGTTAACGAGCTGTTCCGCAGAGGTATCTACGTTTGTGTTGCCGCTTAATAGAATTCTGGACTTTAGCTCTGTTACCTTTTCTTTACAGTTTTCAGTGTCGATTCTGTGTGTGTTCCATTTAGGACGGTTCTGATTCGCTGTGTCCATTTTGTGTAGTAAGTCCATTTCCATTAGGATGTACTGATGATCGCTTAGGGTTTCGTCTTCTAGTACTTCCCATTGAATATTTTTTGCTGCTATACTCGGTGACGCAAAGGTTATGTCAATGATTGAGTTGGAGTCCCCTCTTCTGAAAGTTGGGGATTTTCCTCTATTAAGAACAATCAGGCCAAGGCATGCAATCATTTCACTGACCGCGATTCCTCTCTTATCTGTTGTTCTTGAGAACCATTCCGACGATTTGCTATTGAAATCTCCACCTATTATTACTGGAGTATTTCCGGCTTTCACGTGTTGCTCTAGTTTGGCAATTTTGTTTATGAAATCTGCGAATTCAATATTTGGCGAAAAGTAGCAACTATATATACGTATGCCTTCCGTATGTAGGACTACAAAATCTTCATTATCTTCTTCAATTGCGTTAATCGACATCAGTGGATTGCGTACGTATAGAGACGATTTGCCCGTAACGTCTTGGTACCACGCCATTTCTTTCCTCTTAGTGTACTGTTCACTTACTAGTACTATATCAACCTCTTTGTCCATAGCATTTTGTATCATTAGTTCTTGCGCTACACGGCCTCTGCCTAGATTTACTTGGAGTATCCTAATCGTCATTTTTATATCTACATGTGTTGCTACTGCCCACAAAGTGGCTAATATTTTGTCTTCCAGCCTCTAGGCAGATTATACACCTTGGTTCATTTTTACATGTGTTTGCCTTATGTCCGTTTAGGCCGCATTTCATGCAGGTTTGGCTGCGATCCTTTCCACGACAGAATCGTGCAAGATGGCCTTGCTCTAAGCATCTAAAACACCTTTTGGGAAGGGTTTTCCTTCTTACTCGACATATTACCAGTCCGACTTTAATTCTGCTCTTTTTTAGTATGGTAACTGCAACATTTCCAGGAACTTCCACGAGTGCCTGCTTTGTACCGCCATAGTATTCTCGGATGTTACGAACTGTTATTTTGCTAGCATCGGTTTCTGCAGAGGCTTTTAGAATGCCACTGATTATGTCATCATTTTCAGTGGTTTCTTCCATATCTCTAATATCTAGGAGATATTTTTCTATGAATGTTTGTACGTTCACATTTTCTCCGAGTGATCCTTTTATTGCACCTTCTAGTTTCTTGGCTTGACCGTCTCCCTTTGTCATCTCTATTAGGACATTTCCATCTGCTGTTTTCCGAATCTTTTTTATGCCAACACCAATTTCCTCGGGTTTTATTGCGTTCTTCATTTCTTTCACTATTTCAGCATAGCTGCAATTGTCTGTTTTAATTGTCAAGGTTTCTCCTTTGTTTCTAATCTGTTTCTCTATATTTTTACTTGAACTCTTCTTTTTATTGCGATTTTTTCTTTCCACCAAGGACCACTGCTGTTCTTTCTCAACATCTGTGATATTTTCATCTGGTTTCTGTATCCTGACCTTTTTGTCCAATTTATTTTTCTCCGGAGAGATTGAGGCTGCTCTTTTCGAACTTTTCTTTTCGGGCTCTTTCTCTGTTTGGGTACCTTTATTTATCGTCTTAAACACTGTATTTTCCTCTGGTGCACCTATAACATTGATCAGTGCTATCGCTTCTCTGTTCTCCCGTATCTGTTGGTACAAGGCAACGGCCTGCAGAAGGTTATCTCTAATACTCTTATGTGTGTTCCTTGAGTCCATGACTATAGTATGCATAGCACTCAGTTTGTTCCCAAGGTTAACAAAAGCTATTTCTTCTTCATTTTTCAGTGAGTCAAAATTACTATCTTCGCTCATTGCTCCTGTTATAGAGGATGTTTGGAAATTTCCACTCCTAACTGGAGATCTTTGTATTCTTCCGCTGGGTCGGAAGGGGTTTTCTTCTCTTACATCCGTTATGTTATTTATTTTTTTTTTGGGGTTTTTTATATTGTTTATGTTATCGTTGTTTACATGATCGTTGTTAATATTTTCGGTACTCATTTCTTCACTGGGTCCCAACTCAGTATCGTTATCTAATTTCGACGTGTAGTTACGTTTTATTTGGTCTCATGGTTATCTTTGCTTAGCAGGGAGGCCATGCGAGGGTTGACGCGAAGTCCTTATGAGACTTTGCGTTCAGTGCCAGACCCGTATAAATCAGGACAATGTCAACTGATCCTACACCACTAACTTAATGGCGACGAAACTTAGAGCGTATTCTGAGACTTGCCAGGTTTTAATGGGACGGAGGCAGCTACGATATTAGCCCAGAAGCCATTTCTGTAGGGTTTCACTCCGACATACTCAGGTTCTAGAATACCGCAGTCGTCAGGCCAAGGGTTCGTCAGTTCATATCCATGTTCCAGTATGCCGTAAATGAGGATCTTACTGGACTCGATCCTATTGCCATAAAGACGTGTAGTTGTGGATTCTGCCGCCTCTCATGAGATCAGACGCAGACCAGGAAGCCGCCCAATGTGGGTCAGACACTTCTGGATTTTTGATTTGGTGTTCCACGGAGACATCACACTCGTAATTTCGCCTCTCATGTGGAAGGATACTTTTATGGCGGCATCCGTTCGCCATGTCGCAGAGTACGTATCAGGCACCTGTACACTTTTATAGTACGCCCTGGCACTCTGCCGCTCTTGGTCGGGGGCTGCTTATTTGTCGCAGCAAACCTACATATGCCACCCGCTGACCCCGATAGTAGCCTGAGCTTAGCCCTACCAGGTTAGGTTAGGTTAGGTTAGGTTAGGTTAGGTTAGGTTAGGTTAGGTTAGGTTAGGTTAGGTTAGGTTAGGTTAGGTTAGGTTAGGTTAGGTTAGGTTAGGTTAGGTTAGGTTAGGTTAGGTTAGGTTAGGTTAGGTTAGGTTAGGTTAGGTTAGGTTAGGTTAGGTTAGGTTAGGTTAGGTTAGGTTAGGTTAGGTTAGGTTAGGTTAGGTTAGGTTAGGTTAGGTTAGGTTAGGTTAGGTTAGGTTAGGTTAGGTTAGGTTAGGTTAGGTTAGGTTAGGTTAGGTTAGGTTAGGTTAGGTTAGGTTAGGTTAGGTTAGGTTAGGTTAGGTTAGGTTAGGTTAGGTTAGGTTAGGTTAGGTTAGGTTAGGTTAGGTTAGGTTAGGTTAGGTTAGGTTAGGTTAGGTTAGGTTAGGTTAGGTTAGGTTAGGTTAGGTTAGGTTAGGTTAGGTTAGGTTAGGTTAGGTTAGGTTAGGTTAGGTTAGGTTAGGTTAGGTTAGGTTAGGTTAGGTTAGGTTAGGTTAGGTTAGGTTAGGTTAGGTTAGGTTAGGTTAGGTTAGGTTAGGTTAGGTTAGGTTAGGTTAGGTTAGGTTAGGTTAGGTTAGGTTAGGTAAGGTTAGGTTAGGTTAATGTAGGTTAGGTTAGGTTAGGTTAGGTTAGGTTAGGTTAGGTTAGGTTAGGTTAGGTTAGGTTAGGTTAGGTTAGGTTAGGTTAGGTTAGGTTAGGTTAGGTTAGGTTAGGTTAGGTTAGGTTAGGTTAGGTTAGGTTAGGTTAGGTTAGGTTAGGTTAGGTTAGGTTAGGTTAGGTTAGGTTAGGTTAGGTTAGGTTAGGTTAGGTTAGGTTAGGTTAGGTTAGGTTAGGTTAGGTTAGGTTAGGTTAGGTTAGGTTAGGTTAGGTTAGGTTAGGTTAGGTTAGGTTAGGTTAGGTTAGGTTAGGTTAGGTTAGGTTAGGTTAGGTTAGGTTAGGTTAGGTTAGGTTAGGTTAGGTTAGGTTAGGTTAGGTTAGGTTAGGTTAGGTTAGGTTAGGTTAGGTTAGGTTAGGTTAGGTTAGGTTAGGTTAGGTTAGGTTAGGTTAGGTTAGGTTAGGTTAGGTTAGGTTAGGTTAGGTTAGGTTAGGTTAGGTTAGGTTAGGTTAGGTTAGGTTAGGTTAGGTTAGGTTAGGTTAGGTTAGGTTAGGTTAGGTTAGGTTAGGTTAGGTTAGGTTAGGTTAGGTTAGGTTAGGTTAGGTTAGGTTAGGTTAGGTTAGGTTAGGTTAGGTTAGGTTAGGTTAGGTTAGGTTAGGTTAGGTTAGGTTAGGTTAGGTTAGGTTAGGTTAGGTTAGGTTAGGTTAGGTTAGGTTAGGTTAGGTTAGGTTAGGTTAGGTTAGGTTAGGTTAGGTTAGGTTAGGTTAGGTTAGGTTAGGTTAGGTTAGGTTAGGTTAGGTTAGGTTAGGTTAGGTTAGGTTAGGTTAGGTTAGGTTAGGTTAGGTTAGGTTAGGTTAGGTTAGGTTAGGTTAGGTTAGGTTAGGTTAGGTTAGGTTAGGTTAGGTTAGGTTAGGTTAGGTTAGGTTAGGTTAGGTTAGGTTAGGTTAGGTTAGGTTAGGTTAGGTTAGGTTAGGTTAGGTTAGGTTAGGTTAGGTTAGGTTAGGTTAGGTTAGGTTAGGTTAGGTTAGGTTAGGTTAGGTTAGGTTAGGTTAGGTTAGGTTAGGTTAGGTTAGGTTAGGTTAGGTTAGGTTAGGTTAGGTTAGGTTAGGTTAGGTTAGGTTAGGTTAGGTTAGGTTAGGTTAGGTTAGGTTAGGTTAGGTTAGGTTAGGTTAGGTTAGGTTAGGTTAGGTTAGGTTAGGTTAGGTTAGGTTAGGTTAGGTTAGGTTAGGTTAGGTTAGGTTAGGTTAGGTTAGGTTAGGTTAGGTTAGGTTAGGTTAGGTTAGGTTAGGTTAGGTTAGGTTAGGTTAGGTTAGGTTAGGTTAGGTTAGGTTAGGTTAGGTTAGGTTAGGTTAGGTTAGGTTAGGTTAGGTTAGGTTAGGCTCGGTATTTTATAAAACCAATAACCCCATTGTGCACCTTTTATATATTGGGCCGGTCTGTAATAGTAGTAAAAGTGCTGGGATTCATTTTTTCACTTAAATTCCCAAGTGTTCTTGTCTATCTGTGCTCTTCTCTGTGACAGAGTCTGTCATTTGGCAAACAGTACTTTCGACTTTTCTTTGTTCGGCTGATACATAGGACGACTACAACGTGTTGGTATTCCCACACATACTTATAAATATATATATTTTTTCCTGCTTTTTGTTCTTGCTTTTTCGTTTATGAAGAATGCACATACATGCACACCTACCGAGAAATGCACATTTGCATATGAGGACAAGTTTCTCCACTGTCCAGGTGGAAATCGAGGAGGAAGACCTATAAGGTCGATTGTAGTATAGCGTAAGACCACAGAGATCGACTCTAGTATAGAGGAAGAACTCATAGGTGGACTCTAGTATAGAGGAAGACCTCAGAGATCGACTCTAGTATAGAGGAAGAACTCATAGGTGGACTCTAGTATAGAGGAAGACCTCAGAGGTCTTCTCTGGTATAGAGGAAGACCTCAAAGGTCGTGTCTGGTATAGAGGAACATTTCAGAGGTCGAAACTGCTATATATGAAGATCTCAGGGGTCGACTCTGACCTCTGAGCTAAGCTAGTAGAATATATCGGGAAAAACTTTGCAAACTAGCCAGACAGACAGATGGATATAGCTCAACCGAAACATAATAATAATAAAATATTATAGATTTCCACATTCCCAATATTTTTCCAAAGACATTGATACATAAGAATACATATTATTGAAGTGTAATATGAATATTTTTTTTTAACTGCACAGTTGAGAAAAGCGGCTCCATGAACATCCAGGTTTTATGTGGGGTATATTGCGTTCGTGTTATTTTATTTGCCTATATGTGGAAGTATTCACCATCATGTTGATGAACATCATCCAGAGTAGCATCCCTGATGAGTGCCTGGTACCAGGCACTAACACCGCGGCAGTGGCAATTCACTCTGGTGTTATTTGCGGGTATTGCAAATGTTTTGTTACACGTTTTTCTCCGCATCCTTCAGCCGGCGGATGTTGTTGAGGCATCCTGGGTTTCAGCTTCCGCATGTAACACCTGTGACCATTTATCATTTGTGGGCACTACAAGAGAAAAGTAGAAATGGATATGTGATACATTATTCAACAGATCATTCTCAAAAGAGTCTATATATTCAGTTAAATAAGATTTATGGAAAGTGGTTTCCGAATATTCTAAACAAACAAAAAATTGTTTAGATAGCTAAAGACAGCAGTTCTAAAAAAATGATTTCAACATTAACATAATAATTTTTTTATTGAAGTGTCCCTATATGATTCATTGCAGCCGAAACTTAACTCCTTTATTAAATTTTTAAATTTATTTTCTTTTTATTTGCCGAGGACTTCTTTTGGTTCTGTTACCAACAGATGAATGCATTTGTCTGCTTAAAGAAGAGCTCCATATGGAAAGCGGAATGTGGCATGTTGCAATCGCCTCAGTGCAGCTTTTGCTTCCAATTGGCCGGATTTTTAATTAAGAAACCATTAAAATTAAATTTATTTCGACAACAGTGCGAAATAAATAAAGCAATGCTACCGACCGACGGCCGCGGAATTTAATTGTCCAGAATTAATTTCATTTCATTTGGATTTTTATTTACAAATTGCACTCCAATGGCCAGCAACTCAAAGGAGTTGGGATTTTTTTTTATTTTTTTGGTGATTCAATTCGAAGTGGGTAACCAAAATGGCCGATGCTACACAGTTACGTCAAATGGATGAAATGGAAAATCGTAGCAAAGAAAATCAAAGTAGATAAACAAAAAAAACATTATGTAAATAATTTGGCTCATTTATATTGAGTGTATCAATCTGAGAAAGAAAGTGTGATTGGTTTGCATTTGCAGAGAGTTATAGTACACTCAAAATAGGGCTCAGAATTGCAACACATAGGAGAAATGCACCACTTTAAATCATTTAATAAAGGGTGGTTAAATTATAAGGGCCGATGTTGAATGTGAACCAGACCTAAACGTCAAGTTTTTTTCTGCATTTCATTTGACATTTCTCAATATCAGACCGACTCAATTTGAACGATGGAAAGATACACAATCGAGCAACGCGTTAAAGTTTTTTAAGCCTTTTACGAAAATGGGCGTTCAAATCAAAATGCATTTCGTGATGTTTTTTTGATCAGCATAATCGACCAAATGTGTCCACAATCGGGAGAATTGTGCGCAAATTTCAGCAAACCGGTTCTGTAGGAGATGTGAAAACACCTGTGCATGTTCGGCCAGTTCGTTTAGTGCGGCTTATGGGCTGTCGACGTCATCGGGCCATACTTCTTCAAAATGAGGCCGGTCAGGCAGTTACTGTGAATGGTGTTCGCTATGGTGAGATGATAACGAACTTTTTATGGCCCGAATTGGAAGATATGGATGTGGACAATATGTGGTTTCAACAGGACGGTGCCACTTGCCACACATTTAACGAAACAATGGCTCTTTTGCGCAACAAATTCAATGGCCTTGTTATTTCACGTCGTGGCGATGTCAATTGGCCGCCAAGATCATGTGAGTTGACACCGTTGGATTTCTTTCTTTGGGATTATTTGAAAGAAAAGGTGGACGTCGATAAGCCAGCAACAATTCAAGAGCTAAAGGATTAGATAATTCGCCACATTAACGGCCTAGAACCTCAATTATGCCTCAGCGTCATCGAAAATTTAGACCATCGTATGGAGGTTTGTCGCAGAGTTCGCGGCGGCCATTTGGCCGATATTTTGTTCCATACATAATTGAACCATACCAATATTATCATAATAAAAAGAAATGACAATAATTTCGTAAATAATTTGTGTTTTTTTCAAAATGAACATCGGCCCTTTAAATTTAACCACTCTTTAGTATAAAAGTTATTAGAGAATCAACATTTCATTAAATCTTAACCCTTTGTGGGGGAGGTACTAGAAGGAGTGGGCCAACATAGTCCATCTTTGATCTTAGGCTGAGATAGAAAAAAATAGTAACACATACAACATTTTTAGGCAATCGGTGACAACTGTCGAAAGTTATCGTGCGACCAGCCAGACGGACAGACGGGCATTTCTCAAATGACTTAAAATTACCCAAATCGAATTTTCACAAACATACTTGTGATCTTAGGTCACCCCTTCGATGTGTTACAGTTTTGGCCCGTAGCAGATGATATAACCCTCCTCTCTAAGGTGAGGAGATAAATATTAACACTAGGGCGGGTCGATTTAAAAATCGCCCATTGCTCAGTGAAAATCGTATTCTAGGGATCAAAATAAGAACCTTTGCCGAAGAAACCATACCTCTAAAACGAATTCTGATGTCCCGGAAAAAATCCCACTTTGACCCATTTAAAGTGCTCCAATCGAGTCCAAATGTATGGAACCCCCAAGGTGGGTCAGGCCTCCAAAGTTAGTGGGGGTCGGTCATACATTTGGACTCGATTGGAGCACTCTAAATGGGTCAAAGTGGGATTTTTCAAAATTTGCCCCTACCCAAAAGTTCGACCCAAATTCGGGGACATCAGAATTCGTTTTAGAGGTATGGTTCCTTCGGCAAAGTTTCTTATTTTGATCTCTTGAATACGATTTTCACTGAGCAATGGCGACTTTTTTTGCGACACATACCAAATTTGAAGTCAATCGATTACTCTTTGCGAGAGTTATCGTGCGCACAAGCCAGCAGACAGACGGACAGCCAGACGGACAGTCGGACGGGCGGCCGGACATTGCGGAAATTACTTTGAATGTCCCAAAATGGATTTCCGCCGAACTGACTTAGGGTCTTAGGTCATTGCTTCGATGTGTTACCCTTTTGGCCCTTAGTAACTGATATATACCCTTTCGTCACACTAAAGAGAGGGTATACAAAAAAATCGTCTTTGCAAAAAGACGCATAATGAGTTCCTCATCGAAAATTTTTACCCATTTGTATCTTCCATTCATTATCGCAAAAATCTGCCGAATTTTAAAGGAAAAATAAGGTAAATTACATTTTAGGCCGTATAAATCATAAGTGTTTTCCCAAAATGACATTTAATAGAAGAGACAAATGTCACGTGGGGCACCAAGGGAGTCAGTTGTCATTCATTCAAGTCTCCCCTTGGAAAATAAAATACTAAATTTATTTCATTTTAACTGCCAAATAAAATGCGAACACATTTTGTAGACAGTGAAGGCAATAAACGACTCCTCTCCCCCCCCCCTCTTTACACTGAGACCGTTTACAAAACTTATAATTTACGTAACAAATACTTATACAAACACAGACAGACTGAAAGACAGACAGGCGGACAGACACACACCTGCAGGAAGAAGCCATTAAATATAATACAATGACGGCGAGTTAACACAAACATACATACACATTCAGCGGGAAGGATAAGTAGTCGTTCGTTGGGGGAGTTGAATCTCCATCCCCCGCCACTTACGAAGACAAATGAAACTGAAATTGGCATTCACATTATTAAACAATTTTGGCATGTGTTCTTTTTTTAAGTGAAATGGGGGGGAGGAAGGGAGAGGGTAAAGCACATTTCTTTAATTTCGGTGATATAAAAATGAACTGAATCGCGTGACTTGGAGCTATATATATATTTTTGTAATGTTACGACCGTATTTTTATTCTTGGCGTTTGTTTTGGCAGTCGCTACCACTTTTGCCAAAATTGAAAGTGCTTAAATACTTTTATTTACTTATGCGAATATGTTGTACATGAAGAGGAAGTTGGTGTCTGCTGTCTAGACTATATATTTAGCACTAATGAATACTAAAGGCATATAAGCATGTATAAGTATATTAAGGTGGATTTAGATGAATTTTATTTATATTTATGAATTACAATACAAAGCAAATTTATATTCTAATTTCACGTTCCAGGGAAAAGTCGGTTGCAAAGACAATGTAGCTAGAATCGAACCCACGACCCCCAAATTCAGGAACTCAAAATATGTTAAACAATAACTATTTTAAATTTTGAGGAATCCTGTGATGTTATTTTCCGTTTTCTCACTGTGAAGTTGAGCTGAAGATCAAAGGGTTTCGTATTTCGGCCAACAAATCGAAATTTAAAAATTTAAAATAAATATTAAAATTGTTATACCCTCACTTTAGTGTGACGAGGGTATATATCATTTGCTACGGAAAAAAGTGTAACACGTCGAAGGAGTGACCTAAGACCCCAAGTATGTTCGGAGGAAATCCGTTTTGGGTCATTTTAAGTCGAATGAGCAATGTCCGTCCGTCTGTCTGTCTGTCTGCTGGCTGGTGCGCACGATAACTCTCGAAAGGAGTAACCGATTGACCTCAAATTTGGTATGTGGTAATATTTTTTTCTATCTCCGGCTAAGTTCGAAGATGGGCCATATTGGTCCACTCCTTCTAGTACCTCCCCCACAAAGGGTTAAAATGTTGTGAAATATTGATTCTTTAATAACTGCTATACTACTTATTCGAATCTTTTGAAATTCCACACATAGTATTAGCTTATTAGTCGTTATCAACTCGAGAAAAATGGGCGAAGTCGCCACGTCCCTTTTGGTACCCCCCACACAAATGCACCATTTTGCACCAAAAGTTAACAGCTTATAACATTAATAACAGTGTATAAAAATACTTGAAATTTTGTACAGTGTTATGCTTTTATATTGCTTACAGTCCAGGGAAAAATGGGTGTTGTTGTCACACCCCTTTTGGTACCTCCCACACAAAGGTACCTTTTTGCACCAAAAGTTAACAGCTTATAACATTAAAACCAGTGTATAAAAATACTTGAAATTTTGTACAGCGTAATGTTTTTATAGTGTCTATAGCCCTGTGAAAAATTTGCGTTATTGCCGCGCCCCTTTTTGTACCTCCCACACAAAATGCCCACATCATATTACAATTTAATGTCTCATAACGTTTATACCAGTGCACATAAATGCTTATAAGTCGGCACAGTGCAATGAATTTAAAGTATAAAATGTTCAGCAAAAAAAAGGTGTATTTGATAAACCCCTTCTGGTACCTCCCACACAAATTGACAGAATAATTCGAGTAATATTCAATATTACATTACTCACAAAGTGAGGGTATACCATAGTCGGTTTACCCGACTGAAACTTTCTTACTTGTTTTTTACATTTTTAATGAGCCCCCTTTATATACATATGTGTGTTTTTATACATACTGCTTCACCAGGGGTATAAATTACATTCATAAATAACAATTATATAAGGACATATATCTAACATACAAACACATGCATATTTATAAATATTTGCAATTTCTTGGAAATGCAATTACGGCCTCTAACAAGTATAGATTTTTTTTATTTTTTTTTTTGGTTTCTTTTAACATTAGTTTTTATTTTACTACACGACATGCTAAATAATGTCTCTTATCGCATAGAAAACTGACGCCAAACCTATGGAAATATTTTTAAGTTACCCATAAATAAGTTAGTTAATGTTTGTATGCAACATTAAGTTGCTGTAAAATACATTAACAATTAAAGTAGTTGTGGAGTTAATTTCT
Source organism: Eudasyphora cyanicolor (assembly GCA_963930755.1). Classification (NCBI taxonomy): domain Eukaryota; kingdom Metazoa; phylum Arthropoda; class Insecta; order Diptera; family Muscidae; genus Eudasyphora; species Eudasyphora cyanicolor. Next base: position 167,658,802 of record OZ005738.1, on the reverse strand, counting down.
TCATTAAATTACTTTTTAGCTCGGCTAAATATTTAACGAAACCACTATGCCTTCATTTTCAGGATTCTCATCATTATAAACCGATTACACCGGGGATTAGACACAGAAGAATGAGGCATCTTTGCCGGAGAAAAGAAGGAAATTTGTGTTATATAGATGGGGATTACGTGCAACATGCAGCATCTTGCGGAAAAGATGTTCGCAGTTAATTAGCCGATTCGCTGTAGTTGGAACAATAGTAGCTTTAGCTGGAGCACACAAATTCATGAAATGTATTGTAAAGGAAATATTTGGGTTTAAACAGAATCCATTTTGTTAACATAACGATGTCTTAAATCAATTATCATGTGCAACAGCCTACATAGTAAAATCTTATGGCCAACATTTTTTTTCATTCACTTTTTCAAAAAGAGTGCCGGAAATGGAATTTTTTTACATAAAATGTTAAAAATCTTTATTCGGCATATTTTCAGCTGCATTTTTGCCAAATATAGTTAAGCGGTATCACAAAGTCTCAATTAGCTGTTGGGCAAAACGTGATGGCACCTTTTTCGAGGGGCCCACTGATTTTCTGAATCTTTTGCCCACAAAAAAATGGTCACCAATTTCCCCAAACCGAGTATAGGGTTATACTACCCTTTGGTACCAGAATCGTACCTATACTATCAAGTTCGTGTATATTTACCACTGTTAAACAAAGGAAAATGGGAGAAAATACTCGAAGGAGTGGACAAAAATAGTCCATCTTTCAAGTTAGCTTGAGATAGAACAGAGCGTTAAGTCCGGCCATGTCGAATCTTATGGCGAATTCTTTTCTGCAAAAAACATTTTCATTGCCCTTTTTCCGAAAACGGCACTTTTGTGATACTTTTTTGGTATTTGGTAATTAAGTCACTCGAATTTAGCACAACTAACAACAACTGTTTTCGGTAAAAGGGCAATGCAAGTGTTGCACTTTTTTGCAGAAAAGAATTCACCATTATATACCCTCCACCATGGATTGCATTCAATTTTATTACTGGAAAAATCTTTGGATATGGAGCAAATCATGTTTTTGTACAAGTAAATTATTAAAAAACAAGTAAGAAAGTTTCAGTCGGGTAAACCGACTAAGGTATACCCTCACTTTGTGAGTAATGTAATATTGAATATTACACAAATTATTCTGTCAATTTTTGTGGGAGGTACCAGAAGGGGTTTAAGAAATACACCTATATTTCGCTGAACAGTAGATACTTTAAATACATTGCACTGTGCCGAATTGTAACCGTTTATATGGACGTTGAGATATTAAATTGTGGCATAATTTGGCCATTTTGTGTGCGAGGTACAAAAAGGGGCGTGGTGATAACGCTCATTTTTCACTGGACTATAGGCATTATAAAAGCATTACACTGTACAAAATTTCAAGTAATTGTATACACTGATATTAATGTTATAAACTGTTAACTTTTGGTGCAAAATGGTACCTTTGTGGGAGAGGTACCAAAAGGGGCGTGACAATAACGCCCATTTTTCAATGGACTGTAGGCACTATAAAAACATTACGCTGTACAAAATTTCAAGTATTTTTATACACTGGTATTAATGTTATAAGCTGCTAACTTTTGTTGCAAAATGATGCAATTGTGTGGGAGGTACCAAAAGGGGCGCGGCAATAACGCCCATTTTTCACTGGACTGTAGGCACTATAAAAGCATTACACTGTACAAAATTTCAAGTATTTCTAAACACTGGTATTATTGTTATAAGCTTTTAACTTTTAGTGCAAAATGGGGCATTTGTGTGGGAGGTACCAAAAGGGGCGTGGCAATTTCGCCCATTTTCCTCGAGTTGATAGCGACTAACAAACTAATACTATGTGTGAAATTTCAGAAGATTCGAATACGTATAATATCAGTTATTAAAGAATCAATATTTCACAACATTTTAACCCTTTGTGGGGGAGGTACCAGAAGGAGTCAACCAATATGGCCCATCTTCGAACTTATCCGGAGATAGAAAAAAATATTACCACACACGAAATTTGAAGTCAATCGGTTACTCCTTTCGAGAGTTATCGTGCGCACCAGCCAGCAGACAGACAGACACACAGACAGACGGACATTGCTCATTCGACTTAAAATGACCCAAAACGGATTTCCGCCGAACATACTTGGGGTCTTAGGTCACTCCTTCGATGTGTTACATTTTTTTCCGTAGCAAATGATATATACCCTCGTCACACTAAAGTGAGGGTATTAAAAGGAACGCTGCAATTTTTAGCAAAATTGTAGGCCGCAAATTCTTTAGCTAAACTCTTCCTGAAAAATGTGGTATTTATGGCTTAAAATAGCATTTTTGAGAGCTACATATACACTGGGACTACAACAAAATAAAATTTGATTTGTATAAATTTTATTGAGCTGAATTCTATTCAAAATAGAATACAAACTGCAAAGTTTTAGCTGAATTTCTTGTGGTGTTTATGGCTTAAATAAACCTTTTTGGGAGCAACATCTATGGGTGGGCTTTAACAAAATATAAACTGATATAAAAAATGTTTACTACGATGAATTCTTGCCTTAATTAAAAACAATCTGCAAAGATTCGGTTAAAATGCTTAGCAAATATGGCTTAAATACGTATATTTTGGAGCGACCTCTATAGGGTGCCTAAATCAAAATGTGAACCGATGTGTTAAATTTTTGCTGTGATGAATTCTTGTCAAAATAGAATACAAACTGCAAAGCTTCTGCTAAATGGGGTATATGTGGCTCAAAGCACGTATTTTGGAGCGACCTCTATAGAGAGCTATATTACATATAGTCGACCCCGCACAACTTCTATCTTTCCTTACTGGCTTTTAATGGATACTTTGTTAGAATGCCGGCTTTCAAAAATAATTTTTTTTCGATTTTCTTCCATTTTTATACCCTACACCGCACTGTGGTACAGGGTATTATAACTTTGTACATTTGTTTGTAACACCCAAAAGGAGAAGAAATAGACCCATCGTTTATTATACCGATCGACTTAGAATTACTTTCCGAGTTGATTTAGCTATGTCCGTCTGTCTGTCTGTCCGTCTGTCTGTGCATGTATCCTTGTAATCAAAGTACAAGTTGCAATTATGGTCCGATCTCGACGAAACTTTACACAAGGACGATCCCTATTGAATTTGGTTAAAATCGGTTCAGATTTAGATATAGCCCCCATATATATGTTAGCCCCGATTTGACATGTAAGCGCTGTAAAACCTTTTTTTATATCCAATCAGTATGAAATTCGGCAGAAAGAGGTTTCTTATTATATGAATGTACACTGTTAAATTTGGAAGAAATCAGAAAAAAGTTATTCGTGATGGAATTCAAGCGTGATAGTCTGATTGCTTTATATTTGGGTGGAAAAACACAAGTGGCTATCGTTAGAGCCCTCCAGCATTTAAATGTGAATAAATCTTTTGTTTCTCGTACCATTGCTCGTAACACTGGCAGTGTTGCATCGCGTCCAAAAAGTGGACGAAAAAAAACGGTAACAACACCAGAAATGATACGAAAAGTGAAGGCCAGATTTGATCGAAATCCACGCCGCAGTGGTAGAAAAATTGCTCGTGAGCTGAACATATCGCGAGAACGGATACAACACATATTAAAAAATGAGCTTGGACTAAAGCCATTGAAGTTCCAAAAAGTGCAAGAGCTCACCAATGCACAAAAAAAAGTTAGACTGGAAAAAGCCAAGGAGTCGCTTCGCATGCACGAAAGTGGCCAGTTACCGAATTTGGTTTTCTCCGATGAGAAGCCATTCCAAATTGAGCAGTTTGCGAACAAACAAAATGATCGGGTTTACTTGCCAAAGAGGTCAGCTGAAAATGTACACCTTCGATTGGCCACCAGAACTCAAGCGCCGCCGATGGTAATGATGTGGACCGCCGTAACGGCCGATGGTCGCTCCCCGCTCGTATTCATCGAGCATGGGGTCAAAATAAATGCCGAATATTATCGGGAAAATGTCCTAAAGACAGTATTGAAGCCCTGGGCAGACAAACATTTCGGCCGCAGACCATGGACATTCCAACAGGACTCAGCACCATCGCACTCAGCACGCGTCAACCAAGAATGGCTTAAAAAGGAGGTTCCTCGCTTCATTTCTACCGCACAATGGCCACAAAAGATCTCCGGATCTCAATCCGTTGAACTTTTGCGCCTGGGGCTTTTTAGAGAGTAAGGTTCTCCACTAAAAAATACCAAAGTATCGATCATCTCAAGACGGCGCTTCGCCGTTAATGGGCCAAAATACCACAGAAACACTTTCGCGCCGCGTGTGATGGCTTTGTCGGCCGTTTGATGGCCATAATTCGTGCCAAAGGTGGCCAATTCGAACAAATCTAAACTGTTTCTAAAATCTTATGTTATTTCCGACATTTCTTGCTTTTGAACAATAAAATTTAAAAAAAAATTAAAAAACGAGTAAGAAAGGTTCAGTCGGGTAAACCGACTAAGGTATACCCTCACTTTGTGAGTAATGCAATATTGAATATTACTCGAATTATTCTGTCAATTTGTGTGGGAGGTACCAGAAGGGGTTTATCAAATACACCTTTTTTTTTGCTGAACATTAGATGGTTAGGTTAGGTTAGGTTGAAAGGGACGTCCGTCAGAATACAACCGACGAGTTCACTCGGGGCCGGCAGTTCGGTCCATTGTGTTTCCCGTGAGTAGAAACGAAGAATAGAAGAAATAATTGGAGGTTGACAGACTAGGAAGAGGGAGAAAAGGTTAGGAAGAGGGAGAGAAGATTTAGAAAGGGGTATAGGATGATCTAGTTGCTTTCGTTTGTCCTCGTGGCTTTACTAAACCAGAGGGATTTACTGATGAATTTGAGAAGGGGTTTGAGCGGTACATCTGCTTGGTCGTCTAGGTTTGCGAAGAGCCTGTGCCCTAAATAGGCCAAACGGTACTCTTGCAGTCCTTTGCATGAGCATAGCAAGTGCTGAACTGACTCCTCCTCTTCTTCATCTAAACAGCTTCTACAGAAGTCTTCGTAAGGAAGCTTCATGCGTGCAGCCATAGTGCCTATCACGCAGTGCCCTGTGATGACTCCTGTGAGGATGCTAAGAGTGTTCTTCCTGAATATTGATACTTTAAATTCATTGCACTGTGCCGACTTATAAGCATTTATGTGCACTCGTTTAAACGTTATGAGACATTAAATTGTGGTATGATTTGGGCATTTTGTGTGGGAGGTACAAGGAGGGGCGTGGCAATAACGCCCATTTTCACAGGGCTATAGACACTATAAAAACATTACACTGTAAAAAATTTCAAGTATTTTTATACACTGGTTTTAATGTTATAAGCTGTTAACTTTTGGTGCAAAAAGGTACCTTTGTGTGGGAGGTACCAAAAGGGGCGTGACAACAACACCCATTTTTCCATGGACTGTAGGCAATATAAAAGCATAATACTGTACAAAATTTCAAGTATTTTTATGCACTGTTATTAATGTTATAAGCTGTTAACTTTTGGTGCAAAATGGTGCATTTGTGTGGGAGGTACCAAAAGGGACATGGCGACTTCGCCCATTTTTCTCGAGTTGATAGCGACTAATAAGCTAATACTATGTGTGGAATTTTAAAAGATTCGAATAAGTAGTATAGCAGTTATTAAAGAATCAATATTTAACAACATTTTAACCCTTTGTGGGGGAGGTACTAGAGGGAGTGGACCAATATGGCCCATCTTCGAACTTAGTCGGAGATAGAAAAAAAAAATATTACCACATACCAAATTTGAGGTCAATCGGTTACTCCTTTCGAGAGTTATCGTGCGCACCAGCCAGCAGACAGACAGACACACAAACAGACAGACAGACAGACACTCCTTCGACGTGTTACACTTTTTTCCGCAGCAAATGATATATACCCTCGTCACACTAAAGTGAGGGTATAATTATAGCGCTTTACTTTGTTGCATTACATATCAGCCACCCTGTATATGTTACCCCCGATTTCACATGTAAGCGCTGTAAAAACTATATTTTATATCAGATCAGTCTGAAATTCGTCAGAAAGAGGTTTCCTATTATATGAATGAACACTTTTAAATTTGAAAGAAATCGGTTCTGATTTAGATATAGCCCCCATATATACGCTACCCCCGATTTGACATGTGTGCGCTGTAAAAATGTTATTTTATATCCGATCAGTTCGAAAGTCGGCAAAAAGAGTTTTCTTTTTACATGAAGGAATACTGCCAAATTCGGAGAAATACGGTTTAGATATAACACCCATATATATGTTACCCCCGATTTGACCTGTAAGCGCTGTAAAAACTGTATTTTATATCCGATCAGTCCGAAATTCGGCAGAAAGAGGTTTCTTATTACATGAAGGAATACTGACAAATTCGGAGAAAATCGGTTCAGATTTAGATATAGTTCCCATATATATGTTACCCCCGATTTGACATGTAAGCGCTGTAGAGACTGTATTTTATATCCGATCAGTACGAAATTCGACAGAAGGAGGTCTTTTTACATGAATGAGTATACAGGGAAGATCGGTTCAGGTGTATATTAAAACTCCATATATATGTTCCTGCTGATTTGGTATCTAACCGCTATAGAAGTTGTATTTTACTTCCGATCATTAAAATTATCCAGAAAGATGTTTCTCATTTTAGGAACGAATATTGCTTAATTTAGCGATTATCGCTTCAGAATTAGATAATATGTTTCTAGCCATTTACCAATTTTTCCAAATTATTATGGCAATGACCCTGATCGCATTGTTAGGGAGGTGTAGGGTATTATATAGTCGGCCCCGCCCGACTTTCTGCCTTTCCTTACTGGTTTATATTTTCGTGCCAGCAAAACAAAACAATAAAAACAAGTAAAAGCGTTAAGTTCGGTCATGCCGAATCGTATATACCCTCCACCATGAATAGCATGTGACCTCACAAAATAACTCAAACCTAAAGAAAATAACACCGAAAAACACAAAAAATATAGTAGATGAGAACAGTGGGAATCACAACAAGTTAGATGCTATATATGGGAGCTATATCTAAATATGGACCGATATCGCCCATTTTCAATCCCAAGTTACCTGCAGCTATAAGAAGTATCTATATCAAATTTCAGCTACCTAGCTCAAGTATTATAGATTGTAGCGTGATTACAACAGACGGACGGACGGAGAGACGGACATGGCTAAATCGTCTTAGAATTTTACGACGATTAAGAATATATATATATGGGGTCTCAGATCAATATTTAGAGGCGTTACAATTTTTATACCCTCCACCTATGGTGGAGGGTATAAAAATAAATGTGTTTCTAATTGTTCTAACGACAGTTACTAAACATCTATTTATAGGTTCGAATTATATTTTCAACATTTATAGGCATCATAATTTTTATAATGTTAAGGGTTTCCCGGCCTTAGCGAGCTAATTGTGGTCGAGGGCAATTTCAACGATAATTGGAATTTAAAAAAAGTTAACACTAAATATGTTTTATTGAATATTCGTTTGTTTTATTTTGGTCTTTAAATCGTTATCCCAGTTAAAAATGGATACCATATTACAGCGGAAAATGTTATGTACAGCCCTTCGAAAAAAATTGTATAAACTAGTGTTATCTGCGTATAGATTTTTCTTCTACAATTAAGATATTGATTTTTTACCCTTGTAAATACAAAATTGCAGAAGGATTAAAAAATTTTATTTGAAAATTTAGTCTAAGTTTCGCCAGGGTCAAATGTGCACGTGGAAATAATACATTTACTCACAGAGACATTGCCCCTTATGGTTTGTCACAGTAAAATTGATACATTTCCTAGATTGAAAAGGGACCAAATATACATTCAAAAGTATAATTTTCTACTCGTATGTTCACGTTCTGAAGGTCCTGGCAAAAATTAACGGTACAAGATTCTTATAGAGTATTTGATATTGCAATCATTGACTTTCATGACAAAAGAACGCTAAGCATTAGAGATTGAAGGCATCAGTGTAGCAAATATATTTTATTGCAGCTCATGTGGTAGAAAAATCACAAATTGATGTGGTCATAGTGGTCGAGTTCGATCTAGAAGGAACCTGCCCCTTAGGTGTTTTTTACTTACCAAAGACTACCATTTAAAAAGGAACCTTTTATCCCCCAAAAGACTTTTTGCATGATTTTGTTGCACAGGTACTACAATAAAATCTAGGCTCCATATTGTTGTACAGAAGAGCTCTTTCTGAAATGCTTTAATTTGCAGATTGATGTAACGTCATCTTCATCTCAAGTTTGCCGTTTTTATTGCAATATTAAGATATTGTCTTAAGGTCTTTGCGTACTCGTTTTTTTTTAATTTTTTGCTCAAAAAAAAATATAGAGTATTTCCAATTTATGATAAAACTGGATTTGTCTCGTCTAATTTTAGGTATTATGAACAAATGTAGAAAATTGTGATACTTCGTTAAGATGTTAGCTATTTGTGAATAATATAAAAATAAGTTGTTGGAAGTTATTTTTATTGTTTACATTTGTGCAAGAAAAAAATGTTATTGTCAGCAGTTTTTTAATATTTTTCGAGTTTAGAACGTTAAAATATGCACACACTTTAAACAAAATTCCAATTGCAAAGTCGTATTAAATCTGTATACATACATACATACTTGCAATCTTAAGAATAAACTTCTACGATATGTTTAAACATGTGGGACTCAAAGCAAATAAGGCAAACTGTGGACATGCATACGTATGACTAACACAAATTTAAAATTGATAAGTATACGCTCAATGGTACACACTTCATGTCACTCGTAGTTCTAATGTCCCATTGGATATGTGGTTAAATTTTTCATGGCTTTTGAAATCCGCTCCTCCATCACCCTTCATAAACTATCGAAATTATGCGAATTCCACTCAAATTTCATGACCATCATTAAAATTTTCCCTCACTTACCGCAATGTTCGTTTATAGTTTGTTTGAATGACTTTTGGTGGCAAAACTAAAATTTAATCTCCACCAAAAACTGTTCATATATGTAAAGCACAATTTAATAAAATTGTATACTAAAACTCAATTGTGCTCACAAGCGACAGATGTTCCGGCTTTTTGGCATTTTTATGTGGTTTCATGGGCACATTGCCAATTGGTAAAGGCATGTGGTGTTTTAGGCTAATTTTAACATTTAGTCTTAATATTTTTAAATGCAATCGGAACATTTTGGTATTTTAGTCACCGCAATAAAAATATAGATAATAAAAACATTTGGAAAATGGTATAAAGTAGGAATTGGAAAATACATTCCGAAATCAATTATAGTAATGGGTCGTCAGAGGTCGACTCTAGAATAAAGGAAGACCTCTGAGATCGACTCTAGAATAGAGGAATACCTCAGAGATCGACTCTAGTATAGAGGAAGACCTCAAATGTCGACTCCAGTATAGAGGAAGACATCAGAGGCCGACTCCGGTATAGAGGAAGACCTTAGAGGTCGACCCTATGATAGAGGAAGACCTCAGAGGTCGACTCTGGTATAGAGGAAGACTTCAGAGGTCGACCCTGGAATAGAGGAAGACTTCAGAGGTCGACCCTGGAATAGAGGAAGACTTCAGAGGTCGACTCCGGTATAGAGGAAGACTTCAGAGGTCGACTCTGGTATATTGGAAGACTTCAGAGGTCGACCCTGGAATAGAGGACGACTTCAGAGGTCGACTCCAGTATAGAGGAAGACCTAGGAGGCCGACTGTAGCAAAGAGGAAGACCTCAGAGGTCGACTCTAGTATAGGAAAGACCTCAAAGGTCGACTCTAGTTTAGTGGAAGACCTCAGAGGTCGACTCTATTTTAGAGGAAGACCTCAGAGGTTGACTCTAGTATCGAGGAAGACATCAGAGGTCGACTCTAGTATAGAGGAAGACCTCAGAGGTCGACTCTAGTTTAGAAGAAGACCTCAGAGGTCGATTCTAGTATAGAGGAAGACCTCAGAGGTCGACCCTAGTATAGAGGAAGACCTCAGAGGTCGACGCTAGTATAGAGGAAGACCGCAGAGGTGGACTCTAGTATAGAGGAAGACCTCAGAGGTCGACTCCAGTATAGAGGAAGACCTAGGAGGCCGACTCTAGCAAAGAGGAAGACCTCAGAGGCCGATTGTAGCAAAGAGGAAGACCTCAGAGGCCGACTCTAGTATAGGAAAGACCTCAAAGGTCAACTCTAGTTTAGAGGAAGACCTCAGAGGTCGACTCTAGAATAGAGGAAGACCTCAGAGGTCGACTCTAGAATAGAGGAAGACCTCAGAGGTCGACTCTAGAATAGAGGAAGACCTCAGAGGTCGACTCTAGAATAGAGGAAGACCTCAGGGGTCGACTCTAGAATAGAGAAAGATCTCAGGGGTCGACTCTAGAATAGAGGAAGACCTCAGAGGTCGACTCTAGTGTAGAGGAAGACCTCAGAGATCGATTCTAGTATAGAGGAAGACCTCAGAGGTCGACTGTAGTATAGAGGAAAACCTCAGAGGTCGACTCTAGTAAAGAGGAATACCTCAGACGTGAACCCTAGTATAGAGGAAGACCTCAGGGGTGGACTCTAGTATAAAGGAAGACCTCTTAGGTCGACTCTAGTATACAGAAAGACCTCTGTGGTCGACTCTTGTATAGGGGAAGACCTCAGGGGTGGACTCTAGTATAAAGGAAGACCTCTTAGGTCGACTCTAGTATATAGAAAGACCTCTGAGGTGGACTTTAATATAGATGAAGACTTCAATAGTGCAGCAGAAATACCCAGTGGTCGGCTGTGGTATATATCGGTGGTCGACTCTAGAAACTCTTACTTAAGCATATAAACTACAATCTTTATAGAGAACTACTTCTGTTCTCCAAATAGCCAATACTTTTATTTCAGTTTATTTCGCCAAATTAAGTTGATTTTATATCTATTTGTTCACAACTATACCCCTTTTACTGAGTTTTATGTCACCTTTTTTTTCCTCGTACCGAAACAAGATTCAATTATATGTGGCAGTTTTGCCAAAGCAAACGTTTCAAATGTTGAAAGCTATTTCGAAATCATGTTACTACTGCGTCATTGCTATCATGGCCGGATCCGCATCTGTAACGGATACGGAAGTTGTCGATTTCACTTCACTTCTACCGAAACTGCCACTAATTTTGCCAATGCAGTTTGTCCTTATGAAGTTAAACCTATTCGTGCTAAAACGAGGATGGATATCGAAACATTTTGGACCACACTCAACAAACTCAACTCGAGTTAGTTGAGTTACCTAAAATTTATATATTTTTTCGTTTCATCTTTTTTTCATCCTTTTTAGTTTTGCTGATGTAGTTTAGCTAGGTTTTTAAGCTAATTCATGTTGAATGCCAAATAATACAACACTACAGGTGTAGTATCGATATAATGGAGAGTCATAATCGTGTCTACGGATAATTAACAAATTGAATAATTTTTTTTTCGTTAAAACAAAATTTCCGGAAAACATAGCAAATTATTTTTTTTATATAATAGAGTGCGTGCTTCTATGCGAAAATATTCAGCCATACAGAAGAGTTTTTGTTATCCTGTTATACTATAATTAGACGATTTCGTGATATTGAATATATTAACTGTTATTGGTTTATTGCAAGGGAAACCATTTACGTTGTATGTTGCAAACTTAAGTGTAGTCGGTAAATGTTGTACAGCGGCTTTGAGAATATTACTTGCGATTGAATTGAAATCCATTTAAAATATGCGTATATATAAATATAAATAAATAACAAAGTAAGAAAATTTCGGTCGATAAAGCCGACTAAGATATACTGCACTCACTAATGAAATCGCAGCAAAAAAATTAGAAGTTATTGCTATAAAATAACATCTGAAGTACTTCCAAAGAACAATTTGTTCACTTCCAAATGTATTCTTTTGCCGTACTCATGAAAATATTTATTTTTTTACCAAAAATACAAGAAATTAAAATATTGTTATGGAAAATAGGTTTTAAAAACTTTAATACAGTTGAAAAAATTAAAAAAAAAAACATAAATGTAAAAGAAATAGGTTAAATACTGGTTTAAATAATTCTGAGATAAAGAGAGCATCCAAAGCTGTGAATAAGATCCAATTTTGCAGAACGTTGCTAAAAAGACGCATACGCTGAAGTGTTCTTATATACTTCAGGACAATGGTAATTCGAATTCGTTTGTGGCCGTGAGCGTTAATTTGTGATGTTATGCTCATTCGGCACTAGGAGACCCAGGTTCAAACCACGGCAAGACCATCAAATTTCTCTTTGAATAATTAAATAAAAAATATATATTAATAAAGGGTCAGATTATTTAATATCGACCTATGTAGTTTATTTTTGGCTAAAATGTTTATAAGCAGTTACAAATAGATAAAATAAGATTTCGCAATCATTTTTGGAAAATATTTTATGGGCATTTTAATTTTTGAACAAATTAAAAAAATGAGTTAATGTGTATTACGAGATTTGTACGGCTAAACCGCTTTTTGCAAAGTTTACTTTGTTTTAAAGGGCACACAATGCGCCATTTATTGAATTTTTTTTTGGAAATTTTACGAAGGTTTTTTAAAAAACCTTTGAATAAAAATTGATCCCCCTCGATTTTCTTCAAATTTTCAAAGAATATCCGTATCAACATGCCTGGATGGGCAATAAAATGTTCTATATGACGCCACCAAAATTGGTTCGATATATCCAATAATACAAAAGTTATGACCACTTAAAGTTATATTTGAAAAAAAATCCTACTTTTGTCGATTTTTTTAAGAAAAAAGTATAAATATATATAACTTCAAGTGGTCACAAACTACTTCTGCTATAGGTTACCCATCCAGGCATGTTAATACAAATGAATTCGGTGCATATTGTGCTCCGATATTTACAAAATACTAGCACACGGTAAGGGAAAAATTAAAAATTCGATTTTCAATTGCAGATATCTCGGTTACTATAAGAGATAATTCTTAGGTGTAAATAGTTTTTTTTATAGACCCCAGTTTGTAGAACACACGCAAGAAGAATTTTTTTAAATCAGAAGAGAAACGAGAGTTACACGCGCTTGAACATTTTCTTCACCCGATGTGGCCAACTTTAAGGCCCTCTAGCTCCGCCCCTGTCTGACATAGGGGGCCCAAATATAAAACCTAACTTCTCTTACACATCTTCATCTACCATGCTAAGTCTGGTCGCAATCGGTTGTTTGGTTAGGAAACGGTCGAATTATTTCCCCTTTTTGAATTCGTACCACTGTGCAGTGTTTTCCAAAAACAGACGAAAATTGTCAGACTAGTCTTGGTATTTCGTCCATAAATATTTCAAATTTTGAGTCTCCCAAAATTTACTGTTCTGGATTTGTGAGAGTGCGACGAATATTCTGTAAATATTTGAAGAAAATCGAGGGGGAGCAATTTTTTCTACAAAGGTTTTTTCAAAAAAACTTTCGTAAATTTTTTTTTATAAAATTTACAAAAAAAATTGTTTGCAAAAAATGCCGCATTGTGTCCTCTTTAAAACAAAGTAAAATTTGCAAAAATCGGTTCAGTCGTTCGAGAGCAATTACCAATTTCGTAAAAAACAAAAACTATTTATTTTTTAATTTTTCCAAAAATTAAAATGCCCTTAAAATTTTTCAAAAAAAATATAGCGAGATCTTTTTTTATCCATTTGCAACTGTTTATAAACATTTTAGCCAAAAATAACCTACATAGGTCGATAATATTTTGCCAAAATTGCAACTTCCAGAAATTATCGTTACAACTGTATTTTTATACAAAATTTCAAGGAAATTAAATTATTAAATTAAATATCGCTGAAATTGCATTTTTCAAGAAAATGTTGCAAATCTTACATATTAGGGTGGGTCAATTTAAAAATCGCCCATTGCTCAGTGAAAATCGTATTCTAGGGATCAAAATAAGAAACTTTGCCGAAGGAACCATACCTCTAAAACGAATTCTTATGTCCCGGAAAAAATCCCACTTTGATCCATTTAGAGTGCTCCAATCGAGTCCAAATGTATGGAACCCCCAGGGGTTCCAGGGGGTGTGCCACTGACATGGGTGGGTCGGGCCTCCAAAGTTAGTGGGGGTCGGACATACATTTGGACTCGATTCGAGCACTCTAAATGGGTCAAAGTGGGATTTTTCAAAATTTACCCCTACCCAAAAGTTCGACCCGAATTCCGGGACATAAGAATTCGTTTTAGAGGTATGGTTCCTTCGGCAAAGTTTCTTATTTTGATCCCTAGAATACGATTTTCACTGAGCAATGGCGACTTTTTTTGCCTCCCCACAAATCGACCCGGCCTATTACATACACATATTTGAGTTTTTATGATTCGCATTTTAATAGAACATTTCTTTGGAATTTGCTGGGAAATGTTGTCGAAACTGCATTTTCTTGAAAAATTTTACTTAATTGAATTTTATCAGAAATTTTTTATTTCTTATTTTTTTGTTTTGAAATTTAATTATGATATGGGTATTTCCGCCGAATGGTCAACCAGGGCCGAAAATTAAAATGTTGGTAATGATCGTCTTTTATTGCGAATAATTGTAAAAAAATGAAAAAAAAAACATTTATAAATTTTTAAATACAATGGTTTGATAGCATATCTGAGTTGTTTTCATGAGGAAATTGGCCTTAAAACTGAAAAATTAAATTTTTTTCATTTTAAGCTACTTTTAAAGTCATTTTTAAATATAATTATTTTACATGCAAAACATAGGTTATGTTTACACTCTCTCTACAAAATGTCTCTATTAAATTAAAACATATGGAAATATCTTACGTTAGCGTCCCGTACGTTCGCGACCGGTACTTATGCCAATAAAAAAAAATCAAATAAGATAATTTATTGTGTAAATACTCGATGGAAAGCTATATATATCCTCCTTTAAAATAAATTAATAGCTTTAAAATATTCCGCTCCATTTCGCAGATTTTTGCCTTTTACTAGATTCAACCAAAGTTGACTTCTATTTCCCATACGTTCGCCATCACCTGTTTATTGCTATCAGAAAATGAGAACTAAAACTCGATGAAACCCATCTGTTGCACTAAGCATAGAGCTACCAATATACTAACGAATCACAAAAAAAATTTGGGGGCAATTTTTGTTTTCTATATTTTTTATACATTAAATGCGTACGAATGTTCGTTCGTAACCCGCGGAAATGTCCATATGTCAAATTGCACTTCTGTACAAAAATTTCGTTGACATCATGAAAATTAAATTTTCATACAAAAATTGATCGACATTAAATTTATCTAGAAAATTGTTGATTTCATTTTTGGATTGGAATATTTCTACTCGTATACTTGCATTTTTATAGAAAATTTTTCAAAATTTTAATTCTATAGAAAAATGTTCCGAAATTGATTAAAATAATGTTTTTCTGTAAAACTATTGGATCTAAACCCACTGTAAAGTATACCGATAGACTCAGAATCACTAGGAGATTCGATCTGTCTGTTTATCTTAAGTTGTATATGTCATTTGTTACATGCCACAGACGAAAGAGCTACCAAATTATGTTCGACGGAAATCAGTTTTGGGACATTTTAAGTCATTTGAGCAATGTCCGCCCGTCTGTCTGGCTGGAGCACACGATAACTCTCAAAAGGAGTATCGGATTGACTTCAAACTTGATATGTGATAATATCACTGTGCTCGAAATGGACACTTTAAAAATGTAACAGAAAGGAGACCCTATGGATATACCTACTTCGACCTTGCTGATTCCAATGGAGATAACCGTTTTTCTAGGTTAGCTCTTGTTTTCGCCATATTCGACCACAAAGTTTGCAAAAAAATCAGAGGGGTTAGTTATCTCGGAGGTGATTTTGAAGTGTAAGATTTCCGAAAACGCGCTTCAGTCCAAAGACCGAAATAAAGGGAACCCTTCGAGTATTATTTTTCTCAAAATAGTCAACCACGCTTCTCACCACTTTACCACCGAAAAAGTGCAATCAAATCTTACCATGTGTCAAACGACATACAAATCATCAACATTTCTAGTTTGTGTCTTTGAGAAAAATTTTCCTCGCGAAAAATTACTATGAGTCTCCTTTCAACATATTTATGAAAAATGAACAGGTTTCACAATTTAGCAGGTTTTGTTGGTTACCTTTGATATTTCCATTAACACTAACGAAAAAATAATTTACAAAAATTTAAGTCAAAAAATTTTATTTCAAATATTTTCTGCTATGAGCAGAAAAATGTACAAATTATGTATTAACCCGAAATTTGCTTAATTCTCATAAAAAAGTTGAGAAAGGACTTATAGTATTTCTTCGCGAGGAATATTTCTCAACGATGCCTACTAAAAATGTAGACGATATGTATGATTTTTTACATACATATGATAAGATTTCATTGCACTTTTTCATGGGTAAGGGGGTGAGAAGCGTGGACGACTGTTTTGAGAAAAATAATTGTCCAAATGTTCCCTTTATTTCGATCTTTGGACTGAAGCGTATATTCCGAAGTCTTCCACTTCAAAATAACCAAAGAGATAAGTCACCTCTCTGATTTCCCAACAAACTTTGTGGTCGAATATCGCGAAAACAACAGCTAACATAGAAAAACGGCTAATGCCACTGGATTCAGCATGGCCGAAGTAGGTCTATCCATAGGGTCTCCTTTCTGTTACATTTTGGACTAGCACAGTGTATTCATTCAATTTTTTTTTGTTAAACTCATACTAAGTTCGAAGATGGGCCATTTTGGTTTACTCTTTCTAGTATCTCCCTCACAAAGGGTTAACATATAGTGAAATATTGATTCTCTAATAACTTATGTACTACTTATCCGAATCCTTTGTAATTCCACATAGTGTAATAGTGGAATTACCATAAGGAAAATGGGAGAAGTGTTACCGCCCCTTTTGGTACCTCCAACACAAGTGGAACCTTTTGTACAAAAAGTTAACTGGTTATAACTTTAATACCAGTGCAAATAACTACTTGAAATTTGGGCAGTGTAATGCTTTTATATAGCGTGATCCATCCCTACTTTTTTAAAGAAAAAAACACAGAAAATTCAAATTGAATGGGGAATGTTTATTATCATTTGAAAGAGCATTCTTTGGCATTAATTTTTTAAAGATTATGTCTATCAAATGTTGGCCGCGGCTACGTCTCAGATATTTCATCCGTTCAGTCCAATTTTCGATGACTCGTTCCAGCATTTTGACTGGTAACTGGCGAATGACACGCGTGATGATTTGCTCCAAGGCCTGAATCGAAGCGGGTTTGTCCGCATAAACTTTAGACTTAACATATCCTCACAGGAAAAAGTCTAACGGTGTGATATCACACGATCTTGGTGGCCAATCGACCGGCCCAAAACGTGAAATTATCTGCTCACCGAAGTGTTCTCTCAATAAATCCATTGATTGATGCGATGTGTGGGAAGTGGCGCCGTCTTGTTGAAACCAAATGTCGTCGAGATCACGAGCTTCAATTTCAGGCATCAAATAGTCGGTTATCATGGCACGATAACGGTCGCCTTTGGCGGTTACGTTCTCACCGGCATCATTTTTGATGAAATATGGACCGATGATTCCACCGGCCCACAGACCACACCAAACTGTTGTTTTTTCTGGTTGAAGTGACAGCTCTTGAATATCTTCAGGTTGCTCTTCGTCCCAAATGCAGCAATTTTGCTTGTTTACATACCCATTGAGCCGGAAATGGGCCTCATCGCTGAACAAAATTTGGCTCGAAAACGTCGGATCTTCTTGGAACTTTTCAAGAGCGAAGCGATGTCGCTTGGGAAGGTTGGGCGGCTTCAGTTCTTGCACAAGCTGCATTCTGTATGCTTTCAATTTAAGATCTCGACGTAAAATGCGCCAAGTCGTTCCATACGTCGGTCCGAGTTGCTGCGAACGGCGCCGAATCGACTCGCCACAGTCTTCGTGTACACTCTCAGTTAGGTCCGCTACATTTTCTTCACTGCGTGCTGGAAGAATACTATCCAATAATGAATGCTGGATCTCAAGATGGGTGATGGTGTTGCGGAGAGTACGCTCAGTAGGTCGATTATGTTGACCATAAGTTGAGCGAAGTGCACGAAACACATTCCTCACAGAACGTGAATTTTCGTAATAAAATTAAACGATTTGTAAACGTTGTTCATGCGTAAGTCTTTCCATGATGAAATGCCAAACAATACTTAACAAAAATAACATAACAGCATGACACGTCTCACACGCGATCTGTCAAAAAAAGGCTATTGAAAAAAGTAGCTCTACTTGGATCACCCGTTATATCAGATCAGTTCAAAATTTGGCAGAGAGAGTTCTGTTATTACATGAATGAATACTGCCAAATTGGGGGAAATTCGGTTCAGATTTAGATATAGCCCCCATATATAAGTTTTACCCGATTTGACATGTGAGCGCTGTAGAAACCGTATTTATACACTACACCACACTGTGGTACAGGGTATTATAAGTTTGTTTCAAGGCAGATGTTTGTAACACCTGAAAATAACAGCTAGACCCACCTTAAAGTATAGCGATCGACTCAGAATCACTAGCTGAGTCGATTTAACCATGTCTGTCCGTCCGTCCGTCTGTCCATGTAAAGTTGTTCGTCGACTACAGGTCGCAATTTCACTCCGATCGTTCTGAAATTTTGCAGTTTAGAGTATTTCGCAGCTGTTAAGATCGCTATTGAATTTGGTTGATTTGGCAGATTTAGATATAGCTCCCATATATATGTTTCGTCCGATTTGGCCCTTTAGTCCTATAGAAGCTGTATTTTACATCCAATCGTTTTGAAATTTAGAATGGTAGAGTTTCTTGATCCATAAACCAACATTGCAGAATTTGATGAAAATCGGTTAAGATTTAGCTATAGCTCCCATACATATGTTTCGTCCGATTTGGCCCTTTAGTCCTATAGAAGCTGTATTTTACATCCAATCGTTTTGAAATTTAGAATGGTAGAGTTTTTTGATCCATGAACCAACACTACCGAATTTGAAGAAAATCGGTTAAGATTTAGCTATAGCTCCCATATATATGTTTCGTCCGATTTGGTCCTTCAGATCTATAGAAGTTGTATTTTACATCCAATCGTTTTGAAATTTAGAATGGTAGAGTTTATTGTTCCATGAACCAACACTACCGAATTTGAAAAAAATCGGTTAAGATTTAGCTTTAGCTCACATATATATGTTTCGTCCGATTTGGCTCTTTAGATCGAAAATGTCCCAAAAGTAAATTTATGTAAACAATTTATATATGAATTACAAAATTTATATTTCAGAGTTATTCAATATTACAAGAGTGGTGTAGGGTATTATATAGTCGGCCCCGCCCGACTTTAGCCTTTCCTTACTGGTTTTATATTTCAGATCAGTACGAAATTTGGCAGAGAGAGTTTTCTTATTACATGTATGAACTCTGCCAAATTTTTATCGCAATGCCCATTTACTGGTTTTAATTTAAACTTTATTAAGTCGTCCCTAGTGAAAATGGAGCATACTCGTATCAGACCATATTTTGATATGAACCCCATATGCAAGTAACAGATGCATTTGATATCTAGGCTGTGCAAAGATCCTGGATTTTTTACGTGATGTGCATGGAATTGGCAAATGTACTCTATTTAACCAAAAAGCAATTCGTACTAATAATTGTTTGATATATAAAAACCTGATTTTTATTAAATTCAATTTATCTCTGCATATACATGTGCGTATCCCCCGAATATTTAACAGGAATAACTCATTTTCCCCCACCAAACCACTGTCTTTACTCCAAATCATATATTTTCAGTATAATGCAGACACGCAAAAGCAACACTTACACAAAGACAAAGTGTAAAGAAGAATGGCACAAAAACTAAAGCCAAAAAACACAATGTTGTTCAAATATATATTGACATCACAAAATTACCTGTCTCTCGTTCTGTTTTTCTCTCTTTCATATGCAATTTGTTCTTCGTCTAAGACATTTTGGTTTCTGTATGTAGTTGCAGTTGTCACCGGAAACGGATGATGGTTTCCGACTTCTCTACTTAAGTATTCCGTTAAGCGCCTCACTTCTTTTGTTAACGGTTTCTTTACCATTTTTTGCTCTTACACGTACACGATTTTGGAATTTAGATTTGAAGTCTGAAACACTTTTCTCACCTGAGCAAAGCTCTGGAAAATGCGATACTAATTGCTTCCCTCGAGAGTGAAGTTTTTTGTAACAAAGAGAAGTGTGAAAAGTTTAGCGTGTCGTCTAAACAGAAATGCCTACTTAAGCATGTTTTCCCAGCGGAGGTGACATCAGGTGCTTTTTCATGTGTAAACTGATGTGAAGTTTTTTTTCTTGCTAGTTTTTTTGCTTGTTTGTGAAAAATGTGGACGAATATGAGAATGAAATATGATTTTCAAAGACTAAGAGTATAAAATGTTGAAATAGTGACTTAAAACTCTAGAAAATATCGGATTTACATGCAAAGAAAAAAGTTTTTCCACAACAACGACATTTTAGGCAACTACTCTGACAACTTTTTCAGCAGCAGAAATTTCTTTCGCTAATAATACAAATTTGGTTTGAAACAAATTATTTTCTGATTTAGCAATAGACATAAAAACAATTTATACTTAGAATAAGGAAAGGTTAGTTAATATTAAAGAAAAAAATCTTAATTTTGATTATGAAATGTCCTTGCCTTTCTTTCTTTGTCAAAATATTTAAAATTAGGTAAATTCTTTCTCCCTATATTTATTTTTACATTATATATTTACATACATATACGAGTATTGAGCAAAATTTAAAATAATAACAATTGCTCTGAGCCAATTCCATGGCATGCCACCATTTCATGAAGAGCAAGAACGCGATGAGAAAACATTTTACGACATTTGCAAATGATTCACATTACCGACATTTGTCAGGTGTATTTGTCAGTCGTTTGGTGTTGACTTTCGCCGTATCTCGTTTCTGAGCAACAATCGCAAGGGAAAAAATAAATTATACTATTAATCACTTTCAGTCACCACTTAATTGGTATAATCACTACAGAGAATCATCAAGAATATCCTTTTTAAGTGGGGCATTTGCTTGCAGTCTCTTTTTTTTTGGCTGGTGAGGGTAAGAATTCCAAGAGTTTGATAGAAGTGGCATGTCCTGGGCAATCACATTAACTGTAAGTGCAGGTAATACTCGAACATACATACATACATGTGCAACCGATGTAAGTACCGAGTATAAGTCCTGCAAGTAAATATTATCCTTTAGTAATCCTCCTATGTGTATTTACCGCGAACGGTGGGTGACATGCAACTGGTGACTGTTGGCCGTTGGCAGTTGAAGTGCGTTTTGTATGATGTGTTGAGAGCAGCAGTGACTATGATTTTTCCCAAAGTGGTTTGCTTTGCAAAGGATGCTCTAATGTAAGTAACGATGTCAAGTTTTTCCGTTTCATTTATCATGTGCCGAGGCGAGACGAGGAAATAAAACCACACTAAGCCCGAAGCCAAATGGAGTGGGATGAATGGCGGATATAAATCCATCCAATTTAGAAGAAAGTAATGTATTTTTTTCACTGGATCTAAGGTTTAAAAACGCCTTATCATATTCCGTTGCTGGTGATTGTTCTCTCATGGTCCTCTGTATTTCATACATTTACCTATTGCATTACGTTTAAACCAATGAGGCGTTAAATAATGTAAAACCGCTTAGTTCATTTTGGTGGTAAAATCTATCGTGTTAAATATTGGTAACGTATACGTTATATTACATCCACTATATACTCGTATATTTATAATAATCACACGTCCCCTGGTCCAGATAACTGTCTATATTTTAGTTACATGTTCAAATTAATTATGAGTGATCCATTTCAAGGTTCCCTACTTTTTTTTAAAGAAAAACCAGTAAGGAAAGGCAGAAAGTCGGGCGGGGCCGACTATATAATATCCTACACCTCCCTAACAATGCGATAAGGGTCATTGTTTGAACCAGTAAGCGTTTTTACTGGCTAGTATATTTGCGAAAATAAGCGAAATAAAAAGCGAAATGAAATTTTGTAATTTCCGAGAATTCAACTTGTTTATTAAAGGACTTGTAGCTAAGTAACATCAAATTTCCAATCTACATAATTAGATTGGCTTCCTTTTTATACATATTTAATTAGTTCTTAAACATATTAGCGACATATATGTGCGCAGCCAGCTATGTGCGCATCCAGATATGCGCCAAACATAATGTAAACAAAAGACACATAGATGCACATACAAATTCATGCCCACATACAAAAATCCAACAGCCAAAAAGTGACTGCGCAGCAATGATTCTGCAAATAGACATTTAAATATGTATGTATGAAAGTGCGTGCATCTATAAGCAAGAACGATACGAAAAAGGGAGAGAGACCATGAACGCTGTCGACGTTCATATGTATGTATGTCTGTATTTACAGTAGACAGCATTAGAAAATTACAACAAAATATAAGCTCTGCTTTAAACGCAGTCATATGCAGTAAACGAGTATATGTACAAACAGGCAATGCACAGGCAGTGAAGAGGAAGCAAACTATTGCCCTCAACAGGGCCGGATCAGAGGGCCGCGGTTAACATCCTCCCCCCGTTGAAGGGCAGGGACCTTCAACTGACTTCTCAATTGGTAAAACTGCGACCTTAGAGACAGCACGCTTGAAAACTCCATTGTTCGTTCGAACGTTTACAACGCGAACAACACCATCCTCGCCGCAGATGACTTCTATTACTCGTCCCAGTTCCCATTTAAGAGGTGGCATGTTTTCTTCCTTCAGGATAACCATAGTGCCAGGTTTGATATTGTCACTTTGCTCACGCCATTTCGAGCGCTCTTGCAACAGTGAAAGATAGGAACTGCTCCATTTGCGCCAAAACAGTTGCTGCATTTCGGAAACCTTCTGCCAACTATTGAGGCGACCAAAATTGATGGTTGACAAATCGGGCTCAATTATAGATATTAGTGGGCCACCCACTAAGAAATGACCGGGCGTCAGTACGTCTAGGTCACCAGGGTCTTCAGAAATTGGGAACAAAGGGCGAGAATTTAGTACAGCACATATTTGACAAACTAAAGTCCTCAGCTCATCAAATGTCAGGGTATTTGAACCAACAGTCCGGTAAAAATGAAATTTTGCGGATTTTACGGCTGCTTCCCACAATCCGCCAAAGTGGGGCGATCTTGGCGGTATAAATTTCCACTCTATTCCGTCATCGAGGCACTGTTGGTGGATAGCATTTTGATGGGTTTGACTGGAGAACATCTTTTTCAACTCCTCCAATTCATTTTTAGCACCAACAAAATTTGACGCATTGTCGGACCAAATTGTGTGCGGTTTTCCTCTGGTGGCAACAAACCGACGCAGAGAACATAAAAATGATGGGGTTGATAAATCTTGGACGACTTCAAGATGAACAGCCTTCGTCGAAAAGCATACAAAAATGCACACATAGCATTTTGTTGGAGGGCGGCTCTTCACATCAGATTTGTAAAAGAATGGACCGCAAAAATCTATCCCAGTAGTGTGAAAGGCGCGATTCGGCTTCACTCGATCAGAGGGTAGAGATCCCATAACATGCTGGCTCAATCTCGGCTTCATTTTGAAGCATCGTAAGCATTTCGAGATAATCGAGCTTACAAGTTTTCGGCCCCCAATGGGCCAATATTGCTGCCGAATTGATGCCAGTAAACATTGCGAACCAGCATGCAACAGTTTTTTATGAAAATGCATCACCATAGATGCCGTAAATGAATGATGTTTGGGAAGTATGATGGGGTGCTGAGCATCATAGTCCAAGCTCGAATGCTGAAGTCGGCCGCCTACTCGAATCAGGCCAAAGTCGTCTAAAATTGGCAACAGGGAATACAGCTTGCTTGAAGATGAAACGTTTTGATTTGCCTTCAAGGCTTTATATTCGGCCGAGAAGTGAACTAACTGGATATTTTTGATTAGCAGATAAGTTCCATTCTTGATATCACCAGGAGTTAGCACTTCGGATTGACCTCGCAATTTAGAAAAAATGAATTTGTAAACGTAAGCGAAAATTCTTTGAATTTTGGGAAATGTATTGTGATACTTACACTGCATCGACAAATCGGTAAGGGAAGTCATCACCAAAACATTTTTACGACACTCCGGCAACTCGGTCAGAAATTCCACATTATCTGGCCAAGATGACGAATCACCCAGCAAGAAATGTGGACCAGAATTCCAAAGCTTGGAGCACAACAGCTCTTCAGGAGATGCACCCCTCGATAAGATGTCGGCCGGATTCAAATTTGTTGGTACATAATGCCATGTCATTGGAATTGGGTATGACTGAATACTGGAAACTCGGTTTGCCACAAAAACATTGAACTTTGATGGCTGTTCACGAAGCCAGGATAGTACCACCATAGAGTCAGACCAACAGTGAACAGAACAGCTGTTTTGCAAGGACTTGAAAACAGAATCTACCAACTCAGCCATCAGAGAGGCAGCTAAAAGCTCGAGCTTTGGCACAGTAAGGGTTTTTAATGGAGACACCCTCGATTTTGAACACAATAAGGAAGTTTTGATGACGTCACCCAACTCAGCACGAACATAAACACATGCGCCATAAGCAGCCAAGCTGGCGTCGCAAAATGCATGGAGTTGGATCATCGATTTCGGCAAAGAAACGTAGCGAGGAAATGTGAATCGGCGAATGACATCAAATTTGGAAACATAATCAATCCAAGCCGAATGCAATGACTGTGGTAGACTTTCGTCCCAGTCCAAGTTAATTTTCCATAAATGCTGCATGAAAATTTTAGCCTTTGTGATGATTGGGCCGACCAAACCCAATGGGTCGTATAGTCTAGCTATCGAGGACAGAATTGAGCGCTTGGTGACAACTTTCCAATCGCTAAGAGGCTGAATTGCGAAAATGAATACATCATCCTTTGGATCCCAGACAAGTCCAAGTGTTTTTGTGACATCAGTACCATCGTGAAACTTCAACATAGTTTCGCATTGATCAGAAGGTAAGCCATCCAGTACTGCTGGGACATTAGAACACCACTTTCGTATAGAAAATTCACCTTTCTGAAGTAATGCTGAAACTTGCTGCCTTATCGCCAATACATCTTGAACTGAATCACCGCCAGAAATTAAATCGTCCACATAAAAATCTCCTCTGACGATTTTTGCTCCCAACGGAAAATTACATTCTTCGTCAGCAGCGAGTTGGTGCATGGCACGAATTGCTAAAAATGCAGCAGGCTTCGTACCGTAAGTAACCGTATTGAGCTTATAGACTTGGATTTCATCCTCCTCATTTTCTCTCCACAGAATACATTGTAGATAGTCATCAGGATGAGACATTCGAACACACCTGTACATTTTGCAAATGTCACCGCTCAATGCCACTTCAAAAAATCTATATCTCAGGAGGGTGTTGAAGAGTTTGGGCTGTATAGTTGGCCCGGCAAACAAAATATCATTTAGAGACAGACCAGTTGTAGTTTTGGCGGAACCATCAAAAACTACTCGAAGTTTGGTTGACGTACTATCCAACTTATGGACGCAATGATGTGGCAAAAAGTATTTAGAGGCTGATACCTGCGTTGAAATTAAAGACATATGGTTAAGTGCGGCATACTCACTGACAAAGTTAGAATATTGAGCCTTAATATCGGGATATCTTCTAAACTTCTTCTCCAAGTTAAGAAAACGTTGCAAGGCACGTTCATAAGAGCCTCCGAGTGAGGCGGTGGTTTTGCCCTCTACCAACGGCAGTCGAACAGAATATGCTCCAGAAGCAAGGCGAACGGTATTGCGAACAAAATGGTTTTCGCACAAAATGGCTTCATCATCGATTTCAGCTACGGATTGGAAGTTGTTCTCGACCTCCCAGAAGCCTTTTACAATGGCTGACAACTCCTCCTCTTCATCCTTTACTTCTGAGCACGCAATAGCCAATGACCAGGACCTTGGAGAACGCAAACCACCGCCAGCAACCACCCAGCCGAAAACAGTTTTCTGCAAAATGGGCAAATTTTCAGCTAATTTTATTTGCCCCACAGACATCAGCTCGAAGAAATGCTCAGCACCAATTAGCATATCGATACGTTCAGCTTTATCGAAAGAAGGATCAGCCAGTTGAATATTTTTGGGAATATTCCAGCCAGAAGTGCTGATGCTCACGTTCGGTTGATAATCCGTGATAGTGGGTACCACCATTGCAGCAAGCGATATCAGAAAATCGCTGCATCTGGATTTCACTACGAACTCAACAGACTTGTCAACATTAACACTTCCATCGCCAATGCCAGATATGGTAGTACAAACACGTCTGCACTTCAAGGACAGACGATTCATGAAGCGACTAGTCATCAAATTCAGTTGGGATGCCGAGTCCAAAATTGCCCGGCAGGGAACAAAAACTCCACATTTGTTTTTGACCAAAACAACAGCAGTAGCCAACAGAACACTTACATTTGATGTTGATGTTTCAGATGTATTAGATGGTGACGAAACGAGCACAGTTTGAGATGTATGTGGAACAGTGGGATCTGACGGTGACGCTGAAGGCTGGAGGGACGGGCTAGGCTCTAAGTGCAACATAGTATGGTGTTTTAATGAACACTTGCGACAACTTCCAGAAGTACATTTCTTCAATACATGACCCTTGCGCAAACAGTTGAGGCACAACATCAGTCTTTTGGCCTCTTTGTATCGAATAGATGGCGCAAGATTCGAAAACAAAGCACAACTCGTTATATAGTGGCCTGCAGAGTCACAAAATGTACATACGGCAGAGGAGCCGGAAGCTGCAACGTGTACATGACGATTTTTGGGATTTGCCTTTTTGAAGATTTGCTGGCTAGCCGACACACCAACGACAGAATTTTCCAAATTCTCCAGCATTTGGCATCTCCTTTCCAGAAAGGCGGACAATGACTCCCACGTTGGCAGCTCATTCATTTTTTGTGACTCTTCCCACTTTATTTGAGATGCCTTATCCATCTTCGTCGTGGCCAAATATATTAACAAACCATCAGCAATTTGTTCCTTCTTGGCAATGGTCAACATAGCACGCAGATGCGAATTCAATTTGTCGCTGAGGTGTCGCAAGCCAACAGCCGAGTCACCGTTCACAGCCTTCAACGAGAAAAGCTCCATCACATGTGTCTGAAAATTAAGAAGCTTATTATCAAATCTATTTTTCAACAATTTTACCGCCTCTGTGTAATTCGTGTTATTCAGCTCTAACGACGAAATTGTATCCAAAGCTGTAGCAGTCAGATTGGAACGAAGATGGTGGAACTTTTCGAGGTCACTCAAACCAGTGTTGTCATCAATGACCGTCGAAAAAAGGGCATAGAAATTCGGCCAGTCCGCATATGCTCCACTAAACTTGGGCAGTTGGATTTCAGGAAGCCTAGGTTTGTATGAGGAAGATGGCGCATCAGAAAATGGCGCCCCATCAAGAGAAAATTGGCGCATCGTTGACGAACGAGGCATTGTGTCGCACTTCCTGGTCAAGTTTAACTGCCTAGTTAACTTCGCCTTCACATCGAAATAGAGGGACACGAACTTCATTCGTTCGCAGCTCTCCAACTCACTAGTCACTTTTTGCTCCAGTGCTGACTGCGCCTCCTCGAATGTAGCATTCACTTGCTCCACGAAATCCAGCCGGACGGACAAATCAGCGGCGTCATAGTCATCCAATTGCTTGGTTGTGAGGGACAGTTTTAACGCCTCGAGCTGCTTCACCATGGCTGCCACCTTGGTCATGTATGGAAGCAGATTGTTAGGGCTATCTGCTCCATCACTTGTGTTGCTACTTTGATCACCAGGCATTATTTTCACTTGTTAGAACACTTGCGAACTTTGTACAAAAATCACGAAACAGTTTAATACTACCCGAATTGATAGTTTAATATTATCCGAATGATAATATTCTATTGCTAATATGTATTATCCGAATGATAATATTAGTGAAGTGATATCAATTAATATCACGTCGGGGTCACCAATGTTTGAACCAGTAAGCGTTTTTACTGGCTAGTATATTTGCGAAAATAAGCGAAATAAAAAGCGAAATGAAATTTTGTAATTTCCGAGAATTCAACTTGTTTATTAAAGGACTTGTAGCTAAGTAACATCAAATTTCCAATCTACATAATTAGATTGGCTTCCTTTTTATACATATTTAATTAGTTCTTAAACATATTAGCGACATATATGTGCGCAGCCAGCTATGTGCGCATCCAGATATGCGCCAAACATAATGTAAACAAAAGACACATAGATGCACATACAAATTCATGCCCACATACAAAAATCCAACAGCCAAAAAGTGACTGCGCAGCAATGATTCTGCAAATAGACATTTAAATATGTATGTATGAAAGTGCGTGCATCTATAAGCAAGAACGATACGAAAAAGGGAGAGAGACCATGAACGCTGTCGACGTTCATATGTATGTATGTCTGTATTTACAGTAGACAGCATTAGAAAATTACAACAAAATATAAGCTCTGCTTTAAACGCAGTCATATGCAGTAAACGAGTATATGTACAAACAGGCAATGCACAGGCAGTGAAGAGGAAGCAAACTATTGCCCTCAACAGGGCCGGATCAGAGGGCCGCGGTTAACAGTCATTGCCATAATAATTTGGAATAATTGGTAAATGGGTAGAAACATGTTATCTAATTCTGAAACGATAATCGCTAAATTAAGCAATATTCGTTCCTAAATTGAGAAACATCTTTCTGGAAAATTTTAATGATCGGAAGTAAAATACAATTTCTATAGCGGTTTGATACCAAATCAGGAGGAACATATACATGGAGCTTTAATATAAATCTGAACCGATCTTCCCTGAATACTCATTCATGCAAAAAGACCTCCTTTTGTCGAATTTCGTACTGATCGGATATAAAATACAGTCTCTACAGCGCTTACACATCAAATCGGGGGTAACATATATATGGGAGATATATCTAAATCTGAACCGATTCTCTCCGAATTTGGCAGTATTCCTTCATGTAATAAGAAACCTCTTTCTGCCGAATTTCGCACTGATCGGATATAAAATACAGTTTTTACAGCGCTTAAAGGTCAAATCGGGGGTAACATATATATGGGGGCTATATCTAAATCTGAACCGATTTTAACCAAATTCAATAGGGATCGTCCTTGGGCCAAAAAAAAGATATGTGTAAAGTTTCGTCGAGATCGGATCATAATTGCGAGCTGTACTTTGATTACAAGAATACATGCACAGACGGACAGACGGACAGACAGACGGACATAGCTAAATCAACTCAGAAAGTGATTCTAAGTCGAACGGTATAATAAACGATGGGTCTATTTCATCTCCTTTTGCGTGTTACAAACAAATGCACAAAGTTATAATACCCTGTACCACAGTGTGGTGTAGGGTATAAACACAGAAAATTCAAATTGAATGGGAATATTTATTATCATTTGAAAGAACATTCTTTGGCATTTATTTTTTGAAGATTATGTCTATCAAATGTTGGCCGCGGCTACGTTTCAGATGGTCCATCCATTGAGTCCAATTTTCAATGACTGGTTCGAGCATTTCGACTTGTAACTGGCGAATGACGCGTTATGTTTTGTTCCAAGGCCTGAATCGAAGCGGGTTTGTCCGCATAAACTTTAGACTTTACATATCCCCACAGGAAAAGTCAAGTCTAGGTGGCCAATCGACCGGCCCAAAACGTGAAATTATCTGCTCATCGAAGTGTTCTCTCAATAAATCCATTGATTGATGCGATGTGAGGGAAGTGGCGCCATCTTGCTGAAACCAAATGTCGCCGAGATCACGAGCTTCAATTTCAGGCATCAAATAGTCGGTTATCATAGCACGATAATGGTTTTTTGAAGAAATATGGACCGATGATTCCGGTACGTCGGAGCGGGAATCGGTCAATGGCACAAAGATAGCACTTAACGAGAGCTGAAATATTGCTCATGGGTGTCAAGGTCGTGGGTCGACTGGAAAGTGTTTTATTTTTGGATTTAAAAATAAAATGGACTTAGCGCAATTGGCGAACGATTATTTTGATAATAAAACTGACTAATTTGTATACGTTGTTCAGGCGTAAGTCTATCCATGATGAAATGCCAAACAATACTTAAAAGAAATAACATGACAGCATGACACGACTCACACGTGATCTGTCAAAAAAGGCTATTGAAAAAAGTATCTCAACTTAGATCACCCTATATTTCAATATTATTCATAAATTGCAGCAAAGTCAGCGCAGATTGTAATTGGTAAAATCACAGGAAAACTCAACTGTTGCTAACCAATAACGGACTTATTCATAACCAGTAAGGAAAGGCTAAAGTCGGGCGGGGCTGACTATATAATACCCTACACCACTCTCGTAATATTGAATAACTCTGAAATATAAATTTTGTAATTCATGTATAAATTGTTTATTCTAAATTTCAAAACGATTGGATGTAAAATACAGCTTTTGTATAGAACTAAAGCGCCAAATCGGACGAAACATATATATGGGAGCTATAGCTAAATCTTAACCGATTTTCTTCAAATTCGGTAGTGTTGGTTCATGGGTCAAGAAACTGTACCATTTTAAATTTCAAAACGATTGGATGTAAAATACAGCTTCTATAGGACTAAAGGGCCAAATCGGACGAGATATATATATGGGAGCTATATCTAAATCTGAACCGATTTCAACCAAATTCAATAGGGATCTTTACAGCTGCGAAATAGTCTAAACTAAAAAATTTCAAAACGATCGGAGTGAAATTGCGACCTGTACGGACGGACAGACATGGTTAAATCGACTCAGCTGGTGATTCTGAGTTGATCGGTATACTTTAAGATGGGTCTAGCTGTGTCATTTTCAGGTGTTACAAACATCTGCCGTGAAACAAACTTATAATACCCTGTACCACAGTGTGGTGTAGGGTATAAAAAGTAATAAGAGAGTGTTTGAAACGATTTCACTATGCAACAAAAAAAATTGTTTGTGTCCGAGACCTAAAAACCGTCTTTTTTTATAACCTCCACCATAGGTTAGGTTAGGTTGAGTGAGGATGGCACTTGGCGAGTGAGACCAAGCGCCCACTGAGACCATGCATGATCCATTGTGATTCCTCATAGTTCCTCTTCTCCAGTCCCTCAGTTAAGTCTTGCGTTGCGATCTGATGTCTTGCAGAATTTTAGAAGTTTAAGCGGATCCAATCCTTTTAATTCGTCAAGTGTCTGAAAGAAAAATTAACCGAGTATCTTGCTTCTTCTAAATGATAACATTGGACATTGGCATAGGAAATGAAGCGTATCTTCGACAGCGTCAGGATCCTGACACCAACGACACATATCATCACTTCGTAAGCCAATTCTAAACATATGCTTACCAAGACTATTATGTCCTGTTATGAGGCCAACAATCAAACGTACTTGTACTTTGTCCAAGCTTAGCAGCATCTCTGTATTCTTTATTGACCCTTCGTCCCATAGCGATTTTGTTTGCTCCCATCCGGCTGTTGAAAACCATCTCTGATGCCCTCCACCATAGCATGGGGGGTATATTAATTTTGTCACTCGTTTAGTAACACATCTAAATATTGATCTGGGACCCCATACAGTATATATATTCTTAATCGTCGTAAAATTCTAAGACGTCCATAATAAAGCAGCTAGGTTGATCAAATTTGTTAGAAAATGTTCTTATAGTTGCAGGTTGTTTGGGATTGCAAATGGGCCATATCGGTCAATATTTTGATATAGCTTCCCTATAGAGGTCGCTCCAAAAT
The DNA here is from genome assembly GCA_963930755.1 of Eudasyphora cyanicolor. Lineage (NCBI taxonomy): Eukaryota > Metazoa > Arthropoda > Insecta > Diptera > Muscidae > Eudasyphora > Eudasyphora cyanicolor. The sequence continues at coordinate 167,627,007 of OZ005738.1, read as the reverse complement.
ACGTGTTTTGAGCCATATATACCCAATTTATAAAGCAATTTAGCAGAAACTTTGCAGTTTGCTTTCTATTTTGACATGAATTCATCACAGCAAAAATTTTACAAATTGGTTTATATTTTGTTATACTCGCCCTATAGAGGTCGCTCCAAAATATACGTATTTAAGCCATAAATACCACATTTTCTAAGCATTTTGACTGAATCTTTGCAGTATGTATTTAATGAAGACAAGAATTCATCGCAGTAAACATTTTTTAAATCAGTTAAAATTTGTTATAGTCAACCTATAGATGTCGCTCCCAAAAATGCTTTCTTAAGCAATAAACACCACATTTTCTAATAAATTTAACCGAAACTTTGTAGTTTGTATTCTATTTTGGAAGGAAGTCATCTCAATAAAATGTATACATGTAGATCTAGTTCTAAAAAATTGGAAACAAAATTTTTTTTTCCATTTTTTATGGTTTTTTGGTGCCAGCAAAAACAATTAAAAAAAAAATCAAAATTTTCTAATTAATTTAAAGACAGTTACTAAACTTCTGTTTCCACGTGAAAGTGTGTCTACCAGTATTTGTAGTCCTCATTAAAGGAAAATAATTAAAGGAATATCCGGAATTTTTCGAGCATATACTTCAAAAAATATGTATATTCCAAATACTAAAGACACCATCTAAGAAAAAGGGAACTTTAAAGAAAATTTAAAAAAAAGTATACCATAAAAACAGTTTTAAGTTTTTTCGTGTGAAGGACATCCTATTACTCCAGAAAATGTTATGCACAGCCCTTCGACAAAAATTTTGTTGCATACTGCTATTGTTAAACAATAACGGATCTAATCATAACAAGTAAAAGCGGTAAGTTCGACCATGCTGAATCTTATATACCCTCCACGATGGATTGCATTCAATTTTATTACTGGAAAAACTTTTGAAAATGAAGCAAATCATGTTTTTTAAAGTAAAATATTGAAAAAAAGAACGCTGGAATTTTTAGACAAATATTAGGCCGCGAATTCTTTAGCCAAAATCTTCACCTGAAAAATTTGGTATTTATGGGCTCAAATAGCATTTTTGAGAACTACATCTACATACACGGGGCTACAACAAAATACAAATTTATTTATATAAATTTTATTGAAATGCACTCTGGCCAAAATAGAAAATGTTGTGTTTACGGTTAAATAAGCTTTTTGGGAGCGACATCTATAGGTGAACTATAACAAAAAACGAACTAATTTAAAAAATTGTAACTACGATAAATCCTTGTCTTAATTAAATACAAACTGTAAAAATGCAGTTAAAATGCTTAGAAAATGTGGTATTTATGGCTTAAATTCGTAGATTTTGGAGCGACCTCTATAGGGTGACTATAACAAAATATGAACCGATTTATAAAAGTTTTGCTGTGATGAATTCTTGTCAAAATAGAATACAAACTGCAAAGTTTCTGCTAAATTGCTATATAATATATAGTTAATATATCACTCTGTGTATCGGGTTTTTAGTCATAACTTCTTAAGTTATGGTCCGATTTGAAAAATCTTTTTTTTTAAATGTTGGTATTTTTCTGTACTTTCCAGAAAAAAGTTTAGAAAGAATATTAAGATTTTTTTGTGTGCGATTTTTAGTTTTTACAATTTAAATGTCATTTTTTAAGTTGTTTGTACTCTCCGATTTTTTGCGATTTTTTTATATTTTCAACTTCTATCAATTCTTTAATATATTAACTTTGAATGAAACTGGGCTTAAAGTTATTTATAATTTTTTTTTTAATTTTTTAAACTTTTAAAAAAAAAATTCATTAGATTTATTGAATGTTTTCACATTCGAATTGCTCAGCATTTTCGATCAACTCTTCCTTTCGAAAGAGAGGTTTTTTTGTGGTGTATTGGAAAAGGTAAGACACTGCGCGCTTTGAAAGACATGTAAACACATACCCTTATACGTATTTCAATCCTGTGCGGGGATATCATCAGAGGGACTTATACATGACACAGTGTGCGCTTGTAGTTGTGGCGATCATCCCTTGTATATATACCAATCTACAAAGAAATTTGCATATGGGAATTATATACCTACGAAGAAAGCTTACAAGTCACACATAGCCAAAGCTCCAAGCGAGACCTAAATTCACCATTATCACCACCCATGTGACTGGCAAGGGTTGCCAGTTCGACACAGTTGTCTCTACACCAATCGGCAGTAGATGGCGTGGATTCTGAGATTAGTTGGACGATTAGAAAGACTTTACTACATTATTATTTTTTGTTGAATATCAAATTTTGTATGTTATTATTTAGAATTCATTAACACTACGTGTTGAAGATGAGCAGCTCATCTGGACTGATGAGGCCAATTTCCACCTCGGTGGCTACGTCAATAAACAAAATTGTCGCATCTGGGGCTCGGAAAACACAAAAATTATTGTTGAGAAGCCTCTCCATCCTCAACGTGTGACTGTTTGGTGCGGTTTATGGTCCGGCGGGGTCATTGGACCTTATTTTTTTCAAAAATGAGGTTGGATCAAAAGTTACGGTGAATGGATTGTGCTATCGAGAGATGATTAATGATTTTTTATGGTCGGAGTTGGATGGTATTGATCTGGACAACGTTTACTTTCAACAAGACGGCGCTACGTGCACCACAAACAACGAAACCATTGCTCTGTTACGGGAAAAGTTTCTGGACCGTGTTATCTCTCGAAGAGGTGATCACAATTGGCCACCGAGATCTTGTGATCTAACACCTTGCGACTTCTTTCTGTGGGGCCACGTGAAAGATAAGGTCTACGCCAACAGCCCAGCGTCGATTCAAGACCTCAAAGATAGAATTCGTGAGGCTATCGAGGACATAGGGCAGCCACTTTGCGATTTGGTTATGGAATATTTCATGAAAAGGATATGGTCCTGTAAGCGTGGTCGTGGTGGCCATTTGGCTGATGTTGTTTTTATACCCTCCACCATAGGATGGGGGTATATTCATTTTGTCACTCCTCTAAATGTTGATCTGAGACCCCATAAAGTATATATATTCTTTATCGTCGTAACATTCTAAGACGATTTAGCCATGTCCGTCTGTCCGTCCGTCCGTCTGTTGTAATCACGCTACAGTCCGTAATAATAGAGCTAGGTTGATAAAATTTGGTATAATTATATTTCTTATAGTTGCAGGTTGTTTGGGATTGCAAATGGGCGATATCGGTCCATATTTAGATATAGCTCACATATATATCATCTAACTTGTTTGTATTTCGCTGCTAACCACTGTGCTTGTGACTTGAAGGCTTCGGACTAGATATTTCTATGAACAAACAAGTGAAAGCGTTAAGTTATATGGATATGGATAGCATGTGGCCTCACAAAATAACTCAAACCTAAAGAAAATAACACCGAAAAACACAAAAAAATATAGTAGATGAGAACAATGGGAGACATATAGTAGATGAGAACAGTAGGAATAACAACAAGATAGATGATATATATGGGAGCTATATCTAAATATGGACCGATATCGCCCATTTGCAATCCCAAACAACCTGCAACTATAAGAAGTATTTGTACCAAATTTGATCAACCTAGCTATATTATTGCGGACTGTAGCGTGATTACAACAGACGGACGGACGGACGGACGGACGGACGGACACGGCTGAATCGTCTTAGAATTTTACGACGATTAAGAATATATATACTTTATGGGGTCTCAGATCAATATTTAGAGGTGTTACAAACGGAGTGACAAAATGAATATACCCCCCATCCTTTGGTGGAGGGTATAAAAAACAAAATAAAGGAGATTCTTCAGGAAGTATTTCTTCCAAAACACCCGCCCTCTTGCTGATCCCCTTACCCTTGATAATCCGCCTCCAAAAATAACTATGTATCAAAATTAGTTGAAATAGATGGATGTTTTGGTGATGTATTCCTCAAAAAAATTCATTGTAATTAATCGCTATAGATCGATTTCTACTACTTTTGATATATATTTAGTTATATTTGTAGGGAGATTATCAGGGGTAAGGGCATCAGCGGGGGTGGCGGGTATTTTGGAAGAAATACTTCCTGAAGTGTCTCCTTTATTTTCTTCTTTGGCTTGGAACATCTAGTCCGAAGCCTTCAAGTCACAAGCACAGTGGCTAGCAGCGAAAATTTTATTTAAAAATTTAAAAAAATTAAAAAAAAAACAGGTAAGAAAGTTCAGTCGGGTAAACCGACTTATGAATCCCCTCACCTTGAGTACCAAAAAATATTCGTATTTATTTTTTTGTTTTAATTAAATTATTTTCAATTTAAATCGCATTTAGTAACTTTAAAGTATGTACCGGTGTTAAAGTTAAAAGCTGTTTAGATTTGGTACAAAATGGTTCATTTGTGTGGGAGGTACCAAAAAGGGCGTGCCAATAAAGCCCACTTTCCTCTGGTCTCTAGGTACTATAAAACCATTACACTGTACAAAATGTCAAGTATTTTATTGGTATTAAAGCCATAAGCAGTTAACTTTTGGTGCAAAATGGACAATTTGTGTGTGAGGTACCAAAAATGGAGTGGCCACTTCGCCCATTTTTCTTGAGGTGTTAGCGACCAACAAACTAATGCTATGTGTGAAATTTCAGAAGATTCGAGTAAGTAGTATAGAAGGTATTAAAGAATCAATATGTCACTAAAAGTTAACCCTTTGTGGTGGAGGTGCTAGAAGGAGTGGGCCAATATGGACCATCTTCGAACTTAGCCGGAGATAGAGAAAAATATTACCGCTTACCAAATTTGAAGTCAATTGGTTACTCCTTTCGAGAGTTATCGTAAGCACCAGCCAGCAGACAGACACACAGACAGACGGACGGACGGACATTGCTCAAATGACTTAAAATGACACAAAACGGATTTCCGCCGAACATACTTAGGGTCTTAGGTCACTCCTTCGATGTGTTACACTTTTGGCTCGTAGCAAATGATATATACCCTCCTCTCTAAGGTGAGGGGATAATAATTGTAGGCCCACTTAGACCCAATAAAAGTTTAAAATAAAAAAAATTCGCAAAATCGGAGAGTACAAACAATTTAAAAAATGACATTGAAATTGTTAAACTTAATAATCGCACACTGATTTTTTTCTAATATTTTTATTAAATTTTTTCTGAAAAGTATAGAAAAATACCAACATTTCAAAAAAAGATTTTTCAAATCGGACCATAACCTAAGAAGTTATGACCAAAAACCCGATACACAGAGTGATATCTTAAGGATTTTTTAAATATATAGATACTTCTGAACGAGTTATAGGAAAAATCTCAAAAATTCCACAAAGCGTGGTGTACTTGAAAATATAAATAAAATGGAAAAAATAGAAAGCCGAAATTTTTTTGAAACCGTCGCTTTGTCGTGGAATTCCCCATACATACTTTATGGGGTCTCAAATCAATATTTAGAGGTGTTACAAACGGAGTGACAAAATGAATATACAACACCCCCCCCCCCCCCCCCAGGGTATGAAAAGTAATGAGAGTGTGGTTAAACCAATTTTCAGGTTTAAATTTTATTTTAAATAAATTCCTAAGAAAAATCCTTTAAAATGTGTCGCGAAAGTATATATAGCTTTATTTTTGAATGATTCTCCATACAAATCATTTTCAATAAATGACCGTAAAACCAAGTCTTTAGATTATATGTAATATCTCCGGTGCTCTTCATACAAAATTGCTTTTAAGATCTTTAAAGAATTTAACTTTTTGTCCGAACGTAGCATTTTCCATAACAAAGCCCTGCCACATATGTTGAATAAATTAGAGATTTTTTTCGTAGGAATTTAAAAATAGCACCTTGTCTGCGGAAAACACTTCATATGTCTCTTGGGTTGTGATGTCAAAAACTGTGTTTTTTTTCTTCTCATTCTCACTCGCAATCACTGGCTTTAGGGCATTGCATTTATGGAAAACGAGAAAAGAAAGAAAACGCTAACGTAAGTCCAACAATTAGTTTTATAACTGCAGCGCAGAAAGCCAAACGTTTAACAAACGGTGAGTTTTTTAGCGGCTGTATATAGTTTGCTACATTTACTATGTCAGTTTTAATTGTGCGATAATTCTCGTATGGAATAAAACGCAGGACAAAAAGACCTCAACATTTGAGGTTAGGTTGGGTTACAACGAATCTTTGTTACCCTAAGAGAAATTATTAATTTCGCAAAGTTTTAGATTAGGGGACTGCGGGGTCTACTACTCGTGTATAAACAAACAAGTACAACTTTGTAAATATACGACTATTTTCGGAGGCAAATATACAATTTTTCGAAAACATTTCAATAACCTTCTCCCAAAATAGATATGAAAGCTTGCCTTCTATAAACTAAAAATTATAACTTTGTAAATATACGAGAATTTTCGGAGGCAAATATACAATATTTTCCGGAAATATTGCAATAACCTTCTCCTGAAATAGATATAAAAGCTTCCCAGGAAAAATATACTTATACGGATTACTGATGCTAATTTTGCATAAAATTTCCAAAGACCTTTTTCTTTTTCTGAAAATATATTTGAAGACATTTTAGGATATTTTTCAATACCCACACAAGGTCATTGTCCTTGAGACTTGATTCATCAAATTATACTGCCAACTATAGCGTACAATGCATATGCACTTCATCCTGTGGCTGTGAACACAAAAGCTAAAAACGACACGAATTTTGCTCTCTTACTTCCTGGTTTAGCAATTGTATTGCTTTTGGCGAATACGAGTATCATCCGCACTCGTGTAGTCCTTGTTGAAATTCCTGTTACTGTTGAAGAGGAGTTACTGAGAGTTTTTCTGTGGTTGTTGTCATTGTCACGTTGCTACGCGCCGCTATGCTTTTTGTTGTTGGTGTTGTTCTCGTATGAAAACCATTTAATCATATTTATACAAAGCGAAATTAGTTTAGGAGCAGTATAAAGTATTTATTTTGTTTCATGTCAACTTTCAGAATTATGCATAGATTTTCATGACCAAAAATGTATGTCGCACAGTGTAATACATATCATGCCATGGGGAATACGGAACATTGTCTCAAAAACCGAAAATCTGCTCTGCTGAACAATTTTGAAAATGTCTGTTCCGTCAGTTGGTCATCCAAGCGACGAAATGTGTACAAATGATGACGATTATTCATGAAATGTTACTTGGTCACAATAAAAGGAAAACATCTAAATTGCAAAATTATTATTTGCAATTTAAATATGCAAAATATTATTTATTTTTTATACCCTCCACCATGAGATGGGGGGTATATTCATTTTGTCACTCCGTTTGTAACACCTCTAAATATTGATCTGAGACCCCATAAAGCATATATATGCTTAATCGTCGTCAAATTCTAAGAGGATTTAGCCATATCCGTCTGTCCATCCGTCCGTCCGTCCGTCTGTGGTAATCACGCTACAGTCCGCAATAATAGAGCTAGGTTGATCAAATTTGGTATAAATATTTCTTATAGTTGCATGTTGTTTGGGATTGCAAATGGGCCATATCGGTCAATGTTTTGATATAGCCCCCATATATAGCATCCAACTTGCTGTGATTCCAAATGTTCTCATCAACTATATGTTTCCTACTGTTCTCATCTACTATATTTTTTTTGTTTTTCGGTGTTATTTTCTATAGGTCTGAGCTATTTTGTGAGGTCATATGCTATCCATAAGATTCGGCATGGCCGAACATAACGCTTTTACTTGTTAATATTCAATATTGTTTTTATTGATTCGTTGTTTTGTGAAAGGAATAATAAGTATGTATACCTAGACTTTCTGTTGTTAGTGTTCTATATGAATGCAGCCATTTCCCAACAAACATATGCATAAATTTCCGCATACATATTTTTGTACATACGTACGTACTTTGCTTTAACACACTTTTACAATTGTAACTGTTGTAGGCAGAAGTTGAAGTTAGAAGTACAGGAACACATGCTTCGCATATCTGCGTGGAAAGGATATGGAAACAGATAACTATGCACAATTGTTTCACAATTCGTTTTTGTCTGCAAAAAAAAAACATGCTTGCATTTGCTCGCAATTGCCATCTATGTCTCACTTCCGGATACAACCCAGTGGAGAAGAGCAGTCAGTCGGAGCTATCGATTCTTCCATGTATATCGTGGCAGGAAAAACTACACCCCTATACTTCAGATCCGACAAATTACCAGATCTGACACCTCTCAGAGGATGTGACTGGAAGATACTTCGAAGATAATTCGTATCGAGTACCGATTTTCTATAACTCATGAGAGTTACCAAGATCATAAATAAGGAGCGCAAAACAGGCCACACATCCACTGGGTGTGTGTGTTTCCAAGGACATGAGACGTTCAAATTTAACCCCTCTTCAAACTAACTTAACCTTACCTAACATATAGGCAATGTTATGAAGATAGACTATGACTTGAAGAGTTATTCTGATGTCCTCATTATACCCTCACTTTAGTGTGACGAGTGTATATATCATTTGCTACGGAAAAAAGTGTAACACATCGAAGGAGTGACCTAAGACCCAAGCTATGTTCGACGGAAATCCGTTTGGAGTCATTTTAAGTCGAATGAGCAATGTCCGTCCGTCTGTCTGTCTGCTGGCTGGTGCGCACGATAACTCTCGAAAGGAGTAACCGATTGACTTCAAATTTGGTATGTGGTAATTTTTTTTCTATCTCCGGCTAAGTTCGAAGATGGGCCTTATTGGTCCACTCCTTCTGGTACCTCCCTCACAAATGGTTAAAATGTTGCGAAATATTGATTCTTTAATAACTGATATTATACTTATTCGAATCTTCTGAAATTCCACACATAGTATTAGTTTATTAGTCGCTTTCAACTCGAGAAAAATGGGCGAACTTGTCACGCCCCTTTTGGTACCTCCCACACAAATGCACCATTTTGCACTAAAAGTTAACAGCTTATAACATTAATACCAGTGTTTAAAAATACTTGAAATTTTGTACAGTGTAATGCTTTTATAGTGCGTACAGTCCAGTGAAAAATGGGCGATATTGCCACGCCCCTTTTGGTACCTCCCACACAAAGGTACCATTTTGTACCTAAAGTTAAAAGTTTATAACATTAATACCAGTGTGTAAAAATACTTGAAATTTTGTACAGTGTAATGCTTTTATAATGCCTATAGTCCAGTGAAAAATGGCCGTTATCACCACGGCCCTTTTTGTACCTCCCACACAAATATGCCAAATCATACCAGAATTTAATATCTCATAGCATTAATATACATATGTACATGTCCACATAAACGCTTATAATTCGGCATAGTTCAATGTGTTTAAAGTATCTACTGTTCAGGGAAATATAGGTATATTTCATATACCCCTTCTGGTACCTCCCACACAAATTGACAGAATAATTCGTGTAATATTCAATATTACATTACTCACAAAGTGAGGGTATACCTTAGTCGGTTTACCCGACTGAAACTTTCTTACTTGTTTTATATGGTACTTACCAGAATTGCAAAAAAATTTTATTATTGACCAAAGACCCTGAGAGTATTCGGCCGATATATCCGCATAATATTTTGGAAAAAAAAAGAAATACACAGAGAGATGTGACTGATTGTTATAACCGACAATTTACTTTATTGTGCAGGCTATAGGCCATTTAATTCCAATATGATGTTAGAAAAAGAAAAATTTTGTTTGTGTCCGAGGCCTAACAACTTTTTTTGTAGATTGAGGCACACTATTTAATGAAACCAAAACAAAACTATTTAAAAGTAAATTTTTTTTAAAAAAAATTTTAGTACTTGGACCATATTGAAGTATACGCTCGATAAAGCCGGGATACCATATAAATTAAAGGAAATTATGAGGGCTAAAAACGCTGTTAACTCAATTTGCACATTGAAATGAAATTTGGTAACTGTCGTTAGAACAATTAGAAAAAATTTGATTTTTATACCCTCCGCCATAGGATGGGGGGTATATTCATTTTGTCACTCCGTTTGTAACACCTCTAAATATTGATCTGAGACCCCATAAAGTATGTATATTCTTAATCGTCGTAAAATTCTAAGACGATTTAGCCATGTCCGTCCGTCTGTTGTAAACACCCTACAGTCCGTAATAATAGATCAAGGTTGATCAAATTTGGTAGAAATATTTCTTATAGCTGCAGGTTGTTTGGGATTGCAAATGGGTCAATGGGTCAATGTTTTGATATAGCTCCCCTATGTGTAGAGGATACCAATTTAGCAGAAACTTTGCAGTTTGTATTCTATTTTGACAAAAATTCATCTCAGCAAATATTTTACAAATCGGTTCATATTTTGTTATCGAGGTCGCTGCAAAATATACGTCTTTAAGCCATAAATACCACATTTTCTAAGTATTTTGACTTAATCTTTGCAGTTTGTATTTAAGTAAGACAAGAATTCATCGCAGTAAACATTTTTTAAATCAGTTCATATTTTGTTATAGTCCAGCTATTGATGTCGCTCCCAAAAATGCTTATTTAAGCCATAAACACCACACTTTCAGTTCGTATTCTATTTTGGCATCAATAATATATTTCATCTCAATAAAATTTATACAAATCAGTTTTTATATTGTTGTAGTCCCCGTGTAGGTCTAGTTCTCAAATATGTTCCTATGTTCGTTTTTTTAGTAATTTGTATCAACAACAAGTAAGAAAGTAAAGTCAGGTAAACCGACTAATGAATCCCCTCAACTTGAGTCTCAAAAAATATTAGTAAATTTATTTATTTTTTGTTTTATTTAAATTATTATCAATTTAAATTGCATTTAATAACTTTAAAGTATGTACTGGTTTTAAAGTTAGAAGCTGTTTACTTTTATTACAAAATGGTCCATTTGTGTGACAGGTACCAAAAGGGCCGTCCCAATAACGGTCACTTTTCTCTGGACTCTAGGTACTATAAAAGCATTACACTGTACCAAATTGCAAGTATTTGTATACACAGTTATTAAAGCTAAAAGCTGTTAACTTTTGGTACAAAAAGGTCCATTTGTGTGGGAGGTACTAAAAGGGGCGGGCCAATAACGCCCATTTTTCTCTGGACTCTAGGTACTATTAAAGCATTACACTGTACGAAATTTCAAGTATTTGTATCCACTGGTATTAATGTTATAAGCTGGTAATTTTTGGTACAAAATGGTCTATTTGTGTGGGAGGTACCAAAAGGAGTTTGGCAATAATGCTCATTTTTCGCTGTTTTGTTGGTACTATTAAACCAAACTGTACTAAATTTTAAGTCTTTGTCTGCACTGGTAATAAAGTTATAAGTTATTAACTTTTGGTTCAAAATTGTGCATTTGTGTGGGAGGTACCAAAAGGGCAACTTCGCCCATTTTTCTTCAGGTAATAGTGACTAATAAACTAATACTATGTGTAGAATTTCAGAGGATTCAAATAAGTAGTATAGAAGTTATTAAATAATCAATATTTCACTAAATGTTAACCCTTTGTAGGGGAGGTACTAGAAGGAGTGGATCAATATGGTCCATCTTTGAACTTAGCCGGAGATAGAAGAAAATATTACCACATACCAAATATGGAGTCAATCGGTTACTCCTTTCGAGAGTTATCGCACGCACCAGCTAGCAGACAGACAGACGGACGGACATTACTCAATCGACTTTAAATAACCCAAGACGGATATCCGCCGAACATACTTAGGGTCTTAGCTCACTCCTTCGATGTGTTACACTTTTGGTTCGTAGCAAATGATATATAACCTCCTCTCTAAGGTGAGGGGATAAATAGGGTCGTTTCATCATTTGCTCCATATCCAAAGATTTTTCCAGAAATAGAATTTAATGCAATCCAAGGTTCAACTTCGGCATGGCCGAACTTAACGGTTTTACTTGTTTTTCAAAAAATCGTTTTTTACTGGCTCGAAGTGTGATATAAAAAATAGAAAAAAACTAGCAGAAAATTTGTTTGCTCCAAAACTAGCATCCTTACGAAGCAAACAATGCCTCTTTGCAAAAGGTCCATGGTAAAAATGTATAGATTATGACGCATATTGGAAAAATAGGGATATACAAAAAATTTATTTTTCATATTTTTTAACCTGCACCACACTGTGGAACAGGGTATTATGACATTATGCATTTGTTTGTAACACCCAAAAGGAGAAGAGATAGACAGATATACCAAGCAACTTTTAATCACTTTCTGAGTCGATTTAACTATGTCCCTCTGTCTGTAGATGTATTCTTGTAATCAAAGTACAGGTCGCAATTATGGTCCGATCTAAACACCTTTGCACATATCTTTCTTTAGGCCCAAGGACGATCCCTATTGAATTTGGTTATAGCCCCCACACATTTAGATATAGCCCCCACACATATGTTGCCCCCGATTTAAGATGTAAGCGCTGTAGAAACTGTATTTTACCTCCGATCAGTGCAAAATTCGGCAGAAAGAGGTTTCTTGTCACATGAAGGAATACCACCAAATTCGGAGAAAATCGGTTCAGATTTAGATATAGCCCCCATACATATGTTACCCCGATTTGACATGTAAAGGCTGTAGAGGCAGTAGTTTATATCAGATCAGTACAGAAAGAGGCCTTTTTACATGAATGAGTATTTTTGTAAAATCGGTTCAGATTTATATATAACCTCCATATACGAGGGTTGCTGTATATATTGCTGGCCAAATAATGAAAATGTGAATATTTATCATCAAAAATGGTTTTATTGTTTTTCAAAGTATTCTCCAGCATGATTTATACACTTTTGCATGCGCTCAAACCAATTGTCGAAGCACTTTTTTCACTCCGATTGAGATACATCCATAACATGGTTTTTAAACAGTCCAATAGCATCTTCTAGCGACGAAAATCGTTGCACGCATTTTTTGCTTGATGTGAGGGAACAAAAGAAGTCATTGGGTTCTAAATCAGGGCTGTACGGCGGATGACTCATCAATTCGACGTTATGGCCGGTCAAAAAGGCGCTGGTTTGAGCCGATGTGTGAGAGCTCGCATTGTCATGGTGCACAATGATTCGTCTTCTCTTGTTCGTTTTTCAAATTTCTCCGAAGACTTCAGGAAAAAAAAATTGTGGTGTACCACTCAGAGTCGACCGTCCTACGTTGCTCAAGCGGAACAGTCGCCACATGACCAGTTTTGCCGAAGAAACAGGCGAACATTTGCTTCGAAGTGCTTCTTCCACGAACAACTTTCGTTGGATTTGACTCGTCACTTAGCACTATAGCAACCCTCGTATATATTTCTCCTGATTTGGTATCAAAGCCCTATAGAAGTTGTACTTTACTTCCGAATCGAAGTTATGAGCCGTTAACTTTAGAGCAAAATGGTTCATTTGAATGGGAGGTATCAAAAGGGGCTTGGCAACTTCGCCAAATCTTTCTCAAGATGATGAAGACCACCATGTGTGGACTTGTAAAAAATTCTGAGTAGCAGTAGTTGAAGTTATGAGAAAATCAATATTTCACTAAATTTTGACCTTAGTGGGGGAGGTACTCAAAGGAGTGAACCAAAATAGTCCATCTTTGACCTTAGTCTGAGATAGAAAAAACTAGTAAGAATGTTTCAGTTTGATAAAACGAATTAGGTATACCCCTACTTTGTGAATAATGTAATATTACACGAATTAATCTGTAAATTTTTGTGGGAGGCACCAGGGGTTTAACAAATACACCTATTTTTCGCTAAACAGTAGATCTTAAAATACATTGCGCTGAGCCGAATTATAAGCGTTAAGTGCATTGGTATATGAACGTTATGAGCTATTTAATTTTGGAATGATTTGATCATTTTGTATGGGAGGTACAAAAAGGGGCGTGGTGATAACGCCCATATTTTGGTAGTTTAAAAGCGTTACACTGTACAACATATTGTAGTATTTTCGTGCATTGGTACTCACGATATAATCTTTTAACTTTGTGTACAAAATGGTACTTTTGTGTGGGAGATAACCATAGGGACGTGGCAATATCAAAAATTTTTCACAGCACTATAGACCCCATAACAGCATTACACTGTACAAAATTTCAAGTATTTGTATACACTGGTATTAAAGTTATAAGCTGGTGACTTTTGCCACAAAGCGGTCCATTTGTGCGGGAGGTACCAAAAGGGGCGTAGGTACTATAAAATTATTACACTGTACAATATTTTAAGTATTCGTATTCAATGGTATTAAAGTAATAAGCTGTTAACTTTTGATGCAGAATAGACCATTTGTGTGGGAGGTACCAAAAGGGGCGTGTAAAAAACCCCTCCTTTCAATGGACTTTAGACACTATAACAACAGTAGCATGTACAAAATAAAAGTAAAGTAATAAAAGTAATAAGCTGTTAACTTTTGGCGCAAAATAGTCCATTTTGTGTGGGAGGTACCAAAAGGGGCCTGTCAATAACCCCATTTTTCACTAGACTGTAGACACTATTAAAAACATTACACTGCACAAAATTTCAAGTTTTTTGAATCACTGATATAAAAGTTATAGGATGTTAACTTTTGGTTCAAAATGGTCCATTTGTGTGGGAGCTACCAAAAGGGAAGTGGTATATTCGCCCATTTGTCCCGAGGTGACAGTGACTAATAAACTTATATTATATGTATAATTTCAGATTCTTCGCAAAAGTGGTATAGAAGTTATTAAACAATCAATAATTCAATAAATATTAACCCTTTGTGGGGGAGGTACTAGAAAGAGTGGCCCAATATGGCGCATCTTCGAACTTAGTCGGAGATAGAAACAAATATTACAACACACAAAATTTGAAGTCAATTGGTTACTGCTTTCGAAACTTGTCGTGCGCACCAGCCAGCAGACAGACAGACAGACATTTCTTATTCGACTTAAAACGACCTAAAATGGATATCCGCCGAACATACTTAGGGTCTTAGGTCACTCCTTCGATGTGTTACACTTTTGGCCCGTAGCAAATGATATATACCCTCGTATCACAAAAGTGAGGGTATCAAAATGGTCCACATTTACTCTACCAATGGTTCAAATGTTGGAGTGGGGACGACTTGGGTTCAGAAGTTACATTGTAATACCTGCAAGTCTTCACCAAATT
Source organism: Eudasyphora cyanicolor (assembly GCA_963930755.1). NCBI lineage: Eukaryota > Metazoa > Arthropoda > Insecta > Diptera > Muscidae > Eudasyphora > Eudasyphora cyanicolor. The sequence goes on along the minus strand of OZ005738.1, from coordinate 167,611,957 downwards.
ACAAAGAGAGAATTTGAGAAAGATCTAATTTTTAACCTGTGACACTAGAGAAAGAACTACCCATATGGGGCATACGGAACTGTTAACCCGACTGAAATTTGCTTACTTTTTTATGGTCGGCTATGCCAGATTTTAGTCTTCTCTTGCTTTTTTAACAAAGTCTAAAATTTTATCTCCGACTAAATGCCAATTTTTCCAACTGGGTTATTTTGAAAAATTCATATTTCAGGAAACTTTTCTACACCGCCTGTTTCAGTACAGAATGTTGATATGCTCATGTGAACGTTTCTGCTACATAGACACCCACTTATGACGATACATTTGAAAGTATATAAATTAACAACAATTTCAAACTAGGTTTCATAAATACAAAGAGATTATACCCACATAATCTCGCATATGCCACTATTCGAGTATATGTGCATATATACATCTGTACATCTGTACATATGTTATCCTGACAGTTGTCCCGATACGAGTGGTTTCCTTTGTCTGTTGGAACACCAAGTAACTACCACAGTGAGTTTAGAAACTACTCCACATTTCAACTTTAGCCACCCAAAACATTCTTTTTTTTGAGGACGAACATATTCGTCGTATTTGTGTTACTGTGCTTTACGATTCTAACGATTCACTTCCTCAAATCAAGTGTAGAGAAGCGGGCAGGCAATGTGAACTAGATTTTGGAAGCAGTTTTTTTTTTGTTGGAACAATAAATCTTTAACGAACAAAGTTTGGGAAAATATTCCACACACACACACACGCACACATCTAGAGAGAAGTTTGGCAACCAATGAAATGCCTTAAGTTGATGCTTTGAAGGCACATTGGATGAGGTTTTTTGAATTCTAGACATATGGGTGAACAGTCGGAACTATTTGGAAAAGTAAAATTTAGTTTTAAGGAGTTGTGATACTTTCAATTAATACAATTCCAGTTTTGCTTCAGTTAACTAAGGATTTTTGGGCGAAATGTGAAATTTTCCGTTATAAATGTATAAAAACATCAAATAAAAAAAATATATGAACTAATATATAACCCAGTATTACTGAAATTTGGAAAAGAATTCTTTATAAAATTTTAAGTTTCAGAAGAAAATGGTAAGAAATTCCCAAAAAATGCACCACAGTGCTTAGAATGCAATGGCCATTGGAAGAAATATGTTCACCAAAATTAAAATATAAAAATTATTAATAAAATTTCTTCATAAAATTTAAAATTTCGTAATAAAAATTTTAATGAATTCCCTACAATTATCCAGTATTTTTTACTATAACAAATACCTGCACTGAAAATATAATAGTTATCGACAAAATATCTTCAAAAAATCCAAAATTTTACGATATTCCTTCAAATGTATCACTGTGCATCGGATACTGAACCATAGGAACTATGGAGAGGTAATGCTTAGTTTATAGAAGTTAAGAAATTAAAATACAAAAATAAACTATAAACTTTACTTAAACCGTAAACTTTTTTATTTCATTGTTAGTCCCAAATGGGTTAAAGATAATTAATTGCCATAAAATGATCCTACACTCATTATTTTATCCTCAAAAGCTGAAATTATCCCGAAAATAACCATTTTTTAAATGGAATTGAATTTGAGCAATTTTATAGAAAAACGCTTTTTAGTTTAAAATAATGAGCGTAGGATCATTTTTATGGCAATCAAGTTCCATTAAAACATTTGGTACCTACAACAAAATAAAAAGTGTACGGCCTTGAAAGGATTAATATTTTAAAAAAATTTAATCTAGATATCAGCAGTTCTATAAAGAGCAATAAAAAAAGAAAATCACACAAAAATTGTAGAAATTATTGCATTAAAAATTGCACTAAAATTGAGAAAAAGTGACTTTATATTGGAATTTTTTAAAAGGATGCCACTTCGCCCTATAAATAATGGTCCATTTTAATACCATTTCTAATAGAATTGAAATTAACAATTTTGTTAAGGGAAAATCTGATTTTTAGAGGTTTTTTAAACTACAAATTGACCCTATTTTGGCGATAGCAGAATCGAAATATTAGAACAAACCAAATTTTCTTATATTCTTTGAACAACGTGAACTTTTTTTTGACGCCACTCTAATATTTTAATACCATTTCATTGAAATTATAAAAAAAAAATACTTTATAAAATTCAAAGTTTCGGAAAAAAATGTTAGGAAAATACCAAAAATGCACCACAGTGCATCGAATGCAATGGTCGTTGGAAGAAATATTTTCACTAAAATACAATTTTAAAATTTTTTAACATTATTTCTTCACAAAATTTAAAATTTCGTAGTAAAAATTTTGAGAAATTACCCAAAATGCACCACTGTGCTTTCACAATAAGAATTACCTGCACTACACTGAAAATCCAATAGTTAGCTACAAAATTAAAATTTTGCATATAAAAATTTTAAGAATGTATCACCAAATGTACCACAGTGCATTGATTTAAATAGTCACAGAAAGAAACTTGAGGATATGGGAGTTATCAACAACATTTCTTAAAAAATTCCGAATTTAGAAATAATGTTCTAAAGAAGTTCCCAAACACTGGTAAACTGTGAATTGAATATAGTATTCACAGAAACAAATATATTCACTCCACTGAAAACCAATAATATTTTTTTTTATAAAATCCAAAATTACATAATTTCATAAGCATCGAATGAAAGAAATGCTTGAGAATTCAATTGTTGTCAACAATGTAATCCATACAATTCAAAATTTGTAAAAAAAAAAATGTGCCCAATGCATTCAAAGAAAGTGATACTAATGCGAATTCTTTTCTGCAAAAAAGTGCAACATGTTCATTGCCCTTTTTCCGAAAACGGAACTTTTGTGATACTGTTTTGAAATTTGGTAATTAAGCTACTCGAATTTACACAACTAAAATTTCAAAATTTCAAAAATGCGATATAATAGTGCAGTTTTCGGAAAAAGGGCAATGCAAGTGTTGCATTTTTTTGCAGAAAAGAATTCGCCATAAGTCAAATTTAGAAGTCACTGTAAAATATATATATAAAAACCAAACAGCGTTTACACCACACACACACAAAATAGTTGCGGTTCATTGAAAATCGAAAAAACTATCAATAATTTTTTAAAAAAATTATAAATTTCGTAATACATTTTTTTATGAAATTCTAAAACACAAACACGAGTACCACAGCGCAGCGAGTGTAGCAGCCACAGGGCGAACATCAATTTAAATGTAATTGCTGCAATTGCTTCTAATATTTCGATTTAATACATTTTGAGTTTTAAAACAAAGGATTTTTCAAACATTTGTATCTACCGTATTTTTTTAAAAATGTTGCAAAAATAATTCTGCATATATTAATTATTTGAATTTCGTCAAAAAATACGACAGTTTTAATAGTAGTGCATAAAGTTTTTAATTCCCCGATTTTTTCAATTCCCGGGAAACCGGGATTTTTTAAACGTTCTCAGGATCCCTGGATCCCGCTTAATGAAATTACGAAATATGTATTTCGTAATTACTTTAAGACATATCGAGCCTTAGCCGCATTTTAATTTGCATTTGTTAAGGGAAATAATTTACTTATGACAAATGACATCATATTTCAAAATTTTATATATATAATTTAATACTGAATTTCACAGTTATATAAATATTTATTAAATATATCATTGTGTTTTGTTATATATTTTTTTGTTAAAGTCTTGTTTTTAACTATTGAGTTCGAGATCGTTGTTTGTAAAGGGTATTCCAAAAAGAGGTGTTATTTTGGTATTCAAAGAAAAGTTCAATTTTCGGAGATAAATGATCGGATGTTTATTTCATAATAAAGAGGAAGGTATGCCGTTAATAATGAAAAACAACATCAGCCAAATGGCCACCACGAACACGCTTACCGGACCATATCCTTTTCATTAAATTTTCCATAATTATCGCGAAGTGCCTACCCTATGTCCTATGATCACGAATTCTATCTTTGAGGTCTTGAATCGACGTGGCCCCAAAGAAAGAAGTCGCAAGGTGTTAAATCACAAGACCTCGGTGGCCAATTATGATCACCTATTCAAGAGATAACACGGTCCGGAAACTTTTCCCGTAACAGAGCAATAGTTTCGTTGCTTGTGTGGCACTTAGCGCCGTCTTATTGAAAGTAAACGTTGTCCAGATCAATAAAAAATCATTAACTCCGACCATAAAAAAATCATTAATCATTTCTCGATAGCGCAATCCATTCAACGTTGATCCAACCTCATTTTCGAAAAAGTAAGGTCCAATGACCCCGCCGGACCATAAACCGCACCAAACAGTCACACGTTGAGGATGGAGAGGCTTCTCAACAGTAACTCTTGGGTTTTCCGAGCCCCAGATGCGACAATTTTGCTTGTTGGCGTAGCCACGGAGGTGGAAATGGGCCTCATCAGTCAAGATGATTTTTCGAAAGAATTCCGGATCATTTTCATGCATTTCAAGGACCCAATCAGCAAAGAATCGACGTTGTTGATGATCGACCGGCTTGAGTTCTTGTGTTAACTGAACTTTATAAGCCTTAAGACCCAAGTATTTATACAAGATACGGTGTAATGACGTTTGTGGAATGCCCAATTTCAAAGAACGACGAGGAATGGACAAACCTGGGTTTTCTTCAACTCTTTGGGCTACAGCAGCAATATTCTCAGTTGTTCTCGTTAAATAAGCCCCTTATAAGGATAAGGGGGAAATTTTGTTATTACTAATATTAATATTAAAATTAATAATATTAAATATATATAATTTTATCGTAATGACTGATCAGTCATGAATAAAATAAGACCGAAGAAAATCTACGAAAAATGTACAAAGTTATAGCTGTATTAGTAAGTTTATACTCATAGAATAGAAGAATTTAAAATACCTTCGATATTATGTTTTGATCGTTAGTGGGAGTCATAATTTTTCTTCGGATTGGCCTTGTTTTATTCATAACCTATTAGGCTTTACGATAAAATAATAAATAAAACAAGTAAGAAAGTTCAGTCGGGTAAACCGACTAAGGTATACCCTCACTTTGTGAGTAATGTAATATTGAATATTACTCGAATTATTCTCTCAATTTGTGTGGGAGCTACCAGAAGGGGTTTAACAAATACACCTATTTTTCGCTGAACAGTAGATACTTTAAATTCGTTGCACTGCGCCGAATTATAAGCGTTTGTGTGCACTGGTATAAACGTTATGAGATATTAAATTGTGGTATGATTCGGCCATTTTGTGTGCGAGGTACAAAAAGGGGCGTGGCGATAACGCCCATTTTTCACAGGACTATAGGCACTATAAAAACATTACACTGTACAAAATTTCAAGTATTATTATTCACTTGTATTAATGTTATAAGCTGTTAACTTTTGGTGCAAAATGGTACCATTGTATGCGAGGTACCAAAAGGGGTGTGGCAACAACGCCCATTTTTCTCTGGACTGTAGGCAATATAAAAGCATAACACTGTGCAAAATTTCAAGTATTTTTATACACCGTTATTAATGTTATAAGCTGTTAATTATACCCTCACTTTAGTGTGACGAGGGTATATATCATTTGCTACGGAAAAAAGTGTAACACATCGAAGGAGTGATCTAAGACACTAAGTATGTTCGGAGGAAATCCGTTTTGGGTCATTTTAAGTCGAATGAGCAATGTCCGTCCGTCTGTCTGTCTGTCTGTCTGTCTGTCTGTCTGCTGGCTGGTGCGCACGATAACTCTCGAAAGGAGTAACCGATTGACTTCAAATTTGGTATGTGGTAATATTTTGATCTATCTCCGGATGAGTTCGAAGATGGGCCATATTGGTCTACTCCTTCTGGTACCTCCCACACAAAGGGTTAACATTTAGTGAAATATTGATTCTTTAATAACTTCTATACTACTTACTCGAATCTTTTGAAATTCTGCACATAATATTAGTATATTAGTCGCTATTAACTCGAGAAAAATGGGTGAAGTTGGCATGCCCCTTTTGGTACCTCCCACACAAATGGACCATTTTGCATCAAAATTTAACTGCTTATAACTTTAACACAAGTGCATAAAAATGCTTGAAATTTTCTACAGTATAATGTTTTTGTAGCGCCTATAGTCCGGTAAAAAATGGGCATTATTGTACAGCCCCTTTTGGTACCTGCCACACAAATGGACCATTTCGTACCAAAAGTAAACGGCTTGTAACTTTAATACCAGTGCATACAAATACTTGAAATTGTGTACAGTGTAATGCTGTTATAGTGCCTATAGCCCTGTAAAAAGTGGGCGTTATCACCCCGCCCCTTTTTGTTCCTCCCACACAAAATGACCAAATCATACCAAAATTACATAGCTCGTAACTTTAATATACCAGTGCACATAAACGCTTATAGTTCAGCACAATGCAATGTATTTACCGAAAAATACGTGTTTTTGGAAAACCCCTTCTGGTACCTCCCACACAAATTGACAGATTTATTGGTGTAATGTTATATATTACATTACTCACAAAGTGAGGGTATACCTTAGTCGGTTTACCCGACTGAAACTTTCTTACTTGTTTTTGGTGCAAAACGGTGCATTTGTGTGGGAGGTACCTAAAGGGACATGGCAACTTCGCCCATTTTTCTCGAGTTGATAGCGACTAATAAACTAATACTATGTGTGAAATTTCAGAAGATTAGAATAAGTAGTATAGTAGTTATTAAAGAATCAATATTTCACAACATTTTAACCCTTTGTGGGGGAGGTACTAGAAGGAATGGACCAATATGGCCCATCTTCGAACTTAGCCGGAGATAGAAAAAAATATTACCACATACCAAATTTGAAGTCAATCGGTTACTCCTTTCGAGAGTTATCGTGCGCACCAGCCAGCAGACACACAGACAGACAGACAGACAGACAGACGGACGGACATTGCTCATTCGACTTAAAATGACCCAAAACGGATTTCCTCCGAACATACTTAGGGTCTTAGATCACTCCTTCGATGTGTTACACTTTTTTCCGTAGCAAATGATATATACCCTCGTCACACTAAAGTGAGGGTATAACAAGTAAGAAAGTTCAGTCTGGTAAACCAACTTATGAATCCCCTCACCTTGAGTCCCAAAAATATTAGTAAATTGATTTATTTTTTTGTTTTAATTCAATTATTATCAATTTGAATTGCATTTAATTACTTTAAAGTATTTACTGGTATTAAAGTTAAAAGCTGTTTACTTTTGGTACAAAATGGTCCATTTGTGTGGGGGGTACTAAAAGAGGCGTCCCAATCACTTTTCTCTGGATTCTAGGTACTATAAAAGCATTACACTGTACAAAATTTTTAGTATTTATATGCACTGGAATTTATATGCACTTTTGGTGTAAAATAGTCCATGGGTGTGGGAAGTACCAAAAGGGTCGTGCCAATAACGCCCATTTTTCTCAGGACACTAGATACTATAAAAGCACATTACACTGTACACAATTTCAAGTATTTTTATGCACAGGTATTAAAGTTATTAGCTGGTACCTTTTATTACAAAATTGTCCATTTGTGTGGGGAGCGCGGCAACAGTGCCCATTTTTCACTGTACTTTAGGTACTATTAAACCATTACACTGTACAAAATTACAAGTATTTGTATGCACTGGTAATAAAGTTATAAGCTTTTAACTTTCGGTTCAAAATTGTCAATTTGTGTGGGAGGTACCAAAAGGGGCAAGGCAACTTCGCCCATTTTTCTCGAGGTAATAGTGACTTATAAACTAATACTATGTGTAGAATTTCGGAGGATTCAAATAAGTACAATAGAAGTTATTAAATAATCAATATTTCTCTAAATGTTAACACTTTGTGGGGGAGGTACAAAAAGGAGTGGACCAATATGCGCATTTTCGAACTTAGCCGGAGATAGAAGAAAATATTACCACATACCAAATTTGAAGTCATTCGGTTACTCCTTTCGACAGTTATCGTTCGCACCAGCCAGCAGACAGACAGACAGACGGACGGACGGACTTTGTCCATTCGACTTTAAATGAACCAAAACGGATATCCGCCGAACATACTTAGGGTCTTAGCTCACTCCTTCGATGTGTTACACTTTTGGTTCGTAGCAAATGATATATACCCTCCTCGCTAAGGTGTGGGGGATAATAAAGTATAATATCTGTGCATATTTCGATGTTTTTATGAAGATTTTGTTTTGAAAATGTAAACTTTTTCTCACAATATAGGATTTTTTTCTCAATAGCTGGGAAGATATCGTTAAAATCGCTGAACGGATAAAAAATTATATAATAAGGGAATGAAGGCTACTTAATTTTGATCATTTAACCAAGCCTGAACCAATTCGAATAAGTGGTTCTCGATTTATGCTAAAATATATGGTTCATAGATAGTTTGCATATAACGGTTTATGATGATAACTACAGACAATCGCAACTAAAACATTTTTGAGCTGTGTTAATAACGTTGAGCAAAAGCTATCAAATATTAAAATGTTAGAATAAAAAGAAAAAATCCCGAGAATTCCCGCACAGATTTCCTGGGATTGAGAAAGATGACTTTCTCGGGAACGAGAAAGATGACTTTCTCGGAACGTGTGTGAGCAAAAAATCCCGGGAATTCCCGCACAGATTTCCCGGGGAAAAAACTCTAATAGGGCACTAACAATTTGTCAGGATGTGGAAACTTGAAGCAATAAACAATTACCTCAATTTTGAATGTTTTAGTGAACTCGCCATTTTTTGTTTGTAATGAAAATATCAACAAAAGTTTCTATAAAATTAAAAATTTCGCAATAATATTTTTAAGAAATTTCAAAAAAAAATAACCAATGCCGATTGATTGCAGCAGTCACTGAAGGTAATGCTTTCATCATAACGATAATCAGTCATTTCAAAATTTTAAAATCAGAAAGAGCATTCACAGAAACAAACACTTGCATTACCATTAAAAACCAATAGTTACGAAAAATTCTTAAAAATCCAAAATTATCCGAATTTTTTTTCATAGAAATTCCCTAAAATGCACCACAATGCTTTGAGTGCAGCAGAGAGAAATACTAGGGACCTTCGGTAGCTCAGTGGTAAGTGCATTAGACTTGGACCCCGAAGGTGCTGGGTTCAATTCCCAGCCAGGCACTTCATCATAATTCGAGTTTCTGCACCTAAAAATAACTCACCGGTCGCAGTACCACTACAACAACATCTGTTCACCCAGGTCAACAAGGAAGCTAAAAAGTGGATATAACACCATGACGACTATTAACAGAAATGCAACGCTTCTAGTGTAGAAACAGTAATACTCAAATAACATCCATTCCCTGAAATTAACACACGAATGTTAATTAACAACCGAACAACATTGAGTAGATGAAACAACATAAGGTTCCCGCGATAATCGGATATATTGCGGAACGAAGTCTGTTATAGAAATATACTTAAGGATTATCAACTCAGCGTCTCCAAGCTGCTACAACAACAACAACAACTGGAGAATCCTACAGCTATCAACAACATTTCTTCTTAAAAAATCTAAATTTCTTCATAAAAATTTGAAGACATTCCCAAAAATGCACCACAGTGCATCAAATGCAGCAGTCACAAGCCGAATATCAATTAAAATTGAATTCTACTGAGAACGTACAGTGATTGACCGCCTCCCCACCAGTCATGTCCCTACAAAGTTTACTCATCAAATGCTGGAAGGCTACAATTGCTTCCCCAATTTCTATTCCATTTCCTTTGAAATCTCTTGGGAAAGAAGCGAGTTGAGGGAGAAGTAAAGCGAATCACTGCATAGAAAATAATTATAAAAACATTCACTTTACATTTAGAATGGAGTCAAACTATATTATTTCAGTTCTTTTTTGAGGTGAGATGGGGAGCGTAGAAACTTTCTGTAAAGTTGTAATGGTCGAAGAATTCAGAAAGAGGAGTCTATTGGTTTGGCACACGTCCTTCTACAATTGTCATCAAACGGAACTCATTAAGTTTTTCGATATTGGCAGTTGGCTGGAAATGTTAGAAAATGGGTAAAAGAATTACTCAGGTGAAAAATTCGTGCAAATTAAAAATTCAAAGAAAAAATATTAATGAAACATCTCAATGAGTTAAAAGTTCAATCAAATGAAAAATAATTTTTAAATAGTTTATGTTGCGAATGTCACTGGTTGAGGTGAGAGATAAAAAACAATAAGAAAATCTCTGTCGAATAAACTGACTGAAATATAATATTCCCACTTTCAGGAAGCTATGGCATTTCGAACTGGTGAAAATAAAGGGGTTTCCAACAAGAGGTGTTATTTTGAAACACCCGGTATTTCTGTAGCTGTCACTTTTGAAGCTTTTATTCTTTGACATTTGACAAGTAGAAACTACGCCATTACTAAAAATGGAACGATACACGATCATCTAACGATACAAAACGATCAAAAAACTATACGAACGATACAAAATCATCTTGACTGATGAGGCCCATTTAAACCTCGGTGGCTACGTCAACAAGCAAAATTGTCGCATCTGGGGCTCGGAAAACCCAAGAGTTATTGTTGAGAAGCCTCTCCATCCTCAACGTGTGACTGTTTGGTGCGGTTTAAGGTCCGGCGGGGTCATTGGACCTTACCTTCTCGAAAATGAGGTTGGATCAACAGTTACGGTGAATGGATTGCGCTATCGAGAGATGATTAATGATTTTTTATGGTCTGAGTTGGATGGTATTGATCTGGACAACATTTACTTTCAACAAGAGGGCGCTACGTGCCATACAAGCAACGAAACCATTGCTCTGTTACGGGAAAAGTTTCCGGACGGTGTTATCTCTTGAATAGGTGATCACAATTGGCCACCGAGATCTTGTGATTTAACACCTTGCGACATCTTCCTTTGGGGCCACGTGAAAGATAATGTCTACGCCAACAAAGATTGAATTCGTGAGGCTATCGAGGACATAGGGCCAAAAATAATAAATAATAACATATGTCATCCCGGAGCGAGTAAGTTATCAGGTACGAACGAGTAGGACTTCAAACAGTGAGTTTTTCCGCGTATTTCGGACCGATTTTGAGTAATTTTTGTAATTGTCATAATTAAAAAATTAATATTAATCGATTAGTGCAAAAAAACTTGAAACTATGTTCGCGGAAAAGTGTTTTTACGCGTGTTGCATTTCACTGCTATTCGTTCGTAACTGATAGATTTTTACGTTTCGTCCGGACAGCACATCTGTCTAATTTAAGGTCTGTGCATAGGGCAGCCACTTTTCGATTTGGTTATGGAAAATTTCATGAAAAGGATATAGTCCGGTAAGCGTGGTCGTGGTGGCCATTTAGCTGATTTTGTTTTTCATTATTAACGGCATACCTTCCTCTTTATTATAAAATAAACATCCGATCACTTATCTCCAAAAATGGCATTTTTCTTTGAATACCAAAATAACACCTCTTGTTGGAAAACCCTAGAAAATTTCTTAGAGATTTTGCATTTATAGAAAATTTCTTAGAAATTTTGTATTTATGGGAATTTTTTTAGAAATTTTGTATTTATAGAAAATTTCTTAGAAATTTTGTATTTATAGAAAATTTCTTAGAAATTTTGTATTTATAGAAAATTTCTTAGAAATTTTGTATTTATAGAAAATTTCTTAGAAATTTTGTATTTATAGAAAATTTCTTAGAAATTTTGTATTTATAGAAAATTTCTTAGAAATTTTGTATTTATAGAAAATTTCTTAGAAATTTTGTATTTATAGAAAATTTCTTAGAAATTTTGTATTTATAGAAAATTTCTTAGAAATTTTGTATTTATAGAAAATTTCTTAGAAATTTTGTATTTATAGAAAATTTCTTAGAAATTTTGTATTTATAGAAAATTTCTTAGAAATTTTGTATTTATAGAAAATTTCTTAGAAATTTTGTATTTATAGAAAATTTCTTAGAAATTTTGTATTTATAGAAAATTTCTTAGAAATTTTGTATTTATAGAAAATTTCTTAGAAATTTTGTATTTATAGAAAATTTCTTAGAAATTTTGTATTTATAGAAAATTTCTTAGAAATTTTGTATTTATAGAAAATTTCTTAGAAATTTTGTATTTATAGAAAATTTCTTAGAAATTTTGTATTTATAGAAAATTTCTTAGAAATTTTGTATTTATAGAAAATTTCTTAGAAATTTTGTATTTATAGAAAATTTCTTAGAAATTTTGTATTTATAGAAAATTTCTTAGAAATTTTGTATTTATAGAAAATTTCTTAGAAATTTTGTATTTATAGAAAATTTCTTAGAAATTTTGTATTTATAGAAAATTTCTTAGAAATTTTGTATTTATAGAAAATTTCTTAGAAATTTTGTATTTATAGAAAATTTCTTAGAAATTTTGTATTTATAGAAAATTTCTTAGAAATTTTGTATTTATAGAAAATTTCTTAGAAATTTTGTATTTATAGAAAATTTCTTAGAAATTTTGTATTTATAGGAAATTTCTTAGAAATTTTGTATTTATAGAAAATTTCTTAGAAATTTTGTATTTATAGAAAATTTCTTAGAAATTTTGTATTTATAGAAAATTTCTTAGAAATTTTGTATTTATAGAAAATTTCTTAGAAATTTTGTATTTATAGAAAATTTCTTAGAAATTTTGTATTTATAGAAAATTTCTTAGAAATTTTGTATTTATAGAAAATTTCTTAGAAATTTTGTATTTATAGAAAATTTCTTAGAAATTTTGTATTTATAGAAAATTTCTTAGAAATTTTGTATTTATAGAAAATTTCTTAGAAATTTTGTATTTATAGAAAATTTCTTAGAAATTTTGTATTTATAGAAAATTTCTTAGAAATTTTGTATTTATAGAAAATTTCTTAGAAATTTTGTATTTATAGAAAATTTCTTAGAAATTTTGTATTTATAGAAAATTTCTTAGAAATTTTGTATTTATAGAAAGTTTCTTAGAAATTTTGTATTTATAGAAAATTTCTTAGAAATTTGTTATTTATAGAAAATTTCTTAGAAATGTTGTTTTTGGTCTTGATTTTTTCCCATTTTTATACCCTCCACCATAGGATGGGGGGCATATTAATTTTGTCACTCCGTTTGTAACACCACTTAATATTGGTCTGAGACCCCATATAGTATATACGAGTATATTATTAAACGTCGTAAAATTCTAAGACGATTTAGCCATGTCCGTCTGTCCGTCCGTCCGTCTGTTGTAATAACGCTACAGTCCGTAATAATAGAGCTAGGTTGATCAAATTCGGTATAAATATTTCTTATAATGCAGGTTGTTCGGTATTGCAAATGGACCATATGGACCATTAATATGCCCCCAATGGTAAAACCGCTCCAAAATACGGTTTTTGAGCCATTGATACCACATTTTTAAAGCAATTTAGCTGAAACTTTGCAGTTTGCCACTTTTTTCGAATACTTCACCTAAAAAATACGTCGATTTGTACTACTTTTGATACATCGGGAGTGGCGGGTGTTTTGGAAGAAATACTTCCTGAAGTGTTTCCTTTATTTTGCTCTTTGGCGTGAAACATCTAGTCCGAAGCCTTTAAGTCACTAGGAAAGTGACTAGCAGCGATTTTTTTTTTAAATTTTAAAAAATTAATAATAATGTATAAACAATGTTGGGCCCACTTCCATCCAAAGCTAATATGTTAGAGAATTAATAGAAGTTTAAAATATAAAAAATTTAAAAAATTGGAGAGTACAAAAAATTTAAAAAATTTCATTTAAATTGTAAAACTTAAAAATCGCACACACAATTGTTTTTAATATTTTTTTATGACCAGATACACAGAGCGATATATTAACGATTTTTTAAATATCGATAACTTTTGAGCGAGTTATAGGAAATATCTTCAAAAATTCCACAAAGCGTTTCTGCGTGGGTACTAAAAAATATAAACAAATGGGAAAAATCAAAACCGAATTTTTTTGAATTTTTTGATTTGTCGTTGAATTCACAATAAATATACATACAAAGGGTATAAAAAACTTTGTAGCCCGGTTTCAAAATGCTATGTATTCAATATTTTCCCTGCTTTCAGAGCACTTTCTCTTGTTTAAAGCTTTTGCCATAAAAAGAAATTACTCTTAAAGTTTCAACTTTTCATGATTAATTCCATTGTTTGGCAGTAAAAACGTTTAACCTGACATCATGGCTTACACACGTAAAATTGTCTACTTTACAAAAGTTAATATAAGCCACATAGTCAAATACTATAAAGGATATGTGACGAGTTGGGGTGTTGTCACAGAGAACTACACTGGTGCGTTATTCCCGACGTGGCACCTATGAACGAGAATAAAACAAAATCCTACACCACAAAAGTTTGCCTTGGTTTCCTGTATAGTTCAGTATGTGAAATGTTTGGCTGGAAGTTTGCGTCATGTGCGGTTTTCTGAGTGATGTCTAGTGTTACAGTGTCATTCCCACTAGTGAGTGAAAATTTTTTTTATTTTGTTTTTTCATTTAAATTATTCACAATTGTTTGTGAACATTTTAATTTATACAAACAAAAGAAAAAGTGTCACTTGTGAAAAATAATGAAAATGAAATACTTCGACTTTTTTGGAGTACTTATTTAAGATTATATATACAAAGTATCAATTGGTGCACAGAAGGCCCAGTATAGTTTTCGTGGATTTCTAACAAAAACTCATACTAAATTTATAAAAATCCTACACCGTCCAGTTGGTTCGATCACTGACTTGAATAACACAGTACAGCATTTTTCAGCTTATTGATTTGGCACTCAATTCTGAGAAGTTGAGGTGAAAGTAGCCATTTCTGACTTTTAAAATGTTTTTCACTCTAAATAATAATTTAAAATATAAAAATTTTATTTTTCGCGTTCGTCGGCACTTTTTTAATGACAAAAATCGATCAATGAACACCTATAAATACTATTAATTATCATTTATAACTTTGTTCAGAAGACTGAAGCCGTGTTCATTATTCCTACATCGTCCAGTTGCTTTCATTTGGGACTCAATTCTGAGAATTGAAGGTGAAAGTAGCCCCAAAAATAAGAACTTCTGCATCATTCGTTTAGACAAATTGGCTCAATTAATAATTAAATGACCATACGAAATTTTTGTGCAGTGTTAGCACTTTTCCTATATTTTAACACGGTTATATCTCGGTATACCACACGGAATATCTCTTTTGTGCCTGAAGCAAAGTTGTAGATATTGAATAGGAGAAAAAATTGCGAAACAAACCTACCAGAAAAAGGTGCATCCAATGCTTTAAAAATCGAAAAAACTATTTTTTTTACCATTTTTCACCTTTTTGCTCAATAACAAACATTTTTTGAAGTGCCTATTTACAATACCATAGGGACGTTTCGCCGATGTTCTGTAGGTAATGATATCGGGTTTTCCAATAGGGATGATATGATTTTGAAGTGAAGTTTTGGCCATTTGTAATATGTCATGTTCTGTCATTTGTTTTCATTGTATTCAGTAGTGTTTACAATTTCATCATGGAGAGATATGCGCAAGAACAACGCTTACAAATTATTCAGTTTTATTATAAAATAACACTATGCAACAAAATTTATGTCCAAGGGAAGTGGATAACAGTTTCTGGTGCAACTAGGTGTCACAAACACGAAAAAAATGTTAAAAAAAATGTTATGGCAAATTTTTTTTTTAAATTCAAGCTTTCATGGAAAGTACCTTCTGTATTTGGACCATAATTTAAGTATAATCAAGTATAAGCCTGATTGAGCCGTGTTATACCTAAAATTAAAGGTAGTTATGAAAGCTGCAAATATCGCTTTCACGTAGAATCTTTGGTTTAGTAACAGTCGTCCAAATATGAGATAAAAATGTTTTTTTTTAACACTTTTTCCTGGTACAAAAAAAACATAAGAAATAAAAGAAAGAAAAAAATCGAAAAAATATTTTATTGCATTTTTAAAAAGCCAGCATGCTAAAGAAGAAAACACTGTCTATTTGAAAAAATCTATGGATAGATGTAAAAGTTATGAGCCATTTTTTAAATGTTAGGGAAATTCAAAAAAATCTTGTTTCATATTTTTTCGTTTTTAAATGATGTTTTTGCGTATATTGAATTCGCCATAGGTGAGAGAGACATATAAGAGACATTGCACTTGCATTTTATTTTATGAGGATTGATGTTAGACATTATAAAATTATAGAGAGGACGAGGCTTCATAAAACATGATATGCAATGTCAGTGTAATTCAGCGCCTTAAAGAGATAAGTCGATTTTCTGAAAAATATTATAACGTTATATTTTGAAGTATGAGTAAACGGCAAAGAACTTTTCAATGTGTAAATGATCCCGAAAATTTCTGCTAAATCTGTCGAAAATATGTAATTAAAAAAAATCGACGTTCGTTTAGTAAAATAATAGAAGAAATATATGTGTAATATTTTGGTATACGAGTTAAAAATATGAACGAACCGTGAACACCTAGTATTTTGTGTAATTCGTGCCATGTAAATCTTACTCGATGGAGTAGTGGAAGCATGCGGTAAGTACGAGTACTTTACAATTAATGTATTACAATGTTTTTTGGAATAAAACGTTTTAATTTTAGACTTCACGTGGAATTTGGAATGCCAATGATTTGGAGACAACCATTCATTCACGATACGGACTGCTATTTTTGTCTAAGTTAATAGATTGGAGTAGGAAGTGTCCAAGTATAGCTAACAGCCTAAGAACGGAAACATCATCAAGTCCAACTGAGTATTGAAGTCCATCGAGCGGCGTTACCAAGGGCACTGGGATGAAAGAATGATGGGAGATTATATTTGGTTCCTCATTAGAGAAACCGATTCCGAAATCTACAAACGTCAACAAAGAACTCATAATTACTTCTAATGAAACTTGTTCATGTAAATAAACTCAAATGTACATAATATAAGTAAAAGTAATAAATAAAATCGCTATTTAAACAGAAATAAAAAAAAAACATTTTTTGAAATTCTCTTACCTTTTCCAAAAGGGTTATAATTTCTACATTTATCCATAGATTTTTTCAAATAGGCATTATTTTCTTCGCTAGGATGCAAACTTTTAAAAAATAAAATAAAATATTTTTTCGATTTTTTTATATTTTTTATGTTTTTTTTTGTCCCAGGATTTTTTTTAAATCTACTTTTTCCAACTTGTTTAATGACTGTTACTAAACAACTGTTTCTAAGTGGAAGAGATATTTCCAACATTGGTAGTCCACATTAATAGCTTCAATTTAACGCATAAGTCGACCTGATCGGGCATTAACTCCAAAAATTATAGTGAAAATACAAAAATTTTTTAAAAAAAAATTATCCATAAAAAAATTTTTGGTTTTGATTTTATATAACCGTATGCCACAATCTATACAAAAATATAATTTTTAGGTCTAGGACACAAACAAAATTTTTTTTTGTTGCGTAGTGCAACTTTTCGTGTGCTTAGTCCATTTTTTTAAAAATAAAAAAAAAAAACACTTTCCAGTCGACCTACGACCTTGACACCCATGAGCAATATTTTAGCTCTCGTTATGAGCTATCTTTTTGTCATTGACCGATTGTGGCTAAGTGCCACACAGCAAATGAAACAATTGAATTGTTGCGAGAAAAGTTTGGAGATTCGATTATTACAAGGAATTGTGATATTAAATGGCCTCCAAGAAGTTGTGATTTAACACCATTAGACTATTTCTTGTGGAGTTATTTGAAGTCATTGATCTTTCGAAATAAACCAGACTCTCTTCAAGCTTTACAAGTCACCCAGCTAAATTTCTCATTACCAAATAATCCGACGAGTAACCAAAGTTCGATAATGGTAAGTACTTATTATTTAGCCACTTTTGTCATTATTTTAATATGGGGATGTCATTGGAGGAAAGTACTTCCCAAAAGCATACAATAAAGTAGCATAATAAGTACTTATTTGTAGCATAAGCATGCCACTTAAATATGCACTTGTATTTTCACGATTTTAAGTACTTGAATAATGCATTACCAATATGTCCAAAATAAGTAGTAGATATGTTAGATATGGTTGTTTAAAGTGATTTTTTGCATATTGTCGCGCATATTTCTCGAAACAAACAATTTCCTCATGCCAGATTCGAATTTCAGAACCCAAACCTCCAGTTGAAAAATTCTTCAATGATTTAACATCTTAAGACATACAGAAATATTTATGGTATTTTTGATTAAAATCTACATGTACTATTTGAAAACATTTCATTTATATTAAAATTTGGCAAAACGATTTTGATAACAAAAAATCACTTATTTCTGTTATTATTGGTAAGTCATTATTAATAAGCCGAAAGTAATGCAGTGAATAATGAGATGGCAGGGAATAATGACAGGTACTTACCAAGATTTTGCTGGGCAATATTGAATGTGCCATTCATGACATACGACTTGATTTAGTGGAAAAAGTGTTCGAAAATTGGGTTCATCGAATTCGTTCCTGCAGAAGAAGTCGTGGAGGCCATTTGAATGACGTTTTATTTAGAACTTAATTGTATCGATTGTTTTTCGCATTAAATAAAAAACTTTTGAATTTCCTTAACAATAAGTGTGTTTTTTTTTCAAAGAAATCATATCACTCTTATAGTAAACTCTGTATAATGAAAATGCAGAACATAGAAACACAGGTTCATAAATGCCCATATACGTGCGTGGACGCTGAATTGCTCTTCTGGTTCCTTCATGATACCTATTCGAAACGGGAAGTGAATTTTTTTAATTGATGTGTGTGTTTTCTTTGGTAAGCTTTAATGAACGAGTTTTCTACAGAAATTCCTGACCTAATTTTTAGGAAAGTTTTGAAAAAATTTTAAACGCACAAGTCATAGATGATGATAAGTACCCTCAGTCAAATATTGAAAAAATAAGTAGTATTTATAGCTGTTCATTGATAGATTTTTGTCACTCATCGAGTGCCGACGAAAATACAATTTTTTAATTTTAAATTATAATTTAGAGTGAAAAATATTTTTAAAAGTAGAAAAGAATTCAAAATTTCAATATGGAACGTCAACTTGAACAAGGATGGATATTGACTAAGCTAAGCTAAGGGAAAAATTACAAAAAATGGGCATTTTGAGATTTTTAAGGCACTTAATGCTCTTTTAGATTTATTCCGCATTTTTTTCTTCTATTCAATATCTACAACTTTGCTTCAGACATAAAGAGATATTCCATATGGTCTACCGAGATATAACCGTGTTAAAATATAGAAAAAGTGCTTAAAATTCATATTGAGCAAACAAAAATCGTATGGCCATTAAATTATTAATTGAACCGACTAGACTTAAGGAATGATGCAGAAGTTTTTATTTTTGGGGCTACTTTTTCGTCCATTTCTCAGAAATCATGTGTTGTACTGTGTTAGGAAGGAGGATAGGCTGATGGGATCGGCCTTGGCAGAGTGCAATATATTTCCCATTTTGGTATCCCTCCATCAATTGGGAATATATTAGAGCCTGATACGGGGGATAATGTATCGGGTTTTTCAATAGGGATGATATGATTTTGAAGTGACGTTTCGATTATTTGTAATATGTCATGATCTGTCATTTGTTTTTCATTGTATTCAGTAGTGTTTAAAATTTCATCATGGAGAGATATACGCAAGAACAACGTTTACAAATTATTCAGTTTTATTATCAAAATAATCGTTCTCCAATTGCAACTTTTCGTGCGCTAAGTCTATATTTTTAAAATCCACTTTCCAGTCGACCTACGACCTTGACAATCATGAGCAATATTTTAGCTCTCGTTAAGAGCTATCTTTTTGCCATTGACCGATTGTGGCTACGTGCCACTCAGCAAATGAAACAATTGAGCAAAAATAAACTTCCCGTTACAATTTGAAAATTATGCTAAGTCCATTTTTTTTAAATAAAAAAAAACACTTTCCAGTCGACCTACGACCTTGACACCCATGAGCAATATGTTAGCTCTCGAGAAAAGTTTGGAGATTCGATTATTTCAAGTAATTGTAATACTGATTGACCTCCAAGAAGTTGTGATTTAACACCGTTAGATTATTTCTTGTGGGGTTATTTGAAGTCATTGGTCTTTCGAAATAAACCAGACTCTCTTCAAGCTTTACAAGTCAATATTGAACGTGCCATTCATGACATACGACTTGATTTAGTGGGAAAATTGCTCGAAAATTGGGTTCATCGAATTCGTTCCTGCAGAAGAAGTCATGGAGGCCATTTAAATGACGTTTTATTTAGAACTTAATTGTATGGATTGTACTTCACATTAATTAAAAAAACTTTTGAATTTCCTTAACAATAAGTGTGATTTTTTCAACCAAATCATATCACTCTTATTGGAAAACCATGTACATCAACATTTTCTGCATTTCTGCTGAAGTACTGACGTCTGGACCAGACAATTTAAAGGGCTCAAAGTTGTTAGTCGCCCAGCTAATTCCAGATTTGTCTGTCTACAACCAAGCTATGCTTGCTTTATTATTCGCTTTATTATTGGTAGCAGCAGGTCCTCGAGTTCGAGGGACATAGTGCATGGATGTTTTGGCTGCAGAAAGTGAGACACATTTCATGTCCACAACATAAATACATTGTGGACATGAAATAGACCATTTAGTCTTTATGTGATCATTAAATACAACTTTCTAGATGTCGAAATGTCCAAAGGTGGCTAAGCTAAGCTGAAAAATTATCGAAAACCATTTTTGCTGCGATTTTTTCAGATTTTCTACTGAACCACAGATATAAATTTGTATGTTACTGTAGAGGAATTTTCCATCTCGTTTGAAATACATAAATATAAAACAAAAAAATAAATCTTTATATATAAATTGCCCAAAAACAACTCCATTTAAATTACTTATTTACTCTTTTGCAAACTTCTAACTTGACTTCTCAGGAGCCCCTTGTGGAGATCAAGTACACACATCTCATCCACCGAAATTTTCCATGCAATGATTGCATACATTTTAACTTTTCACATATAACTTAAGACCCTTAGCACTGGTTTTTAATAAAATAAATCTAGGAACCACAAAAAAGCCAAAGTACTTCAATTTGTGGGACGTGCAGTGAACTGCAGATGCAAATAAAAAATAACAGAAAAATCACAAACAAAAAAAAAAACAAAACTATAAACAACCTCTGAATCTATGTTATTTGTTCATTGAATATCCAGCTTAAATGTTGATCCTGGCATTTGTTGTAGAGCTCCAGCTCACACACACATATGCAAGTATGTGTCAGTTTGAATCCTCTTTCTATAGCTTCTGCTGCTTCTGGTTTGAGTAAATTTTTCAACTGAAAAGACTTAAAGGACCTACAATGAATTCGTCGCATTCGTCGCTGCTGTTGCTGTCGTCATAGTCGCCATACAGTACATACAAATCCTATCGCCCCTCCTTCGCCACCCAATAAACAAACAACATAAAGCTGAGTAAATAAAATTCACATTTGTCTGGTTTCTTTTCAATATGTTTCTTTCCTGCGATTTCTTTGTTGTTTTTGTTTTGCAATTGAAATCCTTTCAATCGAAGTTCGAAGCATAAAATATTGGAAAGTTCGCAAAATATAAGTATGTATGTATGTACAAGTGAGCCACTGAATAAATGGGTGAGAGTCAATTTGTGTGTTGAAGCTGAGTGGGTTGTGTATTAGGGTGAAACGAGAGAAGCCAATTTGTTGAGACCCAGGAATGAAAGATGACAATTTTTAATAAAATACTTTTAGTTTTGGATATACGATTTTGTGTTTGAAGCTAAGTTGAATGTTTGTACAAGGTTTTCCAATAAGGGTGATATGATTTCTTTGAAAAAAAAAAACACTTATTGTTAAAGAAATTCAAAAGTTTTTTATTTAATGTGAAGTACAATCGATACAATTAAGTTCTTAATAAAACGTCATTCAAATGGCCTCAACGACTTCTTCTGCAGAAACGAATTCGATGAACCCAATTTTCGAGCACTTTTTCCACTAAATCAGTCGTGTGTCATGAATGGCACGTGCAATATTGACTTGTAAAGCTTGAAGAGAGTCTGTAGCAATTGCAAATTTGAACGGAAAGTTTATTTTTGCTCTATCTCCTTAACAGTACGTCGGATATGGAATCGGGCAATGGCAAAAAGATAGCTCTTAACGAGAGCTAAAATATTGCTCATTGGTGTCAAGGTCGTGGGTCGACTGGAAAGTGTTTTTTTTTGATTTTAAAAAAAATGGCGCACGAAAAGTTGCTATTGGAGAACGATTATTTCGATAATAAAACTGAATATTTTGTAAACCTTGTTCTTGCAAGGTAAACCTTGTCTCTCCATGATGAAATTGTAAACACTACCGAATACAATGAAAAACAAATGACAGATCATGGCATATTACAAATGGCCGAAACGTCACTTCAAAATCATATCATCCCTATCGGAAAACCAGTTATATTAGGGCGAATTTAGACATTTATCCGCCAATTTCACAATCTTCATTTAGAGCTAACTCACAGTTAAAATAAAAATTTCATAAATTTTTACAGCTATAACTGTAGGTTAGCTCTAATTGTAAGATAACTGGGAATTGTGGAATTGGCCATTAATTTGTTGAGCTACAGGAAAATTTGTAAATTTTTAATAAAATTCATTCCCATTTAATATAGTCGTAAATCCCCCATATGTTCCTATACCCCGGTTTTGCATCTAAACGCTATAGGAGCTGCTCTCTTCTGCCAAATTTTTATGAAATTGTGACAAAGAAGTTGGCCTTAGCCACTGGTTCATCTTCTTGTATAGCCCATCTATAGAAATTATACAATAGTTCTTAATTTTCTGCTCTACTAGGAAGAGACGTTATTATTTAATATGTTTTAAAATACATATTTTGTGTAACATTAAAATTATGTTTTTTTCCTCTTCATTTATTTATATTTTATTTTCGATCTAAGCTAATATACATATTTGCCTAGAAATAAAAGACAAGCCGAAAGGATTTATGTTTCAACTACAGATTGAAAATCGACAAATAACACATACATCTGTATATGTGAAATAAATGTTCTACTAGACGAGAGTAGTACTTTCTGACATATGTATATGGGACCGCTGAAATACTGTTTTAAACTTTGTGAAATAAGACTTTTGTAGACACGATTTTGGTGTTTATATAATAAGCGTAATACATCGAATGCGTGACCTAAAACGGCGCAGTGAATAATCTACCAAAAAGGAAGTAAAGGCCGAACCCAAAACATTGGGCAAAAAAAAATATTATCCACCAGTATTAACGAAATATGATCATGAAATAGCTTAAACAAAGTACGAAAAATTACCCAAAATCAAGTTTAAAGTGCAATGTTTATGGACATGTCTAAAATTAAGGATTTTATAAAAATTCTAACAGTGAGTCTTCATTAGGCCGGGTTTCAATTTTTTTCCTATGAACAAGTGCAAAAGAAGAAAAAATGCCCTGTATTGCCGACGACCAAAATCAGCCTGAGCTTATCAAGTCTACCATCTGAATAGCCACAACAAAAAATATTCTGCATTATCTGTCTTCAAACATAAAGTTGTTCTGGATATACCCTCTGTGGTAGATTGGAAAAGGTCTCAGACGATACTAGCCTGTACAGTATGTTACCTGCAGGATGAGTTTTAAAACTGGACAAAAAAACAGGGAGAAGTAGCTGAAGTGGCCAACCAAGGACACTTTAGTCTGAGTAACCATCTGTGAATATACCCCAGAGGAGAATGTCTTTAACACCGGCCGAAGACCGGTCACCCAAAAACAATTTGGTCCGCTTAGCCGTCTTTGCACATTTATATTTCTTGAAAGTTGTCTTTAATGATCATTTAAAGATTGACTGGTCATTCCATGTTTAAAGATTCCATGTCCACTTTATCCATGGACGTAGAGACATAGATTTTCTGGACATTATGACGGCCTTGAAAGTGTCTCACTTTTTGCAGTCACAACATCCATGGACTATATCCCTGGACTTTATGACATGCCACCCACTTCCCGCGGAACTTACCGACAGAACTCGAGGACCTGCTATTCCCAACAATAGAGGTAGTGGACCGCAAGCATCGCTTGGTTGTTGACCGAGAAATTCAGTATTACCAGACTTTATTACTTCAGCAGAAATGCAGAAAATGAAAGTACATTATCCCCCTTATTAAGCTCTCAAATATCCCCAATTGATGGATGGATACCAAAGTGGGAAAGATATTGCATTCTGCAAAGGCCGATCCCATCAGCCTATCCTCCTTCCTAGCATAGTACAAAACAAAGCTTTGAGCCCTTTAAATCGCCTCGACCAGACGTCATTACTTCAGCAGAAATGCAGAAAATGTTGAAGTACATTATCCCCCGTATCAGGCTCTCATATATCACCAATCGATGCAGGGATAACAAAGTGGGAAAGATATTACATTCTGCATTCTCCGATCTCATCAGCCTATCCTACTTCCTAACACAGTACAACACTTGATTTTGGGACTCAATTCTGAGAATTGGATGTGAAAGTAGCCCTAAAAGTAAGAACTTCTACATGATTCGTCTAGTCAAGTTGCTCAATTCATAATTTAATGGCCATACGAATTTTTTTCTCTGTATACCGTGTGGAATATCTCTGGTGTGTCTGAGGCAAAGTTGAAGATATTGAATAGGAGAAAAAAATTAGGAAAAACTCAAGAAACTCTACCATGCTAAATTTCAAAACGATTGGATATAAAATACAGCTTCTATAGGACTAAAGGGCCAAATCGGACGAAACATATATATGGGAGCTATAGCTAAATCTTAACCGATTTTCTTCAAATTCGGCAATGTTGGTTCATTGATCAAGAAATTCTACCATTCTAAATTTCAAAAGGATTTGATGTAAAATACAGCTTCTATAGGACTAAAGGGCCAAATCGGACGAAATATATATATGGGAGCTATATCTAAATCTGAACCGATTTCAACCAAATTCAATAGCGATCATAACAGCTGCGAAATACTCTAAACTGCACAATTTCAGAACGATCGGAGTGAAAGTCGACGAACAACTTTACATGGACAGACGGACGGACGGACGGACATGCTTAAATAGACTCAGCTAGTGATTCTGAGTCGATCGGTATACTTTAAGGTCTAGCTGTGTTATTTTCACGGTGTTACAAACATCTGCCGTGAAACAAACTTATAATACCCTGTACCACAGTATGGTGTAGGGTATAAAAACTTATTTGTGGATTTGTAATCCACTTATTGAGCAAAAAAGGTGAATAATGGGGAAAAATTGGTTCTGTAGGTCACTGGATGCACTTTTTTCGGGTAAGTTTTTCCGCATTTTTTTTCTTCTATTCAATTCTACATCTTTGCTTCAGACACAAAAGTGATATTCCGTACGGTATATCAAGATATAACCGTGTTAAAATATAGAAAAAATGCTAAAAATCCACCTTGAGCAAAAAAAATCGTATGGCCATTAAATTATTAATTGAGCCAACTTGGCTAAACGAAAGATGCAGAAGTTCTTATTTTTGGGGCTACTTTCACGGCCAATTCTCAGGATTATAGATTACAGAACATAAGTAACGGGTTTTCCAATAGAGATGATATGATTTTGAAGTGACGTTTCGGCCATTTGTAATATGTCATGCTCTGTCATTTGTTTTTCATTGTATTCAGTAGTGTTTACAATTTCATCATGGAGAGATATACGAGTACGCACGAACAACGTTTACACATTTTTCAGTTTTATTATCAAAATAATCGTTCTCAAATTGCAACATTTCGTGCGCTAAGTCAATTTTTTTTAAAATCCAAAAAAACTTTCCAGTTGATCTACGACCTTGACACCCATGAGCAATATTTTAGCTCTCGTTAAGAGCTATCTTTTTGCCAAATGAAACAATTGAATTATTTCAAGAAATTGTGATATTGAAAGGCCTCCAAGAAGTTGTGATTTAACACCAGTAGACTATTTCTTGTGGGGTTATTTGAAGTCATTGGCCTTTCGAAATAAACCAGACTCTCTTCAAGCTTTGCAAGTCAATATTGAATGTGTCATTCATGACATACGACCTGAATTAGTGGAAAAAGTGCTCGAAAATTGGTTTCATCGAATTCGTTCCTGCAGAAGAAGTCGTGAAGGCCATTTGAATGACGTTTTAGTTAGAACTGAATTGTATCGATTGTACTTCACATTAAATAAAAAACTTTTGAATTTCCTTATCAATAAGTGTGTTTTTTTCCAAAGAAATCATATCACTCTTATTGCAAAACCCTGTATAAAGTCATGAACATAGTAACACACTTCTAGTAAAAAATTCCTTAAGCTATCCCCAGTTACCTTCAGTACATGAATACTTAAAGTATGGATATGCAGGGAAAACTTATTGAAAAGTACTTTAGTTAAAGATTACATTTAAGACTACAATAGAAATTTCACACTCTACGTAAAGGATGAGAGATGTGCAGCAAACAGCTTTGATCCATTTTTTTTAAACAGATTATGTGTGTGATGCATTGTTGGTAAATATCTTAGAATGTTACCACTTTGCCATAAGAAAGACATGTAAATTCCTAACGGTAAAGAATGTTTTACTAAGAACGTGTTGCAGGAAAATATTGCTATAAATAACGAGTGCATATTTTATTAAGTTCTCACGGTTGAAATATTCATTGTGGGTGAATGTGCAAGGGAATAATAAACATTTTAGTTTAGTAACACAATTCAAAAACGCATATATGCGCTCACTCTCACATAAATAGATTGACATATATGTATCAAGTCTTAAGCCGTATGTGTGTACGGAAGATATTTATCACCTATTAACTTGCTATAGAATTTAGTCAATTATCCATTTTTATAGTCCCTCTTTACATGGAGGAGTTACTTAATATCCTTAATATATTTGGGAAATCCGCTTCTAAATATTAAAAGTTATCTCTCTGATTGACTGGCGCAAACGATATTTACCGAATCTTATGCCCAAAATGACTCTAAAAATTGTCTCTATTGCACTTTTCAAACTGAATTTTTTATAATCTGTACTAGTTAGAAGAATCTTCTGTAATATCACTAATAATCGCTGAAAAACACTTATGTTGTTGCTCGCGAAAATATAGTTGTAAATATTTTTTGTTTCCACCCTAAATTTTTATATACCCTTAACCAAAGGATGGAGGTATTTTACAGTATTTTACGCATAGCTACATTGCACTTAAGTGCCCTTTGTCCTTACCTGTACCAAAGGGAACATATTTTGCACGTTGGTTAGCTTTTATTAGAAATTATTATGTTTACGTGCCTTACTCAGTTAATAACATTATTTCTCCAGTCACTTACATATAACTATTATATGCTTAGGAAGATAAAGTTCTAAACAAATTTTGGTTTCCATTCAAAATTTTTTTACACCCTCTACCAGAGGATGGACGTATTTTACAGCATTTTTCGCTTAGCTGCATTGCACCTATACAAAAGAGAATATATTTTGCACTTTGGTTAGGTTTTATTAGAAAATATTATGTTTATGTGCATTTCGTTTATGTGCACCACTCAGTTAATAGCATTATTTTTCCAGTCACTTACGTATAACTATTATATGCTTAGGAAGATGTAGTTCTAAACCAGCGAGGGCAAAAGCACTACCCGGAGTTTTTCCTCTCGCGTGTACATGAGCACACCCATTGAATGAGAGCTCGCCTTCATTCAGTCGCGCTAGCTCATTCGATCGACGAGGTTGTATTGTCGCTTGTTGCTCAGCGTACACATAAAGAAAAAATGGATGATACATTTATTACAATACATACTTCAAGTGTAGGAATAAAGTTTAGTATGCATTGTATTTTTACCGAAGAATTTATAAACATTTCTAAATACAAGTTTAAATTATTTATTATATTACTGTAGAAATGCGTATATAATTTTCTGTTTGTCAAAATTAAATAAAGTAACGATTTTTATAAAATAATTTTAAATGTATATATTATTATCTTTTAAAGATTTTTCAATAAAATTTGTATAAACACCTAAAAATACTAACCAAAAAAAAGTTGGACACTCGAAAACGGTTAGTATAAAAAATAAAGAATTAATTCAATAAAGAATATGGCATAGTCTATACGAGTATGTAAAGGTTTTCCAACACGAGGTGTTATTTTGGTATTCAAAGAAAAATGCCATTTTTTGAGTTACATGAACGGATGTTTATTTCATAATAAAGAGGAAAGTATGCCGTTAATAATGAAAAACAACATCAGCCAAATGGCCTCCACGACCACGCTTACCGGACCATATCCTTTTAATGAAATTTTCCATAACCAAATCGCAAAGTGGCTGCCCTATGTCCTCGATAGCCTCACGAATTATATCTTTGAGGTCTTGAATCGACGCTGGGCTGTTGGCGTAGACCTTATATTTCGCGTGGCCGCAAAGGAAGAAGTCGCAAGGTGTTAAATCATAAGATCTCGATGGCCAATTGTGATCACCTCGTCGAGAGATAACATGGACCGGAAACTTTTCCCGTAACAGAGCAATGGTTTCGTTGCTTGTGTGGCACGTAGCGCCGTCTCCATCCAACTCCGACCATAAAAAAGCATTAATCAACTCTCGATAGCGCAATCCATTCACCCTAACTGTTGATCCAACCTCATTTTGGAAAAAGTAAGGTCCAATGACCCCGCCGGACCATAAACCACACCAAATAGTCACACGTTGAGGATGGAGAGGCTTCTCAACAATAACTCTTGGGTTTTCCGAGCCCCAGATGCGACAATTTTGCTTTTTGACGTAGCCACCGAGGTGGAAATGGGCCTCATCAGTCAAGATGATTTTTCGATGATTTTCGAATTTTAATAATTTCAATGCATTGCTGAATCGTATGTCGTTCCATTTTTAGTAATGGCATACTTCCTACTTGTCAAATGTCAAAGAATAAAAGCTTCAAAAGTGACAGCTACCGAAATACCGGGTGATTCAAAATATCACCTCTGGTTGGAAAACCCTGTATTAGTTACTATGTATTACCTCGAGAAAAATGGGCGAAGTCGCCACGCTGTTTTTGGTACCTCCGACACAAATGGACCATTTTGTACCAAAAGTTACCAGCTTATAACTTTATTACCAGTGCATACAAATATTTGAAATTTTGTACAGTGTAATGCTTTCATAGTACCTACAATACAGCGAAAAATTGCCATTATTGCCACGCTCCTTTTGGTACCTCCCACACAAATGGACCATTTTGTACCAAAAACAAGTAAGAAAGTTTCAGTCGGGTAAACCGACTAAGGGATACCCTCACTTTGTGAGTAATGTAATATTGAATATTCCACGAATTATTCTGTCTATTTGTGTGGGAGGTACCAGAGGGGGTTTAACAAATACACCTATTTGCGCTGAACAGTAGATACTTTAAATACATTGCATTGTGCCGAATTATAAGCGTTTAACAATACACCAATTTTTAACGTTATGAGATATTAAATTGTGGTGTAATTTGGCCATTTTGTGTGGAAGGTACAAAAAGGGGTGTGGTGATAACGCCCATTTTTCACGTGGCTATAGGCACTATACAAACATTGCTCTGCACAAAATTTCAAGTATTTTTATACACTGGTATTATTGTTATAAGCTGTTAACTTTTGGTGCAAAATGGTACCTTTGTGTGGGAGGTACCAAAAGGAGCGTAGCAATAACGCCCATTTTTCAATGGACTGTAGGCACTATAAAAGCATTACTCTGTACAAAATGTCAAGTATTTTTATGCACTGGTATTATTGTTATAAGCTGGTAACTTTTTGTACAAAATGGTCCTTTTGTGTGGGAGGTACCAAAAGGGACGGGGCCACTTCGCCCATTTTTCTCAAGTTAATAGCGACAAATAATCTATTACTATGTGTGGAATAACAGAGGATTCGCATAAATAGTAAAGAAGTTATTAGAGAATTAATATTGCACCAAAAGTTAACCCTTTGTGAGGGAGGTACTAGAAGAAGTGGACCAAAATGTCCCATCTTCGAACTTAGCCTGAGATAGACGAAAATATTATCCCATACCAAATTTGAAGTCAATCCGTTACTCCTTTCGAGAGTTATCGTGCGCACCAGCCAGCAGACAGACAGACAGATAGACAGACAGATGGACGGACATTGCTCAAATGACATAAAATGGCCCAAAATGGATTTCCGCCGAACATACTTGGGGTCTTAGGTCACTCCTTCGATGTGTTACACTTTTTTCCGTAGCAAATAATATATCCTCGTCACACTAAAGTGAGGGTATAATAAAAAACTTTTTACTTTAATACCAGTACATACCTTTAAACTTATTAAATTCAATTTAAATTGATTATAATTTAAATAAAACAAAAAAAAATAATTAATTTACTAATATTTTTTTGAGACTCAAGGTGAGGCGATTCATTAGTCGGTTTACCCGACTGAAAGACGTTTTTCCATTTTTGTTACTTTCCGTCGTAAATACGTATGTATGAGCAAATCTTTTCTGAATTTAAGTGTGCATTAACTCAACTGTACGATGTTTTTACTTATTGTGAAGTAATTTTAATTTAGGAAAATCCCTTCCTACTTCCAAGTATATGAACTATTTGTACCGAACTTCTTATTAGTAAAATTTATTTATACTTGGTTATTTGTATTGCTGCTTTGGAAAGATTTACTACAACTGAGTAAAAAAAATTGAACTAAATTGGAGTATAAAATTTATTTGTCCTTAGGACTGCCATTTTTCTGAGTGTATATACCCTCCTCTCCAAGGTGAGGGGATAAAAAGAATCGTTTCATGATTTGCTCCTTATCCAAAAAATTTTCCAGTAATAAAATCAATAACGAATTGGACTGAAATTTGGAATAATGAGTTTATTTGTATCCGAAACCATTCACATGCGATCCATTGTGGAGGGTATACAAGATTCAGCATGCCCAATCTAAATCCGTCTTTACTTGTTTCAAACTAATTTTGGGACCGCTCTCGTACCAACTGTGACATCTGTCTTATTGAGGGTATTAAAATTCGTGAAAGTGCAAAGTACTAAGGTAGTTTACTAGACAGGAAGTTTGAACTTCAAATCCAACAGTCTGTAAAGAGCAAAGAAGGCTGTGGTAATTGGTGGTGTATTGCGCTGCGAGGGTCAAAATTAAAGATAATTGTGACACACAATAAAATGACATGCACAAGAAAAATCATTACTGTGGTGCGTTTTACTGGGGGAAGGGCAAACGGATTTACAGCCATATGCATGGGAGCGGATTTACATCCGCCAATTTTGCTTATTTTTTAATTCCAGATAATCCGGAGGTCGACGGTCACAGGCTACTGACTAACACCGTCAACAGAGTTGCGCCAACAGAGGACCTTAACAGAGCTGATCAGCAGAGGAGAGAACAAGAGAGGCATAAACATATGACTTTAACAGAGCAGAGTCAACAGAGATAAATCCCCCGAGGAGTGCGAACAGAGCAGGCGAGATGTATAGAAGAGAGGCAGAAGCAAACAACCGATGAATCGTAGCAGGCATAAACGTACTCGGAGAGGTTACCGATGTCGGTTCAAGAGCGGTCGAATGTAGTAATAACAAACTACAGCAGGCTTGCCAGTTTTTTTTAGTGCCGAATCCCCAAATTTTTATTTTGTATCCCCTAAATCCCCAAAAAAAGATTTCTCATCCCCAAAAAAATCCCCAGAAAATATTTTAACTTAGGTGAATGATGTATTTTACAATTCAATGTACTTTGTACTAAAATTCATTTTGTTGGTACAAAATGTACGTTGTCAAATTATCAAATATATCTGATTCAAAATCTTCCATCTCATCTACATCATCTATTTTTTTTGTACACGTTTTTGGTATTAAAAATTTGATCATATCTGCCAATGGACTAAATAATTGATAAAGTACATCAAAGAGTTAATACCAGCGATTCCAGTTCTTTGAAATCGAGTTGGACCAGCAGAATCCTGTTGCTAGTAAACTTTACTCCAAAATTAGCTTAAATTGTTCGTAATGTCGTTTGGGAAGAATTTTATAAACCGCATTTGGCTTCAATTGATTTAAAAAATATCTATAGAAATACGTATTGGCAATTACTACTGGTTGTCTATTTAAGTCTTACTCTAATACACTGCGAGTCAAGCTACTTTTTGTAGGAACTTGTGACACAATTTTTACGGATGCATCTTCTAAAAAAATATAGATATAACAGAAAATAAAAATTTTAACATAAATAAAGACATGTAAATATAAAAAATTGCAATCCCCGCCAAATCCCCGGATCCCCAAACCAAAAAATATATCCCCATTCGCGATGAAAAATCCCCAAATTGGGGATAAATCCTCTAAACTGGCAGCGCTGAACTACAGTTATGTAGCTTTACAATTGTATATAAGGATGTGTAGGCAGTAAGTAGAGCTCTCTTGGATTTGGAGTGCAAGATGAGACGTTGTAAGAGCCGGTAATAAAAAAATAAACACAGAAACTGTACACAGTGCTAGTGATATTGAAGTGGAATTGGTAACACCAAATCCTCATAATAAGAATAGGGCACTGGTTTTACAACCAGTGGAGCGGGAAGGATTTACATCCGACTCATCTGGACTAGGATTTTCATCCAGTCTGGAAGGAGCGTAGATCACTGGGTAAGGGCTAAGCGGTAGGCATTCTGAGGTTTACACCCAGAAATCAGAGGGTTAAAAGCATAGGCTTGGATTTACATCAAGTGGAGAAATATATAAATTCAACAAAAGAAAAAAAAAACAAAAAATAAAGTTATACTGGGGAAAAGACCCCGAAAATTAAATAAGAGTGTTTTTTTATTGGTGGTGAATCAACGTATAGGAAGGACCCTGGACACGACTGAGTAGCACCCCAGCTTCAAGCACGGAGTAACCGGAGGTTCCTTACAGCGCGAACGAACTAGTTCAATTGAACGGGTCACTTTACTGAATGGTTAGAACTAGTTCACACAACTCGTTCATTTTAGTTCAGTTGTTCATCATGGCTTTTTTCTTCATCGTGCACTCTTAGCTTTTTTCACTTTTCTTTTTTTTCTTTGTCTCAAACGCTATACTTTTCCCGTAACGGTTGAAATATTTGCGATGATCGTAAACGTAAACGTAAAAAAAATATCGTAAACGTCGTTTTCTTGCTGCAAACGAACATTCTTTCATTCCAAAATTTTCGTAACTTACTTTTATGGTAAACGAAAAACGTTTACGGAACCATATTGTATTTAAACATGATTGAATATATTAAAGAGAGTTGAGAGAACAAAGAGCTAAACTTGTTTTCATTTTGTGAGAGTGCGGTTTTATAACTTTTTTTTGACGAAATAATACTCGTATGTGCAGATGTATGTGTACAGACCTCAAAAGATGCAGATGTGTGTGTATACAACACAAAAAGCGACGTTGCAACGTTTCTGCAAAAAGATGGAGATGTGTGTGTACAAAACACAAAAAGAAACGTTGCATACATGTTTGTCCGCGTTGCTTTATTAACAGACGGTGGTGGACATTTATTTATCTGCATCCCTCCCTCCGCACTGTTATACAATTTCATAACATTCGCAATCGTACTTAGCATGCGTAGAGTCGTATGCTGGTGGGCCTTTAGTTTTGTACTGGCGCTTGTGGTGTTCGGTGTGCGGCAAAATTAAAAATATTTTTATCAGTGAACTCAAAATGATTTCATTCAAAGAAATAATTAAACCAAAGAATCTAAATAATCGGAGGTGCGATATCCCGCAAATATACTGCGGACTCCAACTTAATGTTATAGGTAAATGGTAAATGAATTGAAGACATGTGTGAACATAACCAGATAGTTAATAGCAAAAAAATGGATCGAGCACTGCATGAAAATATTGAATATTTTATGGAAAGCCGGAATAACAAAAACAATAGGTTTTAACAGAAACTGAGACCATCTATTGCTTTTGTTAACGACTAATTGGTTATTTTTCCACACGCCTTAAATTGTGAAAAAGCTAATTAAAATCATTAACAATCAATCATCACACGTTTAGGTACTGAAGCTGCTAATGGTAATTGTGAAATAAATATATTCAGAGTACATTTCACTAAAAATTGTGACATTATTGATTATAAACATAATTTTATAAAACATATTGAATATCATAATTCAATCAAATTATTCTGTTGCGACAATCGTTTTCTCATTTATTGTTAAACTGACATTGCTTGTGACAAACGCAATGACCGTTTGCAACAAATGTTGTACAGGGTTTGGGATAAACAGACATTGCTTGTGACAGACACAATAACCGTTTGCACCAAACGTTTCACAGGGTTTGTCATAAATATAAATCATTAACGATAAGTACACTAACCGTTTGCTATAAACGTTTCTTTGGGTTTTGGGATAAACATAAATCGTTTGCGACAAACATACACCACAAACGAAATTCGTTTGTCTAATTTTTAGTTTGGAAGTAACGAATTTTTTCTTTGCGTGTAATTTATGTTTTCCCTTACGTCCCTGCGATAGCACAATAACAAGACTAGCCTACCTTAACCGAAACTATTACGTTGCAAGACCATTTTGCGTTACCCTATGTGGTAGCGGTATGCCAAATTCAAAATATTCGAAATTATATTCAATAAAAATTTGGTGTTTATTCGACAACCCAATCAAAAGTAATGTTGCAAACAAAAGAGGTCTTTCAATTTTCATGAAATTCTAAGCGCCTCTACTGAAAGGCTACATGTTTCGACTTCGCACACGCTGAAAAAAAATCGCTTCTGTAGTATATTGTCCCAAACATATTCGGCTTGAAATATACATATGTTTAGAGTACACTCCAAATATATAATATTTGACACACATAAATATTATATGTTTGGGAGAATATTGTTCTAAACTAAAATATGTTCCATTCTAATATTTTTTTATTTGGAACTAGTATCTCCGAAACAAAAATTAATTTGTATTTAATTATTTTGGCAATGTATCAATGCCTTGATTTAAAGACAAGTTTTCTGTTTTTCAGATGCTGAAAGATCATTTTTTTTATAAATTTTAAATGTTTTTAAAATTTAATTAAAACTTAAATCGTATAATCATTCGTGAATATAAATTTCATTGATGGATTGACAAAAAGTGATGAATTGGAATATTTATAAATTAAAATACATTTTTAGCTATAATATTTAAAACGAAAACTAGGAAAAACTAACTAAAATTCAAAAAAATCAGCAAAGTTTTACAAATTTTTTTAAATGAAATATGTTTGGAAAACTTCTTAAACAATAACTTTGTTTGTGGGTACACACATATTTTATTTGTGAAAGTCAGTTGGCAAATATATTATGTTCTAATATATTAATATATGAGCTCCAAACAAGATTTCTTGATTTTCAAATAAAATTTGTTAACAAATATATTTTCTTTCAATTCAAACATATCAAAAATTATGATTTTCCCCCGTGCATACTTTGAAATGGATCTATCCATATGCCTTAGTCAGATTTGTTATGTGATTTAATATTCCTTGAGTGTATATTGCAAAATTCGATGTTTGTATAAAGTATTTTAGTAATACTTTTCAATAAATACTCTCAAAGTCTTCCATTAAAAATGCATTCAATGCTCAATCTTCATATCCTTAAAGAGGTAACTTAGGTGAGGAATATACAAATATAAATATGTATGTCCTCAGAAAAAATATATTGAAATTTTTAGATTTATTTCATGCATGTTTGCATACCTAAAGAAAATAAATACGTCCGACGTGCCTACAGCATTGAGCCAATGAATTGGGAATGCTGGCAATTTTCTGCTATGACATGAAATTCATTTACTGTCTTAAAGGATTTTGAAATGATTTTGGTTTATTAGTTTTTTAATTAATTCAATAAAGTTATTATTATTTCTTAATTTTAGTTAATCTCAGAATCACCCTATCAGCATTCTCGCCGAAGGCTGTACTTTCCATCGTTAGTTTGCAACATGTGTTTAACAAAAGGAAAATTGATTATGGTCATTTTTATTGCTACACTTTTAAAGATCAAACACATTAAGTCCAAGGTTGAGCTTGGGTTGCGTTTGGGGTGACAACCTTAGAACCAGCTACCAGATAGATAGAAAAACATGTTGAATGCAAAGAACTTGTTTGGTTTTTGGTCTTTGTAGGACAAACGTTTCTGCAATGTGTTTCTTTGCGTAATGTTATAAATTTCTTGTTAAGGCCATTCAGAGGTGAATATAAGTAGAGAATGCATATTTTATGGAAATTGCTTTCTTCGAGTATGTGTCAAGGCAGCACAAGGTGTGTTGTTGATGATGCTAAGCCATGTTTTCCATGAATATATTTTATTCGAAATTTAATTTATTTTGCAAAATATTTGCATTTCTTTGTTATGCGAAAAAAACACTTTGATCATCGTTTAGTTGCTAAAGGGGATATAATATTTATATTTAGATAAGATAGAAAAATAACAAGAAGTAATATACATAAATATGTAATTAATATAAAACAAGAAATTGTTTACAATATTTTCAAATTGATTGTAGATTGTGAATAAATACTGCATAATTATTTTTTAACATGCGGCAATGGGGTTGAATATTATTCTTTATTTTATACATACACTGTGGGGCTGATAAGGTTAGTTAAGTTAAGTACTGATCTAACTTTTATTCATAGTTCAACGAAGCTTTCGATTTTATTTAAAACTAACTAATGGGTCAGCTTAGCTATAGGAATCGAAAAATACACACTGAAAAAAAATTTCTCATAAAATTAAAGAAATGCTCCAAAGACGTCCTTAGTCTTCAAAATAAGTACATTTTGTATTTAAAATTGAGAAAATTTACTTAAAATTAAGTAAATTACTTAATATTATTGAAATTATCTATATTTTAAGCACAAAATGTACTTATTGTAAAAATTAATGACGTCTTTGGAGCATTTCTTTAATTTTATGACATTTTTTTTTCAGTGCCCTAATCCAACACAATTTCTTAATCCCAAATAACCGGACGGGAAAAAATTAAAAATAACCCTGAGAAAAACATTCCATATTTAAGACATTTCCAATGATTTGATGACACCCACTATATTGTTATATCCTCCAGCATTTTTTTACTTCTTTAGTAACACCACGAACTATTGATCATGGGCCTCATAAAGTATTTGGGAAATTCCACGGCAAATCGACGGGTTTAAAATAATGTCGGTTATGTTTTTTCCCATTTTACACTTTGTTGAATTTTTTAAGATGTTTCCCATAACTCGTACAGAAGTTATCAATATTTAAAAAATCGTTAAGTCATCACTCTGTGTATAGGGTTTTTGGTCATAACTTCTTAAGTTATTTTCCTTTTTGAAAAACCTTTTTTTTAATTGCTGGCATTTTTTAGTATTTTTCAAAAAAAAAATATAAAAAAATATGTGTGCGAATTTTTAAGTATTTGAAATTTAAATGTAGTTTTTTTAAATTGTTTGTACACTTCGATTTTCGCGAATTCTTTATACATTAAACATCTATTAATTCTAAAAATAAAATGCTTTGGATGTAAGTGGGCCTAAAATGATTTATAATTTAAAAAAAAATCTAAAAATGCACTGTTCTTCTAACTTGAAGGCTTCGGAATAGATGTTCCACGTCAAAGAACAAAATAAAGGAGACAATTCAGGAAGAACGCTTCTTCCAAAACACCCGCCAATCATTACCAATGATAATCTGCCTACAAAAATAACTATATATCAAAAGTAGTAGAAATCGATGGATTTTGTACTATTTCAGAATGAAATTTGAATAAAATTTTGTAGAAAAATTAAAAAAAATATAGACAAATAAAATATTGATGAAATGCATTTACAACAATTTCTAAGCATTGTAAAAAAAGAATGTCATTTCAAAGAAATTTGCTAGAGAAACGCAATTGCAAAGAAATTTTATAGGAAAATTTAATTTTGATTGAAATTTTAATAATTTTTCCAGATTAAGATGCCATTTCAAAGAAAATTTGCAAAAAAAAATATTTTTCAACATTTTTTCTATAGAAATGTAATTTCAAAGAAATTTTGTAGAAAAATCAAATTTGATCGAAATTTTTGCATTTTTTTCCAGAAAAAACAATTTCACAGAAATTTTTCAGAAATATGTAATTTCAATGAAATTTAGTAGAAAATTGCAGTTTTGATCAAAACTTTGAAGAAAAAACAATTTCAAAAAAAATTTGCAAAAATATGCAATTTTGTAGAAAAAATGTGGTGTTGGTCGAAAGTTTGAAGAAAAAAACAATCCAAAGAAATTTTGTACAAATATACTATTTTATTGAAATTTTGTAAAAATATGCAATTTTATTGAAATTTTGCAGAAAAAGGCAGTTTTGATCGAATGTTTGAACAAAATTCAATTTCATAGAATTTTCTAGAAAAATTCCATTTTGATCAAAATTTAGTAAATTTTTCAGAAAAATTTAATTTCAACTAAAATTTTTGAAAAAATTTAATTTCACCGATATTTTCAAGAGGAATACAATTTCTGTAAAATATGGAAGAGAAACAGAATTAAAAAAAAAGTTAGAAAAATAAAATGTTGACAGAAATTTTGTAGAAAAATGCAATTTCAAAGAAATTTTCTAAAAACAACAAAAAGAAAAGTGCAGTTTTGATTAATAGTTTTAGTCAAAATACAATTTCAAAGAATCAAAAGTTTGAAGAAAATTTAATTTCAAAGAAATTTTTTAAAAAATGCAATTTCAAAGAAATATTGAAGTTGAGTGGCAACAGAAAAATGCCACAATGAAAATTTGCAAAAATTTTAAAGAAATTTTATCGAAAAATTAAATTTTAATCGAAATTTATGAAATTTTGTAAAAATATGCAATTTCAAAGAAATTTTGCAGAAAAATGCAGTTTTGATAGAATGTTTGAACAAAATACAATTTCATAGAATTTTTCTAGAAAAATTCCAATTTAATCAAAATTTAGTAAAATTTTCAGAAAAATTTAATTTTAACGAAAATTTTTCGAAAAAATGCAATTTCAACAAAATTTTCAAGAGGAATCAAATTTAATTAAAAAAGTTAGAAAAATAAAGTGTTGAGAAAAATGCAAATTTAAAGAAATTTTGGAAAGTTGCATTTCCAACGTCGTTTTCTAGAAAAATGCAATTTCAAAGAAATTTTCTAAAAAAAATACAACAAACAAAAATAAAAGTGCAGTTTTGATTAAAAGTTTTAGGGAAAATACAATTTCAAAGCAATTTTCTAAAAATATGCAATTTCAATGAAATTTTGTAGAAAAATGCAGTTTTGATCGAAAGTTTGAAGAAAATTTAATTTCAAAGAAATGTTCTAAAAAATGCAATTTCAAAGAAATATTGATAGAAATTTAGTATAATAATGAGTATGAAGAAAAAAACAATTTCAATAAAATTTTGTAAAAATAAGCAATTTCAATAAAATTTTGTAAAAATATGCAATTTCAAAGAATTTTTGCAGAAAAATGCCGTTTTGATAGAATATTTGAACAAAATTCAATTTCATAGAATTATTCTAGAAAAATTCCATTTTGATCGAAATTTAGTAAATTTTTCAGAAAAAATTAATTTCAACGGAAATTTTTCGAAAAAATGCATTTCAGCGAAATTTTCAAAAGAAATAAAATTTTTACAAAATATGGAAGAGAAATAAAGTTTAAAAAAAAGTTAGAAAAATGAAATGAAAAGCAATTTTCAAAGTAGTTTTTAGAGAAATGCAATTTCAAAGACATTTTGTAAAAAAAACAGTTTTTATTTAAATTTGTTAGAAAAATGTAGTTATGATCAAAACTTTGCAGAAAAAACGATTTCAAAGAAATTTTGTAAAAATACGCAAATTCAATGAATTTTTTTAGAAAAATGCAGTTTTCATCGAAAGTTTGAATAAAAATGCAATCTCACAGAATTTTTCTAGGAAAAAATTCCATTTTAATCAAAACTTAGACAAATAAAAATTTAAAAAAATCTAGAAAAATAAAATGTTCAAATTTTGAAGAAAAAAAAATTCAAAGAAAATTTGTAAAAATATGCAATTTTAATGAAATTTTGTAGAAAAATGCAGTTTTGATCGAAAGTTTGAAGAAAACTGCAATTTTAAAGAATTTTTCTAAGAAAAAATACATTTTGATCAAAATTTATCAATTTTTCAGTAAAATTTAATTTAATCTAAAATTTTTCCGAAAAATGCAATTACAACGGAATTTTCAAGAAGAATGAAATTTATACAAAATATGGTAGAGAAAAAAATTAGACAAAAAATATCGACAAAATATTAATTTTAAATTTTTTAGAAAAATGCCATTTCAAAAAACTTTTAATACAAACAAAAAAATACCTACAAAACTTTTTTCTCTGCAACAACTGTCACTATCAGTCCCTTATCAACATTCTCAAGTGTGTCAACCAAAAAGGAAGTGGAGGCAAGTGTTAATAAACAAACGGATGACATTACCAATGACATGACACATGTAAACTTGGCGAGATATATGAGACGACAGAAACTCGCTTCAAAATGGCATTTCAAAGAAAATTTGTAAAAAAAAACTATAATTTAACCAAATTCTCAAAAAGAGTGAAATTTCACCAAAATTTTGTAGAAATATACAATTTAAAATAAAATGTTGATGACATTTTCTAGAAATGCAATTTCAACGAAATTTTATCGAAATTTAGTAAAAAAGAAAACTTAAAAAAATCAATTTCATAGAATTTTTTTTAAAAATATGCAATTTAAATTAAATTTCACAGCATTTTTTTTTAGAAAAATTCAATGTTAATAAAAATTTAGTACATTTTTCTTCGGCGTATTCAAAATGCAATTTCTGCGTAGTAAAAAATTTAAAGATTGTTTAAAAAAAAATGCAAACGAAAAGAAAAATATATTTTGATTAAAAGTTTTAAGAAAAATACAATTTCAAAAAATTTTCTAGAAATATGCAATTTTAATGAAATTTTTTAGAAAAATGCAGTTTTAATCGGAAGTTTGAAGAAATACAATTTCAAAGAAATTTTGCAGAAAAATGCAATTCCAACGAAATGATGTAATAAACAGTAGAATTTTAAAGAAATTTTATTAAAAACTTCCGTTTTGATCGAAATTTAGAACATTTTCTGAAAAATGCCACTTTAAAGAAAATTTGCAAAAACAAATACAATTTCAACAAAATTCTCAGGATGAATGAAATTTTAACAAAATTTGTAGTATATTTATAGTTAAAAATAAAGTGTTGATGAAGTTTTCTAGAAATGCAATTTCAACGAAATTTTGTAGAAAAATTCAATTTCAGAGTAGTCAAAACACAATTTCAAAGAAATTTTCTAAAAGATAAACATGTTTATTGCAATTTATTAGAAAAATGTGTTTATAATCAAAAAAAAAAACTATTTCAAAGAAATTTTGTAAAAGTATGCAATTTTATTAAAATTTTGTCGAAAAATTCAGTTTTGAAGAAAAATGCAATCTCAAAGAAATTTTGTAAAATATGCTATATTAATGAAATTTTATAGAAAAATGCAGTTTTGATCGAAAGTCTGAAGAAAAGTTAAATTTCATAGAATTTTTCTAGAAAATTTTAGTTTTTATCGAAAGTTCGAAGAAAATTTCAAATTCGAATTTTTCTAGAAAAATTCCATTTAGATAAAAATTTAGCAATTTTTCCGAAAAATTGAATTTAAACGAAAATTTTTAGAAAAAGTGCAATTTGAACGAAGTTTTCAATAAGAATAGAATTTCAACAAAATATAGAAGAGAAAAAAATCATGGATTTTCAAAGAAATTAAAAAAAAAAACAGAAAAGAAAATTCAGTTTTGATCGAAAGTTTAAAGAAAAATGCAATTTAAAAGATATTTTGTAGAAAAATGCAATTTCAACGTAATTTTGTTAAAAAATGTAATTTCAAAGAAATTTTATCGAAAAATTACATTTGGATCGAAATTTAGCAATTTTTCCAGAAAAATGCACAGTTTGAAGAAAATTTGCAAAAAAATAATACAATTTAAACAAAATTCTCACGAAGAATGAAAATTAAAATTTTTTTTAGAAAAATACCATTAATAATAAAATGTTGATGACGTTTTTTAGAAATGTATTTGTAACGAACTTTTGTAGAAAAATACAATTTCAGCGTAGTCAATCAAAAATCAATGTCAATGAAATTTTGTGGAAAAATTCTCTTCTGATCAAAATTCTGT
Organism: Eudasyphora cyanicolor; assembly: GCA_963930755.1. Classification (NCBI taxonomy): domain Eukaryota; kingdom Metazoa; phylum Arthropoda; class Insecta; order Diptera; family Muscidae; genus Eudasyphora; species Eudasyphora cyanicolor. The sequence continues at coordinate 167,569,794 of OZ005738.1, read as the reverse complement.
AATTATACCCTCACTTTAGTGTGACGAGGGTATATATCATTTGCTACGAAAAAAAGTGTAACACATCGAAGGAGTGATCTAAGACCCTAAGTATGTTCGGAGGAAATCCGTTTTGGGTCATTTTAAGTCGAATGAGCAATGTCCGTCCGTCTGTCTGTCTGTCTGTCTGTCTGTCTGTCTGTCTGTCTGTCTGTCTGTCTGTCTGCTGGCTGGTGCGCACGATAACTCTCGAAAGGAGTAACCGATTGACTTCAAATTTGGTATGTGGTAATATTTTGATCTATCTCCGGATGAGTTCGAAGATGGGCCATATTGGTCTACTCCTTCTGGTACCTCCCACACAAAGGGTTAAAATTTAGTGAAATATTGATTCTTTAATAACTTCTATACTACTTATTCGAATCTTTTGAAATTCTGCACATAATATTAGTATATTAGTCGCTATTAACTCGAGAAAAATGGGTGAAGTTGGCATGCCCCTTTTGGTACCTCCCACACAAATGGACCATTTTGCATCAAAATTTAACTGCTTATAACTTTAATACAAGTGCATAAAAATGCTTGAAATTTTCTACAGTATAATGTTTTTGTAGCACCTATAGTCCGGTAAAGAATGGGCATCATTGTACAGCCCCTTTTGGTACCGCCCACACAAATGGCCCGTTTCGTACCAAAGTAAACGGCTTGTAACTTTAATATCAGTGCATACAAATACTTGAAATTTTGTACAGTGTAATGTTGTTGTAGTGCCTATAGTCCTGTAAAAAGTGGCCGTTATCACCCCGCCCCTTTTTGTACCTCCCACACAAAATGACCAAATCATACCAAAATTACATAGCTCGTAACTTTAATATACCAGTGCACACAAACGCTTATAGTTCAGCACAATGCAATGTATTTAAGAATGTACTGTTTACCGAAAAATATGTGTATTTGGAAAACCCCTTCTGGTACCTCCCACACAAATTGACAGATTTATTGGTGTAATGTTATATATTATATATTATATTACTCACAAAGTGAGGGTATACCTTAGTCGGTTTACCCGACTGAAACTTTCTTACTTGTTTTTCAGAAAAATTTAATTTCAAGATAAATTTTTCGAAAAAATGCAATTTTAACGAAATTTACAAGAAGAATGAAGTTTAAAAAAAAATGTTTAGAAAAATTAAAATTAAAAAAAATCTAGAAAAATAAAATGTTAATAGAAATGGAATTTTAACGAAAATTTGTAGAAAAAATGCAATTTCAATATATTTTTTTTGAGAAATGCAATTTCAAATAAATGTTGTAGAAAAATGTAATTTCAACGAAATTTGTAGAAAAATAAAGAAACGATATCTTTAGGAAAAAATGTAATTTCGTCAAAATTTCAAAAACATCATAATCGTCGTAAAAAAGTTTACTAAGCTACAAATAATTATTTGCAAATAGTTACAAAGACATGTTGAATGTTATAATTGTTTTTATTTTTATCTACGACTACTACGACATTTGTTGGTCTAAAAACTTATAGCGACAAACCGCAGGACGGCAACCAGAAATACTGAATAGCAGCAACATCATTTAGTCATTTTTCCTTTAGGAGGCAATAAATACACAATGATCACATAATAATACGTCCATAGTTTCCATTGCCTACAAATATTTTTTCCCTTCAACTACTATCACTATCAGTCCCTTGTCAAAGTTGTCAAGTGTGTCAACCATCCAAGAAATTGGAGACAAGTGACAATAAACAAACGGATAACATTACCAAAGACACGACATGTAAACTTGTGGAAATATATGAGACGACAGACACTCTCGTCGTCTATTTTAGACAAACACGGAAACTTACACTAGTCGTGCAAAGAAGAGAAATTCAAAGACGTGTAGAGCTTTCCACAAAGTTTGAACGTGAAATCAATAGAGTAAGTTGATTACAAACGAACAAACTTGGTAACTGCCAACTCTTCTTTGGATGAAAAACAATATCAATGCCAACTTACATCAAGTCTTTGAAAAATTACACCCCAACATTTTGTTTTTCTTGCAATAAATTTATTTTTAAACTTTCTTAACAAGCCAACTTTGAGATGAAGCAAGAACCTTAACGGAAACAAAATTAAAAAAAGGCCTCGGAAAATCTATCAGCAAGAAAAGGAATACCATAATTTATTCTTTGAAAAGTAAACTTGTAAAACATAACTGAAGTTGTGAGCAAATAACTGACGATTTATTACAGGATCGGGTCGAATCTATAATAATTAGATTTAGATTCATGCGCCACGGCCCCCTGTGTCGCTACGGCCTTCTGTGGCACCACCGCTTCTCATTTGGGAAGCCTTTCAGATTGCACTTTTAAAGAAAATTTTATTAAAATTGCATTATTTTATAAAATTTCGTTAAAATTCGATGTCGATTTTAGACAAATAAGCAAAAATTGGCAAAATTTTAATTTTTCTAATATTGGCATTTGCGACAATTGCATTATTATGTTAAATAATGTTGAAATTGCATTCTAGAAAATTTTAATCGCAAATACATTTTTATGGAAAAATTTCTTCGAAAGTCCATTTTTTCAGAAAATTTTGTCAAAACTGCATTTTTCTACAAAATTTTCTTGAAAATACATTTTATACAATTTACATTTTTTACATTTTATAAAAAGACTGAAATTGCATGTCTCTGTAAAAGGTTTTCATAATCTAATTTCTCTAAAAAATGTTGTTGTATAGCATTATCATATAAAATTTCAAATCATATAAAATTTAAGATTGTATTTTTCTAAAAAAAAATTAAAAACCGCATAATTCTAGGAAATGTCTTCGAAATAGTATTTTTCGTACAAATTTTGTTAAATTGGCATTTTTCTAGAAAAAATCATGGAAAAATTCATACTTATAGAAAAATTGCGTTAAAATTTGGGTTTTCTACAAAATTTCTTTGAAATTACATTCCTCCACGAAATTATATTGAAATTTCCTTTTTTTTACAAAATGTCATCAAAAATGCATTTTTCTAGAAAAAATCATTGAAATTTCATTTCTCTAAAAAAATTGCATTGAGATTGGTTTGTCTAAAAAATTTCTTAGAAATTAAATTTATAATTATATTGAAATTTTCTGTTTTTACAAAATGTCATCAAAAATGCATTTTTTTAATTTCGCAGAAATTGCATATTTCTAGATGCATTTTTTTAAATTTCCATTTTCTACAAATTTTCGGTAATATTGAATTTTTAATCTACAAAATTTCATTGAAATAATATTTTCTAGAAAATTTCGTAGAAATTAATTTGTTCTACAAATATTCATTGAAATAAATTTTTTCTAGAAAATGACATCAAAATTTCTTTCTTTGAAATTATATTTTTCAATAAAATTTCTTTAAAATTGCATTTTTAATATAAAATTTCATTTTTCCAGAAAATGTTGTTGAATTAAATTTTTCTATAAAATTTCGATAATTCTGTATTATTCTAGAAAAATTATTGAAAATGCATTTCTCTAAAAAAAATTGGGTTGAAACTGCATTTTTCAACAAACTTTATCTTAGATTAAATTTTTTTCAAATTATATTAGAATATGTTTTTTTTACAAAAAGTTATCAAAAAATAATTTTTTAAAGAAAATTCTCTGCAATTTTATATTTTTAGAAAAGTTCTTGCAAACCCGAGGACGGCAACCAGAAAAACTGAATAGCGGCATCATCCGTTACCCATTTTTCCTTTAGGAGGCAATAAATACACGGAATTTATTATATTAAGAATCTATAATCAATTCAATTAGATACAGACTCAGGCGCCACGGCCCCCTGTGTCGCTACCTCCTCCTGTGGCACCACCGCTTTTCCTTTGGAAAGCCTTTCAGATTGCACTTTTAAAGAAAATTTTGTTGAAATTGCCGTATTTTATAAAATTTTGTTAAAATTCGGTGTCGATTTCAGACAAATAAGCAAAAATTGACAAAATTGTAATTTTTCTAATATTGGCATTTGCGACAATTGCATTATTATGTTAAACAATGTTGAAAATGCATTCTAGAAAATTTTAATCGCAAATACATTTTTATTGAAAAATTTCTTCGAAAGTCCATTTTTTCAGAAAATTTTGTCAAAATTGCATTTTTCTACAAAATTTCCTTGAAAATACATTTTATACAATTTGCATTTTTTAAAAAGACTTTGAAATTGCATGTTTCTTTAAAAGTTTTTCATAATTTAATTTCTCTAAAAAATGTTGTTGTATAGCATTATCATATAAAATTTCGTTAAGATTGTATTATTCTAAATTCTTTTTGAAAACCGCATAATTCTAGGAAATGTCTTCGAAATAGTCTTTTTCGTACAAATTTTGTTAAAATTGCATTTTTCTAGAAAAAAATCGTGGAAAAATTCATATTTATAGAAAAATTGTGTTAAAATTTAGGTTTTCTACAAAATTTCTTTGAAATACATTCCTCCACGAAATTATATTAAATTTTCCTTTTTTTTACAAAATGTCACAAAAATGCATTTTCCTAGAAAAATCATTGAAATTTCATTTCTCTAAAAAAATTGCATTGAGATTGGTTTTTCTAAAAAATTTCTTAGAAATACAATTTTTGTAGCAAATTATATTGAAATGTTCTGTTTTTTACAAAATGTCGTCAAAAATGAATTTTTTTAATTTCGCAGAAATTTCATATTTGCAGACAAATTTTTTAAATTTCCATTTTCTACAAATTTTCGGTAATATTGAATTTTTTATCTACAAAATTTCATTGAAATAATATTCTCTAGAAAATTTCGTAGAAATTAATTTGTTCTACAAATATTCATTGAAATAAATTTTTTCTAGAAAATGACATCAAAATTTCTTTCTTTGAAATTATATTTTTCAATAAAATTTCTTTAAAATTGCATTTTTCCTATAAAATTTCATTTTTCCAGAAAATGTTGTTGAATTACATTTTTCTATAAAATTTCGACAATTCTGTATTATTCTAGAAAAATTATTGAAATTGCATTTCTCTCTAAAAAAAATTAAGTTCAAACAGCATTTTTCAACAAAATTTCTCTTACATTACATTTTTTTCAAATTATATTAGAATATGATTTTTAAAAAATGTCATCAAAAAAACATTTTTTTAAAGAAAATTCGCTGAAATTTTATATTTTTAGAAAAGTTCTTGCAAACCCGAGGACGGCAACCAGAAAAACTGAATAGCGGCATCATCCCTTACCCATTTTTCCTTTAGGAGGCAATAAATACACGGAATCTATTATAATTAGAATCTATAATCTATGACAATTAGATACAGACTCAGGCGCCACGGCCCACTGTGTCGCTACCTCCTCCTGTGGCACCACCGCTTCTCCTTTGGAAAGCCTTTCAGTTGAAATTGCCGTATTTTATAAAATTTTGTTAAAATTCGATGTCGATTTCAGGCAAATAAGCAAAAATTGACAAAATTGTAATTTTTCTAATATTGGCATTTGCGACAATTGCATTATTATGTTAAACAATGTTGAAAATGCATTCTAGAAAATTTTAATCGCAAATACATTTTTATGGAAAAATTTCTTCGAAAGTCCATTTTTTCAGAAAATTTTGTCAAAATTGCATTTTTCTACAAAATTTCCTTGAAAATACATTTTATACATTTGCATTTTTTAAATTTTTTAAAAAGACTTTGAAATTGCATATTTCTGTAAAAGTTTTTCATAATTTAATTTCTCTAAAAAATGTTGTTGTATAGATTATCATATAAAATTTCGTTAAGATTGTATTTTTCTAAATTCTTTTTAAAAACCGCATAATTCTAGGAAATGTCTTCGAAATAGTCTTTTTCGTACAAATTTTGTTAAATTGGCATTTTTCTAGAAAAAATCATGGAAAAATTCATATTTATAGAAAAATTGTGTTAAAATTTGGGTTTTCTACAAAATTTTTTTGAAATTAGATTCCTCCACGAAATTATATTAAATTTTCCTTTTTTTTACAAAATGTCACAAAAATGCATTTTTCTAGAAAAATCATTGAAATTGAATTTCTCTAAAAAAATTCCATTGAGATTGGTTTTTCTAAAAAATTTCTTAGAAATTAAATTTTTGTAACAAATTATATTAAAATTGTCTGTTTTTTACAAAATGTCAAAAATGCATTTTTTTTAATTTTGCAGAAATTGCATATTTGTAGATAAATTTTTTAAATTTCCATTTTCTAAAAATTTTCGGTAATATTGAATTTTTTATCTACAAAATTTCATTGAAATAATATTCTATAGAAAATTTCGTTGAAACTTTTTTTTCTACAAATATTCCTTGAAATAAATATTTTCTAGAAAATTACATCAAAATTTCTTTCTTAGACATTATATTTTTCAATCAAATTTCTTTAAAATTGCATTTTTCCTATAAAATTTAATTTTTCAAGAAAATGTTGTTGAATTAAATTTTTCTATAAAATTTCGATAATTCTGTATTATTCTGCAAAAATTATTGAAATTGCATTTCTCTAAAAAAAATGGGTTGAAACAGCATTTTTCAACAAAATTTCTCTTACATTACATTTTTTTCAACAACACATTTTATTTTTTTTTACAAAATGTCAACATATATTCATTTTTTACTTCGCAGAAATTGCATATTTCTAGATACATTTTTTTAAATTTGCATTTTTCTACAAATTTTGGTAATATTGAATTTTTTATCTACAAAGTTTCATTGAAAAACATTCCCTAGAAAATTTCGTTAAAATTTATCTTTTCTACAAAAATTCATTGCATTAAATTTTTCTAGAAAATGACATCAATATTTCTTTCTTTGAAATTTTGTTGCATTTTTCCTATAAAATTTATTTTTTTGCTATAAGATTTCATTTTTCCATAAAATGTTGAAATTTTTCTATAAAATTTCGATAATATTGCATTATTCTAGAAAATTGTTGAAATTGCATTTCTCTAAAAAAACTGCGTTGAAATAGCATTTTTCAAAAAAGTTTCTTTTACATTACATTTTTTCAAATTATATTAAAATATCATTTTTTTACAAAATGTTATCAAAAATGCATTTTTTTAAAAAAATCGCTGAAATTTTTTATTTCTTTGAAAATTCATTTTTCTCCAATATTTCGTTAAAATATTTTTTATACCCTCACTTTAGTGTGACGAGGGTATATATCATTTGCTACGGAAAAAAGTGTAACACGTCGAAGGAGTGACCTAAGACCCCAAGTATGTTCGGAGGAAATCCGTTTTGGGTCATTTTAAGTCGAATGAGCAATGTCCGTCCGTCTGTCTGTCTGTCTGTCTGTCGGCTGGCTGGTGCGCACGATAACTCTCGAAAGGAGTAACCGATTGACCTCAAATTTGGTATGTGGTAATATTTTTTTCTATCTCCGGCTATGTTCGAAGATGGGCCATATTGGACCACTCCTTCTAGTACCTCCCCCACAAAGGGTTAAAATGATGTGAAATATTGATTCTTTAATAACTGCTATGCTACTTATTCGAATCTTTTGAAATTCCACACATAGTATTAGCTTATTAGTCGTTATCAACTCGAGAAAAATGGGCGAAGTCGCCACGTCCCTTTTGGTACCTCCCACACAAATGCACCATTTTGCACCAAAAGTTAACAGCTTATAACATTAATAACAGTGTATAAAAATACTTGAAATTTTGTACAGTATTATGCTTTTTTATTGCCTACAGTCCAGGGAAAAATGGGTGTTGTTGGTATCCCCTTTTGGTACCTCCCACACAAAGGTACCTTTTTGCACCAAAAATTAACAGCTTATAACATTAAAACCAGTGTATAAAAATGCTTGAAATTTTGTACAGTGTAATGTTTTTATAGAGTCTATAGCCCTGTGAAAAATGGGCGTTATTGCCACGCCCCTCTTTGTACCTCCCACACAAAATGCCCAAATCATACCACAATTTAATGTCTCATAACGTTTATACCAGTGCACATAAATGCTTATAAGTCGGCACAGTGCAATGAATTTAAAGTATCTAATGTTCAGCAAAAAAAAGGTGTATTTGATAAACCCCTTCTGGTACCTCCCACACAAATTGACAGAATAATTCGAGTAATATTCAATATTACATTACTCACAATGTGAGGGTATATCTTAGTCGGTTTACCCGACTGAAACTTTCTTACTTGTTTTTTACAAAATTTAATTGAAATTACATTTCTCTAGAATATTTTGTTGAATTTGCATTTTTCTACAAATATTAGTTCAAAAATTGATAGAGAAGTTTATAACTCCAAGAAATGCTATTTAATCATGATATGACACTGCGAAATTATCAAATGAATTAAGTGTCTTATATCCTCTCCTCTTTAATCATAGAGAAACAGATGTACAGGGTTTTCCAATAAAAGTGATATGATTTCTTTGAAAAAATAAAACACACTTATTGTTAAGGGAATTCAAAAGTTTTTTATTAAATGTGAAGTACAATCGATACAATAAGTTCTAAATAAAACGTCATTCAAGTGGCCTCCACGACTTCTTCTCCAGGAACGAATTCAATGAACCCAATTTTCGAGCACTTTTTCCACTAAATCAAGTCGTATGTCATGAATGGCACGATCAATATTGACTTGTAAAGCTTGAAGAGAGTCTGCTTTATTTCGAAAGACCAATGACTTCAAATAACCCCACAAGAAAAAGTCTAATGGTGTTAAATCTCAACTTCTTGGAGGCCATTCAATATCACAATTTCTTGAAATAATCGAATCTCCAAACTTTTCTCGCAACAATTCAATTGTTTCTTTTGCTGTACGGCACGTAGCCACAATCGATCAATTGCTGAAAGATAGCTCTTAACGAGAGCTAAGATATTGCTCATGGGTGTCAAGGTCGTAGGTCGACTGGAAAGAGTTTCTTTTGGATTTTTTAAAAAATGGACTTAGCATCATTTTCAAATGTGAACGGAAAGTTTATTCTCTAGCTCTAGCTCCTTAACGGTAAGTCGGATCGGAATTCGGCCAATGGCAAAAAGATAGCTCTTCACGAGAGCTAAAATATTCAAGGTCAAGGTCGTAGGTCGACTGGCAAGTGTTTATATATGCGTATATCTCTTTTATAGAGTGCGTATGTATATCTCTCCATGATGAAATTGTAAACACTACTGAATACAATGAAAAACAAATGACAGATCATGACATATTACAAATGGCCGAAAAGTCACTTCAAAATCCTATCATCCCTATTTGAAAACCCCGTTATATAGGGTAATTTCAAAAGAAACCGACCCACTTTAAATATTTATGAATTTCGATTTCGATAAAATTTTGCACTCGTATTCTAGGAGACAATGCGGAATCTACAACATTTGTTTACCAATTTGTTTGCTATTTTGAAGTCAACATATTTTTTGAGCGGAATATCATATTTTAATGATATAGTACCATTTGAAAGATTTTAACATCCGCTCTAAGAATTATAATTAAGCAATCAATTTTTGTTTATCTGGGACACCAAAAGGACGAAAATGTCCATAAACCTTGATTATCCTGAAAAGGACATTTTTAATTTTTTTTTCGTTTTATTTTTAAAAATTACACACATATTCTTTTACAAAATTTAAAAATTTAGGCATGCGTTCTCCCTGGGTTAAAAAAATATGTATTCATTTATGACCGTCCGTCTCTCAGTTCGTCTAAATCAAAAATAATAAATAATAAGATATGTCATCCCGGAGCGAGTAAGTTATCAGGTACGAACGAATAGAAATTCCAACGAGTAGGACTTCAAAGAGTGAGTTTTTCCGCGTATTTCGGACCGATTTTGCGAAATTTTTGTAATTTTCACAATTAAAAAATTAATATTAATCGATTAGTGCAAAAAAGTTGAAACTATGTTCGCGGGAAAGTGTTTCTACGCGTGTGACATTTCATTCGTATTCGTTCGTAACTGATAGATTTTGACGTTTCGTCCGGACGGCACATCTGTCTTATGTAAGGTCTGTGGTCTAAATGGTGCTAACGGTAACTCTGAAAAGGAGTGACCGTATGACTTAAAATTTCGTACTTTTCGAAAATTAAAACAAAGTAATCTTCGCAAAAATCGGTTCAGCCGTTCGAGAGCAATTACAAATTTCGTAAAATACAAAAACTAATTTTTTTAATTTTTTCAAAAATAAAAATGTCCATAAAATTTTTTTAAAAAAAAAATTATAGCGTGGTCTTACAGTTATCCCCAAAATACGACATAAAATAATCAGATGGCTTTCGAAAGCTTAAAAATTGGCAGATTTGTACATCAATCAAGTTTCCTTACCCAAAGACCACTCTTATAATAACTATGACTATAAGTTTTATTCTCGTGCTAGGAGAAGTGAAGAGAGAAGGGCTTCCGTTCGGTGTTTTCACTTTCTTCTTTTCTCAGATTTTTACATCAGTGAAGTTCCCTTACCCAAGAACCACCCTAATAATAACAATGAGTATATGTTTTATTCTTGAGCTGAGAGAAATGAAGAGCAAAGGGATTCCGTTTTACTGTCGTAGTTTTCACTTGCTTCTTTTTTTCTGTGGCCGTTTGATTGTTCTACTCCATAAAATGAACATGCACATATGAGATTTTCAAATTAAGTTTAATGGCTTCGTAAGTTTTTTTTTTGTGCAGTTTTGCTTTCTTTTTTGCATATTTGAATATTTCGCAAAATATGCACGAAAGTAAGTTTTAATTGGAATTTGTTAAATGTTATTCCTGCAGTAAGTGAAATAAAAATGCTTATTCTTTAATGAAAGTCTTGTTACAAATAATATACCAAATGTAGACTACGAGTGGCAGATTTATCATGTACCCCCTACATATAATTTCCAAAACTTCACACATAATAACAATTTATTCTTACCTTTTCAGAGGGTTCCAAACTTTGCAATGTGTAACTGAAAAAGAGAAGAAAATATTTTAAAAACTTTGGTCATTCATAATTTTTATTGTAGCGTTGAAATATGAAATAAAAGTTGCCATTAAAGAGATTCTACCCGAAACAATCGAAAATACACTGAAAAATTGAGTTGATCGGATGAGGTGCTGCCCAGCCAGTCATGGAAGTTATATGAATAATATCATTCATATGACTTTCACGATCCCATTTTTAAATGACAAAGATCAACCTTTCCAATAAAACCAGAAATTTGAAACAATTATCTGCATTTTTTTATAGCCGATACAAATTTAAAAGGCCCCCCCGTACGACATTCTACCCGAAACAATCGCAAATGTACTGAAAAATTGGTCCACCGAGCCAGTGGTGGAAGTCATATGAATAATATCATTCATATGACTTTCACGATTCCATTTTTAAATGACAAAATTCAACCTTTCCAATAAAACCAGAAATTTTAAACAATTAACTGCATTTTTTATAGCCGATAAAAATTTTAAATTTTACAAAGGCCCACCCGTACCTGAGTCCATCCCTAAAATTCTCAATTGCCTTTCCAATAAAACCAGAAATTTGAAAAAAATATCAGAACTTTTTTTTTATAGCCGATACAAATTTCAAATTTTAATTGGCCCACCCTTTATCTACTTATATAAATTAAATTTCTAAAATACTGTTCGAGTTTCTTTCTCAGTGGTGCTTTTTGTTTTTTTTGGCTTTTTTAGTTTTTTTTATTGTTTTTTTTATTTTAGCAGATATCAAGTAGAATGTGCACAATTTACTAAAATAAATTAAATTTTATTTGAGAAACGTATAGTAAAAGCTATTAATAAACCATTACTGTGTTTGGAATTGCAGATGATTTGGTAAAGTAGTATAAAATTTATAAAAGAATCAATATAACTTTTTTTGATCGATATAACTTTTCCTGGTAGTCAGAACCCCGACGATTTTGGCTGTCGCACAGTGTAATTAGTGTCTTAGGTCATCCTTTTGATGTTTAAAACTTATGCCTTATCCACTAAAGTGAGTGTACTAACATCAATCCGGCCTAATATGCATAAAATAAAAAGCACATGTCAATTGATATGGAAACCATTAATGAAATGACATTTAATTGCGAAAATCAAACGTTTCTAAAGGAAGATGAATAAAAAATCTATCTTGTACACTGAAACGATAAATTGGAAAAACGTATTAATATGATATTGCAAAAACGTTTGTGTAGTGAACGAACAATAAAAAGGAAGAACTGGAAAATACTTTCGCTTTAAAAAAGCAATGTGGCAGGTATATTAGACTGTTCCGAATTTTTGTATTTCTTCAATTTTGTGTAATGGTAAAAAATTTGCAAAAAAAAAAATGCCATACCACTGAATGGTAAATTTTTGTTGCGCCGAATTTTAGTACAAATAAAACAGAAATTGTAAAATTTAAGACAAATCGACTGGAAAATTTGATCTTAACGCAAAGGTGAAGACAATTTGAGAGCGACTTATATATGGTGACTTTATTAAATCATGTACGAGTATCGATGTATTTTTTTTATTGTGCTATAGATAAAAAATTCCAAGTGCACAACTTCAGTTCAATTATTTGAAAAAATGTCGCCTATACGGCATTGAAAAAATAAATTCTTAGAGCGAAATACAGGGTGGCTGATATGTATTGCAACCAACTACAGGTTGCTATCATTTCTAAACCGCTAGTCTGATAGCTGACAGATTTATTTCAGTGACAGTTCATTTTATTGTTTACAAGTTTACAAAAGCATTTTGATCTATTGCATTCAGAAAAAAGTTATTCGTGATGGAATTCAAGCGTGATAGTGTGATTGCTTTATATTTGGGTGGAAAAACACAAGTGGCTATCGTTAGAGCCCTCTAGCATTTAAATGTGAATAAATCTTTCGTTTCTCGTACCATTGCTCGTAACCGTGATACTGGCAGTGTTGCATCGCGTCCAAAAAGTGGACGAAATAACGGTAACAACACCAGAAATGATCCGAAAAGTGAAGGCCAGATTTGATCGAAATCCACGCCGCAGTGGTAGAAAAATTGCTTGTGAGCTGAACATATCGCGAGAACGGATACAACACATAAAAATAAGCTTGGACTAAAGCCATTGAAGTTCCAAAAAGTGAAAGAGCTCACCGATGCACAAAAAAAAGTTAGACTGGAAAGAGCCAAGGAGTTGCTTCGCTTGCACGAAAGTGGCCAGCTACCGAATTTGGGTTTCTCCGATGAGAAGCCATTCCAAATTGAGCAGTTTGTGAACAAACAAAATACTTGCCAAAGAGGTCAGCTGAAAATTTACACCTTCGATTGGCCACCAGAACTCAAGCGCCGCCGATGGTAATGGTATTCATCGACCATGGGGTCAAAATAAATCCCGAATATTATCGGGAAAATGTCCTAAAGACAGTATTGAAGCCCTGGGCAGACAAACATTTCGGCCGCAGACCATGGACATTCCAACAGGACTCAGCACCATCGCACTCAGCACGCGTCAACCAAGAATGGCTTAAAAAGGAGGTTCCTCGCTTCATTTCTACCTCACAATGGCCACCAAGATCTCCGGATCTCAATCCGTTGGACTTTTGCGCCTGGGGCATTTTAGAGAGTAAGGTTCGCACTAAAAAATACCAAAGTATCGATCATCTCAAGACGGCGCTTCGCCGGGAATGGGCCAAAATACCGCAGAGCCACTTTCGTGCAGCGTGTGATGGCTTTGTCGGCCGTTTGAAGGCCATAATTCGTGCCAAAGGTGGCCAATTCGAACAAATCTAAACTGTTTCTAAAATTTTATGTTATTTCCGACATGCCTTTTGAACAATAAAATTTAAAAAAAATTAAAAAAATAGAGCGCTTTACTTAGTTGCATTACATATCAGCTACCCTGTACTCGTATGTAGGGGCGATATATCAAAACGCTTTCCAATATTTTCAATCTTCGACCTGCAGAATCTTAGTATAGTCGTCTGGAAAATGTGATATTTATGGTTTAAATAAGCCTCTATATTGGGACTTTAATTATAATAATAAATTATAAATTCAGAAAATGCGTCTTTTATTGCTTAATACTATATACAAGGTGGCGCAAAAGTAATCCTCCTATCAGAAAATGCTATAAATTTTGCGATTGGCCCCTAATGTCAGTTCTGTTTTGACACGTGTGTAGTAAACACATGCGAAATACACGTTAATAAACAATGTTACGCTACACTGCTCCAGAACGCGGAATATTGCTGACTATTTATTTGACCAATAATCGGTCGGTGACTTTGGCACAGATTTCCTGGCCGTCCAACGCCTACTGGTGAAACACTGCGACGTTTAGCCGCTCGCCTCGAAGAGACTGGCACAACACGAGATGCTGCCAGGCGTGGCAGACCCCAAAGTAGCCGTTCTGCAGAGAATATTGCTGCTGTAGCCGAGGATGTCATGGAAGCGCCGTCGACATCGACCAGACGACGTACCACGCAAATGGGTATCAGTCGACGGTCTCTACAGCGAATTTTGGTACAAGATTTGAAGATGTTTCCGTACAAAGTCCAGACGGTGCATCAGCTGTTAGCTGCTGACCGCCAATCGCGTCTAACATAACATCGAAAGGTTACTTTTGCGCCACCTGTTATAGTTGGGATCAACCGGTTAATTTTCCCTACACGCTGAAAAAAATCGCTTCTGTAGTATATTGTCCCAAACATATTCGGCTTGAAACATATATATGTTTAGGGTACACTCTAAACATATAATATTTGGTACACACAAAAATTATATATTTGGAAGACGTTGTTCTAAACAAATCTTTGTTTACATCCCAATATGTTTTTACTTTGAACTATTTTTTCCGAAACATATGTTCATTTGCATTTAAGTATTCAGAAACTACCTAAATTGTGTTAACTTTTTTTCATGTCGTAAAAATAATAAATAATAATAATTGAAATCGTATAATCTTGGATCGAAATATATTTCTTGGAGGATTGGCAATTAATGATGGCTTGGAATACTCAGAAATTTTAGATGATTGATTTAAAACAGAAGATAATGCTGCATTTGGTACCATAACTGGGAGAATCAATTAGAAACCAAAAAAAAATTAAAACTGAAATTCGAAAAATTCAACAAAAGTTTAGAAAATCTTTTTTAAATAAAATATATTTGGAGAAATTCCTAAACAATAATTTTATTTGTATTCAAAGACATATTTTATTTGAGAAATTTAGTTTGCAAATATTATATGTTGTAACATATTAATATACGAGTTGCAAATATATTTTATTGATTTTCAAGTAAAATTTATTTGCTCAGAAACACATAATATTTAAAAAGTTGTGTTCCAAATATATTTTCTTTCGATTCAAACATATCATAAAATGCGATTTTGCCCCGTGTAACGACAAGCAACTATAAGAAATTTCTCTGCCAAATTATATCTATATGAGTATACCAAAGCCGATCTGACATATAGATGGCGGTAGTAGTTTGAAAAAAATACTTTCGTGAAAAGTGGCAACTTCCTAAAACATACGTTTTCAGTTTCAACACGCTGAAAAAAATCGCTTCTGCAGTATATTGTCCCAAACTATTCGGCTTGAAGCATGTACATGTTTAGGGTACACTCTAAACATATAATTTTTGGCACACACAAAGTTATATACAGTGATTCCAACTATTTCCGGAGCAAAAGCGTAATGAAAAATTGAAAAAGCGTAAAGGGCGTAAAATTCCAGACAAAACGCGTAAAAGAGCACTGAACTATTTTTCTTACATTTGCAATAAAAAGTTTTATTGTACATTAAAAATTTTAAAATAAAAATTGAATTAATTAAAATGATATTTCCAAACTTTTTGGGTTTTTATGGCCCTTATATTCATACATTTTTTTCTCTGCTAAATTGCATAATGATTTGCTGAACAATAAGGAAATAGGGATAAATCGAATCTGCTAGTGATTCTAAGTGAATAGACTATTTAGTCTGTAAGTTATCTTTGAAGACGATTCTCGAGTTATCGATATCTCGAAAGCCGGCTAGGCGGGCCAAACTGTATCTGCGTGAACGGCCCTGGCCGGGTTTAAAGATTTACTCTTCTGATGTATGTCCAACGATGGCTACGCGGACCAAAGTGTCTCTGCGTGGCCAGCCTTCGGCCAGGATTAAAATTGTTCTCCTCTGGTGTATGTCCAAAGCCGGCTACGCGGACTAAAGTGTTATAAGATCCATGGACATTATGTCCCTGGCCGTTATTACATGCCACCCAATATTTTAGGACCTTACAAATATCTGATCGGCAATTATTTTGTATGGAATTAAAAAGCCATTTCTTTTACCTTTTGTAAGTCTAAATTTCAATAAAAATTTAAACTGCAGAAGTGATAACAGCAATATTTAAATCAGAGATACAAATGTAAGTGCATAGAAATGTGTTGATACCACGGAGTAGCAAAATAGTATAATTTCGTTATGTTTCCAGATTTGATCTGACAAATGTACAAAAGCGTCAAAAGCACCAACTTAAAATATGAAAAGCGTAGACCTAGTGCTTTTTTATCGTTTGGCACTAAGTGTACACTTTTCGCGTATTGGGGGGTCTGAAAAGCACTAAATCTGGTGCGAAAAGCACTAAGTTGGCATCACTGGTTATATATTTGTGCAGATGTTGTTCTATATAAATTTTTGTTTAGATCCCAATATTATTATTATTGTCGAAACAAATATTTATTTGCATTTAAGTATCCAGAAAATACCTAAATGGTGTTTACTTTTTCTGTAATTCAAAGATACATTTTTAGAAATGTCAAATGTTCGTAAAAATAATAAATAGTAATAATTCAAATCGTATAAACTTGGATCAATATAAATTACTTGGACGATGTATATGGCTGCATATGCATCATAATTAAAACTGAAATTCGGAAAAGTCAACAAAAGTTTTGGAATTCTTTTTTAAATAAAATATATTTAGAAAAACATATTTATTTATATGAATTTCAATACAAAGTAAATTTATATTCTAATTTTACGGTCCAGGGAAAGGCCGGGTTACAAAGACCATATGGCAAAATGTTTGCAGCGACAGACTAGAGCCTCTGGTGGGAATCGAACCCACGACCCCCAAACTCATAGGCAAGTACGCTACCAACTCGCCTACTGGGGCGCTCAAAACATATTTTATTTGATTAATTTACCTTGCAAATATATTTTGTTGTAGTATATTAATAAATGGGTTCCTAATATATTTTATTGATTTTCAAATAAACGTTATTTGCTCAGAAATAAACAATATTTAAAAAGTTGTGTTCCAAATATACTTTCTTTCGATTCGAACATATCAAAAAAGTAAATTTTGCCCAGTGAAGGCGCCACGTTGTTTAGTTTTTTTTTTTAGCACTCAAAAGTAAACAATCTCAGTGAATTTGTAAGTATGGAAGAATCGGTCACCGATATGTAATACAATACTTCCATTTGACAGGTTTCAGTCCAACCAACATTAAAACCGAGCTAGATTATACTTTGGGCTAGTCTGCTACTTCGCTTGCAATTATAAAATATTGGATGCCAGAGTTTAGACGGGACCAAGACAAACACCGTAGTGGTCGACCAATAGAGTCCATGCCAATGGCTTAAAAAATCCACCAAATGGTATTGGATGACCGTCGGTTGAAGGTTCGTGAGCAAACTGAAGTCAAAGTGCTATACATCTAATATTGACGCAATATTTGATGATAAGAAATATGTGCGCAAGATGGGTGCCGCGTTTACTCACAATCAAGACAATGCACCAGTTCACATATCCACCATTGCTATGGTCACAATCAGTGACTTAAAGTTCGAATTGCTTGAGCACGCAACTTATTCGCCAGATTTAATCCCTCGGATTATTTATACCCTCACTTTAGTGTGACGAGGGTATATATCATTTGCTACGGACAAAAAGTGTAACACATCGAAGGAGTGACCTAATACCCCAATGTTCGGCGGAAATCCGTTTTGGGCCATTTTAAGTCATTTGAGCAATGTCCGCCCGTCTGTCTGTCTGTCTGTCCGTCTGACTGGATCGAACGATAACTCTCGAAAGGAGTAACGGATTAACCTACAATTTGGTATGGGATAATATTTTTTCTATCTCATGCTAAGTTCGAAGATGGGCCATACTGATCCACAACTTCTAGTACCTCCCTCACAAAGGTTCAAAATTTTGTAAAATATTGATTCTCTAATAACTTCTATACTACTTATCCGAATCCTCGGTAATTCCACACGTAGTAATAGTTTATCTGTCGCTATCAACTTGAGAAAAATGGGTGAAGTGGCCAAAACTTTTGGTACCTCCCACACTAATCGACCATTTTGTACAAAAAGTTAACAGCTTATCACATTAACAGCAGTGCATAAAAAGACTTGAAATTATGCACAAGGTAATGCTTTTATACCACCTACAGTCCAGTAAAAAATGGGCGTTATTGCCACGCCCCTTTTGGTACCTCCCACACAAAGGCACCATTTTGTACAAAAAGTTAAAAGCTTTCATAAAGGGTGAGTACCAATGCACGAAAACACTACAAAATTTTGCACAGAAAAATGGGCGTTACCACCACGCCCCTTTTTGTACCTCTCACACAAAATGGTCAAATTATACCAAAATTGAATAGCTCATAACGTCACAGTGGTAATGCTGTTTTTATGCAATGTTTTTAAAGTATCTACTTTACAGTGAAAAAAAGTGTATTTGATAAACCCCTTGAGGTAACTCCCACACAAATTTACACATTAATTCGAGTAATATTCCATATTACATTACTCACAAAGGGTATACCTTAGTCGGTTTACCCGACTGAAACTTTCTTACTTGTTTTTTGTTTCCAAACTTGAGAAAAATGGCTCGGCGAAAAAAGATTTGCCAGCAATGAAGAGCTGGAGGTTGTGGTTGATGGCTATTTTCAGGAGCCAGACAGTTTTTACTATAAACTGGGTATCGAAGCTATTGAAAATATATGGATATACTGTTTCGAGCCAAATGAAGATTATGTTGAGTAATAAAGAAAAGATTTCCAAATTTGTGGTGTTTTCATTGTTAAGTTAAGGGCTTAATAAAAAGGGTTTCCCAATATGAGTGATATGATTTCTTTGAAAAAAAAGTACAATCGATACAATTAAGTTCTAAATAAAACGTCATTCAAATGGCCTCCACGACTCCTTCTGCAGGAACGAATTCGATGAACCCAATTTTCGAGCACTTTTTCCACTAAATCAAGTCGTATGTCACGTTCAATATTGACTTGTAAAGCTTGAAGAGAGTCTGGTTTATTTCGAAAGACCAATGACTTCAAATAACCCCACAAGAATAGTCTAATGGTGGTAAATCACAACTTCTTGGAGCCATTCAATATCGCAATTTCTTGAAATAATCGAATCTCCTAACTTTTCTCGCAACAATTCAATTGTTTCATTTGCTGTGTGGCACGTAGCCACAATCGATCAATGGCAAAAAGATAGCTCTTAACGAGAGCTAAAATATTGCTCATGGGTGTCAAGGTCGTAGGTCGACTGGAAAGTGTTTTTTTTGGATTAAGAAATTAACTTTTTTTTTTTTTTTTTTTTTTTTATAGAAATTTTAGTTTTATTCATAGATTTGTTTATACAATATATCTTTAGAGCCCCAGCGCCTTATAGGCTTTAGCACACGAAACGTTGCAACTGGAGAACGATTATTTTGATAATAAAACTGAATAATTTGTAAACGTTGTTCTTGCGTATATCTCTCCATTACGAAATTGTGAACACTACTGAATACAATGAAAAACAAATGACAGATCATGACGTATTACATATGGCCGAAACGTCACTTCAAAATCATATCATCCCTATTAGGAAGCCCATTAGAAAGGGCGTATTTAATGTTTTCCCTTGCAGGATAAAAATTGAATAAAGCTTTAAAATTGTGGATTTTTAAAAAAACATTGATTTATATTAAAAGATCGTCGTCTCTTTCTATGAAAATAATAATAATATAATATTTTTTTTTTGTTTTTATACCCTACACCACACTGTGGTACATGGTATTATTTATGACTTTGTACATTTGTTTGTAAAACCCAAAATGAGAAGAGATAGACCCATTGTTTATTACACCGATCGACTGGTAATCACTTTCTGAGTCGATTTAGCCATTTCCGCCTGTCTGTCTGTCTGTCCGTCTGTCTGTAGATGTATTCTTGTAATCAAAGTACAAGTCGCATTTATGGTCCGATCTCAACGAAATTTTCTACATACATTTCTTTAGGCCCAAGGACGATCCCTATTGAATTTGGTTAAAAGCAGTTCAGATAGAGACTGTATTTTATATCCGACCAGTACGAAATTCGACAGAAAGTGGTATTTTTACATGAATGTGTATTCAGGGAAAATGGGTTCAGATTTATATATAACCTCCATATATATATGTTCCTCCTGATTTGGTTACAAAGCGCTATAGAAGTTGTACTTTACTTCCGATCATTACAAAATTCTCCAGAAAGATGTTTCTCAATTTAGGAACGAATATTGCTTAATTTAGCGATTATCGGTTTAGAATTAGATATATCCACATATATATGTTCTTACACATTTACCAATTATTCCAAATTATTATCGCAATGACCCTTATCATCATTGTTAGGTAGGTGTAGGGTATTATATAGTCGGCCCCGCCCGACTTTCTGCCTTTCCTTACTGGTTACAAATAGGAATTGTTTTCTTCGTTAGGGTGTCAGCTTTAATTAAATGGAACAAATTGTATTATTTTTTTATGTTTTTTTTTTTGTCTGCAAAAAACAATTTTTTGACAAAAATAAAAAAAAAATGTCTTACTGTTTTAACAAAATTTACTAAACTTCCGTTTCTAAATGAAAGTCGTAATTTTCTTTAATTTAAATGATATCCCGGCTTTATCAAGCTTAAAATAAAAGAAATTAAAATTAAAAAAAAATTTAAAATTAAAAAAAATACCATAAAAAAATGTTTTGGTTTCATAAAATAGTATGCCTCAATCTATACAAAAAAAGTTTTAAGGTCTGGGACACAACAAAATTTTGTTGTTGCATAGTGTTTTTGGATACCACCTAATATTCATGGACGCATATAATACTAGTATTCTATTTCAACCCCACAGTTGTCCCAAATTCGCTCGTTTTCTTTCCAGTTTTATCGATGGCAATATATGTGTATACGAGTATACAAGAAAAACAATAAGGACTTGCAAGGACGTATAACAACTTGACTACAACCATTGTGCCATAAAGCTTGAGTCCTTTGTTCCATTTTTAACATTTGGAAGCTACCTACTGCTATCTATCTCCGAAATTTATTCGTTTATGTATCTTTCGTCTTTTGCTGGTTTCCGTTTCCATTGCATGCGGACGTCACTGCAAAAGTGAATGGTGTACACGCCACATCGACTCTTACAACGAAGATGATGAGGATCGCTGTGAAAATTTAGGCAAATTGTATGTATTTTAGTTACCAAATATCTACAATTGAAAATTTAATTTTTTCCCGATCTTTTCATAATATTTTGTGAACTTTCATAATATTTTGTAACTTTTCTGGATGGACAACCATTGCCATTTTTTATCGCTTCACCGTAGAAAGGAGGGTATATAAAGGGTCCGCCAAATAACTTTTTTTTTGAAAATGCTATAAAAAAACTACTGAATATTTTCTCAAATTTCTTTTTTTATTTGAAAGTACAATCTTTCCGGTTAATAATGGAAAATAATTTCATTCAAATGGCTGCCTCTGCTGGCCATGCAGTAGCCTACACGATCGGTCCAATTTTTAAGCACATTATCGATTGTGTGCAGCTGTATTTCACCAATGACTTCACGAATATTGTCCTTTAAAGCGTCAATTGTCTCTGGCTTGTCGGCGTAACACTTATCATTGAGGGCACCCCACAAATAATAGTCCAACGGTGTCAAATCGCAGCTCCGAGGTGGCCAAACGACATCATCTCTGCGGCTGATAATGCGATCTTCAAAAACAGGGCGCAAAACATCGAGTGTAGTTTCGGCTGTGTGGCACGTAGCGCCGTCCTGTTAAAACCAAATGTTGCCAATATCCTCCTCTTCAATTTTTGTGAACAAAAATTCGTTCAACATGGCTCGATAACGATCGCCATTGACTGTAACGGCCACTCCTTGCTCATTTTCGAAGAAAAATGGCCCAATTATGCCTCTGGACCACAATCCGCACCAAACAGTGACTCGTTTTGGGTGTATCGGATTTTCAATGTATGCGTGCGGGTTTTCTGTGCCCCAAATGCGACAATTTTGCTTGTTTACATACCCGCCAAGATCAAAATGAGTGCTTCTCGGTGCTTCTCTTCTTCTCAAAACGGTGAAAAAACACATTCTGCAACATTACCATGATTTTCAAAATAATGTCGCAATATTTCCCAGCGTTGTTCAAGCGTATACACAACAATATTCGTTCAGCGGAAGGATAAAACTAATTATCTGTCAAATCACACATGAGCTAAGTATTCACGAAATAAGCACTAGTTGAAAAAAAAACGTTAGATGGCGAACCCTGTATAATTTGCTACGAGCCTTAAGTGTAACACCTCGACCCTAAGTATGTTTGGCGGAAATCCGTTTTGGGTCATTTGAGCAATGTCCGTCCGTCTGTCTGTCTGTGTATGCAAAAATATATAAATTTTTGAAACATAATTTTATATAAAGACAAGAACAACCCTTTCACCAAATTGACAAACAGCCTCAGCTGTTTGTCCGTTACGCCCTTTAAGAATTTTAAGTAACCATGTACAGTTTTTCGAAAATATTTTTTAGAAAAATAATAGGCGGTAAAATAGAACTACAACAAATTATCGAGTTTGCCGTGATTTTTAAACATAAATGTATTTGCATATTTTTTTGCATATGCACGATATTTGCAAATATGCAGTTTGCATAGAATATGCAAAAATAAATAGGTGTATATTTAATTATTTTTTTACGAAAAAAATCAAAATATGCAATTGCATATATTCCGCTCTCTACTTATTAAGCTATATACTTATACAATACATGTCATGCTGGCATATACTGCTCTAACAAGTTGGTGTTAGCTCCGCACGACTTTTGCCTTTCCTTACTTGTTTTTAAATACTTTTTTTTGTTACTCAAACTTTCACAGTGTCCCCTAAACTGGATGCACTGCAATACTAACATATGAGAAGTAATTGAAGTCCTTATCCTTTTCTGCATATGTGATTTGTACGAGTAGGTATGTACATATATATGTCGTTCACATCCTTGTTCGATTGCTTATGGCTGTGTGCTTGGATGTGTGTCTCGTTATCGTTGTGTTATGTACGCTAAGAATGAACAGTCGCAGATGCCACTGTGCTTAAGATGATATGGAAGAACTATTTGTGCCGCTGTTGCCAGATCGTCAGGATTTTATGCTAAATTATAAGGTCATAAAATAGGTCAAATTTACTTTTGAAGGTATTATGTCTCTTGTATCCTTTATCATGGGGAATTTAAAATCTATATAACCACATATTTTCCTTTGAAGCTGTGTGCATATATCTGGCAATCCTTCGAAGGATGTAAATGACAGCAAAGACTTTTATTGCGGTTTGGCTGAAAATATAACTGTTACTATAGTTGTTAACTTTCAGACGCTCAAACTTAAATATGCAAAGAATATACATATGTACATACTCGTATATATGTATATCCACTACATATATTCCATTGCGAAGCAGATGTGAATGTCACTGTGAATCTATAGTTTACTTTTAATCCTATGTACGCTGTTAGGTATGAACGCGAATGTCCTTTTACTTTGTGTGTTTTGTTTTATTGCATCCTTTGCCCCTCCACTTGCGTGAATTTCTTTACAACTTTTCTGATTTAGATATGAAAACATAATATAGTGGTTTAAGTCTTTAAACTTGCAACTGCAACCACAATATCGCCATCAGCATCAGCTGGTATCCTTTATACGAATATTTTGTGTTAATAGCTCACAAAGGATAATAAGGAAAGAAGAATATGCAACAATGAGCTTTTAAATTAATTTTTAAACCACAAGTGTTGGAACGTTTTTTTATGAAAATATTGTAATATTATGAGAAGCAGCCTTTGGACTGCAGCAAAAATTATTATTGGTATAAAGAGGGTAATATTTCCCATGCAACATACCGAATGAAATATAAAATAAATAAATAAGTTTTTCTTTTCAGAGCAAGGGCATAAAATAAAAATGTTAGTTTTTAAAAAGAAGTATTAGGACAGATAGAAAAGTGGCAACGTTATGAACATATGTTTTAAATATTAAGGCGCCACGTTCCTTAGATTTTTGTTGAGCCACCAAAAATAATCGATATTTGTTAGCTCATATAGTTACCAAAGATATTTGCAATTGAAAATTTAATTTATCAATTCCACGACCTTGTCCTAGTATTTTGTGAATATCGGATTAGAGTATGCACCGGCATAACATCAAATAGCCAAAACATTTGTCTCAGGGGGTATATCTAATAGAATTTTATATCACATTTTGTGGTCTAACCAGAAAATATTAAAATAAAGAAATCATTTTATAACCGACTCTTATATACATATACCGTTTCGTAGGAAAGGATCGGGGAAAAAATTAACAACTATTTCTTTTCAAAGGTAGACGGAAACAATTATTTTTTTTTTGTAATTTGAACGTCTTGATACCTGAAATCGAGACTAATTCTAAATGATTATATTTGTAAAGGAAAATTCCATAATTCGTAAATTAAAAAAATCCCTCAAAAACGGATTTATTTAGATTTTCTCCAGAATCTATTATAGAGTGTGGGCCTCTGGCCTTTGGTAGCTCAGTGGTTAGTGCATTAGACTTGGATCCCGAAGATACTGGGCTCAATTCCCAGACAGGGCACTGTTAAAATTTAACAACAACATTTTCATGTTGTCATCATAATTCGAGTTTCTGCAGCTAAAAATAACTCACCGGTCGCACTGCCACTACAACAAGAAAATAGACTTAAGGGCTACACTATGCAACAAATGAACACTTTTTGAAAAATACACGGACTTGACAGTATAGGTTCGATTATACTGTCAAAGTTTGGCGAAATTGGTGACCAATTTTTTTTTATGGGCCCCCAAAGTTTCTGAAAATTAGTGGGCCACTCGAAAAAGGTGTCATCAGCTTTTGTCCAACAACTAATTCAGACTTGGCGATACCGCTTAACCATCTTTGGCAATAATGTAGCTAAGAATATGCTGAACAAAGTTTCTCAACATTTTTTGCGAAAAAATTTTTTTTCCTGTACTTTTTTTTGAAAACGTGAAGGAAAAAAATATTTTTTTTCATTTTTTTCAGCATGACTTCCGGGGACTCGTAATTTTTTACTAACAATGCGAGGCAAAATTGTAGCCAACGTAAATCTGAACAACTTTTGTGAACACATCAATACAATCTGAACGTGTCTCGGAACCCTAAATAGCTCAAAAATCCACTTTGTACCCCAAAAATTTAAGTATTTCACTGTTATGTAACAAAAATATATTTTTTTGGTATAGGGTATGTTCAGCAACTTTATAGAAAATATTAAGGCCAATATTTTTGTAGAACATTTTAAGCCTCTAGCTCCCCCACATAACTGTAATCATTGGCCCCATTATAACACATCGTAAAAACACCCCTTAAAGTGGGGAGGGCGGGGATGAAATGTTCTACAAAAATGTTCGCCAGAACACACCAAAGCTCAAAACATAACACAAATACCAAAAAAGGTCAAATTCCTGTTCGTGCAGCAATGTTAGTCGTACGATATAGTGGTCGAAGCAATAAAGATACCAGTAAAGAGCGTTGTTGACTGGAATTTGACCGTTTTTTGGGTTTTTGTGTTAAGATTTGGTCTTTAGTGTGTTCCGACACATACAGTAAAATTGTATGGCGAACATTTTTGTAGAACATTTCATCCCCGCCCTCCCCCTTTTAGAGGGTGTTTTTTACGATTTCTTAAAATGGGGCCAAAAATTACAGTTATGTGGGGGAGCTAGATGGTTAATATGTTCCAAAAAAATATTGGCCTTAATATTTTCTATAAAGTTGCTGAACATACCCTATACCAAAAAAATATATTTTTGTTACATAACAGTGAAATACTTACATTTTTGGGGTACCATGTGGATTTTTGAGCTATTTAGGGTGCCTAGACAAGTTCAGATCGTATTGATATGTTCACAAAAGTTGTTCAGATTTATGTTGACTACATTTTGCCAAGCATTGTTACTGAAAAATTACAAGTCCCCGGAAGTTATGCTGAAAAAAGTGAAAAAATATTGTTTTCCTTCACTTTTTCAAAAAAAAAGTAACGGATTTTTTTTTTTTGCAAAAAATGTTAACGAACTTTATTCAGCATATTCTTAACTACATTATTGCCAAACATATTTAAGCGGTATCACCAAGTCTGAATTAGTTGTTGGACAAAAGCTGATAACACCTTTTTCGAGAGGCCCACTGATTTTCAGAAACTTTGGAGGCCCATAAAAAAAATTGGTCACCAATTTCGCCAAACCGAGTATAGGGTTACACTACCCTTTGATAGTAGAATCGAACCTATACTGTCAAGTCCGTGTATTTTTTTCACTGTTGCACAGTGTTAACAACTCAGCGTCTCCAAGCTCCTACAACAACAACATTAAGGGTGGGCCATTTAAAATTTTAAATTTGAATCGACTATAAAAACAAGTACTGATAATTTTTACAAATTTCTCGTTTTATTGGAAATGTTAAACTTTGTCATTTAATAATGGAACACAATATCATTCATATGACTACCACGACTGGCTCGGCAAATTGAGAAATTTAGAGAGGGACTCAGATACGGGTGGGCCATTTAAAATTTTAAATTTGAATCGGCAACAAAAAAAAGTACTGATAATTTTTTAAAATTTCTGGTTTTATTGGAAAAGTTGAAATTTGTCATTTAATAATTGAACACAATATCATTCATTAGACTACCACGACTGGCTCGGCAGTACCTTATCCGATCAACCCGATTTTTCGGTACATTATCAATTGTTTCAGGTCGAATCTCTTCAATGGCAACTTTGATTTCCTTTACCTTTCCTTACTGGTTTTAAATGAATTCTTGCCAAAATAGAATGCAAACTGCAAAGTTTTAGCTAAATTGCTTAGAAAATGTGGTGTTTATGGCTTAAATAAGCCTAAATAAATAAGAGACATCTAAAGATGGACTATAAGAAAATACGAACTGATTTAAAACTAGTAAAAGTGTTAAGTTCGGCCATGCCGAATCTTATATACCCACCACCATGGATAGCATGTGACCTCACAAAATAACTCAAACCTAAAGAAAATAACACCGGAAAACAAAAAAATATATAGTAGAACAGTAGAAATCAGAACAAGTTAGATGCTATACATATATGGGAGCTATATCTAAATATGGACCGATATCGCCCATTTGCAATCCCAAGTTACCTGCAGCTATATGAAGTATCTATACCAAATTTCAGCCACCCAGCTCAAGTATTATAGATTGTAGCGCGATTACAATAGACGGACGGACGGACAGATGGACATGGTTAAATCGTCTTAGAATTTTAAGACGATTAAGAATATGTACTTTATGGAGTATCAGCTCAATATTTAAAGGTGTTACCAACGGAGTGACAAAATGAATGAATCCTATGGTGGAGGGTATAAAAAGTTTGCTGTTATAAATTCTTGTATAAATAAAACATAAGCTATGAAAATTCGCTTTAAATGTTTAGAAAATTTGATATTTATGACATAAATAAGCCTATTTTGGAGCAACCTCTATAGGGTGACTGCAACTATGATCACTCCATTTGTAACGCCTCTAAATATTGATCTGAGACCCCATTAGGATCCGTTGTAATCACGCTACAATCCGTAATAATAGAGCTAGGTTGATCAAATTTGGAAGAATTATTTCTTACAGTTGCAGGTTGTTTGGGATTGCAATTGGGCCATATCGGTCAATGTTTTCATATAGCTCCCCTATAGAGGTCGCTCCAAAATACGGTTATTGAGAGCAGAAACTTTGCAGTTTATATGTATTCTATTTTGACACGAATTCATCACAGCAAAAATTTTACAAATCGGGCATATTTTGTTAGATTTACCATATAGAGGTCGCCCCAAAATATACGTATTTAAGCCATAAATACCATACTTTCTAAACATTTTAACTGAATATTTGCAGTTTGTATTTTATTAAGACAATAATTCATCGCAGTAAAATTTTTTTTAAATCAGTTCTTATTTTGTTTGTAGTCTACCTACAGATGTTGCTCCCGAAAGGGCTTATTTAAGCAATAAACACCACATTTTCTAAAAAATTGCTGAAACTTTGCAATTTATATTCTATTTTGGCAAGAATTCATCTCAATAAAATTTATAAAAATAAAATTTTATTTTGTTGTAGTCCCCGTGTAGATGTAGCTCTCAAAAAAACTATTTTAAACCATAAATACCACATTTTTCAGGTGAAGAGTTTGCCTAAAGAATTTGCGGCCTAAAAATTGCATCGTTCGTTTTTTTTTAATAATGTTCTTAAACAAAAAGGATCGTTTCATGATTTGGTTCACATCCAAAGATGTTTCCAGTAATCAAAACTGAATGCAATCCATAGTGGAGGGTATATAAGATTCGGCACGGCCGAACTTAACGCTTTTACTTGTTCGATAAATATTACATACTTGTTCGAAAATGGATCAAAGAAGTTGTATTACATTTTGAGTGATAGTTAAACTAACACCTTTTATTATGACTGTGGCATTTGGCGAGTATACTTATACTTTGAGCAAAAAAATTATTATAATTTGTACAAGAACTTTACAGAAGGAAGTTCGTGTTATAGACGGCTCAGAACATCAATAACCGATGGGCACGTTGAAGCAGTGAAGATAGTGGAGATAGTGGAGAATTGTAGGATGTCTTTTGGAGAAGTTGCGTTTGGCTCATTTCATGACATTTTTCAGAAGTTTTGGACATGACTAACCGCCTGACCCACAATGTCCAACATTAACGTTCGCATGACTTCTATGCGAAAAGCATCTGATTTGTGACCTAAATTACCCATTTTCTCGAGGTGATAGCTGCTAACAAGCTAATATTATGTGTGGAATTTTAGAAGATTGGAATAAGTAGTATAGATGTTATTAAAGAATTAATATTTCACTAAATGTTAACCCTTTGTGGGGGAGGTACTAGAAGGAGTGGACCAATATGGCCCACCTTCGAACCTTGTCGGAGATAGAGAAAAAATTTACCGTATACCAAATTTGAAGTCAATCGGTTAATCCCATCGAGAGTTATCGTGCGCACCAGCCAGCAGACAGACGGACGGACATTGCTCAAACAACTGAAAATGACCCAAATCGAATTTTCGCCAAACATACTTGGGATCTTAGGTCACTCCTTCGATGTGTTACACTTTTGGCTCGTAGCAAATGATATATACCCTCCTCTCTAAGGTGAGGGGATAAAAAGGAAAACATATAAATTAAATCTTAAAGGAAGGATATTTGAAAAAGTATTAATTTATATATTAATTTATATTAATTTTAAAGTAATTCCTAGAGAATGTTCCCGAATAAAGGACGTGTCAAAAATATTCACAGGTACTGCAAAGGCAATTTGGAGCCCGGCTTTTATTATGGTAAATATAGGGCATCCCATAAGATTTTCGATATTATTTTTGGAATTGTGAGTTTGAATTTTTCATATATGTATAATGTTCCACGAATTACTTTCGATTTGTGATATCAAGACGATCAAACTACAATATATTTTATTGAAATATATGTATTTATTTTTAAAAATTGTATGTTATTACAGTTATGTATGCATTTGAAAATTAATGTTTTCTTTGTTAATATCAGTGCAGAATATAATCCGATTTCTCATAAATCAACTTTTTTGAATTGACAACAAAATTTGCTATACGATTATTATTAATGTTTATTAATTCATTTAACAAGTTTATTCTTTGCTTTCTTTCATCATCCGTTTGGAAACGAGTTACAAATATTGCCACAGGATATGTAATGGCCGTAACGCAAACACAGACAGAATAAACATTCTTATTTTACTTCGAGGTCTCTTAACAAATGAAACGAAGCCACTTGACATCATTAAGTTGCACTTTATTTTCTAAGGCATTGACAAACTACCGCTCAGCTCAGTCCACAATCTGTAGCAACCAATTGTTCTGTCATTCCATTGAATGCAGACTTCCCATTGTCCTCTTACATCTGCAAGAAATATCTTGACAATTTCTTAGAAAAGTTTTACTTTCACGCCTTTAAACATTCGACAATTGTCTTCCATTGTCTGCAGAGAGGAGTAAGAGGACAGTCAGCCAGCCAGCCAGCAGGCAGTAACAGCAGCAATCACAAAAAATAAAAGGGAATAAGAAACTAAGGGATGCGCGTAAAGTTCTGTCAAGACCATGTTCGTCATGTCCTCCTGCTGGTGTGCAATGGTGTAAATGTGGAAATGAATATACATATACGAGTACATAACATTTTAGATGTAAATTGTGCATTTAACAAAACGACCACTTGTTCTCGACCATAAACTAGGACGATTGAGTTCATGTACACGGACAGCATATGTCCAATGAATAAGATCTACTATAAATTACTTTAGTATTTAATGCATACTGCAATATTTGGAATATTTTTGTATACGGGGTTTTCCAACAAGAGGTGTTATTTTGAATCACCCGGTATTTCGGTAGCTGTCACTTTTGAAGCTTTTATTCATTGACATTTGACGAATTATTAAATTCGATAAATCGAAAATCATCGAAACATCATATTGACTGAAACATCATACTGACGTAGCCACTTCGGTGGCTACGTCAACAAGCTAAATTGTCGCATCTGGGGCTCAAAAAACCCAAGAGTTATTGTTGAGAAGCCTCTTCATTCTCAACGAGTGACTGTTTGGTGCGGTTTATGGTCCGGCGGGATCATTGGACCTTACTTTTTCGAAAATGAGGTTGGATCAACAGTTACGGTGAATGAATTGCGCTATCGAGAGATTATTAATGATTTTTTATGGTCGGAGTTGGATGGTATTGAAAAAAAACCTTCAACAAGACGGCGCTACTTGTCACACAAGCAACGAAACCATTGCTCTGTTACGGCAAAAGTTTCCGGACCGTGTTATCTCTCGAAGAGGAGATCACAATTCGCCACCGAGATCTTGTGATTTAACACCTTGCGACTTCTTCCTTTGGGGCCACGTGAAAGATAAGGTCTACGCCAACAGCCCAGCGTCGATTGAAGACCTCAAAGATAGAATTCGTGAGGCTATCGAGGACATAGGGCAGCCACTTTGCGATTTGGTTATTGAAAATTTCATGAAAAGGATATGGTCCTGTAAGCGTGGTCGTGGTGGCTATTTGGCTGATGTTGTCTTTCATTATTAACGGCATACCTTCCTCATTATTATGAAATAAACATCCGATCATTTATCTCAAAAATTGGCATTTTTCTTTGAATACCAAAATAACACATTTTGTTGGAAAACCCTTTACCTTCAAAAACTTAGTTTGAAATTCTTTCTCCCTGACATAAACAAATTATGGATTATTAAATTATTTATAGGGTAATAAATCAAAATTTCTTTTAACAGACACAGAAATACTTACATAATGACCGCAGGCTGTACGAAAATGTCAGGGATAGTTACAGCAACTATTAGTAGTTATTGCTGTGTGTTAAGTATCACTTACACAAATATTATTATAAAAGTTCAAACATAAACATAATGTCCAATGAATTTATAATGCCTGTGATGTGTTGTAAATGGAGCACAATAATGTTGTGTAATTATTAACAACTATAAATATACAACATATGTACATACATCAACCAGTGTAAAATATGTCTGAAATGGGTATTTGCAAACTTGCAGACGTTATGAAATTTTGTAAATTTTTCTCATTATTCAAAAATAACTCAACAGAAAAATAACTTGAAAAAACTGTTTGACTACCTTAATTTAATCTTTAGTAAAGGTTATAAATACAAACAAAACCTTGTTCGGAAGCTAAAAAATTCCAAAATTTGTTTGTTAATAGAAGGGTATAGAAGAGTATAAGTATAAAAGAACTGATATCAGCCAACTCTTATAAAGTTTTGCTGAAAAATTAGAATATTATAGCGCTAAAATGCAAAATCTTGAAATGTCTACACAGATTGCAAAATCTAAACATGTGCTGATGTACTTCATATTTAACAGTGCTCGTTCTTTTATATGCTAAGTTTGGTAAAGATCTTTTAAGCAATGAACACTCTATATCGCTTAGAAGCAAACTTGAGGTATAGTTTTGCACGAATGCAACTGCGAAGCATTTGAATCAATAAGTAAAAAAGGTGTTGAAATGACAATTCCGTTCTTAAAATAGAATTCGACTGTAGCCGCAAATACTTTTTTGTTACAATTTATCAAGAGTTATCCAGCAAAATTTCCCATTACCAAATAACCTGACGGGTAAAGGCCTAACTATAATATGCATAAGCAATTCCGTACGGAATGTGCGTTAAGTTTCGCATCCTGCATAAGCAATTGGGAACTGAGGGAGAGCTGAGAGAACTTAACGAAAAGTTCGCTTAAGTACATTATAGTTTGGCACATACGATTTCATGCATTCGCACAGTTGCTTAAGCTAGCGTATGCATATTATACGAGGGCGGTTCGGAAACTTCTTAGCCTAGCACAAAAAGCGCGGTATAAACAGAAAAAAGTTAAGTGTTTTGGAAACTTCCATCTCTGCTATGAACACATGTTAAATTTTGTTTCGATCTGGCAACTCCTTCATATAGAAACAGGTGTTCACAAAAGACGCATCCGCGATTTTTTTACAATGGAATAATTAGAAATGCGTGGTGTCATTAAATATTTACATAAAAAAGGTTTATCGGGACAAGAAATTCATAATGATATGGTGAATGTGTTAGGTGAAAGTGCTCCTTCTTATGCAACAGTAAAAAATTGGGTTGCTGAATTTTAACGTGGTCGTACAAGCATTGAAGATGAACCACGTAGTGGACGTCCAAAAACAGCAACAACAACAGAAATTGTAGCCAAAGTGCATGATATGGTATTAAATGATCGACGAATAAAAGTGCGTGAAATAGCTAATATCATGGGCATCTCAAATGATCGAGTCCATTTAATTTTGCATGAAGAACTACAGATGAAAAAGCTTTCTGCAAGCTGGGTGCCGCACTTGTTAACAGTCGACCAAAAACGCATAAGAATGAACATTTCGCAAGCTTGTTTGGATCGTTTTGAATAAATAAAATGGATTTTAAGCGTCGTTTCATAACTGTTGATGAGACATGGATATACTATACTGCAGAGACAAAAGAACAATCCAAACAATGGACTGAAGCTGGAGGAAGTGCCCCAAAGAAGGCAAAACAATTCAATCGGCTGGTAAGGTTATGGCAACGGTTTTTTGGGACTTCAAAGTTATTTTATTGATTGACTATCTGCAAAAGGGTAAAACAATAAATTCAGAGTACTATTGCAACCTTTTGAATCAATTAAATGTACAAATTCGAGAAAAACGTCCTGGCTTACAACACAAAAAAATAATATGTCATCAAGACAACGCACCAGCGCACAAGAGTGTTTTAACAATGGCTAAAATCAACGAATTAAAGTACGAGTTGCTTGACCACCCACCTTATTCCCCTGATTTAGCTCCCAGTGGCTTTTGCCTGTTCCCAAATCTAAAAAAATTCCTTGCTGGCAAGCGTTTTACCTCAAATGAAGATGCAATTACAGTTGTAAACCACTATTTTGAAGACCTTGAGGAAAACTATTTTAATCAAGGGATAGAATTGCTGTGGTTCCACTCAAACATACAAGTAGCTGAAAAATAACCACTTACCCCCACGCATGCAATTATTCAAAAGTAAGCGTGGACAAAAGAAATAATTTTACGAGTGTGTTTCTGTGGTAGTGGACAAAGTCAATGAATATAGAAGATGTGCCATCGCAAGTTTGTTTAGGTTTTCTCGAGTTACGAACGAATAGAACTGATTTTTCAACCGCGAAAAAATAGTTATCTGGTGTCTTTTCTTAAACTTTTTTTGCACATATCAATTGATATTAATTTTGTAATAGTGATAAGTAAACAAGTAAGAAAGTTTCAGTCGGGTAAACCGACTAAGGTATACCCTCACTTTGTGAGTAATGTAATATTGAATATTACTCGAATTATTCTGTCAATTTGTGTGGGAGGTACCAGAAGGGGTTTATCAAATACAGCTATTTTTCGCTGAACATTAGATACTTTAAATTCATTGCACTGTGCCGAATTATAAGCATTTATGTGCACTGGTAAAAACGTTATGAGATATTAAATTGTGGTATGATTTGGGCATTTTGTGGGGGACGTACAAAAAGGGGTGTGGCGATAACGCCCATTTTTCACAGGGCTATAGGCACTATAAAAACATTACACTGTACAAAACTGCAAGTATTTTTATACACTGGTTTTAATGTTATAAGCTGTTAACTTTTGGTGCAAAAAGGTACCTTTGTGTGGGAGGTACAAAAAGGGGCGTGGCAACAACACCCATTTTTCCCTGGACTGTATGCAATATAAAAGCATAATACTGTACACAATTTCAAGTATTTTTATACACTGTTATTAATGTTATAAACTGTTGACTTTTTGTGCAAAATGGTCCATTTGTGTGGGAGGTACCAAAAGGGGCATGCCAACTTCACCCATTTTTCTCGAGTTAATAGCGACTAATATACTAATATTATGTGCAGAATTTCAAAAGATTCGAGTAAGTAGTATAGAAGTTATTAAAGAATCAATATTTCACTAAATTTTAACCCTTTGTGTGGGAGGTACCAGAAGGAGTAGACCAATATGGCCCATCTTCGAACTCATCCGGAGATAGATCAAAATATTACCACATACCAAATTTGAAGTCAATCGGTTACTCCTTTCGAGAGTTATCGTGCGCACCAGCCAGCAGACACACAGACAGACAGACAGACAGACAGACAGACAGACAGACAGACAGACAGACAGACAGACAGACAGACGGACAGACAGACGGACGGACATTGCTCATTCGACTTAAAATGACCCAAAACGGATTTCCTCCGAACATACTTAGGGTCTTAGATCACTCCTTCGATGTGTTACACTTTTTTCCGTAGCAAATGATATATACCCTCGTCACACTAAAGTGAGGGTATAAAAAAAATCGGGAAATTCGGTCGGAAAATACGTGAAAAACCTTACTCGTTGAAATCAAACGAATGTCGAATGAATGTCTTCTTATATTATATTGTTTTTGACTTCATTTTCATCTATGTAAACCCTATTTTTACGCCCTGTTTCTGTATTTTAACGAAAGTCTCTGCGAACGAAAACCAGTCACTCACTTTCGTCAGGAATTTGGTTTCTCTAAGGTTCGTTCGCCTGGCCTTACGTCAATGATATTAGCAATTTACCAATTGGAAAATAATGTAATTACCAGATCAATAATTTCACAACTTCCGGTTTAAAAAAGCTCACATTTTTATACCCTCACTTTAGTGTGACGAGGGTATATATCATTTGCTACGGAAAAAAGTGTAACACATCGAAGGAGTGATCTAAGACCCTAAGTATGTTCAGAGGAAATCCGTTTTGGGTAATTTTAAGTCGAATGAGCAATGTCCGTCCGTCTGTCTGCTGGCTGGTGCGCACGATAACTCTCGAAAGGAGTAACCGATTGACCTCAAATTTGGTATGTGGTAATATTTTTTTCTATCTCCGGCTAAGTTCGAAGATGGGCCATATTGGTCCACTCCTTCTAGTACCTCCCCCACAAAGGGTTAAAATTTTGTGAAATATTGATTCTTTAATAACTACTATACTGCTTATTCGAATCTTCTGAAATTCCACACATAGTGTTAGTTTATTAGTCGCTATCAACTCGAGAAAAATGGGCGAAGTTGCCACGTCCCTTTAGGTACCTCCCACACAAATGCACCGTTTTGCACCAAAAATTAACAGCTTATAACATTATTAACGGTGTATAAAAATACTGGAAATTTTGCACAGTGTTATGCTTTTATATTGCCTACAGTCCAGAGAAAAATGGGCGTTGTTGCCACGCCCCTTTTGGTACCTCCAACACAAAGGTACCATTTTGCACCAAAAGTTAACAGCTTATAACATTAATACAAGTGTATAATAATACTTGAAATTTTGTACTGTGTAATGTTTTTATAGTGCCTATAGTCCTGTGAAAAATGGGCGTTATCGCCACGCCCCTTTTTGTACCTCCCACACAAAATGGCCAAATCATACCACAATTTAATATCTCATAACGTTTATACCAGTGCACATAAACGCTTATAATTCGGCGCAGTGCAATGAATT
Organism: Eudasyphora cyanicolor; assembly: GCA_963930755.1. Taxonomy (NCBI): domain Eukaryota; kingdom Metazoa; phylum Arthropoda; class Insecta; order Diptera; family Muscidae; genus Eudasyphora; species Eudasyphora cyanicolor. The sequence goes on along the minus strand of OZ005738.1, from coordinate 167,533,451 downwards.
TAAAGTATCTACTGTTCAGCGAAAAATAGGTGTATTTGTTAAACCCCTTCTGGTAGCTCCCACACAAATTGGCAGAATAATTCGTGTAATATTCAATATTACATTACTCACAAAGTGAGGGTATACCTTAGTCGTTTTACCCGACTGAAACTTTCTTACTTGTTGTATGGTCGACCTGAGCAAATACACCTCTATACTCTTTACACTAGCGGTGGCCGAAAAAATCAACCCTGGGTGGGTCAGCTGAGCTGAAGCAAGACTCTAATTTTTTTCTCTCTCTCTCACGTCTCTCTCGTTGTGCACTGACGTTGTGCTTTAATATTTATACATATGTATACAATTTTATTATTACTTAATTGGTTTTGCCATAATTATATTAATATCTAATTATTCTTGTTTTAATAACGTTTTTAGTCATTGTTACAATCAGTCGACAAATAAAATAAAGTGACTCGATCTGACAATTGTGTTCGCCCAGATGGCAGCAATATCTCTCGTTGAGAAACCAAAATTAACACTGAAATGATTACGTTTTCATACGAGTTCATTAAGTTCGTGCGACTTGTCGTTCTGATGGTACTTTCTGAAACCCAAATCAGCTATTTGTCGTATGGCAGACGAACGAAAGCAAATTTTCAAGAAACAGAAACAGGCTGTTAGTCTTATGCTAGATACACACAACCGTGGTAGCAACACATCCACATTGAAGCAAATGTTGCTTCATGTGTAGCTGTGTTGCCCACTGATTTTCGTGTTGCTGCAACCTTGCCAGAAATATCAAAATGTTTTGATATTTTTCGTCGGTTGCCGCTTAGGTTGCATCGTGTGTATAAATTTCGTCCTTATTGTTATATGATGCTTATACAGTGTTAGTAACTAGACGCGTTTCCATTTAGTGCAAAACTCTTGACAACCATTTAGAATTGACCAAATCAATTTTATTTTTGTTTCGAGAGATATCATTGCTATGTGCCAAACAAATTACTGTATATTCTTCCTATCACATTCACCATTAGTCCGGATTTTTAAACAAATGATATGCAAGTTTTTATTTGAAAAATCAAATGTAACATTTTGTGCAAACTATCTCTTTAAGTGGCAACAATTTGCAATTTCACATCCAAAAAGAAACTAAGACACCAAAGGATGAAAATAAGCTCAAACGGAAGAAGAGACCAACGAAAAATTGTTAACAAACAAACTTAGCATTTAAACTAAAACAAAACGCAAACTAAACTGGACCATCCAAGAATACAACTATAAGATTAACAAAAATGTTTGCTCTCACCACTGACCTCCATTTAAGTGACCGGGTCTGTTTGCTAATGCTTGCCCCACTCGGCTGCTACGTGATGCCTGCATCCATCCCTCTACTGCATTATTACCACATACGTACATACATATATACGAGACCTCATTGTCCTACATAAATTTGGACTATGTTAATTTTTCTCGATTAAAAACAAATCACGCACATCACGTTTGCCAATAAAAATGATAACATGTAGTAACCCCATAAAAAAAAGCTGTGTCAATGTTGTCTCAACATGAAATGCATGAAAAAGCACTTTACCAAATTAAATTACTTGTATTAGTTTGTGTCTGCAGATGTTCAGGCTAGACATAGTTCTGAAAAAATTCTAGAATTAGTTTTTTGTAAACTTAATGAGTATGACCATCGTAGTAGGATAAAATATAAATAGATGCATTTAATATTAAAACACCATATACTAATATATGTTGTCCAATAAAACAAGTAAGATAATTCTGGGGCGAATAAACTGACCAAAATATATCCACAATCTCAGAAAAATTTAATAACGACCCTAAAGGAAATTGGTACGAGTCAAAATCATACTCATGATAGGTCCTCTATAGATACGACGGTTTGGCCCTTTTCGATGAAAACAACCGGTAAATTTAAAATGGCTATATCGTAGGAGGTGTTGAATGAATACCATGTTACCTACCCAAGTGCTTCTTTAATGGATCATGTAAAGTACCTGCGACTACAACATCAATCACGGGATAAAATTGCTCAAAAATGTCTTCATTTTGGCTACTTTACTTATTTAAGGAGTTATAGTCATTATAAGTTTTAGAAAGACAAAACCGTCTTTTTACCTTTAGGACGGCTACTATATAAGTAGTTGAAACAATTTTTATTTTCGGAATATTAAGCCAAATATTGAACTTGAAGTAGTTGATCAAAAAATTTCGTCCTTTGGTTCTAGAGCGTTTATCTGAGTATCTATTTATCCCCTCACCTTAGAGAGGAGGGTATATATCATTTGCTACGAGCCAAATGTGTAACACATCGAATGAGTGACCTAAGACCCTAAGTATGTTCGGCGGATATCCGTTTTGGGTCTGTTTAAGTCCAATGAGCAATGTCCGTCCGTCCGGCGGTCTGTCTGTCTGTCTTTCTGTCTGCTGGCTGGTGCGCACCTCCCACACAAATGAACAATTTTCAACCAAAAGTTAATAGCTTACAACTTTATTACCAGTGCATGCAAACACCTGAAATTTTGTACAGTGTAATGGTTTAATAGTACCTACATTGCAGTGAAAAATGGACATTATTGCCACAATCCTTTTGGTAACTCCCACACAAATGGACCATTTTTTACCAAAAGTTATCAGCTTATAACTTTAATACCAGGGCATAAAAATACTTGAAATGTTGTACAGTGTAATGTTTTTATAGTACCTAGAGTCCAGAGAAAAATTGGCGTAATTGGCATGCCCCTTTTGGTACCTCCCACACAAATGGACCTTTTTGTACCAAACGCTAACAGCTATTAACTTTAATACCAGTACATACAAATACTTGAAATTGTGTACAGTGTAATGCTTTTATAGTACCTAGAGTCCAGAGAAAAAATGGGCGTTATTGGCCCGCCCCTTTTGGTACCTCCCACACAAACGGACCTTTTTGTAACAAAAGTAAACAGCTTTTAACTTTAATACCAGTCCATACTTAAAGCTATAAAATTCAGTATAAATTGATAATAATTTAAATAAAACAAAAAATAAAACAAGTAAGAAAGTTTCAGTCGGGTAAACCGACTAAGGTATACCCTCACTTTGTGAGTAATGTAATATTGAATATTACTCGAATTATTCTGTCAATTTGTGTGGGAGGTACCAGAAGGGGTTTATCAAATACACCTTTTTTTTGCTGAACATTAGATACTTTAAATTCATTGCACTGTGCCGACTTATAAGCATTTATGTGCACTGGTATAAGCGTCATGAGACATTAAATTGTGGTATGATTTGGGCATTTTGTGTGGGAGGTACAAAGAGGGGCGTGGCAATAACGCCCATTTTTTACAGGGCTATAGACACTATAAAAACATTACACGGTACAAAATTTCAAGTATTTTTATACACTGGTTTTAATGTTATAAGCTGTTAACTTTTGGTGCAAAAAGGTACCTTTGTGTGGGAGGTACCAAAAGGGGCGTGACAACAACACCCATTTTTCCCTGGACTGTAGGCAATATAAAAGCATAATACTGTACAAAATTTCAAGTATTTTTATACACTGTTATTAATGTTATAAGCTGTTAACTTTTGGTGCAAAATGGTGCATTTGTGTGGGAGGTACCAAAAGGGACGTGGCGACTTTGCCCATTTTTCTCGAGTTGATAACGACTAATAAGCTAATACTATGAGTGGAATTTCAAAAGATTCGAATAAGTAGTATAGCAGTTATTAAAGAATCAATATTTCACAACATTTTAACCCTTTGTGGGGGAGGTACTAGAAGGAGTGGACCAATATGGCCCATCTTCGAACTTAGCCGGAGATAGAGAAAAATATTACCACATACCAAATTTCAGGTCAATCGGTTACTCCTTTCGAGAGTTATCGTGCGCACCAGCCAGCAGACAGACAGACAGACAGACAGACAGACAGACAGACAGACAGACGGACGGACATTGCTCATTCGACTTAAAATGACCCAAAACGGATTTCCTCCGAACATACTTGGGGTCTTAGGTCACTCCTTCGACGTGTTACACTTTTTTCCGTAGCAAATGATATATACCCTCGTCACACTAAAGTGAGGGTATAAAAAGCGCATACCGCGGAACCGGATTAGTTTTATTCGGCCCTTGTACCACCCTGAGCCTTTACAACATGGAAATGGATGCGGTAAATCCTAGAGTTGTGCATTAAGGCTATTTTTGGCTAGTGTACAGGCTCTACATCTTACATTATCTGTACCTTAGAGCAGCCTAGACCCTGGCGTCCTAAGCCCATATATCCTATCAATTTGAACAAATCTGCTTCCTGGATTTGAAAAGGTTCCCCTCCGTGCATTAGGAGGAAGTTTAGGGACTTCTTCGAATGATGGAGGTTTATCTGTAGAAGCCTGTTTCATGTTTCACCACAACCCTTATAACTGACTCCTCGTCATCGGTGTCGTCAGGAAACTTATCCTCACATGACTCATCCCAACAGAATTCTTCCAAACCTATGATGAAGATCATCTCCTCCCTTAAATAAGCATCAGAAAGTTAGAAGAATCTAGTTTCCGTCAGATGGTGCTCGGACACTTGTGAAGAGGGAGTTTCATCTTCAGATTCTGTACCAGTTTTATCTGGCAGAGTATCGTTTGAATCATCTCCCATATAGCTCTTGTACACCTTTAGCCGGATTTCGCTGAAGGTTTAGCCGATTTTCGTCAAGAACACACGTTTCACTTGGACTTGACGAGGTGGGTTAGAGATAAATAAGGCGTACCTTCAAGCCCCATCAGCCTCATCCAATCGACCGACCTTCCAGTTACGTTTTGAAAGATGGTATAGTCGAAATTCAATTATGTTACCTGGGCCGAGACAGAATGTCTTCTTGGTTGACAATATAAAAAGCGCAGCTGTAGCACTTAACAGAGCGCGTACATTGCTGAGCCGGATTACTTTTATTCGGCCCTGGTACCAGCTTGCGTCTTTACAACATGGAAATGGATCCGGTAAAACTTAGAGTTGTGTAGTTCAATTGAACGGGTTACTTAACTGAAGGAATATTTTTTTTTCTTCAACCATGTCATTCCGTTCTATCTTCTCTTATGTGTTCTTTCATCATTTTTATTATTTCATTTGGATCATAATAGGATCATAGGGCCGTCATCATAAATGTGGGATTCTACCTAAACAAACGAGTTTGTATGTTCAACTCATCCCTGCTGATTTGAACTAGTGATCTACTGAACGAAATGAGCTGTTGAACTATAGTGAGATGTTGAGCTAAAGAGCTGTTGAACTAAAGTGAGCTGTTGAGCTAACATGAGCCGGTAAACTAAATGAATGAACTAGTTCGCCACTCAAAAGCTGGTGAAATAAGGAGCTGTAGAACTAAAGTGAACTTTGCAACAAAAGAGCTGTTGAACTAAAGTGAGCTGTTGAGCTAAAGAGCTGGTGAACTAAAGAGTTGTTGAAATAAATAGCTGTTGGACTGAAGTGAGCTGGTGAACTAAATGAACAAACTAGTTCACTCAAATTAAACTGAACTGAAATAAGTGATCACTTAAAAGAACTAAAGTGCCCAGCTCTAGTAAATCCTTAAGAACTTCGGTGTGTACAGAGGAATGTTGTTTCGCTACATAACTCCACTCGAAATATTGCTGTCTTCCTCTTCTCCGCTGTTGACGACCGCCAGTACCATGCTGTCCGTAACAACGTCAGCGTTATCACTAATCGTTTTGGTTCTTTTGGAATTCGGCGGTTCATCTGGAGAACGCAGCCTTTTAGCAGGCTGCTCTTTTACCTAAGTATCCTGTTCTTCTGAGATATTCCTTGCCCTCATTAGAGATTATATCTGCTTATTGGAGATTTAGGAGATTTTAGGTTTAGGTTAGGGTGGCAGCTGTATTTTTTTATACAAGCTCACATAGACCAGTTTAGGTCCCTAGTATTACCACAGGCTGAAATGCCCCTCATCGAAACCAACCTGTTTGATATACAAAGTTATAGATAGTACGAATATCGGTACTGGAAAGATCTGTTAGGCTGCCTAGAAAGGCCGACCCCAATATGTCCAGTCGTCGTTTACTCAGAGCGGGGCCGTGTCATAGCAAGTGCGCAATGCTCTCCACTTCTTCCTTATCTCCACAGCTTCTGCAGAAGTCATAAAAGTCAATACCCATTATTTTGGCGTGTTCGCCGATAAAGCAGTGTCCCGTCAGAACTGATACTAACGTAGACAATCTTTGCCTCTCTAGTGCGAGGGGATATTTTGATATTCTCAGGTCATACCTTGGCCAGATTTGTCTAGCAGAGATGCAGAGTCGGCTTTCTCCTGAGAGCCTTGCACAGATTATTAGAGATTATTTGCAGGACGGATATTCTTGCGATTAAGAACCGAAGTCCGTCTGTCTGTCTGTCCGTCTGTCCATGTATTCTTGTAATCAAAGTGCAAGTCGTATTTATGGTCCGATTGTGATGCAATTTAGCATAGTGCTCTTTTTTGGCCCAAGGACGATCCCTATTGAAATTGGTTAAAATCGGTTCAGATTTGGATATAGTCCCCATATATATGTTTCACCCGATTTGACATGCAAGCGACGTAGAAACCACATTTTACATCCGATCTTTGTGAAATTCGGCAGAGAGAGTTTTATTATTACGTGAATGAACACTACCACATTCGGTGAAAATCCGATCAGATTTAGATATAGCCCCCATATATATGTTTCACCCGATTTGGCATGTAAGCGCTGTAGGAACTGTATTTTAAATCAGATCAATACGAAATTTGCCAGAGAGAGTTCTCTTATTACATGAATAAACACTGCCAAATTCGGGGAAAATCGGTTCAGATTTAGATATAGCCACCATATATATCTTTCACCCGATTTAACATTTAAGCGCTGTAGAAATCGTGTTTTATATCCGATCAGTACGAAATTTAACAGAGATAATTCTCTTATTACATGAATAAACACTGCCAAATACGGGGAAAATCGGTTCAGATTTAGATATAGCCCCCATATATATGTTTCACCCGATTTAACATTTAAGCGCTGTAGAAATCATGTTTTATATCCGATCAGTACGAAATTTAACAGAGAGAGTTTTCTTATTACATGTATGAACGCTGCCAAATTCGGGAAAAATCGGTTCAGATCTTAACATAGTCCCAATATATATGTTACACCCGATTTGACATGTAAGCGCTGTACAAACCGTGTTTTATATCCGATCAGTACGAAAATCGGCAGAGAGAGTTTGCTTATTACATGTATGAACACTGCCAAATTCTTATCGCAATGCCCATTTTCGCATTGGTAGGTAGGTGTAGGGTATTATATAGTCGGGCCCGCCCGACTTTCTGTCTTTCCTTACTGGTTTTCAATTAGTATAATGCTCCCTTCGACCAAAAATTTAAATCTTTGACCCACTGTAAAAAAAAACTCAGACCAGCTGGACCATAAGTTTATTCTACAAAAATGATCTGCTCAACATGCCCTTTCAAAAGTATATGGTCGCTACTCTGTTCCAAAAATGCTGTTGGACAGTGTTATTGTTCGAAAAATGTTGTCCTGTAATGTTGTCGCTGTAACTCCTTAAGGGCGTAAATGTAAAAACTTTGTAATCACTTTTTTTTGGTTAAAAATTTCCACTGACTTTCTAAAATATAAATGTTTAAAACTCCCTAAATACCCTCCCTAGATCGAAATTTACATACAAAAACATCGTTGTCATATGAATCAACTTTTTGTTGACAATTTAATAGCGGTAGAATTTTTTCCGTTCTATTTGACATGGAATGATTCAAATATGGAGATGCAAATATAAGTCAGTGCAATTTCCTGGATCCTAAAAATTTCCTGAATTTAAAAACATGTGTAAAAGTGATCGTCGCTCATAAATGGTAAAACAATTCTGTGAAATACTAAATCTCATAAAACTTCCACTGAGCCGAATCTTTTGAAATTTTTTTTATATCACTATTGTTTCATAATTTCCATCAAAGTGAATAATATTGATTTTTTAACAAATTTAAATATTTTTAACTGTTGATTTATAATTTTTTCTAATATTTTATGTGAAAAAATAATCCTATTAGAAATTTAAAAATTTAAATTTTTATTTCAAATTAAACCACATAATAAATAGACTTTAGTGAATATAAGTAATTTGTTGAAAGTTAAATTATTTTATACTTATTTTAACATACTCGTGTACATGTACTATAATTAATAAATTCTGCTAGTAACCCTTATTGCTTTATTTGGAAATTCCTAAAATTCTTCTTGTCTAAGAAGATAAATGCAATATTTCCTTGCTCTACATATTCCGGTATGTATTACCACCATATATGATAATATGTACAATGAGTTTTAAAAGTGAGTCTACACGGGCAAATGTTCTCCACTAACATCATTTAGTGGTTTGTACATATATTTAATATTGGTTCTACGCATAGAAGTTATAACATTTTAAATCATTGATTATATCGTCAACTCTGGCAAATGTTCACTGATATCTTCCCTACGGGAAATAGGAAAGATCGTGATAGGTTCATTTAGCGCAGGATTCGATAGGTTCTCTGGTTGTCCATTTTATATGAAAACTGCTGATAAATTTTACATGTCTTTGTCATTGGATGCGGTGTATTGCCTCCTTGTGACATATCCAAGTACTGGTTATACCGCATCAGACCCAGTCCAATGTCAGACACTGCATAAGTCACATTTAAAACCAATTACATGTTTGCTATTTAATTTTTGAATTTCAAAATATTAACCGTCATCTACTAACGATTAGAAAATATAATGGGTCGTCTGCTAATGATTAAATAACCTAACTGCTCGTCTACTGAGGAGTAGATAACCCAACTGGTCGTAAACTAATCGGGTCGTCAACGAAGGTCAATATATAACTCAACGGAGGAGTATATGACAGTTTGGTCGTCATCTAAGAAGTAGATAACCCAGTTCGTCAACTAAGGTGTAAATAACCCAACAAGTCGAAAACTAATCGGATAGTCAACTAAGGTGTAGATAACCCAACTGAGGAGTAGATAACCGAACTGATCGTCAGCAAAGGTGTAGATAACCCAACTGGTCTTCAAATAAAGAGTAGATAAACCAAATCGTATTTTACTAAGTAAAAGATAACCCCTGGTACTCTACTAAGGAGTAGATAATCCAACTAGCCGTCAGCTAAGGATTAGGTAACCCAACTTGTCGTCTACTAATCGGGGCGTCAACTAAGGAATAGATAACCCAAGTGGTCGCCGACTTAAGAGCAGATAACCCAAATGGTCATCGAATAAGATGAATGTATTAACCTAACTGGTTGTAAAATAAGGAGTAGATACGTAGTATGTTCATGAAAATTTTCGAATTTTGTATTTTTTCAAAAAGTATTTATTTATTCATGAATATCTATTTTGTCCCCTTCAAAGTAATTCCCCTCGGATATAATACCCTTCTGCCAAATGTTTTTTCCAATCCTCGAAGCACTTCAAATAATCATTTTTTGTGACTTGTTCAGCTCCTCCTTCGATGCCGTCTTTATCTCCTCAATCGTGGCCTAGCGTCGTCCTTTCGTGGGCCTTTTCAGTTTTGGGAACAAAAAATAGTCACAGGGGGCTAGGGAATACGGTGGCTGCGGCACCATTACTGTGTTGTTTTTGGCCAAATATTCGCGCACAAGCAACGATGTGTGTGCAGGGGCGTTATCATGGTGCGAAGCCAGTTTTTGTTCTTCCATACATCCGGGCGTTTTTGGCGGATTGCTTCGCGCAATTTGCGCGGACCTTGCAGGTAATATTCTTTATTGACCGTACTACCCTGTGGCAAGAACTCATAATGCACCACGCCACTGCAATCAAAGAAAACTGTGAGCTCGGGCGTCCGGCACGCTTTTAGTCCTTCGCATCATCTCCGCCCTCTAAGAACATTTTGTACCACCGATAAACGTTGCTTTGGTCCAAGGTAGCTTCACCATATGCCACAGTCAACTTTCGGAATGCTTCAGCGCACTTTATTTTGTTTTCAACACAAAATTTTCTTTGATCCATTTTCTGAAATAGATAAAAATCAAAGACAAGTTTAACACATTCAAGCACAACAGCTGTCAAAACGTAACTATACATTCAATATAAGTAAGGGACATGAGTACCAACATAACGCTATAAAAATATCAAAAATCAAATACACGTAGCCCGCGGAAATTAAAAATTCCCGATATTTTTTGAACATGCCTCGTACAGCAACTGATATTTTACTAAGTAGAAGTTAACTCAACTGGTCCTCTACTAAGGAGTAGATAACCCAACTGATCGTCTACTATTCGGGTCGTCAACTAAGAATTAGATAATCAAACTGGTCGTCGACTAGGGTTTAGATAGCCTAACAGGTCGTCAACTAAGGATTAGGTAAACCAACTGATATTTTACTAAGTAGAAGATAACCCAACTGGTCGTCTCTTAATCGGGTCGCCAACTAGGGATTAGGTAACACAACTGATCGTCTACTAATCGGGGCGTCAACTAAGGTGTAGATAACCCTAATGATCGTCAGCTAAGGAGTAGATAACCCAACTGCTCGTCTACTAAGGTGTAGATACATCAACTCATATTTATACCCTACACCACACTGTGGTACAGGGTATTATAAGTTTGTTTCATGGGAGATGTTTGTAACACCTGAAAATACTATAGCTAGACCCACCTTAAAGTATACCGATCGACTCAGAATCACTAGCTGAGTCGATTTAACGATGTCTGTCCGTCCGTCCGTCTGTCCATGTAAAGTTGTTCGTCGACTACAGGTCGCAATTTCACTCCGATCGTTCTGAAATTTTGCAGTTTACAGTATTTCGCGGCTGTTAAGATCGTTATTGAATTTGGTTGAAATCGGTTCAGATTTAGATATAGCTCCCATATATATCTTTCGTCCGATTTGGTCTTTTAGTCCTATAGAAGCTGTATTTTACATCCGATCGTTTTGAAATTTAGAATGGTAGAGTTTCTTGATCCATGAACCAACATTGCCGAATTTGAAAAAAATCGGTTAAGATTTAGCTATAGCTCCCATATATATGTTTCGTCCGATTTTGCTCTTTAGTCCTGTAGAAGCTGTATTTTACATCCAATCATTTTGAAATTTAGAATGGTAGAGTTTCTTGATCCATGAACCAACACTACCGAATTTGAAGAAAATCGGTTCAGATTTAGATATAGCTCCCATATATATCTTTCGTCCGATTTGGTCTTTTAGTCCTATAGAAGCTGTATTTTACATCCGATCGTTTTGAAATTTAGAATGGTAGAGTTTCTTGATCCATGAACCAACACTGCCGAATTTGAAGAAAATCGGTTAAGATTTAGCTATAGCTCCCATATATATGTTTCGTCCGATTTGGCCATTTAGTCCTATAAAAGCTGTATTTTACATCCAATCGTTTTGAAATTTAGAATGGTAGAGTTTCTTGATCCATGAACCAACATTGCTGAATTTGAAGAAAATCGGTTAAGATTTAGCTATAGCTCCAATATATATGTTTCGTCCGATTTGGCCCTTTAGTCCTATAAAAGCTGTATTTTACATCCAATCGTTTTGAAATTTAGAATGGTAGAGTTTCTTTATCCATGAACCAACACTACCGAATTTGAAGAAAATCGGTTAAGATTTAGCTATAGCTCCCATATATATGTTTCGTCCGATTTGGCCCTTTAGTTCTATAGAAGCTATATTTTACATCCAATCGTTTTGAAATTAAGAATGGTAGAGTTTCTTGATTCATGAACCAACATTGCCGAATTTGAAGAAAATCGGTAAAGATGTAGCTATAGCTCCCATATATATGTTTCATCCGATTTGGCTCTTTAGATCCAATCGTTTTTTATACCCTACACCACACTGTGGTACAGGGTATTATTTAAGTATAAAATGTCCCAAAAGTAAATTTATGTAAACAATTTATACATGAATTACAAAATTTATATATCAGAGTTATTCAATATTACGAGAGTGGTGTAGGGTATTATATAGTCGGCACCGCCCGACTTTAGCCTTTCCTTACTGGTTTTCTAAGTAGAATTGAACCCAACTGGTCTTCTACTAAGTAGAAGATAACCCAACGGGTCTTCTACTAAGTAGAAGATAACCCAACGGGTCTTCTACTAAGTAGAAGATAACCCAACTGTTCCCCCATTGAAGACAAGATAACCAAACTAGTCGTCTACTAAGGAATAGATAACAAAACAGGTCGTCAACTAATCGGGTCTTCAAGTCAGGTGTAGATAACCTAACTAGTCGACAACCCAAATGGTCATATATAAGTAGTAGATAATCCAACTTGTACTCCACCAAGGAGTAGATATCCCATCTGGTCGTGAAAGAAAAAGTAGATAAACCAACTGATATTCTACTAAGTAGAAGATAACCCAACTGGTCCCCAACTAAAGGGTAGAGAACCCAATTAGTCGCCAACCTACCTGTAGATAACCCAAATGTTCGTCAACTAAGGTGGAGATAACCCAACTGGCCGACAACTAAGGAGTATAAAAGCCAACTGGTCGCAAGTAAGGAGTAGATAAAACAACTGATATTTTACAAGTAGAAGATAAAGCAACTGATCCTCCGATGAGGAGTCAACTAAGGGGAATTTATCCTAACTGGTCGTCATATAAGAAGTAGATAACCCAGCTCGTCAACTAAGGAACGTCAACTAACCACACTAGTCGCAAACTAAGTTGTAGATAAACCAACTGGTCGTCATCTAATAGTAGATAACACAACTGGTGTCTTACTCCGGATTAGATCTACTACTCGTCCTCTACTAAGGAGTGTTTTGTCAGCAAATAATCTCAAGTTAGGCGCTGTCAATTGACCGCCACGTTCGTGCGAGTTGGCCCTTTTTATTTTACCCTATTTTTGAGACTATTTTTTGTCGTGTCACGTAAAGAGACAAGCCATCCACGAGTGCTGCATTGGAAGCCAATATTACACATGTCATTGGTGTTATATGGGCCGAAATGATAGAAAGTGTGCCAAAAATGGACTTTCAGAATGGACCGCCTGAATCGTAGCCTGCACAAGATTTGGATAAAAAATCTTTAAAAAATAAACGACAGATAATGTCTGTCTTTCTTTCTCGATCCAAATAACAATATCATTTGAATGTAAACATTTTTCACTTTCGGTGCTCGCGGTATATCTCTGTGTTGACTGTGAATATTTACATAAATGCATTTTTTGGAAAATAATGTATGTACATATATTCTCATGTACTCGTAGTTCCATGTAAAATGTTTTATGAACCATGTGTACGTTATACCCATTAAAACCCCCCAAAATACATGACGTTCAACTGCGTGGCACCACATCCAATGTTGCCGCCATTGCCCGAATGAAAAGAGGGATCAACATGTAAAACATGTGTTGATGGTCTCCCGGTAATGGGCACAGTCGCGGACCGCAAGCAAGGAGTTTATTGTCAATCTGTCTCTCTGTCCACCCGTCCTTCCGTGCATCCAACTGTCTATTTGTGCGAACGACCAGCATTTGTTTGGCTTTTACGGAAATTACATTTTGTGGTTGAAAAGTCAGACATATGAATTATTTTCCATTACATTTTCTGAACAATTTTATTTTTTTCGTTTGGCTATTTTAATGATTTCATAGTTTGTAAATGTGTTTGAAAAATCCTGAATTTGGTTGTCTGCGAAAAAAGGGAATGACATTAAAACAAAAAGGGACAATTGCAAATGGATGGTAGTCATTTAAAGTAGTTGGAAATATAAAAGGAAATATTTTTCAATTTGAAATAAACTAAATAGACCAAAGCAACATTTGTCAATTATCTACTCATTTAATTTTTAAACATTATTTAACATTCCATGAAAATATATTAAATAATAAATGTGTGCATATTTACAAGCATAACTCGACTTTTGTAAATTAATATTTATATAATAATTCATATTTATTTGCCACCGGCATTTTTTGAAACTTGTTGCTTTTCAATTTAAATTTTCATAGTTCGTTATAAATGCGAAATTGTATAAATATTTATTACCAAATGCTTTCAATGCAGTACTTACATGACAAAATGTTAAACTATTTTTGTGGTGATATTGTTAACAATTGATGTGATATCAATGTCGATATTTATAGGTTTAAACAATTGTTATTGTTTTTCAATTTTGTATTGCTTTTACCGCGGCTCCATGAAGGTCAACCTTAAAATACACAGAAGGGAGAACATTATATGGAATAATATTTAACACTGTTAATGCATTTGTTCACATAATTTAAAATTTACTATATTTCCAGAGGAAATGAGGCCATTAAGCAATTTGTACTCTTAATACCTTTTATATGTAACTACCAACAATTAAAAAAGTGTATAATTTTATGCTTCATCATGAAAAACAATTAAAGAAAGTATGAAGTAGCACAGCGTGGGAGGAATCGAAAAAAAACAAGGGAAATTATTCGCCGGACATCCGATTGGGACAAAACATGACACGATTGTAGAAGAGGTTTTAGAGGATTTATTTTTTAATTTCGGGACTCCTATGACACAATGGGGCGGAGATACAGCGCCTCAAAGTTGGCCACTTAAGGCATCCAAATGTTTGTTTTTGTCGTCTCCTTCGAAGGTCTACATAAGATTTTTGTACACCTAATGTCTCATACAGTTCCCGAGATATCTACATTTACTAGTTGTATTTTTATTTTTTCCGACTCTATCTTAGTGGTTAAGTCGGGCGGAGCTGACTATAAAATACCGTACATCTATCAAGTAATATAATAGAGATAAAAAGCCAGATATGAATTGATTACTTAAATTTACTTTTGAGAAATATAGCTTTTATAGCGCTAAATGGCCAAATCGAGGGAAGATGTATATGGGGTTATATTTAAATGTGAACTGATTTTCCTCAAATTCGGCAATATGGGTCCTTGAATAAAAAAACTTCACCCTGGAATGTGTATATATGGGGGCAATATGTAAATCCGAACCATTTTGCTTCAAGCTCTGAAATGTGGTTTCCTATGTCAAAAAGGTCTACCCTGCTAAATTTCAAAATGATTGAATATGAAATACAGCTTTTATAGCGCCTAAAAGGCTAAATCGGAAGTAAAATTTTTAATATTAATATTATTGCTAAATTGGAAATAAGATATCGTTATCATTTATTTTTTTTTTTTTTTTGAAAAAATCCAACATTTTATAGCGAAAAAATTGTGAAAAATTCTATTTTGGGTTCTACAAAATTTTTAATTTTACCATGAAAGCCTGAACCTATTTTTACAAAGTTGACGTCGTTTGAAAGATAATTTATGTCTTTTATGAATTTTTTTAATAAAATTTGTAAATTTTTTTAGATTTTTTTTTTTTAAATCTGATTTTACAAAAAAATGGCTCTCCCTTAGATTTTTTCAAATGTACACAGAATATGCACAAAACTCTCACAAACCCAAAACAGTAATTGTTTTTTTTTTGGGGGGGGGGGGTACTTAATATTTGTTGTGATTCTGAGTCGATCGGTATACTTTAAGGTGGGTCTAGCAGTAGTATTTAAAGGAGTACCACAGTGCGGTATAGGGTATACAAATCGATGCGATATACCCAAAAAGATAAAAGCTATTTGAAATTATTTATTTATATGATTTACAATACAAAGTAAATGTATATTCTAATTTTACGGTCCAGGGAGAAGCCGGGTGATAAAGACCATGTCGAGAGCCTCTGGTGGCGATCAAGCAAACAACTCTATTGAAAAATAGAGGTTACTGCCACGCCTCTCCTACCGCCCAAGCAAAATGGCCAAAATATTTTTTTTTAATTTTCTTTATTTTTACAATATGGGACACAGTTTACACTTTTACGAGTATCAATCGATTTGTATACCCTACACCACACTGTGGTACAGGCTATTACGACTTTGTGCATTTGTTTGTAACGCCCAAATAGAAAAGATATAGAACAATAGCTTATTAAACCAATCAAAATAGAATCACTTTTCGAGTCGATTTAGCACTGTCCGTCTGTCTGTCCATGTATTCTTGTGATCAAAGTGCAGGTCGTATTTATGGTCCGATTGTGATGCTCTTTCTTGGTCAAAGAACGATCCCTATTGAAATGGGTCAAAATCGGTTCAGATTCAAATATAGCCCCCATATAACGGGTTTTCCAATATGGATTATATGATTTTGAAGTGACGTTTCGGCCATTTGTAATATGTCATGATATGTCATTTGTTTTTCATTGTATTCAGTAGTGTTTACAATTTCATCATGGAGAGATATACGCAAGAACAACGCCTACAAATTATTCAGTTTTGTTATCAATATAATTATTCTCCAATTGCAACTTTTCGTGCGCTAAGTTTTTTTTTTTTTAATCAAAAAAAAAAAACCTTTCCAGTCGACCTACGACCTGGACACCCCATGAGCAATATTTTAGCTCCGTTAAGGAGCTAGAGAATAAACTTTCCGTTCACATTTGAAAATGATGCTAAATCCATTTTTTTTAAATCCAAAAAAAAAAACACTTTCCAGTCGACCTACGACCTTGACATCAATGAGCAATATTTTAGCTCTCGTTAAGATCTATCTTTTTGCTATTGATTTTGGCTACGTGCCACACAGCAAATGAAACAATTGAATTGTTGCGAGAAAAGTTGGGAGATTTCATTATTTCAAGAAATTGTGATATTGAATGGCCGCCAAGAAGTTGTGATTTAACACCATTAGACAATTTTTTTTGTGAGGTTATTTGAAGTAATTGATCTTTCGAAATAAACCAGACTTTCTTCAAGCTTTACAAGTCCATATTGAACGTGCCATTCATGACATACGACTTGATTTAGTGGAAAAAGTGCTTGAAAATTGGGTTCATCGAAGAAGTCGTTCCTGCAGAAGAAGTCGTGGAGGCCATTTGAATGACGTTTTATTTAGAACTTAATTGTATCGATTGTACTTCACATAAAATAAAAAACTTTTGAATTTTCTTAAAAATAAGTGTGTTTTTTTTCAAAGAAATCATATTACTGTTATTGGAAAACCCTTTATTTGTCCCAAACAGATTCTGCTTGAGGTCTTGGTTCATGCGGCAGCTTCCATTAGGATGATTGGGCTTTAGTTTCCACGTCGTAACCATAAACCCATGATACGTCACCAGTTATGACCCAAAATTGGGTCGTCTCGGACCGAGTTCAACATCTTCTGAGCAATGTTAACGCGATGCTGCTTTTGGTCTAAATTGAGGAATTTTGGCACGAATTTAGCGGCGACGCGACTCATGCCCAAATCATTGGTTAAAATCGAATGGCACGAGCCAATCGATATGTTTAGAACCTCAGCAACTTCTCTAATGGTAATTCGTCGATTGGCCAATATTATTTTATTCACTTTATCAATGTTTTCATCTGTTGTTGACGTGCTCGCCGCGGCCCTCTAAGAACATTTTGTACCACCGATAAACGTTGCTTTGGTCCAAGGTAGCTTCACCATATGCCACAGTCAACTTTCGGAATGCGCCAGCACATTTTATTTTGTTTTTCACACAAAATTTGTTGCAGATTCTTTGATCCATTTTCTGAAATAGATAAAAATCGAAGACAAGTTTAAACACATTCAAGCACAATAGCTGTCAAAAATTAACTAAACATTCAAAATAGCCGACCTTGTAAGCATAATGTCGGCCAACATAACGCTACAAAAATATCAAAAATCAAATACATGTGGAAATTAAAAAATCACGATATTTTTTTAACATACTACGTATGTGTTTTAAGCAAAATACTTTTGGGACAATATAACTACTACAGAAGCGATTTTTTTAGCGTGTAGGGATAGATAGGCGGACTGATGACTGAAGATAGCGGATTCCAGTCAAACACATATTGAAGCTTAGGCACTCCCTCCCAGTGTTCTGTAGAATAATCTGGTTCCCTTAAAAACACAATATAAAAACAAAACACATACAGTGACTCTGTAATCACTGCATCTGTAACATTAAATTGAAAATATTTGTCAAACATAATTAAAAGTATATTTAAATAAATGTATGCATAAAAGTATACAATATATTTCAATTAATTTAATTTAACTTGTACTCGTAACTCGTTATTTTTTGCTATGTTAGAGGACTTTATGATGAATGTTTGTTTGTTCATTTATTTTATGGTTATATGTGATATTTATTATGCGCCAGTTTGTAATCACTTGTTACTCCTCTTCAAATATTAATTGCAAATATTTCATAAAAATTACAGATGGTTAAATTTTAATTAAAATAAAACAAATAATAAAAGTTATCAATTGGAATTAATGTTTCATAAGTTGACGGTAACTTGTATAAATATTAATTAGATAGCGATTGTGGAAATATATCTTTCTATCTCTGGCTAACCTCAAAGATGGGCAGTATTGGTCTACTCCGTCTAGTCGGTTCACCCAACTGAAATTTACTTATTTTGTTTTATTATTTGTGTATTCACTTGAAGTGTGTCTTGCACTAAAGTGACGACAATGATTTTCTTTTGCAAGAAAATAAAGAAAAAATGGAGTAATATAGTCGAAACGTATAGGTATACGGCTTCATTCATAAAAAAAAAACAGGAAGGAAAGGCTAAAGTCGGGCGGTGCCGACTATATAATACCCTACACCACTCTCGTAATTTTGAATAACTCTGATATATAAATTTTGTAATTCATGTATAAATTGTTTACATAAATTTACTTTTGGGACATTTTATACTTAAGTAATACCGTGTACCACAGTGTGGTGTAGGGTATAAAAAAACGATTGGATCTAAAGAGCCAAATCGGATGAAACATATATATGGGAGCTATAGCTAAATCTTAACCGATTTTCTTCAAATTCGGCAATGTTGGTTCATGGATCAAGAAACTCTACCATTCTAAATTTCAAAACGATTGGATGTAAAATACAACTTTTATAGGACTAAATGGCCAAATCGGACGAAACATATATATGGGAGCTATAGCTAAATCTTAACCGATTTTCTTCAAATTAGGTAGTGTTGGTTCATGGATCAAGAAACTCTACCATTCTAAATTTCAAAACGATTGGATGTAAAATACAGCTTTTATAGGACTAAATGGCCAAATCGGACGAAACATATATATGGGAGCTACAGCTAAATCTTAACCGATTTTCTTCAAATTCGGTAGTGTTGGTTCATGGATCAAGAAACTCTACCATTCTAAATTTTAAAATGATTGGATGTAAAATACAGCTTCTACAGGACTAAAGAGCAAAATCGGACGAAACATATATATGGGAGCTATAGCTAAATCTTAACCGATTTTCTTCAAATTCGGCAATGTTGTTGTCATGTATCAAGAAACTCTACCATTCTAAATTTCAAAACGATCGGATGTAAAATACAGCTTCTATATGACTAAAGGGCCAAATCGGACGAAACATATATATGGGAGCTATAGCTAAATCTTAACCGATTTTCTTCAAATTCGGTAGTGTTGGTTCATGGGTCAAGAAACTCTACCATTCTAAATTTCCAAACGATCGGATGTAAAATACAGCTTCTATATGACTAAAGGGCCAAATCGGACGAAACATATATATGGGAGTTATAGCGAAATCTTAACCGATTTTTTTGAAATTCGGCAATTTTGGTTCATGGATCAAGAAACTCTACCATTTTAAATTTCAAAACGATCGGATGTAAAATACAGCTTCTATAGGACTAAAGGACCTAATCGGACGAAAGATATATATGGGAGCTATATCTAAATTTGAACAGATTTCAACCAAATTCAATAGCGATCTTAACAGCCGCGAAATACTGTAAACTGCAAAATTTCAGAACGATCGGAGTGAAATTGCGACCTGTAGTCGACGAACAACTTTACATGGACAGACGGACGGACGGACGGACGGACAGACATCGTTAAATCGACTCAGCTAGTGATTCTGAGTCGATCGGTATACTTTAAGGTGGGTCTAGCTATAGTATTTTCAGGTGTTACAAACATCTGCCATGAAACAAACTTATAATACCCTGTACCACAGTGTGGTGTAGGGTATAATTAGTTCTCTAAATGATCAATAGCTTTTTATGAAGGTGGCCATTAAAGTTTTACAATGTAAATAAATCATTCAGTTAATTCGCAACGACATAATTTCAAGTAATTTGGAATCAATTATAAAACTGATATCGATTGCAATCAAAGAATTATTTATTTACTTGAACTACATTTGCTTATAATTTCACACAATACATTTCTCTGCAATTATCGCAAACTAAATGAAATGTACTATTTCCATATAATCAATAGTTGCAAATGCAGTAAATACCTTATTGTAAATGCTCAGTCTTGCAGTGCCATTAAACTTTTGTCTGTATACAGCAAGTACTTATATAACATTGTCATTTATATAGTAGTTCTACTTACAACAGTTTAATTTTGTTAATTGATTTGAATTCACTTAGACACAGTGGAGGTGCATTCACTCATTCTGACAGGAGGAGGAGAACAATAAATGTCAAACGTGTAATGAGAAAAGTCTTTAGATGTCCTTAGCCTATTGCATTGATATGGTATTTAGAAGATAATTACTTTATTGACTCAATCAATTTGGGGAAAACAAGAGAATCATCATACGTGCACAGTTTCAACATCATGTCGAAGTAAGTGCTTTTGCAAGATTAGAGGTACTATTCAAATAAAATTTGTAATCAATTTGATAGCCATAATTTGTACAATAACAGCAATGAAAATTTAATAATATAATTGTTCATAATTTCAAAGCTATACTTGTTACATTTAACGTTGTAGTGATGTCAGTATGGTTGAAACACTTACGGCCTGTTTCTGTATTTCCAACGAAAGCCTCTGCGAACGAAAAGCAGTCACACACTTTCTTCAGAATTTGGTTTCTCTAAGGTTCGTTCGTTCCTTCGCCTGGCCTTACGTCAATGGCGTTAACAATCTACCAATTGGAAAATAATGTAATTGCCAGATCAAAAATTTCACAACTTCCGGTCTAAAAAAGCACACATTTTTATATGGTACTTAGCAAATATGGACTCTTAGCAAATACATACACCTCTGTACTTTTTACACTAGCGGTGGCCAAAAAATCAACCCTGGTTGTGTCAGCTGAGCTGAGCCAAGATTCTCATTTCTTTCTCTCTCTCTCGAGTCTCTCTCATTGTGCGCTGATGATTTTTTTGCCATCTTAGCAAGCTGCCAACGCCTTTATGCTTAAATATGTACAGGGTGGCTGATATGTATTGCAACCAACTTCAGGTTGCTATCATTTCTAAACCGCTAGTCTGATAGCTGACAGATTTATTTCAGTGACAGTTCATTTTATTGTTTACAAGCTTACAAAAGCATTTTGATCTATTGCATTCAGAAAAAAGTTATTCCTGATGGAATTCAAGCGTGATAGTGTGATTGCTTTATATTTGGGTGGAAAAACACAAGTGGCTATCGTTAGCGCCCTCCAGAATTTAAATGTGAATAAATGTTTTGTTTCTCGTACCATTGCTCGTTACCGTGATACTGGCAGTGTTGCATCGCGTCCAAAAAGTGGACGAAAAAAAAGGTAACAACACCAGAAATGATCCGAAAAGTGAAGGCCAGATTTGATCGAAATCCACGCAGTGGTAGAAAAATTGCTCGTGAGCTGAACATATCGCGAGAACAACACATATTAAAAAATGAGCTTGGACTAAAGCCATTGATGTTCCAAAAAGTGAAAGAGCTCACCGATGCACAAAAAAAAGTTAGACTGGAAAGAGCCAAGGAGTTGCTTCGCTTGCACGAAAGTGGCCAGTTACCGAATTTGGTTTTCTCCGATGAGAAGCCATTCCAAATTGAGCAGTTTGTGAACAAACAAAATGATCGGGTTTACTTGCCAAAGAGGTCAGCTGAAAATTTACACCTTCGATTGGCCACCAGAACTCAAGCGCCGCCGATGGTAATGGTGGGGGCCGCCGTAACGGGCGATGGTCGCTCCCCGCTCGTATTCATCGACCATGGGGTCAAAATAAATGGCGAATATTATCGGGAAAATGTCCTAAAGACAGTATTGAAGCCCTGGGCAGACAAACATTTCGGACTCAGCACCATCGCACTCAGCACGCGTCAACCAAGAATGGCTTAAAAAGGAGGTTCCTCGCTTCATTTCTACCGCACAATGGCCACCAAGATCTCCGGATCTCAATCCGTTGGACTTTTGCGCCTGGGGCATTTTAGAGATTAAGGTTCGCACTAAAAAATACCAAAATATCGATCATCTCAAGACGGCGCTTCGCCGGGAATGGGCCAAAATACCGCAGAACCACTTTCGTGCAGCGTGTGATGGCTTTGTCGGCCGTTTGAAGGCCATAATTCGTGCCAAAGGTGGCTAATTCGAACAAATCTAAACTGTTTCTAAAATTTCGTGTTATTTCCGTCATTTTTTGCTTTTGAACAATAAAATTTAAAAAAAAATTTAAAAAATATAGCGCTTTACTTTGTTGCATTACATATCATTCACCCTGTATACATATGTACATATGTATACAATTTTATTATTATTTAATTGTTTATACCATAATTATATTAATATCTACTTATTATTTGCTTTTAACAACGTTTTTTGCCATTGTTCCTATCAGTCGATAAATAAAAAAGAGTGACTCGATCTGACATTTGTATTCGCCCAGATGACAGCAAAGCGAGATAGAGAAACCAAAATATACACTGAAATTATTACGTTTTCGTACGAGTGAAACCTAAATCAGCTGTTTGTCGTCTGGCAGGCGAACGAAAGCAATTTTTTAAGTTACAGAAACAGAAATAGAGATTAACCTAAGACCCAAGTATTTTCTGTGGAAATCCGTTTTGGTCCATTTAAAGTAATTTGTGCAAGTTCCGTCCGTCTGTCTGCTGGCTAGTGCGCACGAAAACTCTCAAAAGAAGTAACGGATTCACTTCAAAATTTGTTCTATCTCTGGCTAGCTTCGAATGTGGTACATATTGGTCCACCCCTTCTAGTACCTTCCCTATAAAAGTGTTAACATTTAGTGAAATATCCATTCTGAAATAAGTTCTGTACTACTTATTCGAATCCTCTGAAATTCCATACATAGTTTATCAGTCGCTACCACCTTAAGAAAAATTGGCGAAAGGGGCGTGATAGCCCCTTTTTGGTCATCGCCCAGGCCAAACGGCTGAAGCTAGAATAATGAAATTTGGTGGGAGGGTAGCCCTTGGGATGTAGACGTGCAATAAAACTGGATTTTTCGAAATTCGTACTATTACCAGCACAATGGGGCAAAAAAAGGATAAATATGGTACCACCGCCAAATCTAAACGGAATGAGCTAGAATCGTGAGATTTGGTGTAAGGCTAGCCCTTATGAGGTAGACCCAGAAATTGACGGGATTTTTTTTAAATCCGAACATTTACGCGCACTGTGGGGTAAAAAGGGATAAATGTGGTACATCGGCCAAATCCAAATGGTAAGAGCTAGAATCGTTACAGCTAGTGGGACAGAAAGTGATAAATATGGTACCACCGCCAACTTTAACGACTAGGATTAGAATGGTGAAAATTGAAGCGTGGGATGTCCTTAGGACAACGGATCGGGGCAGTCATTTTTTTTGTAATTGTACTTTTCGGGACACATTGGGGCCAAACATGTAAAATAGTGGTTTAAAAATGTTAAATATGGTCCCATTGTCTTAGGTTATATATTGTAACATAAACTAGAGATCGGAAGGGATTTTTGGAAATTCTAACTTTAAGAGGCACCGTGGGGCAAAAGGGTTTAATTGGAACTAAAACTTGAGATGTGAAGAGCACAGTGGGTCAAAAACATTAAATAATGTATAGCGGGCAAAAATGGTACAGTGGATAAAATGTGATTAAATATAGTACAGTTAAGGGTTAAGTATGGTAGAGTGGGGACAAATTTTAAATATGGTACAGTGAGACAATAATAGGTTAGATAGAGGTAGAGTGGGGCAAAAATGTATTAACTATGATACAGAGGGGCAAAGAGGATTAAATATGGTACAGTTTGACACGAAATGGTTAGCTATGGTACAGTGGGACAAAAAGGGGGGTTAAATATGGTAGAGTGGTGAAAATGTTTAAATATGGTACAGTGGAAAAAAGTGTTAAATATGGCGCAGTGGGGCAAATAGAGTTATACATGGTACAGTGGGGCAAATAGGGTTATGCATGGTACAGTGGGGCAAAAATAGTTAAATATGGTAAAGTAGGACAAAATGGATTAAATATGGTACAGTGGGGCAAAAACTTATTAACTATGATGCAGTGGGGTAAAAAGGATTAAATATAGTACAGTGTGACAAATATGGTTAACTATGGTACAGTGGGTCAAAAAGGTGTTAAATATGACACAGTGGAGCAAATAGGATTAAATATGGTACAGTGGGGAAAAAAATTGTTAAAAATGCTACAGTGGACAAACATGGTACAAAACGGTGCTAAATATGGGCAAAATCATGGATCTAGGGAGAGAGGGCAACATCTGGAACATAAATATGAGATAAGAAGTTCTTTTTCAAATGTTATTATTTTAGTTAATGTTTAATATTGTGGTGGCTAAAAGGTGTTAAATAGGGTTGAGTATAGCAAAAAGGGTTGAATGTGGTACAGTGAAGCAAGAAGGGTTAAATATGGTACATTGGGGTAAAAAATTGTTAAATACGATAAACTGTGGGAAAATGGTAAATGTGGTAAGTGGGGATATGTATACAATTTCATACTTTAGAAGAACAGTGGAATAATAAACCAGTAAGGAAAGGCTAAAGTCGGGCGGTGCCGACTATATAATACCCTACACCGCTCTCGTAATATTGAATAACTCTGATATATAAATTTTGTAATTCATGTAAATTGTTTACATAAATTTACTTTTGGGACATTTTATACTTAAATAATACCCTGTACCACAGTGTGGTGTAGGGTATAAAAACGATTGGATCTAAAGAGCCAAATAGGATGGAACATATATATGGGAGCTATAGCTAAATCTTTACCGATTTTCTTCAAATTCGGCAATGTTGGTTCATGGATCAAGAAACTCTACCATTCTAAATTTCAAAACGATTGCATGTAAAATATAGCTTCTATAGAACTAAAGGACCAAATCGGACGAAACATATATATGGGAGCTATAGCTAAATCTTAACCGATTTTATTCAAATTGGGTAGTGTTGGTGCATGAATCAAGAAACTCTACCATTCTAAATTTCAAAACGATTGGATTTAAAAGACAGCTTTTATAGGACTAAAGGGCCAAATCGGACGAAACATATATATGGGAGCAATAGCTAAATCTTAACCGATTTTCTTCAAATTCGGCAATGTTGGTTCATGGATCAAGAAACTCTACCATTCTAAATTTCAAAACGATTGGATGTAAAAGACAGCTTTTATAGGACTAAAGGGCCAAATCGGACGAAACATATATATGGGAGCAATAGCTAAATCTTAACCGATTTTCTTCAAATTCGGCAATGTTGGTTCATGGATCAAGAAACTCTACCATTCTAAATTTCAGAACGATTGGATGTAAAATACAACTTTTATAGAACTAAAGAGCAAAATCGGACGAAACATATGTATGGGAGCTATAGCTAAATCTTAACCGATTTTCTTCAAATTCGGCAATGTTGGTTCATGGATCAAGAAACTCTACCATTCTAAATTTCAATTTGGATGTAAAATACAGCATCTACAGGACTAAAGGGCCAAATAGGACGAAAGATATATATGGGAGCTATATCTAAATCTGAACCGATTTCAACCGAATTCATTAGCGATCTTAACAGCCGCGAAATACTCTAAACTGCAAAATGTCAGAACGATCGGAGTGAAATTGCGACCTGTAGTCGACGAACAACTTTACATTGACAGACGGACGGACAGACATCTTTAAATCGACTCAGCTAGTGATTCTGAGTCGATCGGTATACTTTAAGGTGGGTCTAGCTGCGTTATTTTCAGGTGTTACAAACATCTGCCGTGGAACAAACTTATAATACCCTGTACCACAGTGTGGTTAAATAAGGCACGGTATGGTAAAAAGTTAAACGTGTCACAGATAGGGGACATAAAGGGTAAAATACGGCCTAAGGTTGCAAAAATGGCTCTTGGAATATAAACTATGATTTCTCTAAATGCACAGTTTTAGTGGCACTGTTGGGACAAAAACGATTAAATGTTGTACAGTGGTGCAAAAATGGTAAATTATGACACATTGGGTTGAAAGAATGGAGCGAAAATAAATAAATATGATCCCAATGGCAATTGTAAGCCTTGCAACTTAAAATATGCATTCATTTTACCTTTTTTTAAATTAAAACTTTTAAAGACACGGTGGGGCAAACATTGTTTTATATTGTTTAAGGGTGTTAATGTAGCTATTGGAACATAAACTAGGGGAAAAGGTTAGGTTAGGTTGAAGAGAGGAGACGTTTAAACGTAAACGTCTCATGTCCATGGACATACACTTAAGCCAGTGGGAAAAAAGGTAAAATATGGTCCAAAAAATAGTTTTTGACTTTTAGAGGCACAGAAGGAAAAAGGGATAAGTATTGTACCTTGGTGCCAGGAACATAAACAAGATAATGTTTCCCCATATGGAATAGTCATTGTTTTTGAAAGAAAGAGGTATAACTATTCTAAAGTACCATAAAAAGAAAATAAATATATGCTGGGGCTGCAAAGCGCACCGGGTTAAAGCTGGTACAAGATATAATTCGACATCTCCACACCTGAAATGAATATGATTTTCCATATCCCACAAATGTTTTCTATCACATATCTCAGAAACGTGATACGATAGAGGAAATAGTTAAATGCCATTTAGTGCAGAACATAGAAAATATATGAGGAATAGCTTTATATTGAAAAAATTTAAAATTTTCTGAGCGGAAAAATGTGTTTCCTTATTACGGATGGAATTGTAAACTGTGATCCATTTAGACCTTCTCTTCATTTTTTTTACAGTTTAATTCTGTTATCATGACCCAAACAACAATAACATCTTCAAATTATTTCGTGAACTCCAGTCAACATATGAAGTACATCAGCAAGCACCATAAAAAAGATCGCCGCATTTGAGCTGTTTATGTTTTGGGCTGAGATTCTCGAATTACCACAAAAATTTAACCTTCCGAATGGATCAACTGCAGTGTGGTTGCAGCCAACATTTGAATGAAATTACTTTTCACAAGTAATTGCAGGAGTCATAACAATAATTCCGACATCCAATTCTACAGTCCTGAATTTAAAATCTAAAACTGACCTTAATTTAAAAATGGTATAAATGAATCAAGCAGCTCTGTTATCAAGCACAATTTACAGCTTAACAAATCATTTTGGATGATTTATCTTTTCTGTCTTTTTCTCAAAATTGTGGATATACTACATTGGATGTACCGCTGAAGATTTTTCTTCCACAAATTACGCTAACAGTGAACTTATGACCATGTCATTGTCATGTATTTGTATGTATGTATATGACCATACATATCAGACTCGAAGTTAAGTTAATTAACAATTTAGAAAACCATTCCCATCAATCGGATTGCCAACTATGTAAACCGTCCAACCACAACTATCCTTCCTTCTAACTGGTCAGATCAGTATTTTCAATGCATTTCGTAAAAAAATTTTGTACTATATGAAATTGAATTAAGAGTAGTAACAAATTTTACACAACTTGGAATTGTTGTTGTTAAGTTTTTGTGCGAATTGCAAACTCTTTGTGCACGTGCAATGCTAAAATTTAGCCAAACAAATTTTCGAAACAATTGTTATTACAAATCCGGCAATAAAAAAATAAAAGTTATTCTCCACAACCGGAGAAGAGAGTACGAGTAGATGTACAAATAAAAAAGTAAAAAAAATAGAAAAACAGAAAAACCAACTAAAAACTACAAATAAATGCCATAGCTTGGACTTAAATAAAAACTGAAGCAGAAAGTGGACGTGGTCAAGGAAATGTCGAAAAACAGTTGCTACGATTACTATTTCTATTCAACTACGCACAACTCATGATAATAAAACCAAATGAACAATATGACATGGACAAGTTTGGTTAAGGCATTGAGAGCAAATTTTTTGTTGAAACAAATGGATTTTTGTTTTTTGTGGGAGAAGAATATTTCAAAAGTTTTTTTTATTGTCTGTGGAAATAGTTAGGGATATTTCGGTAGCAGCAATTAAAAGTAGAAAAATGTTTTTTCACAGTTGTATTTTTATATTTGAATATAAATGCAATTACCAAGGTTTATTATTTAGAGAAGTTTAACAACAGAAACTTAAAGAAAATATGTTTCCTTTTGTATCATAGGAAGTCATTTCGCATGATAATTCCCAAGCTGTATTTTTCCCTTTCTGTCTGCAGAAGCATATACTTATATGTATAAGAATATGTTGTTTCCTGAAATTCCTTTAAGAAACATAGGGCCACACATCTTGTGGAGATAATATATCAATAAATTTAGAAACTATATTTGTTTGGTCAAACTTTTGAAGTTAAAATATAGAAATTATGAAATATCACCCACGGCTAACAAATACAAAAACAACATTGGCATGTTACTAGTATGTTATGCTCAGAGGCATTAAACCAAAATAAATATGAAATGCAATTATGTGAGACCACTGCAGCGAATTCAAATGAAAGAGCAACTAAAGTGGCAGCACTTATTGCCGGATACACGTAAAATTAAAGGAAAATATGAGAACTACACATATTAGAAATGACACATTACGGTGAAAAAAAGAAGTTTTATAACTGTCGTTAAAACAATTAGAAAAAATTAGATTTTTTTCCAAAAAAATATCCTTTTCTGCTGGCACGAAAAAAGCATTCAAATAGAAAAAACTTGTTTGTTCTAACTTTGGAAAGCTAGCATCCTAAAAAAGAGAACAAGGCATATTTGAAGAAAATCTATGTATAAATGTAGAAAATATAGGACTTTTGGTAGAAATAAGAGAACTTCATCAAAATACGGTTTTTATACCCCCACTATTGTGAACAAGGGTATATATCAGATGCTGCGGGCAAAAAGTGTAACTCATCGATTTCCGCCCAGAATATTTGCGGAAATCCCTTAGCGTCTACTTTGTAAGAAGTTGTATTTTGTAAGAAGTATGTGTAAGAAGTTTTGTATTTTTCCAAGAATATACTTTTTAATGAAAAAAATGTTTAACACTTAAGATGTAAACTTTATTTTTTTAACGACACTATGTATCACAATTTTGCACCCGAAGTTTTTTATGTTATTTACTGATGTAGTTTGTTATTCTATTCACAGACATGGAAACTTTTGAATGGTCAGCATTTAGGTCAGAATTTTTAATATTGACCTATGAAGTTCACTTTTGAATAAAAAGTTTGATATATGGTATTTTATCCATACAATGGCCTCCTAAAGTTTAATATGTTCTAACATACATGCTTTTTTATTTACAATTTGTCTACAACTCAATTAGGAGATATCAGCCAATTAATAGCAGAGGTGATTGTCGGGGAGCTTACGGGTACATTTTACCAATTGTGGAATTTTTAATTATAGACATAATTTTATAAAACATATTAAATATCATAATTCAAACAAATTATTCTTTTGTGACAAACGTTTTCTCAATTTATTGATAAACTGGTATTGCTTGTGGCAAACGCAATAACCGTTTGCAACAAACGTTTCACAGTGTTTATGATAAACAGGCATTGTTGTGAGAAATACAATAACCAAACATTTCACAGTGTTTGTAATAAATATAAATCATTTGCTATAAACGTTTTTTTGGGTTTTGGGATAAACATAAATCGTTTGCGACAAACAAAATTCGTTTGTCTAATTTTTCGTTTGGGCTATAAACGTTTTTTTGGGATAAACATAAATCGTTTACGACAAACAAAATTCGTTTGTCTAATTTTTCTTTTGGGCTATAAACGTTTTTTTTTGGGTTTTGAGATAAACATAAATCGTTTGCGACAAACAAAATTCGTTTGTCTAATTTTTCGCTTGGGTGTAACGATTTTTTCTTTGCGTATACTTCAAAAACTACGTTCCAAATACCAACTTTCATGAAAACTGAAATTTAAAAGAAAACAAATTAAAACCAATAAGGAAAGACAGAAAGTCGGGCGGGGCCGACTATATAATACCCTACACCTACCTACCAATGCGAAAATGGGCATTGCGATAAGAATTTGGCAGTGTTCATACATGTAATAAGCAAAATCTCTCTGCCGATTTTCGTACTGATCGGATATAAAACACGGTTTCTACAGCGCTTACATGTCAAATCGGGTGTAACATATATTTTGGGACTATGTTAAAATCTGAACCGATTTTTCCCGAATTTGGCAATGTTCACATGTAATAAGAAAACTCTCTCTGTTAAATTTCGTACGGATCGGATATAAAACACGATTTCTACAGCGCTTAAATGTTAAATCGGGTGAAACATATATATGGTGGCTATATCTTAATCTGAACCGATTTTCCCCGAATTTGGCAGTGTTTATTCACGTAATAATAAAACTCTCTCTGCCGAATTTCATAAAGATCGGATGTAAAATGTGGTTTCTACGGCGCCTGCATGTCAAAATGGGGTGTAACATTTATATAGGGGCTATATCATAATCTGAACCGATTTTGACTAATTTCAATAGGTCTCGTCCTTGGCCCAAAAAAGAGCACTGTGCTTAATTTTATCACAATCGGACCATAAATACGACCTGCACTTTCATTACAACTATACATCTACAGACGGACGGACATGGTTAAATTTCCTCAGGAAGTGATTCCAAGTCGATCGGTATAATAATCGATGGGTCTATCTCTTCTCCTTCTGAGTGTTACAAACAAATGCACAAAGTCATAATACCCTGTACCACAGTGTGGTGTAGGGTATAAAACAACTGTACCACAAAAAAAAATGGTTGTGGTTTCATGGGTCTCGGACACAAATATTTTGTTTTTGTTGCATAGTGTATTCTACAGCTTAAGCATTTGTGGGATATGATAGGTAGGACAATAGTTCTAACTAAATTTAGAGAGAACATTGTTAAAGGCGAAATTTGAAGTTTGCCAGGATTACATGACTTATGGCCTCCAAACATACGAGTATACTCCATCGATTTAATATATATTTTGCGGAAAAGAGGTATCCTTGAAAGCCATTAATATTGAAAATTATTTTAAATGATAATCATACAACGTCAGTTATGAGTTCTTAATCCCAGGGGGAAGATTAATGAGTTTTGCATTCTTTTGCAGCATAATCTCAGCAAAATTCAACACTCTTCATCCAAAAAAAAAATCCGCTACATGTTATGTTGTTATCTAAATTGTTTTTTTTTCTACATTTGTCCACACATAATCACAAGTGTAATCGTTTTACATAAAACATAGATTTATTTTCTCTATTCAAATGCAGTTGGATTATTGCATTGCAGTTAAAACGATTTTTGTGGTATCGTTTTTGCAGATTTATTTAATTTTGAGCAGAAATGTAAATAAATATAAGCTACAAAATATGTATGTACATATACATATTTAAACATTCATTTACATTTGTTTACACACTGATTTATGGTATGTCGAAGACAAATAAACAATTAATCGATTTATTTATTGCCAAAAAGCAATTGCAATGTATTGAAACCCATTGAAATTCAATCAAATATTTATCCATTACGTGACATCAGATGAATATACGAGCCTTTGGCTGCATCAAGTACAACATCCATACATACATCGATAGAAACTAATTCCAGGAAAATGACACCAAATTTGAATATGGATTTGGCCAGATTTGGCGAAAATGGTTAAATGCCACGGATAGATACACTTAGAAAAAATAAAGGGGCGAAATTTATATAGTAAATTGTAATATAAAATTCTACATATCAAACTACAAATTTACTTCACATCTCTCGTAAAACAAGTAAGCAAATTTCAGTGGAGTTAACCCACAACTTCATAGAAAGAGAAGTTGAGGAAGGAAGTGAACATTTCGCCCATTATTTTGGCAAGACTTCTAAACGCTGCCCAGTATGACGGCGGAGTGTGCCGATTTAAAGTGACTGAGGTTTATCTGTAGCAGCCGAATCATTTCCAGGTTTCATTAGAGGTCTTCTTAATATATACAACTGAATATTTGATAGAATATATTTCTTCATTTTTGCTCATCACAGTCAAGAGTCCCCAACTTTCACCCAACAACAGTAATAAATTTTAAATGTAATCTCATCGTTGCCATATTTTTTTAACACAATCAGGTCATCACATTAAACTGCTGGCTTTTGTCCTTAATATGATTTTCATAAAGTTGCTAAATTACCATCTGTCGAATAGTTTTTGCAAATTACATTTTAATTATTCCTTGACTTGTAATCAGAATTTAATATTTCATATTTTGTTCAGTCCTTTTCAGCCAATGCTGCTGTACGACGAAACACTGACATCCACTGAAACTGAATAACATCGCCACCACTATGTATTCACAACGGGAACTTTGAATGGAAGGACTGGTGCCATATGGCCTAGACAATGGACTTGTTGAAGTCTCAGTGGATGTGGTGTTCGAAATATGCAGTGTTTGCCTAGCTAAACAAATCGAAACGTGTCTGGGGTATATCATCACCACAATCATCACACTGATGAGCCTGTGGTGGTCATGCCAGTGTTCTCCAACCACTATCCGCCATCCCATTTCGTGGGCGGTTGTGAATGTTTGTGTAACCCAATTTGTTGCCCAACCATAGGCACAATGTTGAACAGCGAATGGGCAGCGGTTATTTAGCAATTGGTCGTTTATGTGGATTCTGTTGGTCCAGACGCAAGCGGCCAAACATAGTTTAGCGATTGCACAAAATCTAATTATAAATAAACAATGCAATGACATAATTTCAAAGCCAAGCAGAAAAATACAAATATATTAACAAACAAACGAAGTTAACAAAAAAACAAAACAATTTACAAACTAGATTTTGTTGCTTTTAAAAAAAAAATCTGAATTGGTTGTAGGAGTTAAAAGCAAGAGAGACAATTATAAAGTAAGAAAGTTCAGTCGTGTTAACGGGTTTTATTCTTCACATCACTAACTTGTCCCAACAGCTCGAATTTGTCCACCAATTTCAGTATTGCGGTCCGACTAGGTGCATCACGACGTCCCAAAAATGCTTTAGTTTTGCGAACTGTGACTGCAAGATTTTCGCCATTTTTGTAGTGAATTTTAATAATTTCAGTGCGTTGTTGAATCGTGTATCGTTCCATTTTTAGTAATGGCGTAGTATCTACTTGTCAAATGTCAAAGAATAAAAGCTTCAAAAGTGACAGCTACCGAAATACCGGGTTATTCAAAATAACACCTCTTGTTGGAAAACCCTGTAGGTGCTGGTCTTGTTGTCTTGACCACTAACTAATGTTTGCAAATTTGTCTTTGCCTCTTTACATTTATAATTGGCTTTAAATTGAAATTGAAACTCGTTTTTACCTTGATTTACTTCCAAATGATATATTTATAAATATTTATGCTGCCTT
Source organism: Eudasyphora cyanicolor (assembly GCA_963930755.1). NCBI lineage: Eukaryota > Metazoa > Arthropoda > Insecta > Diptera > Muscidae > Eudasyphora > Eudasyphora cyanicolor. The sequence goes on along the minus strand of OZ005738.1, from coordinate 167,499,884 downwards.
TTTTCCTTCTGTTGATTGATTAATTCTATTGCATTTCTTGGGGAATGGGATCTAGAAATTATACCTGTGTTTTTCATATTTGGCAGTTTGTTGGGGGAATTATGAAAAGTTTAGTCATTAAATTCGAATTTTAAATCCCATTGGGTTGAGGAAACGATATAATTTGCATTACTTTTGACATAACTTGTTATTTAATTGTTATTTAAAACATCATCTGGTTTTCAAGAAGATTCGTACTTACAACAATAAAAAACATTTTTGTAAAACTACCGGCAGGTCAGAACAAATGATCAATTGATTTTTTTCAAATGATCAATTGATTTTTTTCAAAAGAATTAACGTAAATTGCCAACATCGAACAATAATCAAATTGTTTCACTTGTGGACTGTTCTGCATGTGGACTGTTCTATATGTGGAATGTTCTACCTGTGGAATGTTTTACATGTGGAATGTTCTGCATGTGGACTGTTCTACATGTGGACTGTCCTACATCTGGAATGTTCTACATGGGGACTGTTCTACATGTGGACCGTTCTACATGTGGAATGTTCTGCATGTGGACTGTTCTACATGTGGACTGTCCTACATGTGGAATGTTCAACATGTGGAATGTTCTACATGTGGAATGTTCTACATGTGGGCTGTTCTACATGTGGAATGTTCTGCATGTGGACTGTTCTACATGTGGACTGTCCTACATCTGGAATGTTCTACATGGGGACTGTTCTACATGTGGACCGTTCTACATGTGGAATGTTCTGCATGTGGACTGTTCTACATGTGGACTGTCCTACATGTGGAATGTTCAACATGTGGAATGTTCTACATGTGGAATGTTCTACATGTGGGCTGTTCTACATGTGGAATGTTCTGCATGTGGACTGTTCTACATGTGGACTGGCCTACATGTGGAATGTTCTACATGTGGAATGCTCTACATGTGGACTGTTCTACATGTGGACTGTTCTACATGTGGAATGTTCTGCATGTGGACTGTTCTACATGAGGATTTTTTCGCATGTGGACTGTTCTGCATGTGGACTTTTCCGCAGGTGGACTATTCTGCACGTGGACTTTCCCGCATGTGGACTTTCCCGCATGTGGACTGTTCTGCATGTGGATTTTTTTTAGCTGGTCCAGCGAACTTCTTTCCTCCCAAATGTGCTTTCTGTTATTCGGTCAATTTAAATTATGTTCAATGCTTTGTATTGTATTAAACAAAAGGGTGGTTAAATTTTAAGGGCCGATGTTGATTTTGAATAAAACCCAAATTATTTAGGAAATTATTGTCATTTCTTTTTATTATGATACTATTGGTATGGTTCAATTATGTATGGAACAAAATATCGGCCAAATGGCCGCCGCCACCTCGGCGGCACACCACCATCCAATGCTCCAAATTTTCGATGACGCTGAGGCATAATTGAGGTGCTATGCCGTTAATGTGCCGAATTACAGGGATGCCAACTTAGTGCTTTTCGCACTAGATTTAGTGCTTTTCAGAACTCGCAATACGCGAAATGTATCCAGTTAGTGCCAAACGAAAAAGCACTAACTGTACGCTTTTCATATTTTATGTTAGTGCTTTTGAGGCTTTTGGTACATTTGTCGAATCGAAACTGGCAACTTAAAGAAATTGTACCATTTTGATACTGCATGGCAACATCTTATTTCTATGTACTTACATTTGTATCCTTAATTTCACTCTGCGTTTTAAATTTCGTTGGAATTAAGAATTGTATACAACCAATAAAAACAATCGGTATTTTCAATATCATACAAAAAGGAGAGTCAAACTAAACCAAATAATTCCTTGAAATTGTTAAAATTTCACTGAAATATTTTGAAAAAATTTCGTTTTCAAATTTCGTTTCTCGTTTTTTTACAGATGGAGCGCTATTCACAAAAATATAGGGAGATAGGTCCTAATTTCACCAAATGGCTGCACCGAACAAAAGATCTTTAAGGCACTGGATGCACTTTTTTCGGATAGATTTGTTTGGCATATCTAATCAATATCTAATTTGCTTCAGAGATATTCCGTACGGTATACCGGGGAAAACAAATTTGTAAAATGTGCAAAAAATCCACCTTGAGCCAAATATTCGTATGGCCTTTTAATTATTAACAGAGCCAACTTGACTTGATATGCATATATACATATATACAATATATTATAAGTATCTTTACTAAAGGGTGATCCAAGTAGAGATACTTTTTTCAATAGCCTTTTTTGAATGATCACGTGTGAGTCGTGTCATATTATTTTTGTTAAGTATTGTTTGGCATTTCCTCGAAATGGATCAAACAATACTTAACTATATTTTTTTTTACCCTATATATACTTTTTTTTTTGTTTGAGCTATCAATTTTTGTTTACTGTTATACCAAAGTGCCTTGAATAAAACAATAAAATAAAATAAAACGTTTTCTAATTAAAAAAAATTTAGTGCTTTTTTACGCTTTTTAAATTTGTTATTACGCTTTTGCTTCAGAAAAAGTTGGCATCCCTGGATTTATTTACTAAAATTCACAGATGATGCCGCAAAAGTGAAAATCCGGTGCCGGGCCATAAAGAGAAGAGGCCATATATTTTCGGCAGTTCATCCAAATTCTATTGCATAAAAACATTTTGTTTCAAATTTTGAAAATTTCAAATTCCCATAAAATTTTGTAAAATATTTTTTTCCGGAAAATAAGTAATAGCGTGATCTTATTATACCATTTAGCAACATTGTAAAAAAGTTGTAGGCTAAAATAAAATTCATAGATTAATATAAAAAATTCTGGCATTGTATTACATTCTATAGCATTGTATTAAATAATTTATTTTATGAGATTTTATTTATGAGAAATAACTTATTAGCAATTCAATCAGAATATATATGTCTGAAAACTATTACTAATATTTATAGATTTATTGATTTATATATACAATGGGTCATAGGATAATTCTTTTCATCAGATAATCCCGACAAATTTTATATTGAACGTACCGCAGGACGTATACGTTCGTTGTGATGCGATCAAGTATTTGTTACTCATACTCAAACACACGCACAAAGTGAAGTTGCAAATCCAGCTGGACACAGTGGAATAAAAACGTTTTTATATAATTCTTAACATTCGAAATGTCTCCATTTTGAGGGCTATAAATTATGAAGATTGTACATATCTCCAAATTATGCAATTATTATTATATTTTGGAGGTTAAACGTGTAAGTGACCTATGTTAAATTCTGTGCTGACGGTACCGCAGGACGTATGCTTTCGCTATGACGGGTTCATACATACATAGTGATTCAATTCAAAATTAGCTGATTCAGAATTGTTTGTTTACACGAAAAGGATACAGATCATTACTGGATGAACCTGAAGAGATTCTTATAATATATTTAATATTTTAAGGGGTTTTAAAGTAAAGTAAAAAATCCATTGCAACACTACTAAAAATGACTACATCCCAAAGCACTTGGAATTACTATCTCTTAGTCGCCACCCATGATATTACTAACAAAAGGAAAGATAAACACAAAGTATCATTAATTATATTTAGTCACCACTTAATTGCTGTAATCAGCACAAAGTACTCCAATTGTATATTTTTTATTTCTTTTATCCCTCTCCGACAAAGAAGTTGGTTCAAATTGCCTGCCAACTGTCATTCGTTGTTAGTAGTACAGGTGAAACGACCAAGGACAGTGTGCAAGAGAATGATTCAGTAATTGTATCATCCTTTAGTCATCAACGAAGTGGCGATTGCTAACAATACCGCACGTTTTTTATGAATGCTAAAATGACGAATGCCGATTTCGTAAACAATTTGTATTTATAGAAAATTTCGTAGACATTTTGTATTTATAGAAAATTTTGTACTTATAGAAAATTTCGTCGAGATTTTGTATTTATAGAAAATTTCGTAAAAATTTTGTATTTATAGAAAATTTCGTAGAAAATTTCGTAGAAATTTTGTATTTATAGAAAATTTCGTAGAAATTTTGTATTTATAGAAAATTTCGTCGAAATTTTGTATTTATAGAAAATTTCGTCGAAATTTTGTATTTATAGAAAATTTCGTCGAAATTTTGTATTTATAGAAAATTTCGTAGAAAATTTCGTAGAAAATTTCGTAGAAATTTTGTATTTATGGAAAATTTCGTAGAAATTTTGTATTTATAGAAAATTTCGTAGAAATTTTGTATTTATAGAAAATTTCGTAGAAATTTTGTATTTATAGAAAATTTCGTAGAAATTTTGTATTTATAGAAAATTTCGTAGAAATTTTGTATTTATAGAAAATTTCGTAGAAATTTTGTATTTATAGAAAATTTCGTAGAAATTTTGTGTTTATAGAAAATTTCGTAGAAATTTTGTATTTATAGAAAATTTCGTAGAAATTTTGTGTTTATAGAAAATTTCGTAGAAATTTTGTATTTATAGAAAATTTCGTAGAAATTTTGTATTTATAGAAAATTTCGTAGAAATTTTGTATTTATAGAAAATTTCGTAGAAATTTTGTGTTTATAGAAAATTTCGTAGAAATTTTGTGTTTATAGAAAATTTCGTAGAAATTTTGTGTTTATAGAAAATTTCGTAGAAATTTTTTATTTATAGAAAATTTCGTAGAAATTATTTATTTATAGAAAATTTCGTAGAAATTATTTATTTATAGAAAATTTCGTAGAAATTTTGTATTTATGGAAAATTTCGTAGAAATTTTGTATTTATAGAAAATTTCGTAGAAATTTTGTATTTATAGAAAATTTCGTGGAATTTTTGTATTTATAGAAAATTTCGTAGAAATTTTGTTTTTATAGAAAATTTCGTAGAAATTTTGTATTTATAGAAAATTTCGTAGAAATTTTGTATTTATAGAAAATTTCGTAGAAATTTTGTATTTATAGAAAATTTCGTAGAAATTTTGTATTTATAGAAAATTTCGTAGAAATTTTGTATTTATAGAAAATTTCGTAGAAATTTTGTATTTATAGAAAATTTCGTAGAAATTTTGTATTTATAGAAAATTTCGTGGAAATTTTGTATTTATAGAAAATTTCGTAGAAATTTTGTTTTTATGGAAAATTTCGTAGATAAAATACAAAGTACGATAAATACAAAATTTCCAAAAAATTTTCTATAAATACAAAATTTCAGAGAAATTTTCTATTAATACAAAATTTCCGAGAAATTTTCTATAAATACAAAATTTCCGAGAAATTTTCTATTAATACAAAATTTCCGAGAAATTTCTATTAATCCAAAATGTCCGATAAAGTTTCTATTAATACAAAATTTCCAAGAAATTTTCAGTAAATACAAAGTTTCTGAGAAATTTTTAGAAAATACAAAATTTTTGAGACATTTTCTATAAATACTAAATTTCCGAGATATTTTCTATAAATACAAAATTTCTGAGAAATTTTCTATATATACAAAATTTCTGAGAAATTTTCTATAAATACAAAATTTCTGAGAAATTTTCTATAAATACAAAATTTCTACGAAATTTTCAATACATACAAAATTTCTACGAAATTTTCTTTAAATACAAAATTTCTACGAAATTTTCTATAAATACAAAATTTCTACGAAATTTTCTATAAATACAAAATTTCTACGAAATTTTCTATAAATACAAAATTTCTACGAAATTTTCTATAAATACAAAATTTCTACGAAATTTTCTATAAATACAAAATTTCTACGAAATTTTCTATAAATACAAAATTTCTACGAAATTTTCTATAAATACAAAATTTCTACGAAATTTTCTATAAATACAAAATTTCTACGAAATTTTCTATAAATACAAAATTTCTACGAAATTTTCTATAAATACAAAATTTCTACGAAATTTTCTATAAATACAAAATTTCTACGAAATTTTCTATAAATACAAAATTTCTACGAAATTTTCCATAAATACAAAATTTCTACGAAATTTTCTATAAATACAAAATTTCTACGAAATTTTCTATAAATACAAAATTTCTACGAAATTTTCTATAAATACAAAATTTCTACGAAATTTTCCATAAATACAAAATTTCTATGAAATTTTCCATAAATACAAAATTTCTACGAAATTTTCAATAAATACAAAATTTTTTAAAGATTGGTTTCTTTTGAATTGTCTGCGATGCAAAGCCTTTAGATTTTTTTGTTGGTTATTTTTCAAATTTTAAGTTGACGTTTTTCAATGGATTGAAAATCTATTTTGGACGGTTAGTTGAAGAAAAATCATTAAAATAATTTTCAGGACACATATCCCTAATTCTTCTCGACTCTGTTACACTCATACGTATTCTGGTATGCAAAGTACACAAGAAAACTATTTCATATTCGGTTCAACTGTCTGGTTTCCAGAATTTCCTGTTTTAAGGGGAAAAACAGTGTGCAACATGATAACCCAATTTACGATTGATGGCAATTTTTTAAGAGAACAGAGGCAAGCAAACAAAGACAGAATCTAGGAATAGAAAAAAAGTGTACAATTGGAAGGAGAAATAATATGTAATCTTTTAAGCTGTAGAACATTTCTACGGAATTTCGGATTAGAGTCGACTTTTATCTAAATTGAATTGTGCTATTGATTTGTATTAATGTCAATTTTGCCTCTGTGCTTAACTTATGTCGAAGCTCATTAACACCAATAATAATTTCATTAAAGTTCCCGCCTGACTGACTTTAGTACTTTTTTTATATAAATATTTCAATTACACAATTTACAAGTTTCTCATTCTATAGACTCGCGTTGCCAGATCCTTTCTGCTATATGGTATATGCAACTTCTTTTTACAATCCCATAAAATATGAGCAAAGAAATATGATGTAATGTTATAAAAATAATTTATAACGAAACTATTAAAGAAATATTATAAAAAAAATTAAATTTCAAAAGCAAACAAGGCTACATCCACCTCCCACAGTCAGAGTCGTCCAGAGTCAATGGCAGAGTTGCAAAAATGTGTGCTTACACTCTCTAAAATATCTTCTTCCCAAGCAATTGCCATGGTGAAAAGTATGAAAGTGTTATGTGTTTCTTACAGTCTTGAGAGTCATATTATTTTCTGGCGTTACAAAAATTTGTCAACGATGAAGTTTGAAGGTCTCCTCCTTTTTCCTTTATGTTGAACTTTGATACTTCGCGAGGAGGAGAAGAGGCGGAGCTTCGTGCAGCGACAACAAATAGGGTCTAAAACAAACTTCGTCTATACAAAAAAGTTCTGCTGTTGAGGAAGTACAAACTGTTTACAAATAGTTGTTGTCTTGTTAATTTGTTTGAAGATACTCAACGAAAAAATGGGTTTCCTAATAGGGGAGGTCGATTTTGGATGATTGTGAGACGGTGCATAAACGGTGCATTTTCAAGGGATTGCTTAATTGTGGATTTATATAAATATAAATCCACAATTCCCAAAAACATTAAAAAAATTTCCAAATTTTAATTTTTCAGTGAAACCGAACGTCCTTTATAATAAAAATCCCAGTTACAACAATATTCACTGGTCAATGGATATTCTTCGGACACAATGGATTTTTCGATATTACTCATTCTAGAGTCCCAAAACTTTAGTTAAATGAAGGCTATGAGTCTGTAAATTTCTTCAAAATCGAAATTTTATAGATATTGGTGGCAAATTTCATTGAATTGCAAATTTTAAGAAAATTTCGTTGAAATTTAAGTTTATTAAAAATGTACGATGTTTTATAGATTTATAGATATTATCTTGCAAATTTAATAAAAATTGCATGTTTATTTTAATTTTAGTCAAAATTGCTTTTTTTCGTTATCAGTGCATTTTTTAAAAAATGTCTGGCTCTGGATTAATTGCAACTGACAGGAATAAAGGTTAATGAGCGGAATATGCAATTAAAGGAAAAAACTAAATTTAAAGAAACTTTCTAGAGAAATGTAATTTCAAAGATTTTGCTAAAAAAAATCAATTTTGTCGAATTTTTAGGAAAAATGGAATTTCAATAAAAAAAAAATAAAAAGTTTTTTTTTCAAATATTTGTCTAGAAAAATGCAATTTCAACAAAATTTTGATAAAAATTAAATTTTAAAGAAATCTTATAGAAAAATGCAATTTCAACGAATTTTTCAGGAAAAATTCAATTTCAACGAAATGTTGTTAAAAAAAGTAATTTTCAATGTATGTAACTGTATGTAAAAATCCAAGAATCCTTTACAATTTAAAAATAAATGCAATTTCAAAGAAATTTTGTAGGAAAATGTAGAAATTTTCTAGAGAAATGGCATTTGAACGATTTTTCTAGATAAATGCAAATGTAAAAATTTTGTAGAAAAACGCAATTTCAACGAAATCTTGTAGAAAAATTAAATTTCAATTATTTTTTTTTTTTTGTAAGAAAACTTCAAATATTTTCCAAAATAAAAATAATGTTAAATATCGAATAGAGAAAAATTATATTTAAATTTCGAAGAAATTCTAAATAAAAAAAAATTAATTTCGAAAAATTTACCTTTTTTAAAAAATGTTATAGAAAAATTAAATTTTATCAAAAGATCAAATTTTTAAGAAATTTTATAGAAAAATGCAATTTTTAAGAAATTTTATAGAAAAACAATTTTTAAATTTCAGATATAGAATTTCCACAACATTTTGTAGAAAAATTGTTACTACAACAAAAATTTGTAGGAAACTGCAATTTCAACGATTTTTCTAGAAAAATTCACAAATTTTGTAAAAAAAAAAGTGAAATAACAAAAAAAAAATCCAAAAATGCAATTTCAAAAGAATTTTGTAAAAAAATACAATTACATTTTAACAAATTTTTATACAAAAAGGCAATTTCAACGAAATTTTTTAGGAAAATGGAGAAATTTTCTATAGAATTCCATGAACGATCTTTCTAGAAAAATGCATTTTCAAATTTTGTAAAAAAGTGCAATTACAACAAAATAGTATAGAAAAGTGCAAAAAATTTTCTAGAAAACTACAAATTCAATAAAACTTTTGTGAAAAAAGTGCAATTGCAATGTAATATTGTAGGAAAATGTAGAAATTTTCTAGAGAAAAGCTAATTCACTTACGTTTTTTTAGAAAAATGCAATTTCAACGCAATTGTCTAGAAAAATTTAATTTCAACCAAATTTTTTTATTAAAATGCAGAATATTTCTAGAGATATACAATTTCTAATATTTTTCTAGAAAAATTAAAATTCAATAAAATTTTGTTAACAGCAATTTTTTTTAGAAAAATTCAATTTTGACGGATGTTTTTAGAAGAAAACAATTTTAATAATTTTTTACAATAATGCAATATTGTTAGCAAATGTTGAAATTTTCTAGAGAAATGCAATTTCGAAGGTTTTTTGAATTTTAATAAAAATAATAATAAATAATAAAAATTTAATATTGTAGAAAATGCAATTTCGACAAAATTTTCTAAAAAACAAATTTTTAAATGTCATTTAACGATAGAAAAGTTCAATTTCAACTATTTTTATAAGTTTAATTAGATTAAAAAATCAAGAAAATGCAATTTAAACAAAATTCTGTAGAAAAATGCATTTTCAACGAAATGTTGTAGGAAAATTCTGAAATTTTCTAAAGAAATGAAATTTGAACGATCTTTTTAGAAAAATACATATTAAAATTTTGTAAAAAAGTCCTATTACAACAAAATTTTATACGACAGAAAAAAATTAAATTTCGACGAAATTTCATAGAAAAAACTTTAAAGGAGAAAAAAATCTTGATACATTTTTTCTGGAAAAATGCAATTTCAAATCAGTTTTCTAGAAAAATTAAATTTTGCTATGAAATTTTGTAGAAAAATACAACTTCAGTGATGTTGTAGGAATCGAGAAATTTTTGAATTTGAAACATTTTTCTAGAAAACTACAAATTCAATAAAACGTTTGTAAAAAAAGTGCAATTGCAATGTAATGTTGTAGGAAAATGTAGAAATTTTCTAGAGAAAAGCAATTTCTAATATTTTTCTAGAAAAATGAAAATTCAATAAAATTTTGTCAACAACAATTTCTTTTTAGAAAAATGCAATTTCGACGAATATTCTTAGAAGAAAACAATTTTAATAATTTTTTTACAATAATGCAATATTGTTGGAAAATGCTGAAATTTCCCAGAGAAATGCAATTTCGAAGGTTTTTTAAATTTTAATAAATATTTTAATAAAAATTTTAAGAAAAATTTTAAGAAAAATGTGATTGCAAACATAATATTGTAGAAAATACAATTTCGATAAAATTTTCTTAAAAAATATTTGAAATGTAATCTTAACGATAGTTTCTAGAAAAGTTCAATTTCAACTATTTTTATAAGTTTAATTAGATTTTGAAAAAAAAATTCTAGAAAATGCAATTTCAACAAAATATTGTAGAAATATGCTTTTTCAACGAAATGTTGTAGGAAAATGCTGAAATTTTCTAGAGAAATGAAATTTGTTCGATTTTTCTAGAAAATGCAAATTTTATAAAAATTTGTAAAAAAAGTGCAATTTCGATGAAATTTTCTAGAAACATTATAAAAATACAATTAAACTAAAAAAATTCATGGACATTTTTAAAATTTAATACCGAAATGCAATTTTACCTACTTTTCTACAAAAGTTAAATAAAAAAGTTATTTCCCAAAAAAATGCAATTTCCCCCCAAAAAAATAATAAAAAAGTTATTTCCCAAAATACAATTCAATTTCAATAATTGTTTTTAGAAAAATTAAATTGCAACGCAATTTTTTTGAAACGTGAAATTGTGCAAATTAAAAATTTTTTTATAAAGCAATTTAAATTAGAAAATTTTAATTGCAACTATTTTGTTAGAACAAAGAAATTTCAACAAAATTTAGTTTATAAAAAATACAGTTTCTACGAAAGTAGGAAAATTCAGAAATGTGCTAGAGAAATGCAAATTCAATAAAATTTTGAATAAAAAGGCAAATACAACATCTTGTAAAAAAATGCAATCTCGACCACATTTTCAAGGAAAATTAATTTTAAATTCGAATATAGAAAAATTAATTTCGAAGAAATTTTATAAAAAAATTTAATTTAAATTTCGAAAAACTTATAGAAGAATTAAATTTTTGAGAAATTTTATATAAAAATAAATTTTTTAAGAAATTTTGTAGAAAAGTTTAATTTCACAAATAGAATTTAATTTTGTTGAAAAATTGTAAATTCAACCAATATCTGTATGAAAATGCAGAAATTTTCTAGAGAAATATAATTTTAACGATTTTTCTAGCAAAATTAAAATTCAATAAAAGTTTGTAAAATTTTCTAGAGAAATGCTACTTCAAAATTTTTTTAGCAAAACGCTATTTCAGTTATATTTTGTAGAAAAATGCTAATGCAACAAATTTTAAGTGTAATTTTAACGAAAATTTGAAGAAGATATGCAATTGCAATTGTAGAAAAATGCAATTTCGATGAAATTTTTTAGAAAAAATTTAATTTTGCCATGTAATTTCAAAGACATTTTCTAGAATATATCAAATTCCATAAATTTTCCACAATAATACAATTGCAAGAAAAATTTTTTGAAAAATGCTTTATCAACGAAATTTTCAAGAAATATTCAATTTCAACAAAACTTTGTAGAAATATGAAATTTCATCGAAATTTCTCTGAATTTTCTAGAGATATTAAATTTTAAAGATTTTCTAGAAAAACGCAATTTCAATAACATATTGCAGTTTCGACAAATGCTATTTCGACAAAATTTTATAGAAAAATTAAACTTCGAAGAAATATAGAAAAATTCAATTTCGAAGAAATTTTCTAGGAAAATGCAATTTTGCTAAGTAATTACAGATGAATTTTCTAGAACAGTTCAAATTCAAAAATTTTTCTAGAAAAATATAATTTAAAAAAAATTTAAAAAAATTCAATTTCAATGAAATTTCCTAGTTAAATATAATTTTAATGCATTTTTTTAGAATATTGCAATTCCAACGAAATGTTGTAGGAAATGCTACAATTTTCTAGAGAAATGCAATTTAAAAAGATTTTTTAGAAAAATGCAATGCAAGTTCAATTTTAAAGATTTTCTAGAAAAACGCAATTTCAATAAAATATTGCAGTTTCGACAAATACTATTTCGACGAAATTTTATAGAAAAATTAAACATCGAAGAAATATTATAGAAAAATTAAATTTCGATGAAATTTTCTAGAAAAATGCATTTTTGCTAAGTTATTACATATACATTTTCTAGGGCAGTTCAATTTCAACTATTTTTGTAGAAAAGTGTGATTTTTACAACAAATTTTAGAAAAATGCAATATCAATGAAATTTTCTGGAAAAATATAATTTCAATGATTTTTTTAGAAGATTGCAATTCCAACAAAAAGCAATTTCAAAAGATTTTTTAGAAAAACGCAATGCAACGAAATTTTCTAGAAAAAAGTTAATTTTTCTAGCAATTTTAAAGAATTTTTTTAGGAAAATTTAATTTCAATTATTTTTCTAGAAAATATTTTTGAAAAAGAACATAAATCAAGAAACAATTTTGGAAAAATGTTTTATCAACTAAATTTTATAGAAAAATTCAATTTAAACAAATTTTGTAAAAAAAATATGAAATTTCAACGATATTCTGTGCTGACATTTTCTAGGGAAATTCAATTTCAAAGAATATTCTATTGAAATTAAATTTTGTGTAAAAAAACAATTGCAATAGAATGTTAGAGAAAAATGTAATTTCAACAAAATTTTGCAGAGATATTAAATTTTGAAGAAATTCAGTCAGAATTAATTCGGTTGAAGACCATATGTTTCAGTTACTTTCTGTATATTGCAAAAATGTAATAGAAACAAATACACCCAGTAAGGAAAGGCAGAAATTCGGACGGGGCCGACTATATAATGCCCTACACCTCCCAAAGGGTCATTGCGATAATAATTTGGAATAATTGGTAAATGGGTAGGAACATATTATCTAATTCGCTAAATTAAGCAATATTCGTTCCTAAATTGAGAAACATCTTTCTGGAAAATTTTAATGATCGGAAGTAAAGTACAACTTCTATACCGCTTTGATACCAAATATATGGAGAACGATATGTGCAAAGTTTCGTTGAGATCGGACCATAATTGCGACCTGTACTTTGATTACAAGAATACATCTACAGACAGACGGACAGACAGGCAGACAGACGGACATAGCTAAATCGACTCAGAAAGTGATTACAAGTCGATCGGTATAATAAACAATGGGTCTATCCCTTATCCTTTTGGGTGTTACAAACAAATGCACACGTCATAATACCCTGTACCACAGTGTGGTGTAGTAGGGTATAAAAAGTGGTAGAGAGTTTTAATTGCTTGGTAGAATTGACTGCAGTTTTGATAGACACCACTCTATTATTTTTAGAATTCAATAGCAATAATATATGCCTTTAATTTAAATCAGCTGAAATACTTATGGAAGCAGTAAATTGAATTTAATTAGAACTAATAACCAAAACCGTATTTTGCCGAACTAAGCCACGAAGTTGCACTTTCGAAGAAATTTTCCATAAAAATTTAATTTCGACAAATTTTTCTGTAAGAATGCAATTTTGACAAAATTTACAATAAAATGTTATTTTGTCAAATGTTCAAAATGTAAATTTTACGACTTAAATTAGCATTAGTTTTTTAACTTTTCACTCGAAGATATGTATTATAGGATATATCTGTCTTGGTGTAGCCCTTACAACTAATCTGGATGTAATTTGGAAATGAAATATAAACTTTCTAGTAATAATGGTTTTATATAGCCGTTATATAAAGGTTAATCCTGATGCTAAAATGCATAGTTCCTGGTTGGTTCGTGATTATCGTTCTCGACTGTTTATTCTTAACATTAAAACTGCATACTTAAAATATTCTTACTTTAAATATTAGGACATCTTTTTTACACAAAACCTTTAAAATAACAAAAAGCATATTACAATAAATTCCAAATGAAAAAAACCTTCACAATTGCACTACTATTTGACTACACATACATGGAAGATGGTGATGATGATGACAGTGTTGAGCAGAACATCCATCATTTCATATGGATCATGATGAAGATGGTAATGGTGACAATGACGAGGAGTACTAATGGCATACTAATACTAACTATATATTGCCCCCTTAAGCTATTTGAAATTGCTTAACCGAAAATGTTATGTTTTACAAGGTTCTATATACATATTTGCATCGTTACGAAGGCAAAAACCCACTTTATATGTTCATGGGGAATTCTGTTGCAACACAACCGGGAGTTTTTCTTCCAACAGAAAATTCACTGTAACAAAAGTAAAGTAAAGTTACCCAGATCTATATGTAATAAAGGAGGAACCATGATTGGCGAAATACCTACTAGTGGAGAAAATCGAAAGATTCTAGTGTCTTTGTGAACCTCCCTCGTAAATCACACATAAAAAGCAAAACAAACATACACAGTTTTCGCTTTCATGATTTTTCGTTCTATGTTCAATATCAACAACATCCTCTCACATTCAATACTGGCATGGTATACCACCACTTTCCTCCTTGTTCCGCATACACTCATACAAGCATCATTATCATGTGAACATGTTAACATGTGATGTGTGTCAGACGGAAAGGCATTCCTTTACTTTGCGCACAAACCCAGAATGAACAATTCCCATTAAAGTACATATTCACTTAGAAGAAGAACAACACATATGCAAGAATCGCTCGCATGCTGAACTGTGCACATCATGTGATTGTGTGGGTAATGTATGCGAAAATGTATTTTCCACATACATATACATATGGAGAAGAGCATAATTTTCTCCAGAATTATTGCTGCAATATCCTTTTGTACGAGGATAGAAGGGGGAACTGAGGAATTTTCTATTTCATTTTGACTGAAATATTTATGCATTTAAAACGTGTCACAGTAGAAAAATAATTTAGAAAATAAAATATTTAAATAAATAGATTATAGAGTATAGAGGAAGACCACAGTGGTCGACTCTAGTGTAGAGGAAGACCTCAGAGATCGACTCTGGTATAGAGGAAGACCTCAGAGGTCGACTCTAGTATAGAGGAAGACCTCAGAGGTCGACTCTAGTATAGAGGAAGACCTCAGATGTCGACTTTAGTATTGGGGAAGACCTCAGAGGTCGACTCTAGTGTAGAGGAAGACCTCAGAGTTCGACTCTAGTATAGAGGAAGACCTCAGAGGTCGACTCTAGTATAGAGGAAGACCTCAGAGATCGACTCTAGTATAGAGGAAGACCTCAGATGTCGACTGTAGTATAGAGGAAGACCTCAGAGGTCGACTCTGGTATAGAGGAAGACCTCCGAGGTCGACTCTAGTGTAGAGGAAGACCTCAGAGGTCGACTCTAGTTTAGAGGAAGACCTCAGAGGTCGACTGTAGTATAGAGGAAGACCTCAGAGTTCGACTCTAGTATAGAGGAAGACCTCCGAGGTCGACTCTAGTATAGAGGAAGACCTCAGAGGTCGACTGTAGTATAGAGGAAGACCTCAGAGGTCGACTCTAGTATAGAGGAAGACCTCAGAGGTCGACTGTAGTATAGAGGAAGACCTCAGAGGTCGACTCTGGTATAGAGGAAGACCTCCGAGGTCGACTGTAGTATAGAGGAAGACCTCAGAGGTCGACCCTAGTATAGAGGAAGACCTCAGAGGTCGACTCTAGTATAGAGGAAGACCTCAGAGATCGACTCTAGTATAGAGGAAGACCTCAGATGTCGACTGTAGTATAGAGGAAGACCTCAGAGGTCGACTCTGGTATAGAGGAAGACCTCCGAAGTCGACTCTAGTGTAGAGGAAGACCTCAGAGGTCGACTCTAGTTTAGAGGAAGACCTCAGAGGTCGACTGTAGTATAGAGGAAGACCTCAGAGGTCGACTCTATACAGAGGAAGACCTCAGAGATCGACTCTAGTATAGAGGAAGACCTCAGAGGTCGCCTCTAGTATAGAGCAAGACCTCAGAGTTCGACTCTAGTATAGAGGAAGACCTCAGAGGTCGACTGTAGTATAGAGGAAGACTTCAGAGGTCGACTCTGGTATAGAGGAAGACCTCAGAGGTCGATTCTAGTATAGAGGAAGACCTCAGAGGTCGACTCTAGTATAGAGGAAGACCTCAGATGTCGACTTTAGTATTGAGGAAGACCTCAGAGGTCGACTGTAGTATAGAGGAAGACCTCAGAGGTCGACTCTAGTATAGAGGAAGACCTCAGAGGTCGACTCTAGTATAGAGGAAGACCCCAGAGGTCGCCTCTAGTATAGAGGAAGACCTCAGAGTTCGACTCTAGTATAGAGGAAGACCTCAGAGGTCGACTGTAGTATAGAGGAAGACCTCAGAGGTTGACTCTTGTATAGAGGAAGACCTCAGAGGTCGACTCTAGTATAGAGGAAGACCTCAGATGTCGACTTTAGTATTGAGGAAGACCTCAGAGGTCCACTCTAGTGTAGAGGAAGACCTCAGAGTTCTACTCTAGTATAGAGGAAGACCTCAGAGGTCGACTCTGGTATAGAGGAAGACCTCAGAGGTCGACTCTGGTATAGAGGAAGACCTCAGAGGTCGACTCTAGTGTAGAGGAAGACCTCAGAGGTCGACTCTAGTGTAGAGGAAGACCTCAGAGGTCGACTCTAGTTTAGAGGAAGACCTCAGATGTCGACTTTAGTATTGAGGAAGACCTCAGAGGTCGACTCTAGTGTAGAGGAAGACCTCAGAGTTCGACTCTAGTATAGAGGAAAACCTCAGAGGTCGACTGTAGTATAGAGGAAGACCTCAGAGGTCGACTCTAGTATAGAGGAAGACTCTAGTATAGAGGAAGACTCTAGTATAGAGGAAGACCTCAGAGGTCGGCACTAGTAAAGTGGAAGACCTCAGAGGTCGGCACTAGTAAAGTGGAAGACCTCAGAGGTCGACTCTAGTATAGAGGAAGACCTCAGAGGTCGACTCTAGTATAGAGGAAGACCTCAGACAGAGGTCGACTCTAGTATAGAGGAAGTCGACCACTGTTGAGTCGACCTAGAGTCGACCACTGTTGTCTCCCCCTCAAGGGGGAGTATATTTTCTGGAAACATATTATTTTTGGGAAATTTCACTTTTTCTTTATAAATCGGAAAAAAAAATCCTTCCCTGTATGATGTTTTTTCACACGAAATGGACAATAAGCAATTTTCCCAATACTGACGGTTTGGCCCTCATATGTATAAAATAACTCCTTGAAGAAGGTTAGTTAAAAGTAAGCGTGTGTGGTTTTGTGCATCGATAATGTATGGGTATGTGGCTGCAGGCATATACTTTCGAACCATGCATACGTTGTATGTAAAGGATTCTCTCCTTGGAGGGGTATATTTGTATAAGTATAGGGAAATGTGTTAGTATATGTGATGTTATCATCGTAGCACAGTGCATAAATTATGCACATTGTTGAACAATGATATTTCTTCAAATAAAAATGCAATATATGTTGAAACACAAACACAAATGAGCTGCTAGAGAGGTACTTATATTAAAACGCAAATTTTTGTAAAGACCACAAAAATGTATTGGGAAATCGTGAAAAATTATAATAATGCAAAAAACTGAGTTTTTCTTTTTTTTCGGTTACGTTATAAATAGGCAGAAAAAAATTAGGAAATTTTCGTATTGCCGAACCTCACTAATAAACATGGGAATGTGTGAATGCATGTTCTGCAAAGTTCCAAATTGAAGCGTATATATTCTGTCATTACTGATTGCAAATCACGGCACCATCACGATGATGAGCAGAGGAAATGTAAAGATTTGTTAGTGATTTCATTTTCCGATTTTGTGAATATTTGACTACTCTGATAACATAATTAACCAATATATGCGAAATTTAAAAATTCCTTTCCTTTCTCTTAATGATCTATGTCTTAAGTCTAGTGAATTTCTCCTTCCCATAAAACTGCACATATTTATAGAATTAAAAAATGTTTTTTTTACAAATTTTCAAATTTGTATTGAAATTGTCAAAAAGATTAGGACCACAAAAAAACTATATTAATTTAAAAATAAAGAAAGAAAAATTCGTTTTAATTTTGGGTTTGATTCGAAAAATCATGGGTTTGATTCTATATTATCTAAAGTGATTTATGTCATTTTCTCAGTACACCATACATCTTCGTACATTGAAAATGAAACCACTATTTGTAGTTTTAAATGAACACATGATATATGTAATTAAAAGAATTAGAAGTTTATAAAAGAGAAACGAGAAGACTTTGCAATATACTCGTACTCACAATTAAATGTACTTCTGAAATGCTTTCTCCTATGATGTTATATCCCTTTTTAACGAACAATGCACTGGAAGGAAATGAAAAACTATTTCAATGCAGTGAACGTCTTAATTAAATTACTTGAGTATTAGGATCTATCGAAACATAGTTTATAGTGTATGTTTCTCTACGAAAAGTTGTGAAAACGATTGCAAAATTAAACAAATAAGGAAAGCCCAATATCAAAGGTGCCGACTATGCAATACACTTCATCAATACCAACAATGGTGCTAAAATGTTAAAGCTAACCACTGAGGTTACTTTGTACTTAAACTATATAAATAGGGGTAAAATCTATTTTTACAAGGGAGGATAATTCCGTTATAAATTAATCGACAAACACACATTTTAAATAATAAACCAATAAGGAAAGGCAGAAAGTCGGGCGG
The DNA here is from genome assembly GCA_963930755.1 of Eudasyphora cyanicolor. NCBI lineage: Eukaryota > Metazoa > Arthropoda > Insecta > Diptera > Muscidae > Eudasyphora > Eudasyphora cyanicolor. The sequence continues at coordinate 167,481,216 of OZ005738.1, read as the reverse complement.
GGCCGACTATATAATACCCTACACCTCCCTAGCAATGCGATAAGGGTCATTGACATAATAATTTGGAATGATTGGTAAATGGGTAGCAACGTATTACCTAATTCAGAAAAGCAAAATTAAGCAATATTCGTTCCTAAAGTGAGAAACATCTTTCTGGAAAATTTTAATGATCGGAAGTAAAATACAACTTCTATAGCGGTTTGATACCAAATCAGGAGGAACATATATATGGAGCTTTAATATAAATCTGAACCGATCTTCCCTGAATACTTATTCATGTAAACAGACCTCCTTCTGTCGAATTTCGGATATAAAATACAGTATATACAGCGCTTACATGTCAAATCGGGGGTAATAAATATATGGGAGCTACATCTAAATCTGAACCGATTTTCTCCGAATTTGGCCGTATTCCTTCATGTAATAAGAAACCTCTTTCTGCCGAATTTCGCACTGATCGAAAATAAAATACAGTTTTTACAGCGCTTACAGGTCAAACGGGGGGTAACATATACATATATGGGTGTTATATCTAAATCTAGACCGAGATTCTCCGAATTTGGCAGTATTCCTTCATGTAATAAGAAACCTCTCTTTGCCGAATTTCGCACTGATCGGATATAAAAAAACATTTTTACAGCGCTTACATGTCAAATCGGGGGCAACGTATATATATCTAACTCTGAACTGATTTCTTCCAAATTTAATAGTGTTCATCCATATAATAAGAAACCTCTTTCTGCCGAATTTCATACTGATCGGATATAAAGTAAAGTTTTTACAGCGCTTACATGTCAAATCTGAGTTGATTTAGCTATGTCCGTCTGTCTGTCCGTCTGTCCGTCTGTGCATGTATTCTTGTAATCAAAGTACAGGTCGCAATTATGGTCCGATCTCGACGAAACTTTACACATATCTTTTTTTTGGCCCAAGGACGATCCCTATTGAATTTGGTTAAAATCGGTTCGGATTTAGATATAGCCCCCATATATATGTTACCCCCGATTTGACATGTAAGCGCTGTAGAGACTGTATTTTATATCCGATCAGTACGAAATTCGACGGAAGGAGGTTTTTTTTTACATGAATAAGTATTCAGGGAAGATCGGTTCAGATTTATATTAAAGCTCCATATATATGTTCCTCCTGATTTGGTATCAAACCGCTATAGAAGTTGTCTTTTACTTCCGATCATTAAAATTTTCCAGATTTCTCAATTTAGGAACGAATATTGCTTAATTTAGCGATTATCGTTTCAGAATTAGATAATATGTTTCTACCCATTTACCAATTATTCCAAATTATTATGGCAATGACCCTCATCGCATTGTTAGGGAGGTGTAGGGTATTATATAGTCGGCCCCGCCCGACTTTCTGCCTTTCTTTACTGGTTTAAATACAGTATATTAATGTTTTAATGTAATTACGAAACATTATATCTCGCAAGTGGTGGCCATTTTCTGCTTCGCATATTCGAGCTCCTTCAATTGTGTACTGTTCCATTTAAACTCGCCATGTTTCTTTACAAAATACTCAAAAGAAGTAAAAAACCAGTAAGGAAAGACTAAGAGTCGGGCGGGGCCGACTATACATACATATAATACCCTTCACCTCTCTAACAATACAAAAAGTGGAATTGCGGTAATAATTTGGAATAATTGGTTCCGTTCCACTTACTTAGCTCCACCTCCTCATCAGGGCTTATTCCAAGGAGGAGTTGAAGATGTTGATCATAATAAACTAGATTTGAAACTACTAGATTTGAAAATATGCATCGGCAAATTGGAGAAAATTAACTAATTTTTGAAACATTTTATTTTATATAATTACAAGAACTAAATCTTCAGCCGGTTGTCTGTTACGCCCTTTCAGAATTAAGGTAACCATGTACAGAGTTTAGGCGACAAACACTGACATATTATAATTAAAAAAATTAATGTTGAAAATCTTTTTTTGAGGCGAATTTTGAACATAAATGTGTTTGCAGATTTTTTGCATATGCAAATTTGCATAAAATATGCAAAATACGCAAAAAATAAATAAGTGTACATTTGATTATTTGTTGACAAAAAAAATTTCTGTGTGTTTTTCCGTACAACCATCCAATAAAAATATGCAATTGCATTTATTCCGCTGTCTAGTAACAGGTGATCCAAGTAGAGGTACTTTTTTCAATTGCCTTTTTTGACAGATCACGTGTGAGACGTGTCATGCTGTCATGTTATTTTTGTTAAGTATTGTTTGGCATTTCTTCATGGAAAGACTTACGCCTGAACAACGTTTACAAAATCGTTCAACTTTATTACGAAAATTCACGTTCTGTGAGGAATGTGTTTCGTGCACTTCGCTCAACTTATGGTCAACATAATCGACCTACTGAACGTACTGTTCGCAACACCATAACCCTTCTTGAGACCCAGCATTCATTATTGGATAATATTCGACCGAATAGACCACGTCCCGCACGCAGTGAAGAAAATGTAGCGGCCGTAGCTGAGAGTGTACACGAAGACCGTGGAGAGTCGATTCGGAGCCGTTCGCAGCAACTCGAACTGACGTATGGAACGACTTGGCGCATATTACGCCGAGATCTTAAATTGAAAGCATACAAAATACAACTTGTGCAAGAACTGAAGCCGCCCGATATTCCCAAGCGACATCGCTTCGCTCTATGGGCTCTTGAAAAGTTCCAAGAAGATCCGATGTTTTCGAGCCAAATTTTATTCAGCGATGAGTTCCATTTCTGGCTCAATAGGTATGTAAACAAGCAAAATTGCCGCATTTGGGATTCAAGAGCTGCCACTTCATCCAGAAAAAACACCGGTTTGGTGTAGTTTGTGGGCCGGTGGAATCATCGGTCCATATTTCTTCAAAAATGATGCCGGTGAGAACGTAACCGTCAATGGCGACCGTTATCGTGCCATGATAACCGATTATTTGATGCCTGAAATTGAAGCTCGTGATCTCGGCGACATTTGGTTTCAACAAGACGGCGCCACTTCCCACACATCGCATCAATCAATGGATTTATTGAGAGAACACTTCGCAGAGCAGATAATTTCACGTTTTGGGCCGGTCGATTGGCCACCAAGATCGGGTGATATCACACCGTTAGACTTTTTCCTGTGGGGATATGTAAAGTCTAAAGTTTATGCGAACAAACCCGCTTCTATTCAGGCCTTGAAGCAAAACATCACGCGTGTCATTCGCCAATTACCGGTCGAAATGCTCCAACGAGTCATCGAAAATTGGACTCAACGGATGGACCATTTGAGACATATAATCTTCCAAAAATAAATGCCAAAGAATGTTCTTTCAAATGATAATAAACATTTCCCATTCAATTTGAATTTTCTGTGTTTTTTCTTAAAAAAAAAAAGTAGGGAACCTCGAAATGGATCATGCTATATATAAAAAAAAAAATAAATACTTTTTTTATACCCTCACTTTAGCGTGACGAGGGTATATATCATTTGGTACGAAAAAAAGTGTAACACATCGAAGGAGTGATCTAAGACCCTAAGAATGTTCGGCAGATTTTCGTTTTTGGTAATTTTAAGTCGAATGAGCAATGTCCGTCCGTCTGTCTGTCTGCTGGCTGGTGCGCACGATAACTCTCGAAAGGAGTAACCGATTGACTTCAAATTTGGTACGTGGTAATATTTTTTTTATATCTCCGGCTAAGTTCTAAGATGTGCCATTTTGGTCCACTCCTTCTAGTACCTCCCCCAAAAAGTGTTAAAATGTTGTGAAATATTGAATCTTTAATAACTGCTATACTACTTATCCGAATCTTCTGAAATTCCACACATAGCATTAGTTTATTAGACGCTATCAACTCGAGAAAAATGGACCAAGTTGCCCCTTTTGGTACCTCCCACACAAATGCATCATTTTGCACCAAAAGTTAACAGCTTATAACATTAATACCAGTGTATAAAAAAACTTGAAATTTTGTACACCATAGGAAGGGTGGTATGTATATTCATTTTGTCACTCCGGTTGTTACACCGCTAAATATTGATCTGAGACCCCATAAAGTATATATATTCTTAATCGTCGTAAAACTCTAAAACGATTTAGCCATGTCCGTCCGTTCGTATGTCTGTCCCTCGTTCGGCCTAAAAATTGCATTGTTCATTTTTTTTTGTTTAAGTAAATCAGATGGGATCGTTTCATGATTTGCTCCATATCCAAAGATTTTTCCAGTAATAAAATTGAATGCAATCCATGATGGAGGATATATAGGATTCGGCATGGCCGAAAGTAACGTTTTTACTTGTTTTTTAGTTTATATGTTGTCCTGGAGAACGGACCATATCGTAACATTGATTGGGTTTAAGTCTGGGGAATATTGTGATATTGAGATAATCATATGAGATATCACCATTAATGAGATATCACCATTTTACGTTTACTTCATCAGTAACAAATGGGTTTTTCGATACGATCTAATAAACATATGTAGAGATATACGTGTACGTACAGGGTTTTCCAACATAAGGTGTTATTTTGAATCACCCGGTATTTCGGTAGCTGTCACTTTTGAAGCTTTTATTCTTTGACATTTGACAAGTAGAAACTACGCCATTATTAAAAATGGAACGATATACACGATAAAACAATGCATTGAAATTATTAAAATTCTTGCAGTCACAGTTCGCAAAACTAAATCATTTGTGGGTCGTCGTGAAGCACCTTGTCGGACCTCAATACAGAAATTGGTGGAATAATTCGAGCTGTTGGGACAAGTTAGTGATGTGAAGAATAAAACCCGTGCACGTCGCTCAAGAACAACTGAGAATATTGCTGCTGTAGCCCAAAGAGTTGAAGAAAACCCAGGTTTGTCCATTCCTCGTCGTTCTTTGGAATTGGGCATTCCACAAACGTCATTACACCGTATCTTGCATAAAGACTTGGGTCTTAAGGCTTATAAAGTTCAGTTAACACAAGAACTCAAGCCGGCCGATCATCAACAACGTCGTGTCTTTGCTGATTGGGTCCTTGAAATGCATGAAAATTATCCGGAATTCCATCGAAAAATCATCTTGACTGATGGGGCCCATTTCCACCTCGGTGGCAACGTCAACAAGCAAAATTATCGCATCTGGGGCTCGGAAAACCCAAGAGTTATTGTTGAGAAGCCTTCCATCCTCAACGTGTGACTGTTTGGTGCGGTTTATGGTCCGGCGGGGTCATTGGACCTTACTTTTTCGAAAATGAGGTTGGATCAACAGTTACGGTGAATGGATTGCGCTATCAAGAGATGATTCATGATTTTTTATGATCGGAGTTGGATGGAATTGATCTGGACAACGTTTACTTTCAACAAGACGGCGCTACGTGCCACACAAGCAACGAAACCATTGCTCTGTTACGGGAAAAGTTTCCGGACCGTGTTATCTCTCGAAGAGGTGATCACAATTGGCCACCGAGATATTGTGATTTAACACCTTGCGACTTCTTCCTTTGGGGCCACGTGAAAGATAAGGTCTACGCCAACAGCCTAGCGTCGATTCAAAACCTCAAAGATAGAATTCGTGAGGCTATCGAGGACATAGGGCAGCCACTTTGCGATTTGGTTATGGAAAATTTCATGAAAAGGATATGGTCTCCTGTAAGCGTGGTCGTGGTGGCCATTTGGCTAATGTTGTTTTCCATTATTTACGGCATACCTTCCTCTTTATTATGAAATAAACATTCGATCACTTATGTCAAAAAATTGCATTTTTCTTTGAATACCAAAATAACACCTCTTGTTGGAAAACCCTTTACTGCACTTCAACCACAAAATTGTCTCAATTTCTCCGTATAACCAATTCATATGAATATGTAGATACATGTGAGTGTCTGTGTTAGAATATGTGCAAATACAACAATAAGGCTTTGCAGCAAACTTGTCTGTAATCATTGTGTCATAAAGTTTGAGTCCTTTATTCCGTTTTTAACATTTTCGAGATACAAGTATCATAGATTCAGTTAGCAGAATTTATTCCCTTCTACATACATACATCTTTTTGAAGTAGTATCCTTTGAATTGCTTTGGTGCTGGTTTCCGTTACCAATGAATTTAGAAGTTGCTTGTTTTTGGTGAACATTCATCGACCGTTGAATGAATGTCTGTAAGCGGTTAGTTGTACAAATTTCTGTAAATGTGATGGAAGCAATATGCTACTAGGGGCTTGATGTGATGTGATGTGAGAAATATCCGTCCGTAATCTGTCTGTCTGTCATCGTAGTGAAAATTTAAAATGTAGGCACACTTGTTCATACAGGGCTTAATCTGCAGATAGGCCTTTGTTGTAATCATGTAAGGATAATGGCTTCACGATAAAAGTTGTTGTATCCAGGTTTTGCATAGTGAACGATTATAGTAATGAACCTTTCAGCAGCATCAATGATATAATAATTCGACTGAAGTCTTTTTTGTTATGGCGATTTTTTCTGCAAAAAAGTGCAACAGTTTCGTTGCTCTTTTCCCGATAACTGGACTAGTATGCCACACTTTGGAATTTTGAAATTGTAGCTATTTTAATTCGAGAGACTACATCAGTTTCACCAAAAAAGGACAAATTTTTTTCAGAATTTCACGTCCAAGTGCCAAAATTTTTTTAGAATCGTAATCACCATTTGTATGTGATATCATTCTCGCTTTGGTTATGAATATCGGTTTCGCATCAATCCCCCTAGTGTTACAGAAACTAAATTTTCCAACTGATTATTATTAAATTTTAATTTAATTAGTTTAGATATGGAGCACTTACATATGCATACCTTTATTCTGCACAAAGTTAATAAATCATTTCAATTTGTTGTCTAGTGTATTTAAAACATTTTACACAAAAATTTCAATTACTGGTTTAGTCTTTAAAAATTTACAAAAACTTTCACAGTATCACTCCAACCACTCTCTCTCGTTTATAGTCATACTCATATATTAGAAATAATTGAAGTCGCTGTTTTTTTTTGCATATGCGACAAGCAAGTCCTTCATGTCCTTGTTCGTTGATTTATATATAGTGTGTGTGTGTGTGTGCATCCGTATGCGCATCTCCACCGTTGATAGCTTTAACAAGAATGAACAACCGCAGATTCTGGGCATCGGTTCATAACAGTTTCAAAACAACGAAAATCATTACAAAGATGAAGTTAAACAAATGAAGTGACCAGAGTATAGAAAATAAACTTTAGATATTCCTTAAGCCCTTTTGCATTCGGTGGACGTATTAAGCTAATGGTCTTTAAAGATTTTAAACAATCATAAAATATTTGCTATTCTTTGAAAACAAATTTTTAACGACTTTTAATTTAATAATTCCATCTGGTAACACCGCTCACAAAGATTCAATTGAGACTTTCTTTGCGGTATGTTTGACGTCATTGCGTTTACAATAGTTGTTAACTTTTATGCATTCGGACGGACTTTCATATACGAGTAAAATATGGGATAGATGTTTCACATTCATCTCCGCAGAAATGTCAGTGACGCTATGAATCTATTTTCTAAGGAGTAAGAATGAATGAACGCGAATGTTCTTTGCCACTGTGTTATTCAATGTTTTTATTTCCTTTTTGGGTGTCCTTGCGGAAGCTATGCATTTGGGTTTAGTAAATACACCAAGGATATACATGAAGGTTCTTATTTTTATCAAGAATTTAAAAGGAAATAAGAAGTTCTCAATTTCCATTTCGAAAGTGATGCACATTTTACAAAAACTGATTCCATTAAGTGATAACTAGTGATGTCAAACTGGAAATCCCGATCCCGAAAAATCCAGAATTTCAGGATTTTTAAAATGAATCCCGGGATATTTTAATAATAATGTATGAAAGCGACTCGTATAAAATATTAAGTGAAAGATAGATACCCTCTGTATAAAATGTATACTAATGAAGCAAATTGCTAACATCAAAAAACATTGACATAATCCGGGAAAAAATTTGAAATTTGTAGAAGAACAACAAAACATACCATAAATTTAATTATAAACAAGTAAACTTAAAATAAGAAAACAAATGGAATTTGTGCCCCACAAAACGAAGAACATTGTATTCTATTCTTTGAAATTTATAAAAAAAAATCCTAATGTAAAATCATATTTGGATCGACACATCGATTTGGTTCATATATAAATGGAAATACCCCAAATTCACCACCTCCGGCTTGAGCTAACAAATTCACTACGTCCGGCTTGAGCAAAATCGCAGTTAAAAAATAAAAATTTCACATAATTTGACATCAATAACTGTTGGTTAGCTCTAACTGTAGGATAACCGGTGATTGTGGAATTTGGTCGTTATTCAGACTGATTTCTCAAGTTGAAAAAAATATATTTCTTGGTTTAATGATAGAAAATGATAACGTCAATAATAATAGACTACGAACTGAAATTGGACCAAAATTATTACATAGCTAAGATATTCTATTTTAACAAAAGTTATTATTTTTTAACAATAGTTAATTTATGCTTTAGCTATTTTTATACTTATTAAAATTAAATTCAAACTGAACTAAAATTTTTGTATACCATTTCACAATATCACATTATTAAGAATGAAAAAATGCCCATTTATCCCGAAAATTCCGGGATATCGAAAAATTTCGGGATGCGGAAGAATCCCTAAAAATACCGGGAACCCGGGATTTGCGAAAACCAATCACGTTTGACATCTCTAGTGACAAAAACCCGGGATATCCAAAAATGTCGGGATCCCGAAAAATACCGGGATCTCGAGGTTTGAAATTTAAAAATCCCGCATACCGGGATTTGTGAAAACCAATCCCGTTTGACATCTCTAGTGATAACTGTATAAGGGCACCGAGACGTATAAGTAATAAACTAATTGATTTATGTAGCTGACACGTCTTGGGGGCCATATTTGTACGGCAACTGACAGTTTGCCTACCGCAACAAAACATACCCTTCAAAATGCATCAATCCTATTGTAACGCCTAGAAAAATTGATCGTCGTAAAATTGTAAAACAAATTAGATATGTCCATAAATCCATTAGTTGTAATCGGACTACAATTTAAAACAATTGAAATGAGGACTGTAATTTGCTACAAATAAAAGGGTGATTTACAAGAGTTTGATGTTTGGAAATTTGAAGAAAACACACAAAATCTGTACAGATAAATAAAATATAAGTGTATTAGGATTGATAAATCAATCCCTACCATTTAAATTTTACAGATTATCTCATGCAAATGTTGCCTGGACTACGCTTCTGGTGTATCATTCTGAAAGCCCAATTTTGCCTTCCCCCTATAGACGAAAGACTTCCCGTGCCAACACAAAAATGGTCTAGCTGAGTCCAATCGCTTGACCATATGGATATGAGTACCTGAGCATAGGGATATCCTAGGGTACCTGGGAACTGAATGCTGATAAACTTGCTAGGAAAGCGACCACATTACAAATTATGGAATAAATTGCATATATTGTAGCGCCACTGTCCATATTGAAGCTCTGGCTTAGGCAAGAGGCAATTAGGCAGACCAATGAAAGATGAGCAGAAATAGATAAATATTGGGTAGCTAGACAAGAATAGAGAAGATCAAACTGTCTCCTCTCACTAGAGAGGAAAAAAACTGTCTACGTTAGTGTCGGTTCTAATGGGAAACTACCTGATCGGCGAGCATGCCAGAAGACTAGGTATTGAGTCCATTGACTTCTGCAGAATCTGTGGTGATGAGGAAGAAGTGGAAAATATTGAACACCTGCTTTGCTACTATTCCTAATTAAGTAACCCACGCAAAATGGGATGATACAGGATTAATTCGATATTCAAACCATAATCTATAAGTAACGGGGTTTCCAATAGGGATGATATGATTTTGAAAAGACGTTTCGGCCATTTGTAATATCTCATGATCTGTCATTTGTTTTTCATTGTATTCAGTAGTGCTTACAATTTCAGCATGAAGAGATATACGCAAGAACAACGTTTACAAATTATTCAGTTTTATTGTCAAAATAATCGTTCTCCAATTGCAACTTTTCGTGCGATAAGTTCATTTTTTTAAAAATTAAAAAAAAAAACCTTTGCAGTCGACCTACGACCTTGACAACCTTGACAATAATTTAGCTCTCGTTAAGAGCCATCTTTTTGCCATTGACCGATTCCCGATCCAACGTACCGTTAAGGAGCTAGAGCAAAAATAAACTTTAACATTTGAAATTGACGCTAAGTCAATTTTTTTGTAAATCAAAAAAAAAACACTTTCCAGTCGACCTACGACTTTGACACCCATGAGCAAAATTTTAGCTCTCGTTAGGAGCTATCTTTTTGCCATTGACTGATTGTGGCTACGTGCCATACAACAAATGAAACAATTGAATTGTTGCGAGAAAAGTTTGGAGATTCGATTATTTCAAGAAATTGTGATATTGAATCGCCTCCAAGAAGTTATAATTTAACACCATTAGACTATTTCTTGCGGGGTTATTTGAAGTCAATGGTCTTTCGAAATAAACCAGACTCTCTTCAAGCTTTACAAGTCAATATTGAACGTGACATACAACTTAATTTAGTGGAAAAAGTGCTCGAAAATTGGGTTCATCGAATTCGTTCCTGCAGAAGAAGTCGTGGAGGCCATTTGAATGACGTTTTATTTAGAACTTAATTGTATCGATTGTACTTCACATTAAATAAAAAACTTTTGAATTTCCTTAGCAATAAGTGTGTTTTTTTCAAAGAAATCATATCACTCTTATCGTTATTTGAAGTATCTACTGTTCGGCGAAAAACGGGTGTATTTGATAAACCCTGCACGGGGCAAAATCGCCTTTTTTGATATGTTTGAATCGAAAGAAAATATATTTGGAACACAAATTTTTAAATATTATATATTTTTTAGCAAATAAATTTTATTTGAAAATCAATAAAATATATTTGGAACGCATATATTAATATATTACAACAAATTATATTTACAAACTAAATTTCTCAAATAAAATATGTGTTTAAATACAAACAAAATTATTATTTAGGAATTTTTTCAAATATATTTAATTTAAAAAATATGTCCAAAACTTTTGCTGTGTTTTTCATATTTCAGTTTCAATTTATCTTGGGTTTCGAATTGTACCTCCCAGTTATGATAACATATGCAGCATTACCTGTTTTAAATCAATCATTTCAAATTTCTGAGTATTCCAAGCCATCATTAGTTGTCAATCCTCTAAGTACTTTATATTGATCCAAGATTATATGATTTCAAATATTATTTTTTACGAACATTAAAAATTTCTAAAAATTTAACTTTGAATTACTGAAAAATTTAACACAAGTTATGTATTTTATGAATACTTAAATGCAAATAAATATTTTTTTCGGAAATAAAGGTCCCAAATAAAAACATATTGGAATGTAAACAAATATTTGTTTAGAACAACATCTTCCCAAATACACAATTTTTGTGTGTACCAAATATTACATGCTTAGAGTCTACCCCAAACATATATATGCTTCTAGCCGAATATGTTTGGGACAATATACTACAGAAGCGATTTTTTTCATCGTGTGGTACCTTCCACACAAATTAACAGATTAATTCGTTTAATATTCCTTATTATATTAATTATTATACGAGTATATTCATATTATTATAATTATATATTCACATATATATTTCCCGTTCCTTTCCAAAGAATAGGTATATATAGCCAGATATATACAAATTAATTTCTTATTATCTTTTATAATGTTGAATATTGTCATCAGATGTACTCACTGAGGCAAAAGTTATGGTAATTTGAAGTTATACTTTCCAAAAAATGTCTTTGTCTAAAATACAAAAGTAGTTTTTTAAGGTATAACTTCAAATGATCATTACCTTTGTCTCTGTGGATATATCTGATGGCAACATTTTTTCGTAAAAGAACGGATCAGAAATTCTCACTAGTATTGTTGCCTTAGTTCTCCTTATTATTTTACGCAAATTTCAAAATTAAGATATATTTTCTTCAATCGCACAGCTAGAATATTACAACCCTTATCATTTTTATAGGTGTAGGTTTACAATTTAAATTTCAAAACAAAACTAACCTATAAAATTAATTTTGTGCCTTAAAACTTTATAAAAATTGCTTAATTCAAATAATAAGATATCGCTACCATTTTTATTCTAATTTTATTGGGAATTTACAATTTGAAAAAATTTAGAAAAAAGAGATTTTTGATTTTACGAAATTTTCAATTGGTTTTGAACCACTGAACCGACTTTAACAAAGTTTACATCGTTTGAAAGAGAATATAATGGGCCATTTTGTATAGAATTATTTGTAATTATTTTTAAAAAAATTTTAAATTATTTATTTTATTTTCAACTTTAATTTAAAAAATGTCAAATTCCACGATTTTTTTACAAATTTATACAGCATATGCACCAGACTCTCACAACTCCAAAACATTAGTTGTATTTTTGGGGATCCAATTTTTGGACGAAATACTAAGGCAGGTCTGGCAAATTTGAGTTTGGTTCCAGAAATAAATGATAGCGATGTCTTATTTTTTCCATTTAGCAACTTTCATAAAGTTTTTAGGCAAAAATAAATTTAATAGGTTAATAATAAAAATTCTGACGCAACTCCAACTTTATTATAGCATATTTGACAAAAATAATTTTTCTTTGGATTTCGAATTTCTGAAATTGTTGAATCAATTTGTGCAAATATCATTCTGTTGGAATTACGGCCGATTTCTAATGTAACTACCTACAAACTATAACAAATTGAAATTGAATGTTTAAATATTATCTTTTTGTCTCTATTTGAAAATTATTTGTATCCCCTCACCTTAGAGAGGAGGGTATATAACATTTGCTAAGAATCAAAAGTGTAACACATCGAAGGAGTGACCTAAGACCATAAGTATGTTCGGCGGATATCCATTTTGGGTAATTTTAAGTCGAATTAGCAATGTCCGTCCGTCCGTCCGTCTGTCTGTCTGCTGGCTGGTGCGCAAGATAACTCTCTAAAGGATTAACCGATTGACTTCAAATTTTGTTTGCGATAATATTTTTCTCTATCTCCGGCTAAGTTCGAAGATGGGCCATATTGGTCCACTCCTTCTAGTACCTCCCCCACAAAGGGTTAACATTTTTTGAAATATTGACTCATTAATAACTTCTATGCCGCTTATTCCAATCTGTTGAAATTTCACATATACACAGAAAGAAAAATGCCATACTAAATTTAAGTAAAAAATTCTTAATTTAAGTCGAAATCGTACTTAAAAATGTAAGTACGTTCGTACTAAGTTTTTCTTAAAACAAGTTTAAATCGGCTTAAATTGAAAAAATCAAGCGCTGAAAGGCTTACAATAAGTATTTAATGCATTTCTTGAAAAGGAAAATTAAGCCTAATATGACTTAAAGTAAGAAAAAAAGCTTACTTTAATCTCTGAGAGACAAAACCATTATAGAGCACAATAAAATTACCCTCTCAACCACTCTCACGCAAGCGGTTGATTTGGCTGACGCAACATCAAACACACATGCATATAGATTGTCGAGATGTATATGTATAAACATTTGTGCGGACCATATCCAATTCGTTTCTCGTTCAAACAGTGTTTGCAAATACATTACTTGGCGTGATTTTTTATCATTTTAGTTTTTTGAAGTTGTTAATAATTCTTATTAGTTTCGTTGATGCTATTCTTTATATGTTTCATATTTAAATCGAACAAATGCAGCAAAACTTTAACTTTTGCTGTCGAGCAATTGTATTTTGACATACCATTTTCAAAAATTGCATTCTTTGCAATACAGTGGCAAAAATGGTATAATTAATGTAAAAGGTATAAAACGAACGAAAGCACAATAAATCTGGTATGACCAGGCTTAAATCAAGAACTAATCTGGCTTAAATCAAGTATTGGTTAGTATTAAATCAAGAACTGATCAGACTTAAATCAAGTATTATCAGACTTAAATCAAGTATTGGGCAGGCTTAATTCAATCAAAAATTTCTTCATTGAAGTTCGTTTCGCACTCAAATTAATCCGATAAAATTCTTAAATCAATCGCTGTATGCTTAAAATAAGAATTTTTCGGCTTAAAATCAAGCATAATCAGGCTTAATAAGCGCTAATATTAAGAATTTAGGGCTTAAAAATCCGTACTTGATTCAAGTATTTTGTACTTGGTTTAAGAAAATCCGTACTTAACGTACTTTTGACACCGCTACGGCTTGATTCGAGTACGGATTACTCAATTTTTTCTTTCTCTGTAGTATTAGTTTATAACTTTCTGAACTATCTTACTTGTTTTTGTTTCTTTCTATTCTTGTACACCACCCTATTATCGCGAAATTACTTGAAATCTAAACCAAAGTTGCCAGCGTTCGTCCTTGAAGCAAGAAACTCTCCCCTTTCAAATTTTACTAAATTTGGTCTGGAAACATATTTGCAACGATAAATACTAATTTTTACTCTTCTTATTCTTTTCACATTGATTTTTTTGCACTTCCTTTAAAAATCCTTCCCACATATTTTTTGCTGTAATTTTGCCCCTTTTTCGCGCTTAGCATGAAATACCAGCAGTGCCCGATAGTCAACCACAGTTTATAGCTTCTTTTATGGAACGTTTAACACAGGCAAGTTATGCTTTTGGTTTGGATATCTTAACGGTAGTTTGTGGGACTAACAAAAATATTACCCTTATGTTAATTGCAAAGCAGAAACAATAAAAAATTCGCAGGTGTCCGTAAAATATATTTATTTATTATTTATCCCCCACTTACTGAGGTAAGTAAATTTGGTTGCATGAATCCAGTCCACCGTTTTAATTGTTATAAACTTAAAGATTTAGTCAAATTAGATGACTACTATTTTAGTTTTGTTCAAATACGCCTAACGCTTTTTGCAAATGTCCACTTGCAAATTGTTATTCTGGTATTTTCATTAATTTGTTATAAGCATTTAAATATGTATGTAAAGTAAAACATACCCAAACTTTTTGTGCAGAACTACAAGCATGTAATTTACATTTGTTGTACAAAAAAAAAATTTTTAAACTAAACCAGGCCATTAAAAAGGGAAAAGAGGTCTTGGTCGAAGGATCTGACATCGGTATGCCATTGCGACCAACACGCGGATTATGATGTGATGAGCCACAAAAACTGTACCATGTACCATCCTGCGGATGTTTACTTGGTAGCTGTCCAACATAAAGGCTCTAGTATAAATAGCATACAGTTTAGCAGCAGAATATACTTTTCACCATTGACCTCCATTTGAGTTACCACTTAGCATTGTTTTTGCTTAAGCTATGTGTCTTCTATGTAAAGAAGAAGTGTCTTTGCAGTCCTACAACCCCTTATATAATGTTCTTCATAATAAAATGCAAAATTATAATATGCGGTTTTCTTCGAGTTTTATTGAAACAGCTCTGTTAGACATTTACCGCCATTATCAAACCAAATCACGCACATCACGTCCACAAAAAAAAACAATGAGAATCAGAAAATGGGTCACTCTGGTTTCAAGATTAAATTCAAGGAGGAAATTAGGTCTTCGGATTTCTGGTTAAACAAAAACGCGTCAATAAAGAATATTCAAAAAATCTAAATAGCCGACATATATTTTCACTCGTAGAACATTAGATACTAAACATGTACAGCTACATGTTTAGAAAAATTTAATAAAAACAAATGGAGACTTTAAAAATGTAACAGAAGGGAGACCCTGTGCATTAGGGCGGGTCGATTTAAAAATCGCCCATTGCTCAGTTAAAATCGTATTCTAGGGATCAAAATAAGAAACTTTGCCGAAGGAACCATACCTCTAAAACGAATTCTGATGTCCCGGAAAAAATCCCACTTTGACCCATTTAGAGTGCTCCAATCGAGTCCAAATGTATGGAACCCCCAGGTGGTTCCAGGTGGTGTGCCACTGGCATGGGTGGGTCGGGTCTCCAAAGTTAGTGGGGGTCGGTCATACATTTGGACTCGATTGGAGCACTCTAAATACGATAAGAATTAGAGGAAATATTCATTTTGAATGTCATGTATAAGTGTTAAGCAAACGCGTGGAAAGAATTCTGCAAATAAATCTTCGTTTGAAAAGTCGTGACTTGTTCTTTTTAGTACATACATACTTATATATTAATATTAGAAATTTTAAAGTATTTAATGGCACTCGTTGCATATGCATTTTTATTTTACTCCCTGCACATCAATGACAACTACATAAAATTCTGGGAAAAATATAGTCATCTCAAGGTGTGTTCTGCCTAATTTTTTTAAGAAAATATTATAAAATAAGAAAATATATAAATCACAAAATGCAGAGAAACAATAAAAAAAAACATTTTCAAATTTTTGACATTTTTAAGTAAAAATTCCCTTATATAGAAACTAAAGAAAATGCCAGATTTAAATTTACGGGATCGGCTGATTTTTGACAGGACTATACGTCTATTTATATTTAATACATCTATGTTGGTGTCTTCGTGTACCAGTATGCAAATTAAAATTGAAGAATATAGCGATATATTGCCAAATTTTCACATATGTCTACGATATTTGAGAATATTTTCCTACTTTCTAAAATTTCATATTCTAATAACATCCTCAAAAAATTTTAATTTTTTGGCCTACTATAAAAAGTAATTTTTTAAATTTAAATTAATTTTGATATGGAATAAAATTTGATATGGAACGAACGATATATTTGGGGATTTTTTGTCAAGTGGATAAATTTCGAAATTCCGAGTTGGAGGGTGTTGATGAACGAAAGCTTAGGTCATTTAATTTAAGAGCTTGGTAGCCTATTATTGGGAAGGGACTCGTTTATCTATCAAAATAAAGATAAACATCTAAAACAAGTAAGAAAGTTTCAGTTGGGTAAACCGACTATGGTATACATACCCCCTCTTTGTGAGTACTGTAATATAAACTATATTAATATATATCTGTAAACTTGTATGGAAGGTACCAGAAGGCGTTTAACAAATACTCCTATTTTTCGCTAAACAGTAGATACTTCAAATATATTGCACTGTATCAAATTGTAAGCGTTTATATACATACTGGTATATTAAAGTTATGATATATTCAATTTTGGTATGATTTGGCCATTTTGTGTGGGAGGTACCAAAAAGAGCGCGTTGATACCGCCCATTTTTCATAGGGCTACATGTACTTTTAAAAATATTACACTGTTTAAAATTTTGTTGTACTTTCGTGAATTGGTACTCACGTAGGGTGTCCAAAAAAACGGTTATTTCGAAAAAGCGGTTTCCGGTTTAACCGAAATATTCCTTTTTTTTAAAACCCGGTTTTCGGTTATTATTTTTTGTCGAAACCGGTTAACCGGTTTTTAGGCCGGTTTTTAAATAATATACGAAACTGATTAAAATTTCATTAAATGTTTATTGTAAAACAACTAACAATCATTTGTAGTAAAAATTTGTAAACAAACAGATTATTATTTCGTTTATAACAGGTTTAATTTTTTGGCTTACTTTAAATAGAAAGTATTATATTTCTGAAATTACCCTAAAAAAATAATAAATCATTTAGAATGTTTTTTTTTATAATAATATCTTAAAAATAGAATACAATTTAAATGATTATTTTTAAACGATTTTTCTTTGAATTTTTTATGTAACTTGACATTGAAAAAGCTCACAAACGTTGATGTAATCAATATTAGTCCGATAGTCATTCTTAAACTTTTCAAAAAAAGCAAAGTCATCATACAATGTTGCTTGCCTTTCGTTTTTCGATTCTGTGTGTGATTATGTCAAAAATTCAATTATTTGACTCATCAATATAACAACTTATATATCAAACCGAATCAAAGGTATCTATCTGGCTGTTCTGTCGGGATTTAACATCGCAAAAAAGTCGAAGCTATTTGACTTTCCGTTCTTGAACGTATGCATGAAGTGTTCTGTGATCCATGGACGACTTATTGAATGCTTTGCTGTACATCTTGACTTTATTTATTACATCATTGATATCAGGAATAAAGCCAAAATCATTTTCAAGATCAGTGAATTCATATTCACTTTCAGAATATTCAGAACAACTGTCAGAATTATCCACCTCATCGTTGTTATTTGTTGCATTTGGTATAAATGGTATCGACAACAAGTACAAAAAATAGATCAATACTTTAATTTTTGTTTTAAACAATTAATAAAAAACCGGTTAACCGACATGAAAAAACCGGCTTTCTCGGTTAACCGAAAATTAAATTGTTTAAGAAACCGGTTACGGGTTTGGGTTGCAAAACCGGTTAACCGGATAACCGGTCCCGGTTTTGGATACCCTATACTCACGTTATACGCTTCTACCTTTCGGTATAAAATGGTACATTCGTGTGGGAGGTACTAAAAGGGGCGTAGCAATAACCCCCGTTTTTCACTGGACTGTAGGCTCTATAAATGCATTACACTGTACAAAATTTCAAGTATTGTTATGCACTGGTATTAAAGTTATAAGGTGTCAAATGTTAGGTGCAAAATGGTCCATTTGTGTGGGAGTTACCAAAAGGGGCGTAGTAACTTCGCCCATTTTTCACTGGATTGTAGGTACTATGAAACCATTACAGTGTACAAAATTTCAAGTCTTTGTGTGCACAGGTATTCGAGTTATAAGCCGTTAACTTTTGGTGCAAAATAGTGCATTTGTGTGGGAGGTACCAAAAGGGGCGTGCCATTTACGCTCACTTTTCACTGGACTATGGGTACTATAAAAGCATTACACTGTACAAAATTTCAGGTATTTTCATGTAGTGAAATTACTGTTATATGCAGTTAACTTTTGGAGCAAAATGGTCCATTTGTGTGGGAGGTACCAAAAGGGGCGCGGCAACTTCGCCTATTTTCTCGAAGTGATAGTGACTAATAAACTAATATCATGTGTATAATTTCAGAGGATTCAAATAAGTAGTATAGAAGTTATTACATAATCAATAATTCACTAAATATTAACAAGAAGGGGGAGGTACAAGAAGGAGTGGACCAATATGGCCCATATTCGAACTTAGCCGGAGATGGACAAAAATATTACCACGTACCAAATTTGAAGTCAATCGGTTACTCCTTTCGAGAGTTATCGTGCGCACCAGCCAGCAGACAGACAGATTCGACTTAAAATTACCCAAAACGGATATCCGCCGAACATTCTTAGGGTCTTAGGTCACTCCCTCGATGTGTTACACTTTTTTCCGTAGCAAAAGATATATACCCTCGTCACACTAAAGTAAGGGTATAAAAAATTGAGTTTGAACAACATATTTTAGCATAACTCGAGAACCTTTTATCCTAATTGTTTCAGGAAATTCTAGTTGGTCCCAATAAGCGGTTTCAAAGATATCTTACAAGATATTGTCAAAAGATACAATTGTTTGAGAACATTTTAATAATTTTTTAAGCGTCGAAAAATTCACAATTATTATATTCTTTTTATTTTATCGAACGAATAAATAGTAAATATCCGAATAAACTGAAAATAAATTTAAAAAGTTGTTGCTAATTTAGCAATTCTAAAAACCTCAGAAATTATCAAAAGATACCATCTTACATTTGGTATATTTTGATAACTGCTAAAATTATGTTAAATAACATCACACTATATCACACACACCCTACTCGGAATGGTTTCATTTTATTCATGACCGATCAGATTTTACGATCAAATATAATAATTGTGAATTTTTCGATATTTTTAAGAGGTTTTAACTAAAAACCAGTAAGGAAAGACAGAAAGTCGGGCGGGGCCGACTATATAATACCCTACACCTACCTACCAATACGATAATGGGCATTGCGATAAGAATTTGGCAGTGTTCATACATGTAATAAGCAAACTCTCTCTGCCGATTTTCGTACTGATCGGATATAAAACACGGTTTCTACAGTGCTTACATGTCAAATCGGGTGTAACATATATATTGGGACTATGTTTAAACCTGAACCGATTTTCATACATGTAATAAGCAAACTCTCTCTGCCGATTTTCGTACTGATCGGATATAGAACACGGTTTCTACAGTGCTTACATGTAAAATCGGGTGTAACATATATATTGGGACTATGTTTAAACCTGAACCGATTTTCCCCGAATTTGGCAGTGTTCATACATATAATAAAAAAACTCTCTCTGTTAAATTTCGTACTAATCGGATATAAAACACGATTTCTACAGCGCTTAAATGTTAAATCGGGTGAAACATATATATGGGGGCTATATCTAAATCTGAACGGATTTTCTCCGAATTTGGTAGTGTTTATTCATGTAATAAGAGAACTTTCTCTGCCGAATTTCGTACAGGTCGGATGTAAAATACGGTTTCTACAGCGCTTACATGTCAAATCGGGTGAAACATATATATGGGGAATATATCTAAATCTGAACCGATTTTCCCCGAATTTGGCAGTGTTTATTCATGTAATAAAAAAAACTATCTCTGCCAAATTTCGTACTGATCTGATTTAAAATACAGTTCCTACAGCGCTTACATGTCAAATCGGGTGAAACATATATATGGGGGCTATTTCTAAATCTGAACGGATTTTCTCCGAATTTGGTAGTGTTCATTCACGTAATAATAAAACTCTCTCTGCCGAATTTCGTACAGGTCGGATGTAAAATACGGTTTCTACAGCGCTTACATGTCAAATCGGGTGAAACATATATATGGGGACTATATCCAAATCTGAACCGATTTTAACCAATTTCAATAGGGATCGTCCTGGGGCCAAAAAAGAGCACTATGCTAAATTTCATCACAATCGGACCATAAATACGACCTGCACTTTGTTTACAAAAATACATGGACAGACGGACAGGCGGACAGACGGACAGACAGACGGACATGGCTAAATCGACTCAGAAAGTGATTCTGAGTCGATCGGTATAATAAACAATGGGTCTATCTCTTCTCATTTTAGGTGTTACAAACAAATGCACAAAGTCATAATACCCTGTACCACAGTGTGGTGTAGGGTATAAAAATTATTAAAGTTTTCTCCAAAAAATTGGATTTTTCGCAATATCTTGTAAGATATCTTTAAAACCGCTGACGGGATGACAAATTTATATTAGCAGAAGATGAAGGCTACTTAATTTAGGATGCTCGAAAGCTTTCTGGAACCAATTAGTTTAATTGGTTCGCGAGTTATCCTAAAATATGTGGTTAAACCTCTATTTTTTTTAGATATTTATCCCACTAATACGTTTGAGCAAAAAAAAAACTAAAAAATATTTTCATGATTTCTTTTCGTTTAAAGATTAAAGAAAACCTTGTCGAAAACATTTACTAATTATTTGCAATAGATAACAGTTGTTTAAAAAAAATTTTTCGAAGGGCTGTTCATAACATTTTCTGGTAATATCGAAATATGAAATGGAATCATGTTTCCGAAATTTATAGCTGTAAAATGTACTGTTATACTTAATTTCACAGTCATATAAATATATGTGTGCATTACATATCGATACCTCCATTCTAAAACATGCTAAGTCGACTGAGCATGTTTTTAGGGAGATTGCATTTTTAACTTCTAAATATTCCAAATTATATTCACTCTAAATTTGGTGTTTATCCGTCAACCCAATCAAAAGTTATTCAGAAAACAGTACAGGTCATTCGATTTCCATTACAAAGGAATTCCACACAAACTTAAAAAATGCATTCAACTTTGATCGCTTCTACTGAAAAACGACCTTGTTGCACTTAGCATAGTTTAGAATGGAGGTATCGATATGCATTTAAACAAAAAATAATCGCAAAAGAAACTTTCTCCTCTACATTTTTGTGAGTGGTGTTTACGTCTTTTTTGCGGTTATGGCTCGATGGCTCGATGGCTCGACGGTGTCCTAAACACGAAAAAAATATTGCGTTAATTTTTTTTAATTCCGATTTTCTTGTAAGATGCTTTTAGTATTTGGACCAAATTTATGAAGTTTAAGCTCGATACAGCAAGGATACTATTTAAAGTAAAGGAAATTATGAGGTCTACAAATGGTGAAAATAACACTTTCTATTGAAACATAAGTTTAGAAACGGTCGTCAAAACAATTAGAAAACATTTTATTTTTTTTTTTCAATAAAATTGTTGTTGGCTTACACGAAAAAACCATAACACAATAAAAAAAATTATCAAACACCTTTTTTTTCAGGTTTTAGAGCTGGCTTCCTAAAGAAAAAAAACAATGTCTATTTGAAAAACAATTCTTTTAAAAAAGTAAAAATTGCATCCCTTTTGGTAGAAGTAAGACAATTTAAACAAAATCTTGTTTTTATACCCGCTTATTGCGAACGAGGGTATATACTTATACCTTTTAGTATCTCCCATACAAATTGACCATTTTGCACAACAGTTAACTGCTTAACTCATTCATTCCATTTAATAGAAGAACTTCAAATTTTGTGGAGTGTAATTTATTTACAGTACCTATAGTCCCTGTGAAAAATGGGCGTTATTGCCACGTCTCTTTTGATACCTCTCATACAAATGGACAGTTTTGCACAAAAAGTTAACGGCTTATAACTTCGATTCAGAAACATACAAACACTTGACATTTTGTACAGTGCATTGTTTTTATATTACCCATGGTATATTAAACCAGTAAGGAAAGGCAGAAAGTCGGGCGGGGCCGACTATATAATACCCTACACCTCCCTAACAATGCGATAAGGGTCATTGTCATAATAATTTGGAATAATTGGTAAATGGGTAGAAACATATTATCTAATTCTGAAACGATAATCGCTAAATTTAGCAATATTCGTTCCTAAAGTGAGAAACATCTTTCTGGAAAATTTTAATGATCGGAAGTAAAATACAACTTCTATAGCGGTTTGATACAAAATCAGGAGGAACATATATATGGAGCTTTAATATAAATCTGAACCCATCTTCCCTGAATACTTATTCATGTAAAAAGACCTCCTTCTGTCGAATTTCGTACTGATCGGATATAAAATACAGTCTCTACAGCGCTTACATGTTAAATCGGGGGTAACATATATATGGGGGCTATATCTAAATCCGAACCGATTTTCTGCGAATTCGGCAGTATTCCTTCATGTAATAAGAAACCTCTTTCTGCCGAATTTCGCACTGATCGGGTATAAAATACAGTTTTTACAGCGCTTACATGTCAAATCGGGGGTAACATATATATGGGGGCTATATCTGAATTTGAACCGATTTTCTCCGAATTTAGCAGTATTCCTTCATGCAATAAGAAACCTCTCTTTGCCGAATTTCGCACTGATCGGATATAAAATAACATTTTTACAGCGCTTACATGTCAAATCGGGGGTAACGTATATATGGGGGCTATATCTAAATCTGAACCGATTTCTTCCAAATTTAACAGTGTTCATCCATATAATAAGAAACCTCTTTCTGCCGAATTTCATACTGATCGGATATAAAATTAAGTTTTTAAAGCGCTTACATGTCAAATCGGGGCTAACATGGGGGCTATATCTAAATCTGAACCGATTTTAACCAAATTCAATAGGGATCGTCCTTGGGCCAAAAAAAAAAGATATGTGTAAAGTTTCGTCGAGATCGGACCATAATTGCGACCTGTCCCTTGATTACAAGAATACATGCACAGGCGGACAGACGGACAGACGGACAGACAGACAGACAGACGGACATAGCTAAATCAACTCAGAAAGTGATTCTAAGTCGATCGGTATAATAAACGATGGGTCTATTTCTTCTCCTTTTGGGTGTTACAAACAAATGCACAAAGTTATAATACCCTGTACCACAGTGTGGTGTAGGGTATAAAAATGGGCGTTATTGCCTCTTTTGGTACCTCTTAAACAAAATTTAAAATATAAACCAGTAAGGAAAGGCAGAAAGTCGGGCGGGGCCGACTATACAATACCCTACACCTCCCTAATAATGCAATAAGGGTCATTGCGATAATAATTTGGAATAATTGGTAAATGGGTAGGAACATATTATCTAATTCTGAACCGATAATCACTAAATTAAGCAATATTCGTTCCAAAATTGAGAAACATATTTCTGGAAAATTTTAATGATCGGAAGTAAAGTACAACTTCTATAGCGCTTTGATACCAAATCAGGAGGAACATATATACGGATGTTATATATAAATATGAACCGATTTTCCCTGAATACTCATTTATGTAAAAAGACATCTTTCTGTCGAATTTCGTACTGATCGGATATAAAATACAATCTCTACAGCGCTTACATGTCGAATCGGGGATAACATATATATGGGCTATATCTAAATCTGAACCGATTTTCTCCGAATTTGGCAGTATTTCTTCATGTAGAAGGAAACCTCTTTTTGCCGAAGTTCGCACTGATCGGATATAAAATAACATTTTTACAGCGCTTACATGTGAAATCGGGGGTAACGTTTATATGGGGGCTATATCTAAATCTGAACCGATTTCTTCCAACCTTTTTGTGCCGAATTTCATACTGATCGGATATAAAATAACATTTTTACAGCGCTTACACTTCAAATCGGGGGTAACGTATATATGGGGGCTATATCTAAACCTGAACCGATTTCTTCCAAATTTAACAGTGTTCTTCCATGTTTTAAGCAACCTCTTTCTGCCGAATTTCAGACTGATCGGATATAAAATAAAGTTTTTACAGCGCTTACATGTCAAATCTGGGGTAACATATATATGGGGGCTATATCTAAATCTGAACCGATTTTAACCAAATTCAATAGGGATCGTCCTTGGGCCAAATAAAACATACGTGTAAAGTTTCGTCGAGATCGGACCATAATTGCGACCTGTACTTTGATTACAAGAATACATGCACAGACAGACGGACAGACGGACAGACGGACCGACAGACAGACGGACATAGCTAAATCAACTCAGAAAGTAATTCTAAGTCGATCGGTATAATAAACGATGGGTCTATTTCTTCTCCTTTTGGGTGTTACAAACAAATGCACAAAGTTATAATACCCTGTACCACAGTGTGGTGTAGGGTATAAAAATATGATTTTTTTTAATTTCCCTATTTTACAATAAGGGTCATAATTTATACACATATTGAGAGACTTTTTGCAAATATGCATTGTTTTCATCGTTAGGATAAACATAGCTTTTAAAAAATGGAACAAACAATTTTTTGCGTTTTTTTCTTCTATTTTTTATTGTTTTTTCGTGTCAGCAAAAGACGATATTTTTTCTTTTCAGCATTTTTTTTATCGAGCTTATAAAAATATGGTTCAAATTATAAAATATCACGAGTGTACTCCCGTTAGCACGAATCAAGTGTGTATGTATGTTAATTTTTTAATACTCAATCAAAAAATAGTGTTTCGGGCGACTGCATTTCGCAAATGCCTTTTTAACAAGTAAGAAAGTTTCAGTCGGGTAAACCGACTAAGGTATACCCTTTGTGAGTAATGTAATATTGAATATTACACGAATTATTCTGTCAATTTGTGTGGGAGGTACCAGAAGGGGTATAAGAAATACACCTTTATGTGGACTGGTATATTAACGTTATGAGGTATTAAATTCTGGTATGATTTGGCATTTTGTGTGCGAGGTACAAAAGGGGCGTGGTGATAACGCCCATTTTTCACTGCGCTATAGGCATTATAAAAGCATTACACTGTACAAAATTTCAAGTATTTTTATACACTGGTATTAATGTTATAAACTGTTAACTTTAGGTACAAAATGGTACCTTTGTGTGGGAGGTACCAAAATCGGCCTGAAAATAACGCCCAAATAACATACCAAATGTGAAGTCAATCGGTTGCTCCTTTCGAGATTTATCGTGCGCGCCAGCAAGCAGACAGACGGACGGACATTGCTCATTCGACTTAAAATGGCCCAAAACGGATTTCCGCCGAACATACTTGGGGTCTAAGGTCACGCCTTCGATGTGTTACACTTTTTTCCGTAGCAAATGATATATACCCTCGTCACACTAAAGTGGGGATATAAAAAGATATGAGTATGCCTATATTTTTTTCGGAATTTTAGGTTTGTGTTTTCATAGCAAAAAACATAAAAAAAGAAAAAAAGCTAAAAAAAAGAAAAATTTGACAGCCGGCGAAAAGCACTTTCAATAACCATTAAAATAAGCCTTCATTCTTTGAATTCTGTCCACTCGTTTGCTCACTACAACATTTTCCTAATGTTCCTACCTCGCCACTCTTTTCTTGATTTTCGCAAATTTCACTTGGTCATATCCTTTGAAAAAAATTGCGTACATTTAAAAAAATACGTGTCAAATATTTTTAACAGTAGAATATGTATAAGAAAAATCGTAGTGGTCATCGTATTTTATTTATACGATATATAAAATTGTTGCGAGACTGACTGACTGATCACCGTCCAGCGCGATCGGCTGAAGTTAGAGTCATGAAATTCGGTAGGATGGTAGTCCTTGGTAAACAGACGTGCCATAAAGCGGATTTTTGCGAAATTCGTACTTTTGGGCGCACACTGGATTAAAAAAGGAAAATATGGTACGAGCACCCCAGCCAAAAGTAAACGTCTAGAGCAAGAATCGTGAATCGTGGTGTGAGGGTAACCATTAGGGATTAGACTCGGGCATGAATGATTTTTATACCCTCACTTTAGTGTGACGAGGGTATATATCATTTGCTACGGAAAAAAGTGTAACACGTCGAAGGAGTGACCTAAGACCCCAAGTATGTACGGAGGAAATCCGTTTTGGGTCATTTTAAGTCGAATGAGCAATGTCCGTCCGTCTGTCTGTCTGTCTGTCTGTCTGTCTGTCTGTCTGCTGGCTGGTGCGCACGATAACTCTCGAAAGGAGTAACCGATTGACCTCAAATTTGGTATGTGGTAATATTTTTTTCTATCTCCGGCTAAGTTCGAAGATGGGCCATATTGGTCCACTCCTTCTAGTACCTCCCCCACAAAGGGTTAAAATGTTGTGAAATATTGATTCTTTAATAACTGCTATACTACTTATTCGAATCTTTTGAAATTCCACACATAGTATTAGCTTATTAGTCGTTATCAACTCGAGAAAAATGGGCGAAGTCGCCACGTCCCTTTTGGTACCTCCCACACAAATGCACCATTTTGCACCAAAAGTTAACAGCTTATAACATTAATAACAGTGTATAAAAATACTTGAAATTTTGTACAGTATTATGCTTTTATATTGCCTACAGTCCAGGGAAAAATGGGTGTTGTTGTCATGCCCCTTTTGGTACCTCCCACACAAAAGTACCTTTTTGCACCAAAAGTTAACAGCTTATAACATTAAAACCAGTGTATAAAAATACTTGAAATTTTGTACAGTGTAATGTTTTTATAGTGTCTATAGCCCTGTGAAAAATGGGCGTTATTGCCACGCCCCTCTTTGTACCTCCCACACAAAATGCCCAAATCATACCACAATTTAATGTCTCATAACGTTTATACCAGTGCACATAAATGCTTATAAGTCGGCACAGTGCAATGAATTTAAAGTATCTAATGTTCAGCAAAAAAAAAAGTGTATTTGATAAACCCCTTCTGGTACCTCCCACACAAATTGACAGAATAATTCGAGTAATATTCATTACATTACTCACAAAGTGAGGGTATACCTTATTCGGTTTACCCGACTGAAACTTTCTTACTTGTTTTTTGAGTGTGAAACAGAAAATAAATAAAAGAAGAGGGCTGCGAAGCGCACCGGGTTATAGCTAGCCTCTCATACAATGAGACTACTTTGTAGAACAAATTAACTTGAAATTAATTCAAGTTCAATTATTTTGCAGATAATTGACAAATTCTGACGAAATTTATTTTCGCATAACACCAATCTTCTCATAATCTCCAACGAGTTTAGAATCTGTCTATCAATGAATGAACATCTCCAAGAAATTATTCCAAAATCCAAATTATATGTCTTAACTTGTATTCTTCAGAAAATTAATCTACAGGGTGGCTGATGAAAGCTGCTACAAAAAAAAAAAAATTAATAACTTTCTATTTAATGAATCTGGTTATTTTTTTTTTATTTTGCTGATTGATTTTTATATTTAACAAATTTTAGATTTAACTGGGACACTGAAACAAGAATTTAGATTGTCCGCCGCTATTACGCACTGAAGTCCGTAGTTTCGGTTCAAAGAGAGTATAGGGGCACGTTTGGCGGCAATCCTCCGTGCAGATGGAACATAAAGAGACTTGTTAACAATTTTTCCGAGCATGGGACAGTCAACAGAAGACCTTACCATTGAAGACCTTCAGTTCGGACGGAGGAAACAATCGCTGCTGTAGCTAAGCAGACAGTCATTGCAGTCAATTATGCACAAAGATTTGGAGTTATTCCCATATAAAATTCAAATGGCCAACAAAGTGAACTCAGCAGACTTCCCGATTCGCTTGGAATTTTGCCAGAAGATGCTTCAAATGGTGGAAGAGGACGGAAACATGTTGAACTGTGTTTTCATCTCTGACGAGGCCCATTTCGATTTAAACAGCAACATATACAAACAAAATTGTCGAATATGGAGTGCTTTCAACCCACAGATACTCCATGAGACGGAGTCACAGTGTGGTGAGCAGTTTCATCACGCTGCATTGTCGGGCCCTACTTCTTCGAAGAAAACGGTCACACCGTTACAGTTACTGGAGGCCGTTACTTGAGCATGTTGAGAGAGTTTTTCTATCAAGAATTACGCCGAATGAGAATTTCCTTCAACTCTTTGTGGTTTCAGCAAGATGGTGCAACTCCTCACATAGCCCGGCCTGTCATGACAGAACTGCGGCGAAAATTTCCCAATAAGCTGATATTCAGAAACTCCACATTCCGTTGGCCCCCGAGGTCGCCTGACCTTACTGCACCTGACTTTTACTTGTGGGGTTATTGCAAACAGGAAGTCTACAAAGCAAAACCAACAAATTTGAATGAACTAAAGCAATCCATTCGAGAAACAATTGCGGCTATTCCCGTCTCAACTCTCCAAGCAGTAATGAACAACTTTTTGGTAAGATGCCGCACATGCATCAACGAGCAGGGGGGGCATTTAAATTCCATTATTTTTAAAACTAATTAAGCTATATTTAATTAAATTTAACGAGCTTTAACATGAATAAAAGAAAACTGAATTCATGAAAAAAATAGTTATTTAAGTTTCTTAATGTAGCAATATTCATCAGCCACCCTGTACATGATTTCGATCTCATTTCGCCCATGTTCTGCGTTGTGGCCTTAAAGCATATATCTTCGGTATTTGATTAATTTCACACAATAGTGTTTAACACAATAAATAGAATTTTTAAAAAGCATTTGATTAGATTTTCTACATTTTCCACTTACCACATTCGCCATCTCTCAGATGTGGTCTCTTAATAGAAACCAACATTTTAATTTCATTCCAGATCCTTTTTCCACTTTTGCTGACTATTGTTAACGCACAAATGTATCACTTTTTCTATTGTTGATTGGGTCCTGAAAGGATAATTGAAAACAAGTATTTGTACTCGTATTAGAAAAGAACTGTGAGAAAACAGGAAGACTGTACAATAATAAAAATTTATAGCTGCAGGTCATACTAATATGATCCAAATAGAGAAGAAAAAATTACACCAATACATATTTAATTTATTCCCATAAGTTTTTAAATCCTAACTCAGAATTATCATCATTAGAATGAAAACATGTTTCAAATACACTCTCCCAAATACTCAAATTTATTCTACAATTTAATTTAATTATTCTGCAATCTTCATTTTGTTGTGCCCAACAATCGTATAACATTGTTTAAAGAGTTGTTGATCATAATCCACTGCGCTGCCAAAGCACGAAATGTCATTGTATGAATTATGTTTTATTAATTGTGGTTGATTTTTATACCAATTGTCATAACCACAATTGTGTCCTCCATCAAATCAATTTAAATATGGCAATAATGATGTCGTTCGACTGACAGGATAATTTAATTTTTGGTGTTCATTTTAGCACAATTGTATTTGTGTATAATAACAACTACATATATTACTGAAACGGAGAGAACATAAGGCAATTGATTTTGTCACTAAACCGTGGATTTTACTGTCAGATTACTATTATTTGAAGAAGTTTACATGTTTAAATTTTTAGAAAAATACAATAATACAATTGACCATACAATAACACAAGTTTACAAAAATATTGTCGATGGAATGTACATAATATTTTTTGATCTAATTTGGTGTCCTAAAGTAACTTTAGCATTTGGATAAAATTTTTGAAGCATTAGCCGTATATAAATTCAAGAAAATTATCTGGGCTACAAATGTCGAAAATATTTCTGGAAAATAAAGAGGGAGTGCAACCAAATAAAGAGGAAGTGCAACCAAATGGGATAGACGACTCCCAAAGGAAACTTTTACTGGAAAGACAATGATTGAGGTCATCCAGATAAACCTCCACCGGAGCGAAACGGCATCCATTGCTCTGATGAACATAATAAATAAAGGCAGGGTTCACGTTGCTTTGGTCCAGGAACCGTGGACTACTAGTAACAAAGTTACTGGATTAAACCATATGAACTACAATTTTTTCTACGCTAACACAGGTACTCGTCCAAGGACTTGTATTCTGTGCCATAAAAACTTATGCTATCTATTCTCTCCAGAGATGTCAACATCGGACGCAACTGTGCTGATGCAAGGTAATGGAAGTATGTACCTGGCGTCAGTATACCTGCCATTCGATGCGCCGACATTGCCACCTACGTCGGAATTACAACGTCTGTTATGATGCCAACTCACACCATATTGCTTGGGGTAGTACTGACACCAATAAAAGGGGACAAGCCCTTATAGAATTTTTGAATACTAACGATGTCCTAACTCTCAACATAGGGAACAAGGCGACCTTGGTTAACAAAATTAGGGAAGAAGTATTAGATATAACGATATGCTCGGAAAACCTCATTGATGAGATCCATGAGTGGAGGGTTTCGGATGAACACTCCTATTCGGACCACCGTTATATAAGGTTTAAAATTGCACGGCCACCGCCTAACCCAATAAGTTTCCGTAATAAGGCTAAAACCGACTGGACCAAATTCGGCAATCTACTTAGAAATCGATTGGGCCAGTCTAAACACGATTATCCAAGTACAGACGACATTGATATCAATGTGTGGAGGATTACGGAGGATCTTGTAAAATCATTCGAAGATAGTTGCCCGCTTCGAGAAAGGAAATCTGCCTATGAGAAACCCTGGATGACAGGGCAAATTCGCTCGATTGGCAAGGACGCCGCAGACTTTACAACAGAGCTCGACGTAAAAAGCTATCAGTATATTGGGATGACTACCACAGAAGGCTCAAAGAATACAATAAAATCATTAGACTGGCGAAACGTAACTCCTGGAGACTTTTCTGTGAGCAGGTAGACAGCGTTAACAGCATGTCCAAAATAAAAAAGTTCCTCTCAAAAACTCATATCCAAACCGAAACACTGGTAGATGAAACGGGTAAAAGGATGGAAACTATAGATGATACCGTAAGGCTTTTGATGAAAACTCATTTTCCGAGTGGTAATGCTGGGCCAACAGAGGAACAGTTACAGACCGAAAATGTAATGCACCAAGTACCTATTACGGATGCTATGGTTAAAGAAGCAATAAAAAGCTTCTCTCCTTTTAAGGCTGCGGGACCGGACGGAATATTTCCAGCGCTTATTCAGAATGAGGTGGATCTGGTATCAACTCATCTTGTTGGAGTTTTCACTGCATGCCTAACTCATGCATATACCCCAAAAAATTGCCAGGAATCAAGGGTGGTCTTCATACCTAAGCCTGGCAAGGTGAGTTATACGATCCCAAAGGCTTATCGACCTATTAGCCTAACTTCTTTCCTCTTAAAAACAATGGAGCGAATAATTGACGACATGATCAAAAGTAAGATAGCCGATGACAAGCTAAAATTCAAGCAACACGCATATGTTAAAGGAAGATCAGTGGAAACAGCTCTACATGAGGTAGTACACCACATAGAACAGTCCTTCAGTGAAAAATGGTACACACTTGCCGTTTGTATAGACATTGAGGGCGCTTTTAACAACGTTCAGACCGACACACTTATCCAGTCCTTAGACGAGTTTCAGGTTGACCGGGCGTTGATAAACTGGATCAACAATATGCTAAGGAATAGGTGGATTATTTGTGGGTCATATGACGTAAAAATCAGAGACAAGGTAAATCGTTGTATACCTCAGGGGGGGGCATTTTATCGCCTCTTCTATGGGTTACGACGATACACAGTCTCCTTAAAGCCCTCACCAATGAAGGACTTAAACCAGTCTGTTATGCAGACGACGTTATAATACTTCTAAGGGGCACACATCCAAACCAACTATGCAGAAGAGCTGAGAAGGCACTTAACATAGCATATAACTGGGCACAACGTCCAAATATGACACACTGGCTTTACATGAGCGTGATTAGACCAATAATAGCCTACGCCTCTGTAGTGTGGTGGACATCAATGGACAAAAAGTACAACGTAATACCATTGCAAAAAGTGCAACGTATGTGCTGTCTATGCATAAGCGGAGCAATTAGAACCGCACCAACAAAAGCGTTGGAGACTATACTGCACATCCAACCGATAGATATCCGTATAAAGTATGAGGCAGCCCTCACAGCAAGACGTCTACAAGTGATGGGTGAATGGATAAATCGAGACCACAAGTCGTACCATCAGAAGATATTACAATCACTGGTCGGTCATATTCAAACAACGGAAATCTCCGACCGCATTCCTGAAGTGCGGCTTACAGCTACCTGTGAATCGTTCGTGCCAGACAGACGCTCCTGGGAAAACGGAACACTAGCTCTTGTGCCAGTGGGAACCAGCTGCTACACTGATGGGTCCAGGCTAGGAGGAAGGACGGGGCTGGGACTTTTATTGATGAACCAGAAGTCGAACTTTACTTCCGCCTCCCAGACCATAACACAGTATTTCAAGCAGAAGTTCGAGCAATCACGGAGTGTGTTAACTGGCTCAGTAATACCACAAAGCCTAAATATCAGTGCGATAACATCGGAAAAGGTCAAATCCAGAACAGTGTTAGACTGTAAAAGAACGATAAATAATTACTCAGTCCATGGTCAACTGCGTATTTTCTGGGTACCGGGACACAACGGAGTGATTGGAAATGAACGAGCAAACAGCTTGTCTTCAAAGGGCAGAGAACTTCGAGTAACAAACTTGGAAAATTTTAAACCTTCCGAAGCCACGAAGGATGAGTTGAAGCACTGGGCAGTGATAGCTCACAAAACTGTGTGGAATAGAGCAACTGTAGGAGCAACTGCAAAGATACTGTGGGGTGACCCAAATGAGAAGCAAACCAGTAGTTTTCTGAAACTAAACAAGATCGAGATTAGTAAGATGATAAGTGTTCTAACGGGACACTCAAGCTTACAGGCACATCTTCATCGCATAGGATTAGCAGAAAACGACGAGTGCAGGGCATGCAGGAAAAACATCGAAACAATAGAACATTTTCTGTGTCACTGCCCAGCTTGCACACATGCAAGATCCCAATATTTCGGTTCCGACATATTGCCAGACTTGACTCATCTCAGAGGATATCAGTATCTTCCAGTCACTGAGAAAATACGTGTCTAGTACCGATATTCTGTAATCCGTGGGGTATGAAAATCATAAATAAGGAGCGCACAACAGGCCGAATCACTGGCTTAAGTGTATGTCCATGGTCATGAGACGTTTTAAACGTCTCCTCTATTCAACCAAACCTAACCTATCTCTAGAAAAAGTGCTTTACTAACAATGGTTAAAAAAATTTAAAAAAAAATGTTGGTAAGAAAAATAAAAAATTCATAAAAAATAGACAAAAATATTTTAATAATTTTTTAAAAGCTAGCATCATAATGAAGATAGCTGTTTAAGTATGAATTTTTCCTTAAGTTGCGTTTTGTCCATTTATTTCTCTCAGTGCATAGATTGTACTATTTGTCGTATGCATTTACTCGTTACAATCTGCCTACTCCTTGTTATTGCATCCTTGCAATATTGACGTTGCGGATTCTAACGAGTAACTATTAGTTTTTTTTTCTAAGACAGCTTTCGCCGCCACCTCACTCCATCTTGGCTTTTTCATTGGAAAACTTCGCGTCTTGATAAGTACCTTGCTGTACAAATTATATTAAAAGGTAAACTTTGTTACCACCTTAAAACTTCATAAATAAACCTTTGGCACCTTGGCCAAATACTTAATAATCAAATACTAAATCCCCTGTGTTTTATTTCTTATTTCTTTTTACACGCGTTCGGCGTAAACATTGATCCAATCGAACCGGATTTTGAGCAAACCATAACCTCGGAAAAAGTGTGTGAAAACTAATCGGTGTTTTTATCCCCCGCAGCCTTTGTAATCATCACCATCATCCCATACATCCATCCATCTCCCAAGCCATTTAAAGTTAAAATTTGCATTTAAAGTTAGAACAGGTATGTATAGTGCAGTGTTTATGTGAGCTCGCGAAATATATCAACGTAAACAATAACAAGTGTCGATTCGGTTTGTTGTCTGGCCGTCTTACAACGCGTCGCGCAACCCCTCCCGCTTCTCCCGTCTCGGTTCACAGTGCTCGATTTCTCGGCTACATACTACGTACGTACATACATACGCGGACGGACATCGTTGAACAAGTGCTTAAAACATAATCAAAACAAACCAAGTGCCAGTGTTTTCGTTTCCTTTTTAAGCGGTGGAAATTAATTTAAATATTTTTACGCGAATAAGAATCCAAAAAAGTGATAAAATAATCAAAGTTTTTAAAAGTGTTTCCTACAAAATATTGCCAACAACCTTTTTTATTCTTTCGTGTACATTACCATTTCAAATCCACCCTTAAAAATACTCATAATTCAATACCAATTGGTTTGTTCATTCCCGCCGGTCTAATAATAAACAGATATATATACGTACATACCGTCGCTGTCCGGTCGCGCTTCTTTTTCGCTTTGAATATATGTACATACGCTTCGTACATATATACATACGTGTATATGACGCTGTCTGGCCGCGCTCGTTCGCTTTGCTTTGTATGACTATACACACTCGAGTATATTCATATACATACGTACAAACATACATTTAAGTCGGGATTCTTCTTTGGTTTTTTTTGTTTCGGTGGTTGCGCTACACCAAATTTGATCGGTCGATTGTGTTCGTTACAACGTTGGTTACCTATAACGATATTTTGCTGCAAACGTTATAGGACGGTGTTCGGAACAATTTTAAAGATATTTTTGGAAAAATTAAAAATCGCGTGCACCCTACTTTCGGTCAATTCGACTTTTTTAAATAAAAGTGTGATTTTTTGACCTTTTTCGTTTTCGGTTAGATTGATTGACTTTTTCGGTAGGTTTTCGGTACGTAATCAACGTGCACCCTACAGTCGGTCAACCGGACATATAATCGATATACAAAATATATTTTAAATTTTTTGAAATTTACGTTTTCGGTCTTGAATTGTGTATATTTGGACACATACGTGCTACATTCGGTAGTTTTTGTTCCTACGTAACAGACCGGTTAATTTCGTTATTTTCGTAAGAAAATATTTTAAAAATAATATTTTGAAATTTCGGTACACCGCGAGAAATTTTTTGGAATATTTTTAGAATTTTTTTGTGGATATTTACATATATATTCTCTTTTAATTTGGTGCCTTGTGCAAATATTTATTTGAAAACCTTTTGAGTTTTTTTTGAAGTGTTTTAAACAATTTGAAATTTGTCTCCTGGTTTATTTTAAACTTGAGTTGGTCGAAATTTAAAATTGTTGTTTTTTTTGTCGGTGATTTTCGTTGTTTCGCGCTCGTCCTAGAAAAAAAAAACTATTTCACGGAAAATGTCGTTTACTCCCCTGGAAGTTTTCATAAGAGCCTCAGAAGGTCTAGTGAAATTTGATTCGTATTTCCGGCTTCTGAAAGATGAGGATCTGGACATTTATGGTCTGGAAGTTCGTAGTGAGGAGTTGAGAAATTTATGGGTTGAACTTCGAGAATTGTTTGGAAAAAGTTTAGAATATTTGAAAACCTCTGACGCAGGGAAAGAGGAAATCGAATTGGCAGAAACTAAATACGACGTGTCCTACCAAACTTACATGAATTGTTTATCAGCTATAAATCGAAAGTTGTCGGTATTCAAACGCGCGCGTCGTTTGTCCATGAATTCAACTATGAGTAGTTCAGTTGTTTCTTTGGCACAACAACCTCTCGAGGATACGCGGAACACAGAAACACGAAACAATTTTAGTACGTCGACCCACGCATCTCGTGAGATAGGTACTCAAGTCGATTCTGCCACTGTATTAAATGGTTCTAATGATAGTAGGAGCTCGGGTAATGTTAATGTACCACCAACCGGGGACATAGTACACAATCTTGCGCTCCCTCCGTGTGACACTGACATTTTTGAGGGCGATTTCTTATCGTGGCCCACGTTTAGAGACTTGTTTACTGCAGTCTATATCAACAATTCTCGATTAAGTGATATTGAACGCTTGTGTCACTTGGTGCGGAAAACCAGTGGAGAGGCGCGGGAGATTGTCTCAAAATTTCCATTATTAAATCGCAGTTTTGTTTTGGCGTGGAAAGCCTTGAGAGATACTTACGACAATCCCCGACTTCTCGTACACAACCAATTGAAAATTCTGTTTTCGCTTCCTGTACTTGAAACTGAGTCTAGTTCAGGTTTAAAATCAATCCAGCGCGGGATTAATGGATGTCTGTCGGCGATGTCCATTTATGAGGTATCCACTGATAATTGGGATCCGATATTGGTATTTCTTTGTCTCCAGCGATTGCCCAAACTCACGCAAACTTTGTGGGAACAAAGCGTCAGGGATAAATCTTCTCTTTCATCATGGAAAGAGTTGGATGCGTTCCTGACGGAAAGAATTCAAACCCTTATGTGTCTTCACGGTATGCGAGGAGTTGAACAGTCAAGGCGTTCGAATGTCAATAAGGTCCAGTCCCATTTTTCTAATGCGATTTCGTCGGGATCTTCTCGTTCTTCTCCCAACATGGGTTGCATCTTATGCCCCAATCAAAATCATAAAATATACGCGTGCCCACGGTTCTCCAGTTTCTCGCCCTCTGATCGATTTACTACTGTCAAGCGTCATCGTTTATGTGTTAATTGTCTTCGCAAGGGACATGAGGTCAAAAAATGTGACAGTAAACGTCGTTGTTCCAAATGCAATAAGAACCACCATACCTTACTGCATCGCGACGAACCCCCCACTGCGAGTACTTCGGCTCGAGTGGCAAATACAACCCGCGCGAATCCTCCAGATTCTAGGCCTGGGTTAACCAATCCTTCTGCTCCTCCACTGGAACATTGTGAACCATCCACATCGGCTGGAATCGTGTCGCGCCAAGTCTTTCATGCTGCGCAGAACAAAGCAGTTCTATTGGGAACAGCGATGGTGCATATAGTCCACCGTGGTGTTTCGTATCCTGCTAGAGCATTGATCGATCCAGCATCTGAGTCCTCTTTTCTGACAGAGCGACTTCAACACCGTTTGCGTCTTCCCGTGCACTCAACCAATGCAACAATTTCGGGGGTTAATTGCGCAGTTTCGGCCACTTCCAGGAGTGTATGCAACTTGAAGATTGGAACCCCTCTCGACACTTCGGTCACTTTAGAGACATCGGCTTTAGTCTTACCCTCTATCTCTGGAGATTTGCCGTCTTTCCAAGTCACATCAGACTTCAAGGCTCAGCTGCCAGACCTTCGTTTCGCGGATGTTAATTTGTTCGATTCTCGTCCTGTCGATCTTTTGTTAGGTGCCGACTTGTACCCAAGAATTTTGTTACAGGGCACTATTCCGATTTTGTCGGGGTCTTTGTTGGCACAAAAGTCCATATTCGGTTGGCTAGTCACTGGTCCTGTGCCAGTCTCCCAAGTTCGAACCTTTGCTGCTACTATTCGGATATCGGACGAGGATAATTTAAATAAGACCCTTTTGCGTTTCTGGGAATTAGAGGAGGTTCCCAAGAGGACTGTCCTGTCGCCGTCGGATCGGTATTGTGAGGAGAATTACGTTAGGACCACACATAGGGCCTCGGACGGTAGATATATCGTAACCCTGCCACTCAAAGCCGATTTAGATACGAATGCATGCCTAGGAGAATCCCGTGGGAAAGTTTTATGTCAATTTTTTCGCAACGAGTCGTCCTTGTTAAGGAAACCGAACGTTAAGGCAGTTTATGACAGGGTATTGAATGAATATGTTGAATTTGACCATATGAGGCCAGTATTCCCCACTACGGAGGATACTTTATCTTGCTATTTGCCTCACCACCCTGTCATAAATCCGGACAAGCAGACGACTAAACTTCGCGTAGTGTTCAATGCTTCGAACACAACTTCCAATGGGAATAGTTTGAACGACGTACTATATGTTGGACCCAC
Source organism: Eudasyphora cyanicolor (assembly GCA_963930755.1). NCBI lineage: Eukaryota > Metazoa > Arthropoda > Insecta > Diptera > Muscidae > Eudasyphora > Eudasyphora cyanicolor. The sequence continues at coordinate 167,442,790 of OZ005738.1, read as the reverse complement.
ATTACAGTTGGACATAGTTCTTTTGATACTCCGGTGGCGGACCTTCAGATTTGTATTCAATTCGGACATAACGCAAATGTATAGGCAAATTCGTGTGGACCCTAAATATACCCCCCTTCAGAGGATTATATTTCGCGATTCTGAAACGAAGCCGGTCCAGGATTATGAATTACAGACAGTAACATTCGGTGTTAATTGCGCCCCTTATCTAGCCATTCGAACTCTTTTGAGGTTAGCCGACGATACTGAGATAGAATTCCCGCTCGCGGCGCACATTTTGCGCAAATGCATGTACGTAGACGATGTTTTAGCAGGTACCCATGACCTCGAAACCGCCAGGGCAGCTAGGGATCAGTTAATTTCGGCACTTGCTTCAGCTAAATTCGAGCTTCGGAAGTGGACAGCCAATGATAAAGCCATCCTCGATCGGTTCCCACCAGAGCAATTAGTAGATGCAAAAGTTTTGAATTTCGTGGAGACTAGTAGCTCAAAACCTCTAGGGATAAGGTGGAATGCCCAATTAGATTCCTTTTACTTCGATGTGAATCCTATTGCGAAAAGGGCTAGCTACACAAAACGGGAGGTACTTTCGGCCATTGCGAAATTATTTGATCCCATCGGTTGGTTAGGTCCCGTGCTTGTTATTGCTAAGATGGTTATGCAAAAAGTATGGTTGGATAACATCGGTTGGGATGAGCCACTTTTACCAGCAACGGAAGCTGAATGGCGACGGTTTGTCGATTATTACCCCGATGTGAATTCTATTAGAATTCCAAGATGGGTTCAGTACTCCCCGGGATTTCCGGCTGAACTTCATGTGTTTTCGGATGCCTCGGAAAAGGCATACGCGGGGGTAGTCTACATTCGTATTGAATGTCCAGGTGGCAAAGTGGTTGCTCATTTGCTTTCCTCGAAGACTAGAGTAGCTCCAATTAAATCGATATCATTGCCTCGTTTGGAACTTTGTGGTGCGGTTTTAGCGTCGGAACTATTGAAGGCCATTGTTAGGGAAATTGATTTGGAATTTCGCCAGGTCTATTGTTGGACAGACTCGACAATAGTTCTTTCTTGGTTAAGAAAGACCCCCTCGACGTGGACTACGTTTGTTGCAAATAGAGTATGTCGAATACAGGAAAATGTAGGTAATCATAATTGGTACCATGTAAGATCGGAGGATAACCCTGCCGATCTTGGAAGTCGAGGTCTCTCTCCGGCAGACTTAGCTGCCTCCACCCTCTGGTGGCATGGGCCAGAGTGGCTTAGTCGGGATAAATCGAAGTGGTCGATTCGAGACCTAACACCCCTTGAAACGGATGTGGAAGTTCGTGCGGTGAAGAGTCACGCCTCATTCTTCGCGACGTATGAAGATTTGCTTGAGAGATTTTCCTCGTTTGATCGTGCCCTCCGGGTGATTGCTTACATGTGGAGGTTTATCCGAAGAACTCATCCCAATTATAGGAGCCAGTACCAATATTCCAATTCGTGTGTTTCTGCGTCAGAAATAAAGGAAGTTCGAACTCGCTTGACTGTTCTTGCTCAAAAAGTGAATTATGCGGATGAGTATCAGGCTTTGATAGACAAGAAACCGCTACCTTCTAAAAGCTCCCTTGTGACCTTGAATCCCTTTTTAGATGAATGTGGCGTTATACGAATGAACGGTAGATTAGCTCGTTCCCCCACACTTTCCTACACCGAGCGGCATCCTATAATTCTGCCATATAATTGTCGTTTCGTAAAGCTTTTGGTGAAATTCGTTCATCTTATTTCCGTGCATGGCGGAAATATTTTGATGTTGCGTATCCTTCGAATAGAGTATTGGATCCCCCGTTTGAAAACCTTGATCCGGTCTGTGGTACATCAATGCAGGACTTGTGTTTTGGAGCGGAAACGTTGTAGCAGTCAACTTATGGCTGCTCTCCCTCCAGAGAGAACTACACTTAATAGGGCTTTTACAACAACCGGTGTTGACTTTGCGGGACCATTCGATATCAAATCATTTACAGGGCGCGCTTGTAGGATTACTAAGGGGTACGTTTGTGTATTTGTATGTTTCTCCACCAAAGCTATACATTTAGAAGCCGTATCCGATCTATCCACCGCCAATTTCTTAGCTGCATTTCATCGTTTTATCGCTCGTCGTGGTTGTCCTCGTTCCATATTTTCGGACAATGGTACGAATTTTGTCGGCGCATCGCGAGAAATTGAAAATAATTTTAGGGTGTTTGTTCGAGGATGTTGCGATTCCGTTTCCTCCACGTTTGCGCATAAAGGCCTGTCGTGGCAGTTCATTCCTGCAGGGGCTCCACACATGGGTGGACTTTGGGAATCGGGGGTCAAGAGTTTTAAGCTACATTTTCGCAAGCAAGCTCGGAACCTCAAATATACATTCGAAGAATTGGCGACAGTCTTAGCCAGAATAGAGGCGTGTCTCAATTCTCGCCCTCTTTGCACTATGTCGGATAGTCCGCATGAAATAGTCGCGTTGACCCCCGGCCATTTTCTAATCGGCGCCCCCCTTCTTGCTCCTCCAGAACCATTAATCACGGAAGAACCCCTGTCACTGGTAAATCGGTTTAGGAAAGTCCAAGCCCTTACACACCAATTTTGTTTAAGATGGAAAGAGGAATATCTGAAAACCCTTCATAAGCGGTATAAATGGAAATTTCCGGAACGCGAAGTACAAAACGATGATATAGTTGTTATCCGCCATGAACAGCTCCCGCCAACTTCGTGGAAATTAGGTCGGGTCGAGTGTGTGCATCCGGGCACTGACGGTCACATTCGCGTCGTGGACATTCGAACGGAGAACGGCGTTGTGAGGCGGCCTGTCGCGAAATTGGTCATTCTGACCGATCCAACATCGGAAAATGCTTAACCTATACATGTAAAGTCCACAACGTCGTCCATCCCAGTCCGAGCGGTGCTTGATCCCTGCGGGAAACAGAGTCAACTTTGCTCCGCCCTAATAAAATGTCTACAGCTTCCAATTTCGCATCTTGATGGGGTGCCGTTATGCCGTTTTACGATAGCTTCTGCCTATGACCCCAAACAGACCCTAACGTTGACAGCCAGGGTGTGTAGTTTAGAACATGTCTTCACACCACCTGCATCGGTGCCGGAACGGATACAGGAGTCCTACCTCGGTTTGCCTTTGGCTGACCCTCAATTTTACAAAAGGGGCCGGGTAGCCTTGGTACTCGGTCCAGAGGTGTATGCCCAAATAATCACCAACAGAGTGCACACGACCCCAGGACTACCGGTGGCTCAGTATACTATCTTCGGTTGGGTCCTATCCGGAGTTTGTAATGCCTAATTGTGGGGGTCCCTAATGACCCTCATGTATCATATATATGGTCCCTAATGACCTATTCGTTTGCGGTCCCTAATGACCATTAACTTCGCGGGGTATAAATATATGATGGCCCACCCGCTTGCGGTCCCTAATGACCTTTCCTTTACGCGGGGTCCCTAATGACCCATCCGGTTGCGGTCCCTAATGACCATTCCATTCGCGGGGCCCATATATATATACCTTATATACCTACACACACATATATCGAAAAAAAACTAAAAAAAAAAAAAAAAAAAGAAAAAAAAAACAGAAACAAACAAAATGAATAAATGTACATATTTGAATTGAAGACAAAAAAAAAAAAAAAAAAAATCACACTTGTTTCACTGCACTATACAGTCTTTTAGATTTAAGATTTATATTTTGGTTCCAACATCCCCTTGATGTTGCAAGGTGGCCGGCAATGTTTAAGTATGAATTTTTCCTTAAGTTGCGTTTTGTCCATTTATTTCTCTCAGTGCATAGATTGTACTATTTGTCGTATGCATTTACTCGTTACAATCTGCCTACTCCTTGTTATTGCATCCTTGCAATATTGACGTTGCGGATTCTAACGAGTAACTATTAGTTTTTTTTTCTAAGACAGCTTTCGCCGCCACCTCACTCCATCTTGGCTTTTTCATTGGAAAACTTCGCGTCTTGATAAGTACCTTGCTGTACAAATTATATTAAAAGGTAAACTTTGTTACCACCTTAAAACTTCATAAATAAACCTTTGGCACCTTGGCCAAATACTTAATAATCAAATACTAAATCCCCTGTGTTTTATTTCTTATTTCTTTTTACACGCGTTCGGCGTAAACAATAGCAATGCCGATTTCAAAAAAATCTATGGATAAATGTAGCAGTTGTCAATCATTTTGTAAAAGTAAGGGAAATGCAAAAAAATCGCATTTCATATTTTTTTTATTTTGGCGTTGTGTTCTCTTTAAAACGATGTAGACCTTGCAAAATCAATTCAGCCGCATCTAATTCCGCAAAACCCAAAAACGCATTCTTTAATTTTTTTATACCCTCCACCATAGGATGGGGGGGGATTTAGCCATGTCCGTCTGTCCGTCCGTCTGTTGTAATCACTCTAGATCTAGATCTAGGTAGATCAAATTTGGTATAAATATTTCTTATAGTTGCAGGTTGTTTGGGATTGCAAATGGGCCATATCGGTCAATGTTTTGATATAGCCCACATATATAGCATCTAAATTGTTGTGATTCCTACATCTACTATTTTTTAGGTTATATTAGATTCGGCATTAACGCTTTTACTTGTTTAATTTGAAACCTGTGTACAATTTTTTTTATAAACAGATACGCAGAAATGAACATCATAAGTCGATGTAAGGGATTCTGATCCTACTTCTACCAAAAGGGTTAAACTTTCGACATTTATTTACAGATTTTTTAAATTGTAATTTTTTGATTTTTAAAAAATGAATAAAATAATATACGCCATCAAAAAACTTTTTAAAAAAAATCAGCTTTTTTCTAATTCTTTTAACGGTTGTGGCTAAATTACTGTCTCTATGTGAAAGGGATATTTGCATCATAGTTTCTTTAAATATAGCGAATATTCGAAGCCATAACAATTTTAATTAAAAAGCAGTAAGGAAAGGCTAAAGTCGGACGGCGCCGACTATATAATACCCTACACCACTCTCGTTATATTGAATAACACTGAAATATATATTTTGTAATTCATGTATAAATTATTTACATAAATTTAATTATGGACATTTTATATAATTCAACGTTAGATTTTTTTGCAACGTTCATCCATGGACCAAGAAACTGTACCATACTAAATTTCAAAACACTTGGATGTAAGCTGAATTTTACTGGGCTAAAGAGCCAAATCGGACGAAACATAAATATGGGAGCTATAGCTAAATCTGAACCGATTTCTGCAAATTCGGCAATGTTCGTCAATGAATGAAGAAACTCTACCATTCTAAATTTCAAAATGATTGGATGTAAAATACAGCTTATATAGAACTAAAGGGCCAAATCGGACGAAACATATATATGGGAGCTATAGCTAAATCTTAACCGATTTTCTTCAAATTCGGTAGTGTTGGTTCATGGATCAAGAAACTCTACCATTCTAAATTTCAAAATGATTGGATGTAAAATACAGCTTCTTCAGGACTAAAGAGCAAAATCGGACGAAACATATATATGGGAGCTATAGCTAAATCTTAACCGATTTTCGTCAAATTCGCCAATGTTGGTTCATGGATCAAGAAACTCTACCATTCTAAATTTCAAAACGGTTGGATGTCAAATACAGCTTTTATAGGACTAAAGGGCCAAATCGGACGAAACATATATATGGGAGCTATAGCTAAATCTTAACCGATTTTATTCAAATTCGGTAGTGTTTGTTCATGGATCAAGAAACTCTACCATTTTAAATTTCAAAACGATTGGATGTAAAATATAGCTTCTATAGGACTAAAGGGCCAAATCGGACGAAACATATATATGGGAGCTATAGCTAAATCTTAACCGATTTTCTTCAAATTCGGCAATGTTGGTTCATGTATCAAGAAACTCTTCCATTCTAAATTTCAAAACGATTGTAAAATTTCAAACGGATGTAAAATAAAGCTTCTATAGGACTAAAGGGCCAAATCGGACGAAAGATATATATGGGAGCTATATCTAAATCTGAACCGATTTCAACCAAATTCAATAGCGATCTTAACAGCTGGGAAATACTCTAAACTGCAAAATTTCAGAACGATTGGAGTGAAATTGCGACCTGTAGTCGACGAACAACTTTACATGGACAGACGGACGGACGGACGGACGGACGGACATGCTTAAATCGACTCAGCTAGTGATACTTTAGGGTGGGTCTAGCTGTGTTATTTTCAGGAGTTACAAACATCTGCCATGAAACAAACTTATAATACCCTGTACCACAGTGTGGTGTAGGGTATAACCAGTAAGGAAATGCATAAAGTCCGACGTACCGGAATCATCGGTCCATATTTCTTCAAAAATGATGCCGCTGAGAACGTAGCCGTCAATGGCGACCGTTATCGTGCCATAATAACCGACTATTTGATGCCTGAAATTGAAGCTCGTGATCTCGGCGACATTTGATTTCAACAAGACGGCGCCACTTTCCACACATCGCATCAATCAATGGATTTATTGAGAGAACACTTCGGTGAGCAGATACTTTCACGTTTTGTGCCGGTCGATTGGCCACCAAGATCGTGTGATATCACACCGTTAGACTTTTTCCTGTGGGGTTATGTAAAGTCTAAAGTTTATGCGGACAAACCAGCTTCGATTCAGGCCTTGTAGCAAAACATCACGCGTGTCATTCGCCCATTACCGGTCGCATTCTGCAAAGAGTCATCGAAAATTGGACTCAACGGATGGACCATCTGAGACGTAGCCGCGGCCAACATTTGATAGACATAATCTTCAAAAAATAAATGCCAAAGAATGTTCTTTCAAATGATAATAAGCATTCCCCATTCAATTTCAATTTTCTGTGTTTTTTCTTTAAACAAGTAGGGAACTTCGAAATGGATCACGCTATATATGGGAGCTATAATTAAATCTTAAATCTCTTAACCGATTATCTTCAAATTCCGCAATGTTGGACCATGGATCAAGAAACTCGACCATTATTAATTTCAAAACGATTGGATGTAAAATACAGCTTCTATAGGACTAAAGGGTCAAATCGGACGAAATATATATATGGGAGCTATATCTAAATCTGAACCGATTTCAACTAAGTTCAATAGGGTTCATTCCAGCTGTGAAGACTCCAAACTGCAAAAATTCAGAACAATCAGAGTTAAAATGCGACCTGTAGTCGACGAACAATTTAAGATGGACAGACGGACGGACATGGTCAAATTGACTCAGCTAATGATTTTGATTAGGGTGAGTCGAGCTATAGTATTTTCAGGTGTTACAAACATCTGCCATGAAACAAACTTATAATACCCCGTTCCACAGTGTGGTGTATGATATAAATTTTAACACATACTAAATTTGAAGTAAATCGGTTATTCCTATCGAAATTTATCTTGCGCACAAGCCAGACGGACGGACGGACATTGGTCAAAAAACACATGATATTTTCCAAAAAAAAATATTTTTTTCTTATTGTTTCGACGACAGTTACCAAACTTCTGTTTCAACGTGAATGTGTCATTATTAAAATTTGTAGTAGTTTTACAATTTCTATTAAATTTAAGTGTTTCCCGGCTTTATCGAGTTCATACCTCAAAAATGATCCAAATACTAAAGAAACTTTTTTTTTAAAAAAGAAAATGGGAATTTTTAAAAAAAAATTACCATAAAACTTTCTTTATACATTTTATAGTGTTTAGGACACCATTTTACACCAGGATATATTATGCACAGCCCATCGACAACAATTTTGTTGCATAGTGTTACATTCATAGAGGAGAGTACACATAAACATAATTTGGGTTGTTCTGGTTTCTAAATAAATAAAATTATGTTACAAAATCTCCATGGACTTTATATTCTCACAATTAAATAAAAAAACCTTAAATTCTCATATCGCTACCTCCATTTTAAAACATGCTAAGTCGACTTAGCATATTTTAAGGGAATTAGCATTTTTAATATTAAAAAATTCCAAATTATATTCAGTCAAAATTTGAAAAAATCATTAAAGTTCGATCGCCTCTTCTAAAAAACTACCTTTTTTGCACTTAGCATAGTTTAGAATGGAGGTTTCGATATATGTTTGTGCACACTTTACATTTTGCCCATCACTTCTACTAAATTCTGGTAAAAAAATCGAATAATAACAAGTAAAAACGTTAAGTTCGGCCATGCCGAATTTTATATACCCTCAATCATGGATTGCATTCAATTGTATTACTGGAAAAATCTTTGGATATGGAGCATGAAGAGTTTGTGGTTTGAAATTGCTTTTTTGAGAGCTACATCTACACGGACACTACAACACATTTTATTGAGATAAATTCTTGCCAAAATATAATACAAACTGCAAAGTTTCAGCTAAATTTCTTAGAAAATGTGGTGCCTATGGCTTAAATAAGCCTCTTTGGGAGCGACATCTATAGGTGGACTATAACAAAATATGAACAGATTTAAACAAATTTTAAATTCTTGTCTTAATTAAATACAAACTGCAAAAATGCAGTCACCCTTTATAGGGTGACTAAATATAACAAAATATGAACCGATTTGTAAAATTTTTGCTGTGATAAATTCTTGTCAAAATAGAATGCAAACTGCAAAGTTTCTGCAAAATTGCTTTAAAAATGTGGTATCTATGGCTCAATACCCGTATTTTGGAGCGACCTCTCTAGGGGAGCTATATCAAAACATTGACCGATATGGCCCATTTGCAATCCCAAACAACCTGCAACTATAAGAAATAATTCTACCAAATTTGATCAAGCTAGCTCTATTATTACGGACTGTAGCGTAATTACAACAGACAAACGGACGTACGGACGGACATGGCTAAATCGTCTTAGAATTTTTCAACGATTAAGAATATATACTTTATGGGTTCTCAGATCAATATTTAGAGGTGTTACAAATGGAGGGTATAAAAAGTAGAAACACTATTTCCAGAAATGTCTGCCACTGATGTTTGAAGGGAAATAGTAAACAAAATTAAATTAAAAATAATATAAATACATGAGTACGTATGTTAAATGTATGTTAAAATTTATTGAGTTTTCCTTTTTTTCAATGTTAGAGGAATTTGGGGAAGGAAAATATGATATTCACTTACATATTACATATGCCCACTTTTTGCGATATATTCGTATGTTTGTTTTATTTCGTTGTTGTTGTTGTTAAATGTTTATTCTGAGGCAGTTATTAATAAATGATTGTTACATCTCTGACAAGTGTTGACATTAAATATTTATTGAAAACCATAGCTATGCAGCTTAATTAAAATTACATCAATAATTGTTTCTTTTTTTATTAAAAACAATATTATGAATAATGTGTAAGTCCCAATGGACAAATTGGAATGTAGTTGGGATCTAGAAGGCTGACAATATAGGTTTCGATATGGTAGTATGTCATTGTAGAGGTTCTCTATGCTAACTGCGCAATATACTATGTTGTTAAAATTATTTTGTGTTTACATTCGAGTATATTGCAGAACAACAAATATATACAAATTTAATTAACTTGTCATTTTTTCAATAATAATAAAGACATTTATGATTTAATAATTATGAGATCATATGGCAAATAACAAATTCACTGCAACAACTGTTCATGTAGTTTGTGGTCAATTATTTATTATGCTATTCTTTTTAATCATTTGTTATGGTTCTTTTAAGTATTTGAGGTAAACAATTGGATGTGTTGGGCTTTTGTTTGTAGGTTATATACATATGTAGTTTAATTCGCTTGTATTTTGTTTAAATCATTTGTGCAATACTTTCAGGGAAATAAATAAATTTAATAATAATAAACAACACATTGAGTTTTGATACCGTCACTTTGGTGTAATGAGGGTATATACGAGTACCGAAGGAGTGATCTAAAACCCTGGGTAAGTTCGGCGGAAATACATTTTGTGTAATTTTAATTAGTTTCAGCAATCTCCGTCTGTCTGTCTGTCTGCTGGCTGGTGGTCGGAGTAACCGATTGCCTTCAAACTTGGTTTGCAGACAGACAGGCGGACGGACGGACATTGCTCAAATTACCCAAAAGGAATTTCCACCAAACAAACATGAGTTCATAGGTCACACCTTCGAAGTGTTACACTCTGGTTCGTAGCAAATAATATACGAGTGTACCCTCTTCTCTAATGTGGAGGGATAAAAATGGGAATTTTTTGCAATATCTTGAAAAATATATAACCGCTGATGGAATGAAAAAATGGTATTAGAACAAGATGAAGTCGTACGTAATTACGTATTCTTTAAACCTTTTCCTGAACAAATTAGGATAAATGGTTCTCGAGTAATTCTAAAATATGTGGGTCAATCTCTATTTTGTATAGCCTCACTTTAGTGATACGAGGGTATATATCATTTGCTACGGGCCAAAAGTGTAACACATCGAAGGAGTGATCTAAGGCGCTAAGTATGTTCGGCGGCTATTCGTTTTGGGTCATTTAATGTCGAATGACAAATGTCCTTCCGTCCGTCTGTCTGTCGTTCTATCTGTCTTTCTGCTGGCTTGTGCGCACGATAACTCTCGAAAGGAGTAACCGATTGACTTCAAATTTGGTATGCGGTAATATTTTTATCTATCTCCGGCTAAGTTCGAAGATGGGCCAAATTGGTCCACTCCTTCTAGTAGCTCCCCCACAAAGGGTTAATTTTTAGTGAAATATTGATTATTTAATACATTCTATACTACTTACTAGAATCTTCTGAACTTTCACATATAGTATTAGTTTGTTAGTCGCTAACATGTCAAGAAAAACGGGCGGAGTGGCCACTCCCCTTTTGGTACCTCCCACACAAATGGACCATTTTCTACCAAAAGTAAACAGCTTTTAACTTTAATGCCAGTACATACTTTATAGTTATTAAATGCAATTTAAATTGATAATAATTTAATAACAACTAAAAAATAAATAAATTTACCAATATTTTTTGGGACTCAAGGTGAGGGGCTTCATAAGTCGGTTTACACGACTGAAATTTCTTACTTGTTTTTAATATTTTTTTCGTGTTTAGGACGCCATATTACACCAGGACATGTTATGCATAGCCCTTCGACAAAAATTTTGTTGCATAGTGTTATCCAAGGTACACATATTTTTTTTAATTTTTAACCGATTTATTCGAAATTTTTGAAAATATAGCCCCAAGGACAATGAGAGGGGAGAGAATAAAATCTATGGATCCGCGATTTTAAGGGTAGTTGATTTGGATATGTTCCGTAAATAAGTATGACACATTAGATGCAATTGAACTTAACAAAACGGTTTGCTAGAATTTGGTTTTTTTCTGTTTAAGATTTTTTTTTTAACTTTTCTCTGGAACGACCTCTGCGAATTTTTGATTACCTTATAATTATTAAATTTTTTATCTTATCCTGTGTTTTATTCTGGAACGACCTCTGCGAATTTTTGATTACCTCATCATTATTAGTTTTTTATCTTTTCCTGTGTTTTATTACAAAATTTATCTTGACAAGTTGAAAAGTCGACTGTTTAAATTCCCGAACTTGTCGCATAACTTCCCCAGCTTGTGCATTTCCTTCGTTGATTGGCAACCTGTCGGGTTGAAGGAGAAGAAGTCTCTGCTACAACTCTCCCGGGACGATATTCGCTTGTACGGATTATGAGAGGGTTTTTCAGCGTCTGGTGCTCAGCACGGATCGTAGAGGGATTAAAAGAATCTCTCTACAAACTCTCCCAAGACGATATTCGCATGGCACGGATTGTAAGGAGGATGGACTGCCAAGTTTGAAGAAAATCGTTTAAGATTTAAATATCATTAAATATTATATCACCTATATATATATGTTCCTTCCGATTTGGTATCAAAGTGCTATAGAAGAAGAGAGGAGTTTTTCGGTACAGAAATGAACATTAGCAAAATTTAAGAAAATAGTTTCAGATGGATATATAACCGATTTATAGGTATTCCCCCTCTGAACACAATATTAATCTTATTTCCTATTTGAAAATCGGTTTCGATTTATATGTGACCTCCCGACTTAGCATATAAACGCTATAGACGCTGTATTTTCCTTTTAATCATTCACCCCTATCGCGAATAAATGTTCCCTCAAAACGTGTTCACTTTCCACCAAATTCCAATCGGCAATTTTGTTCCCTGAATAATTCCCTTGTTCGAAAAAATTCCCCCTATCGTGAATTATTTTGGTGTGTGGAATTTTTTCACTTCGATTTGTTCACTTTATTTTTGCTAGCGAACAGAACGGACTCATCGTGAAAGCGTTTATTTTTGTCTTCAAATATTGAATAAAACTAAAAAAATATTTATTTTACAGGAGTGGATCAGTTAGAAATTAAATTAAATTTCTGTTTGACAGAGCCATATATGGAACTAACAGTCAGGGCTCCAGTGGGTATCCGCCATCGTCTACAAATGTTGGTATGTTATATGGCATACATATGTATATATTCTCACCGAATAACCACAATTTGCTTCCACTTTATAAATAGTCTTGTTCCATTACGTTTTTGAAATAACTCATACTCCACACAAAGGAATCTTGACAAGCTCCGTGATATGTCCTATTAACGTGTCGTATCCTCAGTTTACTATCGTTTATCTTTGAAACATATATTTGATTAAATCGGGAAAATATAAAATAAAATGGAGGCGTACGATTGTCTCATTTAGCTAAACTATCCTTTTCTGTTAAAGTACAGGTGCTTATTTGTCTGTGGTGAGAAGATTTTCACGTTTCAATACATTCAAGGACACCGGGTATTCCAAATTTAGAGCATAAATCTTGTGCTGTAACATTCCCTTCCTCTTGAATTCGATAAGTTATCCACTTGCGACAAATTCTCGATTCTAATGGAATCAAAAAATGGGAGAGTACTTCACTGACTGTGCCATGCCGACTTCAGGATCTCTGCCAAATCCTTTCTGACACCCACCATCTGCAAAGAACTGTAGACAGGCACTCAGTTTTACAATTGGAGTAATCGAAAATGTTTTTTTTTGTAGTACAGGGTTAGAATTTTTTAGTACATTCAAGAGGTATGTAAAAACCGCCTTGTTTACCATGTAATGTTGAATCAATCTAAAAAAACAATTTAGACAAAATAACGTATGCTACTAAGGACAATTACAGTATATCAGGCAACTCCAAAGGATTTGATGCATCTCTCAAACTTCACCGCTCGTTGTTCTATACACCCTTCTTTTTCCTCTAATAGAAGAATAATTCTTTTTTTAAACATTTAAGTAATATTTTAACCTCAACTTTGAAAACCATAATGCTTTTCAACTCTTCTTCTTGTTTTTTACGCTCACTGTGCACTGATAATTTATTAATTTTGAACAGCTGTTCGTTTTCGATACATCATACAGATTCGAAGTGAACAAACTGTTCCCTAATATTCACGATAGCATATTCCACTTCCCGTGAAGTGAAGAAATCTAGGGAACAAATATTCCACTTATTATTCGCGATAGGGGTGATTATTAAAATTGGCAGAGAGGAGAGTATAGATTCATGAATGAACACTGACAAATTTTAAGAAAATCGTTTCACGTTTAGTTGCAGACATCTTTTAGAATATTTAACTCTTAGTTTTGCATAAGTTCTGTAAGCAAAAATGATTCCCAACCGGAATTATTTCAGACTTAGAGCCTACATATTTAGACTTATTCCGCTTAAAAGCGATGGTCTAGTGTATTCTTCGCCAGACTTTTGCCTTTCATTTCGTTTTTTCCCAAAACTTTTGAATTTCCTCATCGAAATTAAAAGTAGCTTTTGTTCTTTAAATGAGCTACAAGGGCGGAATATTGTTTTAATTTTTTTTCTTTTTGCTTGTAATTTTAAAATGTCTTGAATTCCTTAAAAGTGTAACCATTCGTTCTTTACAATTGCTATTTTAGCATATACAGTATACATCGAAGTATTGATTGCAATAAATCCTTTAACGTATTGAATAGATTGGTACTGTTACAAGATTCAAGAAGGAGATGTAATGCAGAGGAAGAAATTATGATCCTTTCTGCTTTTGTACACATCAGTTCTGACATGTATGTAGATCTACCCTCGTATTGAACAGAGAAATTTGCAATTTATTAAGACTACATTTACATGGAATTGCATAATAGTTCCTTGTGTACTTGGGTATGAATGTATACATACATTGCCGTATGCAATAGTGTTCAAAGCAAAGCAGTCCTGATAACGTTTCAAAAGCAGAACAAATGTGTGAGCATATTTCACAACAACTGAATGCTGCATTGATGCACAAATTGGTTTCCATGTATTGATATCCAAATAGTACTCACATCTCACATTGGTTTAATTTTGTTAATCGATTTGAATTTACTTAGACGACATTGAGAGGCAATCATTCTGCCAATGGACAAAATTGATAGTCTAAAGGTGGTGAGGAAGGAACAGAAAGCTGGTCTTAGTCAATTGCATTGATGATTAGTACATAGATATTTGTATTATTGATTTAATGTCCTATAATGTGTGTATTAAATACACTATGAAACAAATGAACACTTTTTGAAAAATACACAGACTTGACAGTATAGGTTCGATTCTACTATCAAAGGGTAGTATAACCCTATACTCGGTTTGGCGAAATTGGTGACCAATTTTGTTTTATGGGCCTCTAAAGATTCTGAAAATCAGTGGGCCCCTCGAAAAAGGTGTCATCAGATTTTGTCCAACAACTAATTCAGACTTGGTGATACCGCTTAACTATATTTGGCAATAATGTAGCTAAGAATATGCTAAACAAAGTTTCTTAAATTTTTTTGCGAAAAAAATATTTTTCCGGTATTTTGTTTTTTTGAAAAAGTAAAGGAAAAAATATTTTTTTTTTACTTTTTTCAGCATAACTTCCAGGTACTCGTAATTTTTCAAAAACAATGGTTGGCAAAATTTTAGCCAACGTAAATCTGAACAACTTTTGTGAACATATCAATACCATCTGAACGTGTCTGGGCACCCTTAATAGCTCAAAAAACCATATTGTACCCCACACATGTTAGTATTTAACTATTATGTAACAAAAATATATTTTTTGGTATAGGGTATGTTCAGCAAATTTATAGAAAATATTAAGGCCAATATTTTTGTGGAACATATTAACCCTCTAGCTCCCCCACATTACTGTAATTTTTGGCCCCATTTTAACAAAACGTAAAAAACACCTCTTAAAATGGGGAGGGCGGGGATGAAATGTTCTACAAAAATGTTCGCCATAAAATTTTACTATATGAGTCGGAACACACCAAAGACCAAATCTTAACACAAAAACCCAAAAAACGGTCAAATTCCAGTCAACAACGCTCTTTACTGATTCGACTACTAGATCGTACGACTAACATTGCTTCACGAACAGGAATTTGACCTTTTTTGCTGTTTGTGTTATGTTTTGAGCTTTGGTGTGTTCTGACACATATAGTAAAATTTTATGGCGAACATTTTTGTAGAACATTTCATCCCCTCTCTCCACATTTAAGGGGTGTTTTTTACAATTGGTTAAAATGGGGCCAAAAATTACAGTTATGTGGGGGAGCTAGAGGATTAAAATGTTCCACAAAGATATTGGCCTTTATATTTTCTATAAAGTTGCTGGACATGCCCTATACCAAAAAAATATATTTTTGTCACATAACAGTGAAATACTTACATTTTTGGGGTACAATGTGTTTTTTTGAGCTATTTATGGTGCCTAGACATGTTCAGATTGTATTAATATGTTCACAAAAGTTGTTCAGATTTACGTTGGCTACAATTTTGCCAAGCATTGTTAGTCCCTGGAAGTTATCCTGAAAAAAGTGAAAAAAAATATTTTTTTCCTTCACTTTTTCAAAAAAAAGTACTGGAAAAAATTTTTTTTTCGCGAAAAATGTTAAGATATTTTATTTAGCATATTCTTAGCTACATTATTGCCAAACATAGTTAAGCGGTATCACCAAGTCTGAATTAGTTGTTGGACAAAAGCTGATGACACCTTTTTCGAGGGGCCCACTGATTTTCAGAATCTTTGGAGGCCCATAAAACAAAATTGGTCACCAATTTCGCCAAACCGAGTATAGGGTTATACTACCCTTTGATAGTAGAATCGAACCTATACTGGCAAGTCCGTGTATTTTGTTCACTGTTGCACAGTGATATAGATTATGTTTAGATTTAAAATCAAACCTTGTAAAACAAATTGGCTAATCTTGAACTAACTGTTGTATTTATACCCTACACCACACTGTGATACAGGGTAGTATATGTTTGTTTTGTGGCAGATGTTTGTAACACCTAGAAATACTACAGCAGGACCCACCTTAAAGAATACCGATATACTACAGAAGCGATTTTTTAGCGTGTAGGCGTTGTGATATTTGTTCCCTCCATCTTAGTGCATTGACCGGTCATTTATCAAGTGAACATTAAGCGGGCTTGTACTCGTAATCATTAAAATACTCATTAATATCCCTGAAACCACAGACATGAACAACAACGACAATATACAAATTCCAGGAATAAAAAATGCATGCTATATGATAATGAACATAAAGTCATTTACTGTGCATAAGAAAGAAGAGCAGAAATGGATAATAAAAGGCATCCAATCTTACTATAAGTACACATAACCACACAAAACGACAAAAGAAGACTAATGACGATATCCAATGAAGAAGGAAGCAAAGATAAAGTGCAGTAAAGTACTTACCTGGTTGCTTCTTTGGTTTTACATTTTGAATTCCTGCAGTTCTTTATCGTAATGACTGCTAAACCCTCTGCTACATTGGGTCAGTTATTATTCAAATAGTTCAGTTTTAATTCGGTTCACAAAGTAAAGCGTAATTGTCCTATGTATGCTGCCATTTTGTTTTTCTTTCATGATGAAACATACCGAGACAGGGATTTCGTTTGAATATGTCCTAGTTCTATGTCCGGTGAAAGATAGTTTCCGTGACTACTAATCTCTGCTAGAGATACTACTTACCTCTACTAGAGCTAATACTTACAACGTATTTAAGAAAAACAAAAGAAATCGCATTCAAGACAAATACCATACAATAGTGTTAGTTGAAACATAACCCAGTAAAAGTTTTTAAAACAATTATTCATCTATTGTGTTTAAACTAAATGTAATTCTCTTAAGGGAGGAACGGATTGACTTGAAATTTGGTGAGTGATAATATTTATACCCTACACCACACTGTGGTACAGGGTATTATAAGTTTGTTTCACGGCAGATGTTTGTAACACCTGAAAATAACACAGCTAGACCCAGCTTAAAGTATACCGATCGACTCAGAATCACTAGCTGAGTCTATTTAACCATGCCTGTCCGTCCGTCCGTCTGCCAATGTAAAGTTGTTCGTCGACTACAGGTCGCAATTTCACTCCGATCGTTCTGAAAATTTGCAGTTTAGAGTATTTTGCAGCTGTTAAGATTCCTATTGAATTTTGTTGAAATCGGTTAAGATTTAGATATTGCTCCCATATATATGTTTCGTCCGATTTGGCCCTTTAGTCCTATAGAAGCTGTATTTTACATCCAATCGTTTTGAAATTTAGAATGGTAGAGTTTCTTGATCCATGAACCAACACTACCGAATTTGAAGAAAATCGGTTAAGATTTAGCTATAGCTCCCATATATATCTTTCGTCCGATTTGGCCCTTTAGTCCTATAGAAGCTGTATTCTTCATCCAATCATTTTGAAATTTAGAATGGTAGAGTTTCTTGATCCACGAACCAACACTACCGAATTTGAAGAAAATCGGTTAAGATTTAGCTATAGCTACCATATATATATTTCGTCCGATTTTGCTCTGTATTCCTGTAGAAGCTGTATTTTACATCCAATCATTTTGAAATTTAGAATGGTAGAGTTTCTTGATCCATGAACCATCATTGCCGAATTTAAGAAAATCTGTTAAGATTTAGCTATAGCTCCCATATATATGTTTCGTCCGATTTTGCTCTTTAGTCCTGTAGAAGCTGTATTTTACATCCAATCATTTTGAAATTTAGAATGGTAGAGTTTCTTGATCCACGAACCAGCTCTACCGAATTTGAAGAAAATCGGTTAAGATTTAGTTATAGCTCCCATATATATGTTTCGTCCGATTTGGCTCTTTAGATCCAATCGTTTTTATACCCTACACCACACTGTGGCACAGGGTATTATTTAAGTATAAAATGTCCCAAAAGTAAATTTATGTAAACAATTTATACATGAATTACAAAATTTATATATCAGAGTTATTCAGTATTACGAGAGTGGTGTAGGGTATTATATAGTCGGCCCGCCCGACTTTAGCCTTTCCTTACTGGTTTTGAAATTTAGAATGGTAGAGTTTCTTGATCCACGAACCAAGACTACCGAATTTGAAGAAAATCGGTTAAGATTTAGCTATAGCTCCCATATATATGTTTCGTCTGATTTTGCTCTTTAGTCCTGTAGAAGTTGTATTTTACATCCAATCATTTTGAAATTTAGAATGGTAGAGTTTCTTGTTCCATGAACCAACACTACCGAATTTGAAGAAAATCGGTTAAGATTTAGCAATAGCTCCCATATATATGTTTCGTCTGATTTGGCCCTTTAGTCCTGTAGAAGCTGTATTTTACATCCAATCATTTTGAAATTTATAATGGTAGAATTTCTTGATCCATGAACCAACATTGCCGAATTTGAAGAAAATGGGTTAAGATTTAGCTATAGCTCCCATATATATGTTTCGTCCGATTTGGCCCTTTAGTTCTATAGAAGCTATATTTTCCATCCAACTCCTTCTAGTACTTCCCCAACAAAGGGTTAAATGTAGTGAAATATTTATTCTCTGATAACTTCTAGTAACAGTTTATTCGATGTTATCACTTTGAGAAATGTAGGCGAAGTGGGACCAGTCCTTTTTGTAACACTCACATAAAGATATTATGTTGTATAAAAAGTTAACTGCTTATAACTTTAATGCCTGTGCACATAAATACCTGAAATTTTGTGCAGCGTAAGGCTTTTGTAGAAGCTACAGTCCGGTAAAAAATTGCATTTTTGCCACACCCCTTTTGGTACCACTCACCCGAAATTACCAAATCATACCACAATTGAATGGCTCATAACGTCAAAACTAATGCACATAAACACTTACAATTCAGTGCAGAACAATGATTTTGAATTATTGACTGTTCAGCGCAAAATAGGCCTATTCGTCAAGCCACCTCTGGTACCATCAGACTCATCGTTCCCATAACTTCTGTAGTAATTGTCTAAATGTATTAATGTTATGTATTTCAGCCAACCTGTGCAATGAGTATAGACTGAGAAAATAGTTATAGAAAATAAATAGTTCAACCTTTCTTCTACACAGAGTAGCATATTCCGTATTACATTACTCACAAAGTGATGGTATCAATGGAGTCAGTTTACTCGACTGTATAAGTAATTATCTGACAACGTAGTTCTACCCACAGTTTACAGTGATGAAGTTATGTATTCTTTGGACCAAACGTGCAACACTTCGAAATAGTGACCTTAACGTCTATTTAGGTTTGAGAGATATCTAATTTACGACATTTGAAACCATTTGACCTATCCCTCCGTTTATCCGTCCGCCTGTCTGGGATTTTCTATGACATTAGTCTTAGACCGAAAATATCAACTTAGACCTGTGGAGTACTTGAATAAGTTAAACTGATACCAGTATTCGAAAAGCACACACATTTTTCTTAAATCTTAGAAATTTGTTACAATTCGTTTGCAAGATTGAATAAATTGCAAATGACAAGCAAACCACTTGTCAGTACAAACGAAAATTTGGCTCCATTGGGAGCCAGCAATCAAATAAAGAATCGAACCAAAATTGTGGAAATTGTTTCCGATTTTTTAAAAAATTCTTTAAAAATTGCAATAAAATCGAGAAAAAAGTGCATTGCAATTTTCTTAATGGATGTCACGTCGCCCTAAAATAATGGTCCAGATTTTAATGTCCAGTGGTCAATTCCTAAAAGTAATAAGATTTAATAATTTTATTAAGGGAAACCCTGATTTTTAGAGGTTATTTCAACCGCAAGTAGCCCATAATTTCGCGATCGCTGAAACGAAATATTTTGCTAATATCCTTAAAACAAACCAAATTTTCATATAAGCTTTGATCAACGCCAACTTTTTTTCTTCCTCACAAAAGAAGCAACTCTATTGTACTCGTACAACAGGTCGTATAAATACTACTAATCAAGTTTGTGTTAATCATACGGTTCATGGTACCATTATTGGTCTTTGAATTCCTTGTAAGTTGTTATACCCTCCACCATAGGATGGGAGGTATATTCTTTTTGTCACTCCGTTTGTAACACCTCTAAATATTGATCCAAGACCCTATAAAGTATATATATTCTTAATAGTCGTAAAATTCGAAGACGATTTAGCCATGTTCCTCTGTCCGTCCGATCGTCCGTCCGTCTTTTTGTCACTCCGTTTGTAACACCGCTAAATATTGATCTAAGATCCTATAAAGTATATATATTCTTAATCGTCGTAAAATTCGAAGACGATTTAGCCATGTCCCTCTGTCCGTCCGATCGTCCGTCCGTCTTTTGTAATCACGCTACAGTCCGTAATAATAGAGCTAGGTTGATCAAAGTTGGTAGAAATATTTCCCATAGCTGCAGTTTGTTTGGGATTGCAAATGGGCCATATCGGTCACTGTTTTGATATAGCTCCCCTATAGAGGTCGCTCCAAAATAGGTTTTTGGAGTCACAGATATCACATTTTTAAAACAATTTAGCCGAAACTTTGCAGTTTGTATTTTATTTTGACGATAATTCATCACAGCAACATTTTAACAAATCGGTTTATATTTTGTTATAGTCACCCTATAGAGGTCGCTCCAAAATATACGTATTTAACCCATAAATACCACATTTTCTAAGCATTTTAACTGAATCGTTGCAGCTTGTATTTAATTAAGACCAGAATTCATCGCAGTAAAATCAATTTATATTTTGTTATAGTCCACCTATAGATGTCGCTTCCAAAAAGCCCTAAACACAATATTTTCTAAGCATTTTTGCAGTTTGTATTCTTTTTTGTCAAGAATTTATCTAAAACCAGTAAGGGAAGGCAGAAAATCGGGCGGGGCCGACTATATAATACCCTACACCTCCCTAACAATGCGATAAGGGTCATTGCCATAATAATTTGGAATAATTGAAAAATGGGTAAAAACATATTATTTAATTCTGACACGATAATCGCTAAATTAAGCAATATTCGTTCCTAAATTGAGACACATCTTTCTGGAAAATTTTAATGATCGGAAGTAAAATACAACTTCTATAGCGGTTTGATACCAAATCAGGAGGAACATATATATCTAGCTTTAATATAAATCTGAACCGATCTTCCCTGAATACTCATTCATGTAAAAAGACCTCCCTCTGTCGAATTTCGTACTGATCGGATATAAAATACAGTCTCTACAGCGCTTACATGTCAAATCGGGGGTAACATATATATGGGAGCTATATCTAAATCTGAACCGATTTTCTTCGAATTTGACAGTATTTCTTCATGTAATAAGAAACCTCTTTCTGCCGAATTTCGCACTGATCGGATATAAAATACAGTTTTTACAGCGCTTACAGGTCAAATCGGGGGTAACATATGTATATATAGGTGTTATATCTAAATCTAAACCGAGTTTCTCCCAATTTGGCAGTATTCCTTCATGTAGAAAGAAGCCTCATTTTGCCGACTTTCGCACTGATCGGATATAAAATAACATTTTCACAGCGCTCACATGTCAAATCGGGGGTAACGTATATATGGGGGTTATATCTAAATCTGAACCGATTTCTTTCAAATTTAAAAGTGTTCATTCATTTCACAGCGCTCACATGTCAAATCAAGGGTAACGTATATATGGGGGTTATATCTAAATCCGAACCGATTTTCTCCGAATTTGGCTGTATTCCTTCATGTAATAAGAAACCTCTTTCTGCCGTATTTCGCACTGATCGGATATAAAATACAGTTTTTACAGCGTTTACATGTCAAATCGCGGGTAACATATATATGGGGGCTATATCTAAATCTGAACCGATTTTCTCCGAATTTAGCAGTATTCCTTCATGTAATAAGAAACCTCTCTTTGCCGAATTTCGCACTGATCGGATATAAAATAACATTTTACAGCGCTTACATGTCAAATCGGGGGTAACGTATATATGGGGGCTATATCTAAATCTGAACCGATTTCTTCCGAATTTAACAGTGTTCATTCATATAATAAGAAACCTCTTTCTGCCGAATTTCATACTGATCGGATATAAAATAATATTTTTACAGCGCTCATATATCAAATCGGGGGTAACGTATATATGGGGGCTATATCTAAATCTAATAGGGATCGTCCTTGGGTCAAAAAAAAGATATGTGTAAAGTTTCGTCGAGATCGGACCATAATTGCGACCTGTACTTTGATTACAAGAATACATGCACAGACAGACAGACGGATATAGCTAAATCATCTCAGAAAGTGATTCTAATCGATCGGTATAATAAACGATGGGTCTATTTCTTTTCCTTTTTGGTGTTACAAACAAATGCACTAAGTTATAATACCCTGTGCCACAGTGTGTTGTAGGGTATACAAAATTAACGTCAGTATCAATTACGCAGTAAAAAAAATTTTGTACTCTTTATACGGACATTCAGTTGTAAGCTTTTTTCTAGTAGAATTTCAAACAAAAATACACTTTGAAACAATATGATTCAATCAAATAAAGTTAAGCAAAATTGGCTGTATTTATTGTATATGCCTAGAAAAATAAAGCTGAATTATACACGGTTTCCCAACAGGAAGTGTTATTTTGAATCACCTGGTATTTCGGTAGATGTCACTTTTGAAGCTTTTATTCTTTGACATTTGACAAGTAGAAACTACGCCATTACTAAAAATGGAACGATACACGATTCAACAACGCATTGAAATTATTAAAATTCACTACAAAAATGGTGAAAATCTTGCAGTCACAGTTCGCATGAGGCCCATTTCCACCTCAGTGGCTACGTCAACAAGCAAAATTGTCGCATCTGGGGCTCGGAAAAGCCAAGAGTTATTGTTAAGAAGCCTCTGCATCCTCAACGTGTGACTGTTTGGTGCGGTTTATGGTCTGGCGGGGCCATTGGACCTTTACTTTTTCGAAAATGAGGTTGGATCGAGGACATAGGGCAGCCACTTTGCGATTTGCTTATGGAAAATTTCATGAAAAGGATATGGTCCTGTTAGCGTGGTCGTGGTGGCCATTTGGCTGATGCTGTTCATCATTATTAACGGCATACTTTCCTCTTTATTATGAAATAAACATCCGATCATTTATCTCACAAAATGACATTTTTCTTTTAATACCAAAATAACACCTCTTGTTGGAGGAGTTTTTTAGAAATTTGTTTTTTAGAAATTTGAGCCAAAAAACTAAATATTTATCTCAGAAGTTTTGTTGATCTTTACCGTGTATTTAGTTGGTCCTTGTATACTTTGTTTGTTGTCCTCTTTAAGGATATGTTGCACAGTCTGGTGAATAGATGAAAGTCTTTATGTTGAATTTTACGGTACAATCGTCTGAAGGTAATTTGTCCAATGTTTCTTTTTTGTTAGATTTTATGTTTTGGTTCTTCTCTATTTAAACATTTCGTCGGTAATTAAATTCTTGTAACGATTATGCCTTCGCCACATCAAGGCGGAGTACACATACCTGAAATAAAAGAAAATCGAATACACTACAAGGAAAAGGATATTACAAAAAAAATATGTGTACGTAAATATACTTAATATTTTATTTAAAAGGTTGATGTCTACATTCCCTCAACATACAGCTATACAGCCGAAGAACTGGACGTTAAATGAAGTTGTGTTTATTTAACTTTAAAACGATCACTTATCAAGTCTTTCAATTACATCCCATCTATCCATTGTACCTGTTTGTGAGTTTGAGGAAAGTATCCAAAGACAAACTAAACTTTCGAAATGTGGCAAATAAACAATTTTCAAAAGACGTGTCTTCCTTATCTTCCAAATCTTCCAATTGGAAAAGTGTAAGCTGAATACAAGAACTAACCAAAAACAAAGGAAACCAAAAAAAACTTATAAAATCTGCACAGAATGTTAGTGAAAACGTGTAGAAAACTCAAATGCCCTAAAGCCTTTGTGAAACAAAGTCCAGACAGCATTGGCAGGAACTTTGTATTTGTCCACATATCCTTTAGGTTGGTCTGCCAGATAACACAGGAGCAACGAAGAGAAGGTACATATTTATGACAGGATGTGGTAAATTAAGCAGTTCTGTTTTTGACAGAATGAATACTATTTCTCAGAATAATTTTTTATTACAAGAAGAAATGTGAAAAAGTAAACAATACTAGCTTTTTTCAATTTTTTGTTTCCCATTTTAACCCTAATAACATCTACATAGTGTTTCTAATTTGTCTAAATTTCTATACAATGACACAGGCCACTCAAAGTTTGGTTAACGTACATTTACAGACAAATTACTCGCGCTCAAATCAATGAAATTACAAACTGCCACAAAAAGGCAGCAGACCACATAACATAAAGTATACCAATCCACCCTCTGACCTGTTACTGGTTACCCTGCTTCCCGCTTCCTGCATTTGGAAAAATGGAACATGGAAATTCAATAAAAGTGAACCAATTTGCCTCGAATTGTTGTGTGGCTAACTTTTTTTGCGAAATGCGAAAGGCAATCCCATGTACACGTAATGCTGAAATTTACAAAACAAATTTTCGAAACAATTGTTATTTGCAAATGCTGAAATAAAAAATAAAAGTTATACTGCTGCACAAGTGGAGGAACCAACACACATGTAAAAAAATCAAACCAACACAACTAAAAACTGCAAATAAAAGCCATGGGTTGAGGTTATACGGAGACTAGAATATGGACGTGGTGCTGGAGATTTCGAAAAGCTCTTGCTGAAGTAACTACGCAAAACTGCTGATCATTAAAGCAAATGAACAATTTTGCATGGACAAGTTCGCAGTCATTTCAGAGAAATTTATGTGGGAACAATTGAATGTTTTCCTTGATAGGAGGAGGAGGAAAAAGCGTATTCCTCTTTGTTTTTTTTCTCGGAAGGAAATAATTACAATTAAAATTACGGATGTGTTGTTCATAGTTTATTCCTGTGTTTTATTCAATTACAACTTCCTACAGTGTATCAGCTCCGAAATGGCAACGAAAAGAAGTTTAATGAGCAAATCTGTCGGACAATAAAATTAATTTTAGCCATTTTTTCTATAATTTTTATGATTAAATACAAATAAAAAAACAGTAAGGAAAGGCAGAAAGTCGGGCGGGGCCGACTTTATAATAACCTACACCTCCCTAACAATGCGATAAGGGTCATTGCCATAATAATTTGGAATAATTGGTAAATGGGTAGAAACGTATTATCTAATTCAGAAACGATAATCGCTAAATTAAGCAATATTCGTTCCTAAAGTGAGAAACATCTTTCTGGAAAATTTTAATGATCTGAAGTAAAATACAACTTCTATAGCGTTTGATACCAAATCAGGAGGAACATATATATGGAGCTTTAATATAAATCTGAACCGATCTTCCCTGAATACTTATTCATGTAAACAGACCTCCTTCTGTCGAATTTCGTACAGATCGGATATAAAATACAGTCTCTACAGCGCTTACATGTCAAATCGGGGGTAACATTATATGGGAGCTATATCTAAATCTGAACCGATTTTCCCCGAATTTAGCAGTATTCCTTCATGTAATAAGAAACCTCTTTCTGCCGAATTTCGCACTGATGGGATATAAAATACAATTTCTACAGCGCTTACAGGTCAATTCGGGGGTAACATATGTATATATGGGTGTTATATCTAAATCTAAACCGAGTTTCTCCGAATTTGGCAGTATTCCTTCATGTAGAAAGAAACATCTTTTTGCCGACTTTCGCACTGATCGGATATAAAATAACATTTTTATAGCGCTTACATGTCAAATCGGGGGTAACGTATATATGGCGGCTATATCTAAATCTGAACCGATTTCTTCCAAATTTAACAGTGTTCATTCGTATAATAAGAAACCTCTTTCTGCCGAATTTCATACTGATCGGATATAAAATAAAGTTTTTTCAGCGCTTACATGTCAAATCGGGGCTAACATACATATGGGGGCTATATCTAAATCTGAACCGATTTTAACCAAATTCAATAGGGATCGTCCTTGGGCCAAAAAAAAGATATGTGTAAAGTTTCGTCAACATCGGACCATAATTGCGACCTGTACTTTGATTACAGGAATACATGCACAGACGGACAGACGGACAGACAGACAGACGGACATAGCTAAATCAACTCAGAAAGTGATTCTAAGTCGATCGGTACAATAAACGATGGGTCTATTTCTTCTCCTTTTGGGTGTTACAAACAAATGCACAAAGTTATAATAACCTGTACCACAGTGTGGTGTAGGGTATAACTAGCAGTTTCAGGAAAACAATAAATTTTTACCCTATGGAAAAATTCGCTTCTGTAGTATATTTGCCGGAAACATATAATTTTTGGCAAACTTAATTTTTATACCCTCACTTTAGTGATACGAGGGTATATATCATTTGCTACGGAAAAAAGTGTAACACATCGAAGGAATGACCTAAGACCCCAAGTATGTTCGGCGGATATTCGTTTTGGGTAATTTTAAGTCGAATGAGCAATGTCCGTCCGTCTGTCTGTCTGTCTGCTGGCTGCTGCGCACAATAACTCTCGAAAGGAGTAACCGATTGACTTCAAATTTGGTATGCGGTAATATTTTGATCTATCTCCGGATGAGTTCGAAGATGGGCCATATTGGTCTACTCCTTCTGGTACCTTCGCAAACAAAGGGTTAAAATTTAGTGAAATATTGATTCTTTAATAACTTCTATACTACTTATTCAAATCTTTTGAAATTCTGCACATAATATTAGTATATTAGTCGCTATTAACTCGAGAAAAATGGGTGAAGTCGGCATGCCCCTTTTGGTACCTCCCACACAAATGGACCATTTTGCATCAAAATTTAACTGCTTATAACTTTAATACAAGTGCATAAAAATGCTTGAAATTTGCTACAGTATAATTTTTTTTGTAGCGCCATTATTGTACAGCCCCTTTTGGTACCTGCCACACAAATGGACCGTTTTGTACCAAAAGTAAACGGCTTGTAACTTTAATACCAGTGCATACAAATACTTGCAATTTTGAACAGTGTAATGCTGTTATAGTGCCTATAGTCCTGTAAAAAGTGGGCGTTATCACCCCGCCCCTTTTTGTACCTCCCCCACAAAATGACCAAATCATACCAAAATTACATAGCTCGTAACTTTAATATACCAGTGCACATAAACGCTTATAGTTCAGCACAATGTAATGTATTTAAGAATGTACTATTTACCGAAAAATAGGTGTATTTGGAAAAACCCCTTCCTCTCACACAAATTGAACAAATTGACAGATTTATTGGTGTAATGTTATATTTTACATTACTCACACAGTGAGGGTATACCTTAGTCGGTTTACCCGACTGAAACTTTCTTACTTGTTTTTCTGTAAGTTGGAAAACATTCTGCAACTTATTCAAATATTTCCCCTTTTTAAGGTAATCTGCACCGAAACTAGGAATCTATAAATGTAATACAAACTACTCGATCTATATAAAAATCATCAATAGTCGGGCGGGGCCGACTATATATTACTCTACACCTCCCTAACAATGCGAAAAGGGGTATTGCGAAAATAATTTGAAATAATTGGTTTCGTTGAAGTTAACAATGTGCATAGCTCCTCCACCTCCTCCACCTCCTCATCAAGCAGTTGTGGATGTTGATCGTAATAAACTAGATCTCAAACGATAACCTTAAAATGTACACTGTTCTTTCATAAATCCAGATTTGGAAGGAACTAATAGATGAGAATATATTTATAAACTGATTTTCATCAACATGGATCAAAACTTCATTTCTACCAAATTATATAAAGATCAGACGTAAAATACAGTTTTAATAGCGTGTAAATATAACGGGTTTTCTAATAGGGATGATATGATTTTGAAGTGACGTTTCGGCCATTTGTACTATGTCATGAGCTGTCATTTGTTTGTAAAATACAGTTTTAATAGCGTGTAAATATAACGGGTTTTCTAATAGGGATGATATGATTTTGAAGTGACGTTTCGGCCATTTGTACTATGTCATGAGCTGTCATTTGTTTTTCATTGTATTCATTAGTGTTTACAATTTCATCATGCAGAGATGTACGCAAGAACACCATTTACAAATTATTCAGTTTTATTATTAAAATAATCGTTCCCCAACAGCAACTTTTCGTGCGCTCCATTTTTTTAAAAAATACAAAAAAAAAAACTTTCCAGTGGACCTACGACCTTAACACCCATGAGCAATATTTTAGCTCTCGTTAAGAGCTATATTTTTGCCATTGACCGATTGTAGGTACGGGCCACAAAGCAAATGAAACAATTGAATTGTTGCGAGAAAAAAAATTGTGATATTGAATGGCCTCCAAGAAGTTGTGATTTAACACCATTAGACTATTTCTTGTGGGGTTATTTGAAATCATTGGTCTTTCGAAATAAACCAGACTCTCTTTAAGCTTTACAAGACAATATTGAACGTGCCATTCATGATATACGACTTGATTTAGTGGAAAAGTGCTCGAAAATTGGTTTCATCGAATTCGTTCCTGCAGAAGAAGTCGTGGAGGCCATTTGAATGACGTTTTATTTAGAAATTAATTGTATCGATTGTACTTCACATTAAATAAAAAACTTTTAAATTTCCTTAATTTTTTTTTCAAAGAAATCGTATCACTCTTATTGGAAAACCCTGCATATAACTATATCTAAATCTGAACCGATTATTCCCAAATTAAACAGTATTCGTTCTTAAATAAAGACATTTCTTTCTTCAAAATTTTGTAATGATCGGATGCTAAATCGGGAGGAACATATATATGGGGCTATATCTAAACCTGAACCAATTTTCCCCGAATTTGATAGTGTAATAAAAAGGCTTTTTCTGCCAAATTTCATACTGATCAGATATAAAATACAGTTTCTAAAGCGCTTATATGCCAAATCGGAGGTAAAATATATATGGGGCTATATCTAAATCCGAACCGATTTTACCCAAATTTGACTGTGTTTATTCATGTAACAAAAAATCTATTTCTTTCGAATTTCGTACTGGATATTGGAAATAAAATACAGTTTCTACAGCGCTTACTTGTCAAATCGGGAGTAACATACATATATATGGGGGCTGTATGTAAATGTAAAAAGATTTTCGGCAATTTTAATAGGGATCGTCCTTGGGTCAAAAAAGAGCACTGTGTTAAATTCCGTCACAATCGGACAATAAAGAAAAGACCTGTAGTTTGATTACAACGATACATCTACAGACGGACAGACGGACGGACAGACGGACAGACGGACAGACAGACAGACGGCCAGACAGACGGACAGACAGACGGACAGACAGACGGACAGACAGACGGACAGACAGTTAAATCGGCTCAGCAAGTGATTCCAAGTCGATCGGTATAATAAACGATGGGTCTATCTCTTCTCCTTTTGGGCGTTACAAACAAATTCACAAACTATAATACCCTGGATCACAGTGTGATGTAGGTTATAAACATCATCTTCTATATACTATGGGGAATTTCATGTCAAGTGAGAATATTTTAAAAAAGGATATCTTACGTCCGGTATGAAACTTGCACCAAGTTTAGTCCCATTAAAAAGAAGTTATGACACAAAATTTCAACAAGATCAGTTAAGCACTGTCCGAGATGGATGGTGTTGAATTTTGACAATTTTGTCAAACAGCTCTTTTCTCAATCCATAAAACTATTTTGTTTAGAAAATTTTGTCCAAAGTAAAGGGTTGTTAAATTGTAAGGGGCGATGTTGAATGTGAACCACACCTAAACGTCAAGTTTTTTTTGCATTTCATTTGACATTTCTCAATTTCAGACTTACTCCATTTGAACCATGGAAAGATACACAATCGAGCAACGCGTTAAAGTTTTTTAAGCCTTTTACGAAAATGGGCGTTCAAATCAAAAGCATTTCGCGATGTTTTTTTGATCAGCATAATCGACCAAATGTGTCCACAATCGGGAGAATTGTGCTCAAATTTCAGCAAACCGGGTCTGTAAGAGATGTGAAAACACCTGTGCATGCTCGCCCAGTTCGTTTGGTGCGGCTTATGGGCTGGCGACGTCATCGGGCCATACTTCTTCGAAATGAGGCCGGTCAGGCAGTTACTGTGAATGGTGTTCGCTATCTCGTGAGATGATAACGAACTTTGTATGGCCCGAATTGGAAGATATGGATGTGGACAATATGTGGTTTCAACAGGACGGAGCCACTTGCCACACAGCTAACGAAACAATGGCTCTTTTGCGCAACAAATTCAATGGTCGTGTTATCTCACGTCATGGCGATGTCATTTGGCCGCCAAGATCATGTGATTTGACACCGTTGGACTTCTTTCGTTGGGATTATTTGAAAGAAAAGGTGTACGTCGATAAGACAGCAATAATTCAAGAGCTAAACGGTGAGATAATTCGGCACATTAATGGCATAGAACGTCAATTATGACTCAGCGTCATCGAAAATTTGGACCATTGGATGGAGGTGTGCCGCCGAGGTGGCGGCGGCCATTTGGCCGATATTTTGTCCCATACATAATTGAACCATACCAATATTATCATAATAAAAAGAAATGACAATAATTTCCTAAATAATTTGTGTTTTATTCACTCAACATCGGCCCTTGAAATTTAACCAAAGCTTTCTCTTCAATCTTTTTAAGAAATAAAAAAATGTTGAAATTGTTTTGGCCAATTTATTTTGTTGCTTTATTAAAAACTTGTTTTGATATTTTTGTTAAAAAGCCGTATTTTTATTTTTTTGGCTCAAAAGAAAGATTGTGTCGTTTCTTTTAAGAACAGTACAGCATTTTTCAGTTCATTGATTTGGGACTCAATTCTGAGAATTGGACGTGTAAGTAGGCCCAAAAATAAGTTCATCTGCATCACTCGTTTAGTCAAGTTGGCTCATTAATAATTTAATGGCCATACGAATTTTTTGCTCAAGATCGATTTTTAGCACTTTTTCTATATTTTTTCTCGGTATACCGTACGGAATATGTCTTTTGTGTCTAAAGCATAGTTGTAGTCATTGAATAGGAGAAAAAAATGCGTAACACACCTACCCGAAAAAGTGCATCCACTGCCTTAAAATCGCAAAAATGACCACAAAGTCATAAAATATCCGTCAGTAAAATATTGAAAAATACGTATAGGTATAAAACAGAACATTAAAACTGAATAGGACATTCTGCGATTTTTAAGGCACTAGGTGCAGATTTTTCGGAAAAGTTTGTTCCGCATTTTTTATTTCTCCTATTCAGTATCTACAACTTTGCTTCAGAAACAAAAGAGATATTCCGTACCGTATACCGAGAAAAAAATATAGAAAAAGTGCTAAAAAAAATTCGGAATCCAGCCGTGCTAGCCGTTTTTCTAGGATAGCTCTTGTTTTCGCAATATTCGACCACAAAGTTTGCAAGGAAATCAGAGAGGTTAGTTACCTCGGAGGTAATTTTGAAGTGCAAGACTTCGGAATACACGCTTTCGTCCAAAGATCGAAATAAAGGGAACCCTTGGAGAATTATTTCCCTCAAAACAATCACCCAAACTTCTCTCTCTCTCTAACCTCTAAAAAATTGCAATCAAATCGTATCATACAAATCGACAACATTTTAAGTTGGTGTCTTTGAGAAGTATATTCCTCGCGACAAAATAATATAGGTCTCCTTTCAACATATTTACGAAGAATCAAGATCAATTTTTGTTATTTATCTTTGTAATTTCCATAAACACTAACCGAAAAATTATTTACAAACATTTAAGTCAAAAAGTAATATCAATAAATATTTTCTGCTATGAGTATCAAAATACCAAAATTCTGTAATAACTAGAAATCTGCTTATTTCTCATAAAAACACTGAAAAGGGACTCTAGTATTTTTTCGCGAAGAATATATTTCTCAACTAAAAATTTCGTCTATTTGTATGATGTTTGAGATATGATAATTTTGATTGCAATTTTCTAGAGCTAAGTGGGTGAGAAGCGTGGTGGACTGTTTCGAGAGAAATAATTCTTCAAGGGTTTTCTTTATTTCGTTCTTTGGATGGAAGTGTGTATTCCGAAGTCTTCAACTTCAAAATCTCCTCCGAGATAATAAACCTCTCAGATTTTCTTGCAAACTTTGTGGTCGAATATCGCGAAAAGAAGAGCTACCCTAGAAAATCGGCTAATACCACTGGATTCAGCAAGGTCGAAATAGGTATATCAATAGCGTCTTCTTTCTGTTACATTTTTTGACTAACACAATGTTCTTAATTGAGCCAACTTGACTACACGAATGGTGCAGAAGTTCTTATTTTTGGGTCTACTTTGACGTCCAATTCTCAGAATAGGGTCCTAAATCAATGAGCTGAAAAATGTTGTGTTGCTGTGTTATAGTCGAAATGAGTACTAGAGGCATTCTTCATTCCAAAATCTTAATTAAAAAAAACCAGTAAGGAAAGGCAGAAAGTAGGGCGGGGCCGACTATATAATACCCTA
Organism: Eudasyphora cyanicolor; assembly: GCA_963930755.1. NCBI lineage: Eukaryota > Metazoa > Arthropoda > Insecta > Diptera > Muscidae > Eudasyphora > Eudasyphora cyanicolor. The sequence goes on along the minus strand of OZ005738.1, from coordinate 167,410,047 downwards.
CACCTCCCTAACAATGCGAAAATAATTTGGAATAATTGGTAAATGGGTAAGAACATATATATGTGGATATACCTAATTCTGAACCGATAACAGCTAAATTAATCAATATTCGTTCCTAAATTGAGAAACATCTTTCTGGAGACTTTTGTGATGATCGGAAGTAAAGTACAACTTCTATAGCGCTTTGTAACCAAATCAAGAGGAACATATATATGGAGGTTATATATATAAATCTGAATCGATTTTCCCTGAACACTCATTCATGTAAAATAGAAACCTCTTTCTGTCGAATTTCGTACTGGTCGGATATAAAATACAGTCTCTACAGCGCTTAGATGTCAAATCGGGGGTAACATATATATGGGGGCTATATCTAAATCTGAACCGATTTTCTCCAAATTTGGCAGCATTCCTTCGAGTAATAAGAAACCTCTTTCTGCCGAATTTTGCACTGATCGGATATAAAATACAATTTCTACAGCGCTCACAGGTCTAATCGTGGGTAATATATATATGGGGGCTATATCAAAATCTGAACCGATTTTCTCCGAATTTGGCAGTATTTCTTCATGTAATAAGAAACCTCTTTCTGCCGAATTTCGCACTGATCGGATATAAAATACAGTTTTTACAGCGCTTACATGTCAAATCGGGGGTAACATATATATGGGGGCAATATCTAAATCTGAACCGATTTTCTTTGGATTTAGCAGTATTCCTTCATGTAATAAGAAACCCCCTTCTGCCGAATTTCATACTGATCGGATATAAAATAAAGTTTTTACAGCGCTTACATGTCAAATTGGGGTTAACATATATATGGGGGCTATATCTAAATCTGAACCGATTTTAAGCAAATTCAATAGGATCGTCCTTGGGCCAAAAAAACATATGTGTAAAGATTCGTCGAGATCGGACCATAATTGCGACCTGTACTTTGATTACAAGAATACATGCACAGACAGATGGACAGACGGACAGACAGACCGACGGACATAGCTAAATCAACTCAGAAAGTGATTCTAAGTCGATCGGTATAATAAACGTCTATTTCTTCTCCTTTTGGGTGTTACAAACAAATGCACAAAGTTATAATACCCTGTACCACAGTGTGGTGTAGGGTATAAAAAAATTGATAAAAAATTACGAAACCATTTTTTTAAATTATGTTTGCGTGTTTAGGATGCCAGATTACACCAGAAAATGTTATATACATGTTTTCGTCCTACTAAATGATTTATAATTTAATTTTTCTGAACGCACTTTGCCACCAACTTTGTATTACTCAAGTCTTTTTCTACAAAAATGCAAATTGTTCGTTACAAAGAACTAATTCAATGTTTTAGACATTCCTAATGTTGGAATGCAGCAAATCCCCCGTGGTCACCATGAATGAATTTTCTTTGACGTTTTGTAATAGTTGCACAAAGTTCTTAACGAAAATGGATTTCAAACAATTTCTCCATGTCCCACATTGATGCACTCACTCACTGGTGACTAGTGTGATGGATAAATTGCAATTTTTCTAGTTGGTGACATTTGTAACTGAATCAAGTTGATGGGAACTTTTTTTTGTGTTTGTGGGCAATTGGGTTTGGGCGACAGCAATTGAACCAGCCTAAACCTACCAAATCATGGAGCAAAACCAAAGCACTAGAGATTACAAATAGACAATGAAATGGAATGAAAATAAATGTTCACAAAGATTTATTTAGTCAAAAGAATTTTTCTATCACACAGGAAATTAATGGAACTGAGCGAAGAGTTGGAATTTATTGCAATTAATTACGTTGTAAGCCTAAATTGATAATGTTATCAGAAGAGAGCCAAAAAAGATGTATCTGTATTTAAGGAGAAAAGAAAAAAATTTGCGATATTCTTACTTATATATTTTGAGGTAAACGATAGCTTCTCTCGAAACCAGGGTTACCACAACCATTTTTCGGATAGGAGGACATTTGTGTCAGAAAAGGAGGACATTTGTGATAATTACGAGAGCCCTTGGAACCTTCGGAGGACATTTTTTATGCAAAAAATGACAGTAATTGAAAAAATATACACTTTGTCAACAAAAAAATTTTTTAACAAAAAATAATTATTGAATTTTAACAATAAATTTCGCAAATGTAACAAAAGGAGTAGGTCGACCGCGCAAGAAAAGAGTTATAATTAGAATGTGGGTTCGTATATGTGTATTTTATTTATTTTACCTAAACCTGCACCTACTCCCCTTACGAAGATAAATTTTCTTAGTTTTTTTGGGTGTAATTTCATTTTATGCTGTTTTCTTGATTGCATAAAGCACTTTTTGTAACGAAAATGGGTCCCAAATTTGGGGCGCACTTTCATTTTCAATTTAGGTACATTTCCTTAGGGTCCAACTTCCGGCCGCCGAAAAATACTTATAAAATTCTACAGTGGAGTATTGCCCTCCTAAGAAAGTCACATCTCCATTTTAGTAGTTTTGAGATATTTAGCTTTTACGTTTTTAACTTTCAAGCCTTTTATTATTAGGTTTAGGTTAGGAACCTAAATGGGTCTATGTGAGCTGGTAAAACCGGCAGCCACTATAACATACAACTGAAGGCGCGATAGTTAAAAAACGTAAAAGCTAAATATCTCAAAACTACTAAAATTGTGACTTTCTTTTTTGGCAGAGCGCTCTAGTTGAAATAAAATTTAGTGCAAATTACAGTTTTTGTAGAATCATTTGTAGGCGGTTCCTTTCATATGTCAATTGAGCGTAAATCACTGCTGTTTGTGCTGGTATAGCCAAAAACTAACAAATATTTTGTGCTTGAAAGTATACTTCAGCTTGAGGTTCATTATTGTTGGAAAAGTCCACCCAAACCCACGATTGGTGGAACTATAAAAATAGATTTGAAGCAGTAACAAAAGGAGGACAAATTCCACATTTTTCAAAAAGGAGGGAGGACGGGAGGACAATGGTGAAAAAGGAGGACATGTCCTCCTTTCGGAGGACACCAAGTTTCTGGATTAAAATTATTTTTCAAATTACTTACAATGAATGACAAAAATCAATGGCACAATTTCCTTCATTTTCAGCAGATATGTATTATTGCAAATTTTCTTCATAATTTTAAATCAATGTTCTTTTTTGAATGTTCTGAATTACAAATTGAGTTATTTACAACGATGTATGTGCTACGCCTACTTCCTTATTCTCTATTTAATGTTTAAATGATTGAAATGTTCTTTCTCTTCGACAACTTCATCAGAATATGAACATATTGCATTGTATTTTCACGAAAACATGAACATCAAAACTTTGATTGCGGCCTTTCATAAATACAAACGAAGGCAATTGCAATTATTTCGGCTTGTTTCTTCTCTTCTCTTTATTTTCCTGTACACTTCATGAAGGAGAAAGAAATAGTCAAACTGAAACTGAACTTTCCACACCGAAAAAAACTTTGTCTTAATATTAAAGATTTGCAAAAACGTCCTTTACTTTGAAATAATACGTTTTGTATTTAAAATTAGGAAAATGTACCTAATATTAATGAATTTATCAATATTTGAAGTACAAAATGAACTTATTTTAATGATTAAGGGCGTCTTTGGCGCAAATCTTTAATTTTAAGACAATTTTTATACCCTCCACCATAGGATGGGGGATATATTCATTTTCTCACTCCGTTTGTAACACCTCTAAATATTGATCTGAGACCCCACAAAGTATATATATTCTTAATCGTCGTAAAATTCTAAGACGATTTAGCAATGTCCGTGTGTCCGTCCGTCTGTGGTAATCACGCTACAGTCCGCAATAATAGAGCTAGGTTGATAACATTTGGTACAAATACTTCTTATAGTTGCAGGTTGTTTGGGACTGCAAATGGGCGATATCGGTCCGTATTTAGATATAGCTCCCATATATATCATCTAACTTGTTGTTATTCCTACTGTTCTTATCTACTATATTTTTTTGTGTGTTTTCGGTGTTATTTTCTTTAGGTTTGAGTTATTTTGTAGGTTTGAGTTTTCATGCTATCCATGGTGGAGGGTATATAAGATTCGGCATTGCCGAACTTAACGCTTTTACTTGTTTTTTTTTCAGTGCACACAGGGACCAGAAACCAAATGTGATGTTTTGATACGTACCAGAAATATAAGATATCGAAGGATGTGACCTTAGAAGCTAAGAATGTTTGGCAAACATTTATTTTAAGACCTTATTGATCATTCGAGCTGCGTCTGTCTGTCTCTGATATCAATCTGTACAATAATCTATGTGTTCTTCTCATTTAGGTGTTAGTTAATGAATACGTAGGGTTCGATCCCTGTACCCTACAGTCTGGTTTTGGGGTCAAAGGAGAAAATTGATATGAACTAGTTAGTGTTTTTACTCATTTATAGTGACTTTGCCACCTCTTTTTGTATACCGCTAAAAATTATGTTAACGAACTTCCACGGAACCAGAAATATATCCACTGAAGGATAAACCAGAAGCTGATGAGGATAATTGGTCAAATGAAAATGAAATTATGAACTATATTTGAAAAACATGGCTGACTGTGGATCAGTACTAGCAATGCGGCTTCCACTTAATTCAATTTGTCGTTTATCAACTTGTCCTTGTTGGAAATTTTTGGGAAGTAGATATGAATACTGCCAAAGACCTAACATCACTAACAAGAATCAATTTTACAGCTGAATAGGGAGTAATTGACAACAAGTGCAAAGAACATTAAATAATTATTATTATAATTGCATTTACTTGTTAAATAGGAAATCAACACTTTTAGCCTTTGCAAATGGTTTCTCCTAATACAAAATATGTAAACAAATAATACGAAATAGAAGTCTACAGAAAATGGAGGACATCAGAAAATATTATTTTTTATACACAGAAAAAGCTGACCTACTTTAAAATATTGTCCATAGACAAAAGTCTGTAGTATTTGTAGGCATAGACTACTGTACGAAGGGCTATTTGTTTAAAATATAAGGACATCTTCGGCGCCAAATCTTTAAAATGTGAACATTTGTTTATGTGAACACTCCCTTTCCTGATATCCTAACAAAAGAGAAACACATCAAAGAAGTGATATAAAACCGTAAGTATTCGTGATGGAAATCAATATTGGACTTTTCAAGTGATCGGATTAGTGGGTGTGGAAAATGTGCGCGAAGCTATGTTTAACAAGTAAAAAACGTCAAGTTCGGCCAAGCCGAATCTTATATACACTTCACCATGGATTGCATTCAATTCTATTACTGGAAAAATCTTTGGATATGGAGCAAATTTTCGAAAAAAGAATTTTGGTTGAAGCAAACATTGAAAAAAAAGAACGCTGCAATTTGTAGCCAAATTGTAGGTCCCAAATTCTTTAGCCAACCTCTTCATCTGAAAAATTTGGTATTTATTGCTTAAATAATCATTTTTGAGGGCTACCTCTACACGGGGACTACAACAAAATATAAACTGACTAAATTTTCTTGCCAAAATAGAATACAAACTGCAAAGTTTCAGCTAAATTGCTTAGAAAATGTGGTGTTTATGGCTTCAACAAGGCTTTTTGGGAGCGACATCTATTGATGGGAGCGACATCTATAAATGTTTGCTGTGATGAATTCTTGTCTAAATGAAACACAAACTGCAACGATTCCCTTAAAATGCTTAGAAAATGTGGTATTTATGATTTAAATAAGCCTCTTTTGGAGCGACCTCTATAGGGTGACTATAACTAAATATGAACCGATTTTTACTGTGATAAATTCTAGTTCAAATAGAATACAAACCACAAAGTTTCAGCAACATTGCTTTAAAAACCTGGTATCTATGGCTCAAAAACCGTATTTTGGAGCGACCTCTATAGGGGAGCTATATCAAAACATTGACCGATATGGCCCATTTGCAATCCTAAACGACCTGCAGCTATAAGAAGTATTTCTACCAAAATTGATCAACCTAGCTCTATTATTATGGACTGTAGCGTGATTTCAACAGACAGACAGACGGACATGGCTAAATCGTCTTAGAATTTTACGACGATCATGAATATATATACTTTACGGGGTCGCATATCAATATTTCAAGGTGTTGCAAACGGAATGACAATGTTAGTATACCCCCATCCTATGGTGGAGGGTATACAAATGTAATATCTCGTAAACTATTGACCTTAGAAAAACGAAATTTGTATAGTTAGTTATTGGGGTCAATATTAGTACTTTCACTCAAAGTGGGCGAGATTGAATAAGAGGACGTGGCAATATTTAAATTTTTAATATTATCTCACAAACTATTAATCGTAGAGAATAAAATTTGTTTTTTTTGTAAGTTATTGGAGTCAGTATTGGGTTAGCTACAGATGAATCTTAACAAATAAAAAGTGAATGGGACGATAAATGGGAGTGGCATTATTTAAAATTTGAATATCTCAGAAAGTATTGATCGTAGAAGGATTAAATTTGGTACATAGAGTTATTAGAGCTATTATCTAAAACTTCAATAAAAATGGACGGCATCGGATAATTGGGTGTGACAAAAGTGGGCGTAGCAATGTTTGACAATTTTATATCTCGAAAACTATTGGTCTCGTACGAACGAAATTTGGATAGTTATTAATTTGTGTCAATTTTGGTAATTTCACCAAAAGTGGGCGGGATTAAATAAGAGGGAGTGGAAGTATTTAGATTTTGAATATTTGCATTTGCTTTGTCAATCTTAGATTAGTCGCATATTATGTTGCTTGCTTGCTTTTATTCGGTCTGCAAATCTTTGTGATTCTAACTAGGATACTCTCCCGGCTTCAAGACCATTTTGTTTCTATATTATTATAGAAACAAGTATTTTATACATGGCGGTGTATAAATATGTATTAAAAATTGGCAGCACACATACTGGATCATGATTTCTGAGCCGTGACACTGGTTCATGAAAAATAAAACAAGTAAGAAATTTCAGTCGGGTAAACCGACTAATATATGCCCTCACTTTATAAGCATTGTAATTGTGTACTTGTATAGGGTTTCCAACAAGAGGTGTTATTTAGAATCACCCGGTATTAGCTGTCATAGCTGTCACTTTTGAAGCCTTTATTAATTGACATGTGACAAGTAGAAACTACGCCATTACTAACCAGCAAGGAAAGACAGAAAGTCGGGCGGGGCCGACTACATAATACCCTACACCTACCTACCAATGCGAAAATGGGCATTGCGATAAGAATTTGGCAGTGTTCATACATGTAATAAGCAAACTCTCTCTGCCGATTTTCGTACTGATCGGATATAAAACACGGTTTCTACAGCGCTTACATGTCAAATCGGGTGTAACATATTTATTGGGACTATGTTAAAATCTGAACCGATTTTCCCCGAATTTGGCAGTGTTTATTTATGTAATAAGAGAATTCTCTCTGTTAAATTTCGTACTGATCGGATATAAAACACGATTTCTACAGCGCTTAAATGTTAAATCGGGTGAAACATATATATGGTGGCTATATCTAAATCTGAACCGATTTTCCCCGAATTTGGCAGTGTTTATTCATGTAATAAGAGAACTCTCTCTGGCAAATTTCGTACTGATCTGATTTAAAATACAGTTCCTACAGCGCTTACATGCCAAATCGGGTGAAACATATATATGGGGGCTATATCTAAATCTGATCGGATTTTCACCGAATTTGGTAGTGTTCATTCACGTAATAATAAAACTCTCTCTGCCGAATTTCATAAAGCTCGGATGTAAAATGTGGTTTCTACGGCGCTTGCATGTCAAATCGGGTGAAACATATATATGGGAACTATATCCAAATCTGAACCGATTTTAACCAATTTCAATAGGGTCCTTGGTCCAAAAAAGAGCACTATGCTAAATTTCATCACAATCGGACCATAAATACGACCTGCACTTTGATTACAAGAATACATGGACAGACGGACAGACAGACGGACAGACGGACAGACGGACATGGCTAAATCGACTCAGAAAGTGATTCTGAGTCGATCGGCATAATAAACAATGGGTCTATCTCTTCTCCTTATAGGTGTTACAAACAAATGCACAAAGTCATAATACCCTGTACCACAGTGTGGTGTAGGGTATAAAAATGGAACGATACACGATTGAACAATGCATTGAAATTATTAAAATTCACTATCCGGAATTCCATCAAAAAATCATCTTAACTGACGACAAGCAAAATTGTCGCATCTGGGACTCGGAAAACTCAAGAGTTATTGTTGAAAAGCATCCTCAACGTGTGACTGTTTGGTGCGTTTTATGGTACGGCGGGGTCATTGGACCTTACTTTTTCGAAAATGAGGTTGGATCAACAGTTACGGTGAATTGATTGCGCTATCAAGAGATGATTAATGATTTTTTATGGTCGGAGTTGGATGCTATTGATCTGGACAACGTTTACTTTCAACAAGACGGCTCTACGTGCCACACAAGCAACGAAACCATTGCTATGTTACGAGAAAAGTTTCCGGACCGTGTTATCTCTCGAAGAGGTGATCACAATTGGCCACCGAGATCTTGTGATTTAACACCTTGCGACTTCTTCCTTTGGGGCCACGTGAAAGATAAGGTCTACGCCAACAGCCCAGCGTCAATTCAAGACGTCAAAGATAGAATTCGTGAGGCTATCGAGGACATAGGGCAATCACTTTGCGATTTGGTTATGGAAAATGTCATGAAAAGGATATGGTCCCGTAAGCGTTGTTAACGCGTAAACTTAACAACGCTGTAAACTTTTTGTACAAAATGGTACGTTTGTGTGGGAGCTACCAAAAGATGCGTGATAATAACGTCTATTTTTCGACAGACTGTAGGTACTATAAAAATATTACACTGTATAAAAATTTAAGTTTTTATATGCACTAGTATAAAAGTTTAAAGTTTTTACTTTTCTTACAAAATGGTTTCTTTGTTTGGGAGATAACAAAAGGGGTATGCTAATAACGCCCATTTTTCGCTGGACTGTAGGTATAAAGCCATTACACTGTACAAAATTTCAAGTATTGGTACAAATGTATTGGTATTAAAGTTATAAGCTGTTAACTTTTTGTGCAGAATAGTCCATTTATGTGGGAGGTACCAAAAGGGGGCTGTCAAAAAATCCTACTTTTCACTTGACGGTAGTCACTATAAAAACCGCATACTGTAGAAAATTATAAGTATTTGTATGCACTAGTATAAAACTTATAAGCTATTACATTTTGGTGCAAAATAGTCCTTTTGTGTGGATCTTACCAAAAGAGGCCTGCCAATAAACCCCATTTTCACTGGACTCTAGACACCATAAAATCATTACACTGTACAAAATTTCAAGTATTGTTAATCATTGATATAAAAGTTATAAGATGTTAACTTTTGGTGCAAAATGGTCCATTTGTGTGGGAGGTCCCAAAAGGGGAGCGGTAAATTCACCCATTTTTCACGTGGTGGTAGCGACTAATAAATGAACGGTATGAGTGGAATTTTATAAGATTCGAAGGAGTAGAATAGAAGTTATTAGAGAATCATTATTTCATTAAATGTTAACCCTCTGTGGGGGAGGTACTAAAGGGAATGGACCAATATGGACCATCTTCAAACTTACCCGGAGATAGGAAAAAATATTACCATACCAAATTTGAAGTCAATCGCTTACTCCTTTCGAGAGTTATCGTGCGCAACAGACAGACGGACGGACGGACATTGCTCAAATTACTTAAAATGACCCAAAACGAATTTCCGCCGAACATACATGGGGTCTTAGGTCACTCCTTCGATGTGCTACTCTTTTGGCCCGTAGGAAATGATATATACCCTCGTCACATTAAAGTGAGGGTACAAAAATGGGCGTCATTGGAATGCCCCTTTTGGTACCTCCCATACAAATGGACTATTTTGCGCGAAAAGATCATTCGGGTAAGTCGATTTACCCGAATGATCTTTCTTACTTGTTCTTGTATATTTTTATAAGGATGGGGGTATACTAACATTGTCATTCCGTTTGCAACACCTTGAAATATTGATCTGCGTCCCCATAAATTATATATATTCTTGTTCGTCGAGAAATTCTAAGGCGATTTAGCCATGTCCGTCGGTTTGTCTGTTGAAATCACACTACAGTCCGTATTAATAGAGCTAGGTTGATAAAATTTGGTAGAAATACTTCTTATAGTTGCAGGTCGTTTGGGATTGCAAATGGGTCTTATCGGTCAATGCTTTGATATAGCCCCCCTGTAGAGGTCGCTCCAAAAGTCGGTTTTCGAACCATAAATACCACATTTGCAAAGCAATTTTGGTGAAACTTTGCATTTTGTATTCTAATTGGACAAGAATTCATCACAGTAAAATTTTACAAATCGGTTCATATTTTGTTACAGTCACCCTCTAGAGGTCGCCCCAAAAGAGGCTTATTTAAATCATAAATTCCACATTTCTAAGCATTTTAAGGGAATCTTTGATGTTGGTATTTTATTTAGACAAGAATACATCACAGTAACATTTTTTTAAACAGTTCCTCTTTTGTTATATATAACACCACATTTGTTAAGTAGTTTAGCTGAAACTTTGCAGTTTGTATTCTTTTTTAGCAAATTTCATCTCAATAAAATGTATACAAGTCAGTTTATATTTTATTGTAGTCCCTGTGTAGAGGTAGCCCTCAAATATGCTGATTTAAGCCATAAATACCACATTTTTCAGATGAAGAGTTTGGCTAAATAATTTGAGGCCTAAAATTTGGCTAAAAATTGCGTTCGTTTTTTTAATAATTCGTTCCAAGATTTGCTCCATATCCATCGATTTTTCCAGTAATAGAATTGAGTGCAATCCATGGTGGTAACGCTTTTACTTGTTGTATATAATTTTAGATTCGTCGGCTGTGTATGCGTAACTGTATCTGGATTCGATAGGTGGTGCTGTATTCTGCTTCTTTATGGCTAATTGGTACTACTAATAATATCTTCAAAATACGTGAAGCGGTTAAGAAAGTATGCCTAATATAACAAATGGTAATTTTGAATCCCTGAGATAGGTAACTTTGGAGCTCTGTACCTAGAGTGATCAAAACCGGCCCCTGAGCGCCCCAGTAGGCGAGTTGGTAGCGTACTCGCCTATGAGTGTGGGGGTCGTGGGTTCGATTCCCACCAGAGGCTCTGGTCTGTCGTTGCAAACAATTAGCCATATGGTCTTTGTAACCCGGCCTTTCCCTGGACCTTAAAATTAGAATATAAATTTACTTTGTATTGTAATTCATATAAATAAATAAATAAATAAACCGGCCCACCGGTTTTTTGCTTCCACCGTCCCCGGTTTTTATCAAAATCATGAATTTCGAACAACCGGTGCAACCGGTTTTTTTCGTTTGTTTCCACCGGTTTTCCGGTTTTTTTATTATCACTAAAATATTAAATATTATTAAATATTAATATGAAAGATCTCCTTATATGGCCTAAAAAGAATCGGCAACTTTGCTAGAATCCGAAGCCATTCACCAATTTGTATACAAATTACAAAAATTTAAAGAAAATAAATGATTCATACGCGCAGAAGTTATGTGAAAAGTAAACGCATTCCCCCACTTCCAAACCGAAAGAAAAACAAGTAAGAAAATTTCATTTGGGTAAACCGACTAGTGTATACTCTTATATATTTATATGTATACTCGTATATACCCACCTGCACTAAAGTGTGTATATAAAATATATATGTATTAAGATTTAATACCTCTATTAAATATTCTATTTAATATCCCGAAATATTAATATTTTCTTGACTGAACTACATAAGGGGAATTTCATGTCAAGTGAGTTAATTTTTAAAAGGGATGTCTTCTGTCGGGATGAAAATTGCACCAAGTAGCCCTATCAGATAGTAGTTATGAGACACAATTCCAACGAAATCGGTTAAGGACTTTCCTAGTTGGAGGGTGTCAAATATTGACATTTTTGTCAAACGGTTGTTTTTCCCATCTGAAATGCTAAAATGTTTGGTTGAACGTTAATTTTTTTTCAGAGGTTTATATTTATTTTGATAGATCAACAGGTCCCATCCCATTAATAGGTCACAAAGCTTTTAAAGGAAATTATCTAAGCTTTCTTTTGAAAAAAAAATCAAAAATTAAAACATAGGTAATGAAAATATATTTGCTAATTTTTTTAAAAGGTTGAAGAAAAGACTGTCGATAACACTTTTGGAAAATGTTTCTAAATACAATAGCTAATTAGTTATATGTATGAGATAAAAGGACCGTTTGACTCAAATGACAATATTCATCACAATCCAACTCATAACTACTATCCAACAGGACTAAAATTGGTGCAAGATTCCTGATCAGAAGACATCGCTTTTAAAAATTTAATATTAAAAAATCGCCTTTTTTGTTATTAAAAAGGAAAATGTTTTTCAAACGGCAATTTTCATACTGTTTTGTTATGCAGTAAAAACCGGTTCTACCGGTTTTCTTCGAAGAAAAAAACCGTCCACCGGTTTTTTTATAACTTAAATAAACCATCCACCGGTTTTTTATTTTTTTTTCAAAAAAACCGGTTTTTTGATCACTCTATCTGTACCACAAAAACTACAATGAATTTAGAAAAACTAAAAACGCCATAAAATTCATACACATTTGTATAATCATTGTGCCAAATTTCATTAAAATCGAAAGGCGTCATTTTAAAATTGTGTGATTTTTGATTCATTTGCTTTGGAATTACCCAGCTATGTTTTATAGACTTGTTGAACATAGCTGGTTAAAATACAAGTCATATTTTACACCCAATCATTATGATATTTAGCAGATATGATTTTATTGATCCAGAAACAAACACTGCCGAAATTGATGTGCATAGGTTCAGGTTTGCCATATTTTAAAGGTTTTCCAAGAAGAGGTGTTATTTTGGTATTCAAAGAAAAATTCAATTTTGATAAACAGGAAGGTATGCCGTTAATAATAAAAAACAACATCAGGAAAATGGCCACCACGACCATGCTTACAGGACCATATCCTTTTCTTGAAATTTTTCCATAACCAAATCGCAAAGTGGCTGCCCGAATTCTATCTTTGAGGTCTTGAATCGACGCTGGGCTGTTGGCGTAGACATTATCTTTCACGTGGCCCCAAAGGAAGAAGTCGCAAGGTGTTAAATCACAAGATGTCGGTGGCCAATTGTGATCACCTCTTTGAGAGATAACACGGTCCGGAAACATTTCCCATAACATAGCAATGGTTTCGTTGCTTGTGTGGCATGTAGCGCCGTCTTGTTGAAAGTAAACGTTGTCCAGATCAATAGCATCCAACTCCGACCATAAAAAATCATTAATCATCTCTTGATAGCGCAATCAATTCACCGTAACTGTTGATCCAACCTCATTTTCGAAAAAGTAAGGTCCAATGACCCCACCAGACCATAAACCGCACCAAACAGTGACACGTTGAGGATGGAGAGGCTTCTCAACAATAACTCTTGGGTTTTCCGAGACCCAGATGCGACAATTTTGCTTGTTGACATAGCCACCGAGGTGGAAATTGGCCTCCTCAGCCAAGATGATTGTGTATCGTTCGTATCGTTTTTTGATCGTTTTGTATCGTTCGATGATCGTGTATCGTTCCATTTTTATTAATGGCGTAGTTTGTCAAATGTCAAAGAATAAAAGCTTCAAAAGTGACAGCTACCGAAATACCAGGTTATTCAAAATAACACCTCTTGTTGGAAAACCCTTTATTTTTATTCCAATTTTACATGTGAGCACTGCGAAAGCGACATTTTAAAACCTAACTTTGGTAAAATTTTAAGGAAAATACTAAAGGGTCCGCCATCTAACTTTTTTTTTAACTAGTGCTTATTTCGTGAATGGTAACACTTAGCTCATGTCTGATTTGACAGATAATTAGTTTTATCCTTCCGCTGAACGAATATGGTTGAACAACGCTGAACAACTCGTGAACAACGCTGGGAGCGATCGACTTACAGAAGATGCCGATTTTGCCAAAAAAAAAATCATCTTTTCTGATGAAGCTCATTTTGATCTTGGCGGGTATGTAAACAAGCAAAATTGTCGCATTTGGGGCACAAAAAACCCGCACGCATACATTGAAAAGCCGATACATCCAAAACGAGTCACTGTTTGGTGCGGATTTTGGTCCAGAGCAGGGATGGTCCACGACATGATTTTGTACGTTTACGACTGTCGGAAAGGTGTAAACGTCACATACGTCATAAACCCTTCTGAAATGTATGAAATGTTGTAAACTGTAATATCAATCTAAGGACGCTGCAGACTTCACGTAAAAATCTGGTAGACACAATATAAAAACTAATCGAAATCCGAGATACAACTTCATTTAATTTTTTTTTTTTTTTGAGAAAATATATGTTTTTGATCGAAAGCCAATATTTACGCACTGGTATGATATAGTGTACAACCCTTAATGAATAAGTTCAAATCGGAAAACTAACTACTTTCGGCGATAAATCTACTTTTTCAACAATGGCACGCACATCTTTTCAGATCATAAAAATTCACTTTTCTTCACATCTTTTGTAGACCGTTTAATTTATATTCTTGACGAACAATAAATCGTTCAGTTTCAGTTTTTTTTGCAAAATATTATATAAGTTCTGATTCACACGAGACAATTTTTTCAAAGCAAGTATCAAAGTTTGTACACGCAAAGAAAAAATTCGTTACTCCCAAACGAAAAATTAGACAAACGAATTTCGTTTGTGGTGTATGTTTGTCGCAATCGATTTATGTTTATCCCAAAACCCAAAGAAACGTTTATAGCAAACGGTTAGTGTATTTATCGTAAATGATTTATATTTATTACAAACTCTGTGAAACTTTTGGTGCAAACGGTTACTGTGTATGTGACAAGCAATGCCTGTTTATCCCAAACCCTGTAAAACGTGTGTTGCAAACAATCATTGCGTTTGTCACAAGCAATGTCAGTTTAACAATTAATGAGAAAACGATTGTCACAAAAGAATAATTTGATTGAATTATGATATTTAATATGTTTTATAAAATTATGTTTATAATCAAAAATGTCACAATTTTTAGTTAAATGTCCCCGGGAGCTCCCCGACAAACACCTCTGCTATTATTTGGCTGCTATCTTCTAATTGAGTTGTAGACAAACTGTAAAAAAGAAAGCATGTATGTTAGAACATATTAAAAATGTAGCGAGATGTTATCTTACCATATATCAAACTTTTTAGTCAAAAGTGAATTTTATAGGTCAATATTCTGACCCAAATGCTGCAATTCAAAAGTTTCCACGTCCATGAATAGAATACTAAACTACATCAGAAAGTAACATGAAAAACTTCGGGTGAAAAAACGTGTTGCATAATGTCATAAAAAAGCAAAGTTTAACTGTTTAGTGTAGAAAATATCCGCAGTTTCCAGAAGTATCCAGTTGCATTGTGCCTGAATAAATTTATTTCACAATTACCATTAGCAGCTTCAGTACCTAAACGTGTGATGATTGTTAATGATTTTAATTTGCTTATTCACAATTTAAGACGTGTGGAAAAATAACCAGTTAGTCGTTAACAAAGCAATAGACGGTCTCAGTTTCTGTTAAAATCTATTGTTTTTGTTATTCCGGCTTTCCACAAAATATTCAATATTTTCATGCAGTGGTCGATCCATTTTTTTGCTATTAACTATCTGGTTATTTTCCCACATTTCTTCACTTCATTTACCATTTACCTATAACATTAAAGTGGAGTCGGCAGTATATTTGCGAGATTTCGCGCCTCCGATAATTTAGATTCTTTGGTTTAATTAATTCTTTGCATCAAATCATTTTGATTTCACTGATAAAAATATTTTTAATTTTGCCACACACGCGCACAAATACCGAACACCACAAACGACAGTACAAAACTAAAGGCCCACCAGCATAGGACTCTACGCATACTGAGTACGATTGCAAATGTTGTGAAATTGTATAACAGTGCGGAGGGAGGGATACAGATAACTAAATATCCACCACCGTCTGTTAATAAAGCAACACGTTGCAACGTTTCTTGTTGTGTTTTGTACACACACACATCTCCATCTTTTTGCAAAAACGTTGCAACGTCGCTTTTTGTGTTGTATACACACACATCTGCATCTTTTGAGTTCTGTACACATACATCTACACATATTATTCCGTCATATAAGTAATAAAAAAGTTATAAAACCGCACTCTCACAAAATGAAAACAAGTTTAGCTCTTTGTTCTCTCAACTCTATTTAATATATTCAATCATGTTTAAATACAATATAGTTCCGTATACGTTTTTCGTTTACCATAAAATAAATTACGAAAATTTTGGAATGAAAGACTGTTCGTTTACAGTAAGAGAAACTACGTTTACGATAAACTTTTGCATTCACCGCAAAAATTTCAACCGTTACGGGAAAAGTAGAGCGTTTGAGACAAAGAAAAATGTTTGCCATAAACGACGCCCAAACGTTTTTTTTCTTTGCGTGTAGTTTGTCTGCCGCTCTCCAACAAACTTTGACACCCCACCCATTCCTGTGCTTGCTTCAAAAAATAGAAGGCCTGACTTATTCTGGAATATGGCAAAAAGTCGTCATAACGCATTGACATCATTTGCTCTAAAATTACTGATGATCCCAGCGTCAACTGCATAATTAGAAGGCTTTTTCTCCAATCGATCTCATGTGCATTCTGATTTTCGAAATCTATTAGAATCGGAGCGATCTAAAACGTTGCTGGAAGTTTGCTTTTCACTTAAAATACGCGAAAAAAAGACAACTTTGAAGGCATTAAAGAGATTCGAGTGAAGAATAAATCTAATTTATAAACAAATAATAATTCATTTGAACCAATTAATAAACTTGAAAGTTCAAAATAAATATTTATACCCTACACCACACTGTGTTACAGGGTATTATAAGTTTGTTTCACGGCAGATGTTTGTAACACCTGAAAATAACACAGCTAGACCCACCTTAAAGTATACCGATCGACTCAGAATCATTAGCTGAGTCGATTTAAGCATGTCCGTCCGTCTGTCCATGTAAAGTTGTTCGTCGACTACAGGTCGCACTTTCACTCCGATCGTTCTGAAATTTTGCAGTTTAGAGTATTTCGCAGCTGTTAAGATCGCAATTGAATTTGGTTGAAATCGGTTCAGATTTAGATATAGCTCCCATATATATCTTTCGTCCGATTTGGCCCTTTAGTCCTATAGAAGCTGTATTTTACATCCAATCGTTTTGAAATTTAGAATGGTAGAGTTTCTTGGTCCATGAACCAACATTGCCGAATTTGAAGAACATCGGTTAAGATTTAGCTATAGCTCCCATATATATGTTTCGTCCGATTTTTTTCTTTAGTCCCGTAGAAGCTGTATTTTACATCCAATCATTTTGATATTTAGAATGGTAGAGTTTCTTGATCCATGAACCAACACTACCGAATTTGAAGAAAATCGGTTAAGATTTAGCTATAGCTCCCATATATATGTTTCGTCCGATTTGGCCCTTTAGTCCTGTAAAAGCTGTATCTTACATCCAATCGTTTTGAAATTTAGAATGGTAGAGTTTCTTGATCCATGAACCAACATTGCCGAATTTGAAGAAAATCGGTTAAGATTTAGCTATAGCTCCCATATATATGTTTCGTCCGATTTTGCTCTTTAGTCCTGAAGAAGCTGTATTTTACATCCAATCATTTTGAAATTTAGAATGGTTGAGTTTCTCATCCATGAACCAACACTACCGAATTTGAAGAAAATCGGTTTAGATTAGCTATAGCTCCCATATATATGTTTCATCCGATTTGGCTCTTCAGATCCAATCGTTTTTATACCCTACACCACACTGTAAAGTAAATTTATGTAAACAATTTATACATGAATTACAAAATTTATATATCAGAGTTATTCAATATTACGAGAGTGGTGTAGGGTATTATATAGTCGGCCCCGTCCGACTTTAACCTTTCCTTACTGGTTTTAAATTCTATTTGAGAAAATACAATTTTCCAAGAAACTGTAACCCTTTAACAAGTTAAATAATTTTAAGTATCCCCCAGAAGAACATATTTGCAGCCTCAATTCGGTGTCCTTTCAAATCAGCATCTTGTTATTTCATTATTTTCAAAAATTTCTTAAATTTCACAACACTTTCCCTGTATACACATTTCTTCCTTTACCTTTTCTTCACTTTCTCTTTCGTTTCGGGCAAAAAGTTTTCTTTCCCCGAGATCAAAGTCTAGGGGAGAAAATGTTTGCTTTACGGCACAAAGTGTTTGTAAACATAGTGTTAAATATTATTGTAGAAATAACAAAACTGTCATGAAAAAGGCTAAGCATTTTAAATACAAAAACGTTTCATTTTCTCAGAACCATCACAACTTGAAAGTCGAATAAGAAGAAAGATTTGCTTTGCAAAGCCTTTGAGAACCCCGTCAACAAATATTGTGACAATATTTTTGAGTCAGAGTTATGGAGCATAGTAAGAGGCGAGACTAATGTATAAGGGCAAATTTTAAGTGAATGATAAGGCAGTATACTTTGACAAGTACTTGCATTTCTTTCAGGGGTAGAACATTAATTAAATTGAGTGTATGGTAGTTTAAAAGGTTTCCTTTTTTAACCTTTACCCAGAATATGGAACGAGTAACTGTTAATTATTTTGAAATCGCATTTTAAGATCAGTTTTAATTAATTCCTCGGAAACAATGAATATGACTTAATGAAAGTTTTTTTATTACAGTATAAAACGAATTAATTTCTGCTATAAGTGAGCCAAGTTTCAAACCAATCGGTTTAGTGGTTTTGAAACAGCCGATTTCGAAATTCCCCCACTGTTCGCGAGTAGAGCTTTCACTGCACATATAATATATACATATACTTACATATATGTATGTATTGAAAATTATAGCCAAATATAGCTAACAACCGTATTATCAGTGTTTTGTAAGATCTCATACGCATTATATAGTCCTTTCAATATTAGAATAGCCTACAATACACTACGAATAGTGTAAAACGCATAAAAAAACATAAATAAAATCGCAATTCCCCTTTTAGCTTCATTGAATATTCAGCTTAAATTTCGATCGCCCGCATATGCCGGACTGAGTCTGTATCCGTATTCTGAAGCTTTTATTTAATGTTTATTTTTCATCTGAAAGGACGAATGATTTTCAATGAAATCTGAATTCGTCGTCAATGTCGTTCAATAAACAATCTCGATGAAGCTGAAGTTGAATGTGGGTAAATAAAATTCGTATGTGTCTGCTTTCTTTTTCATATTTCGAGTTTTTTTTAATTTTTTTTTTGTTTTTGCTTTCCATCAATGTGTGACACAGAAATATGTTTGAGTAGGCCACTGATAGCGATGTTTTTCAGTTTGATTTGTAGGATATGAATGATGTATATAAGGGTGGGTAAGGTGGCCTTCACTGGAATGAAGAGCCGAAATTGATATGAAATTAAGTTTAGGAATAAAAGGAAAAGTTTTTTGATAATAAACAACAGCAATTTTCTTCCATATATCGGGTATCTAGGACTAAAGTGCAACATTTTTAGTACGTCCAGCTGGAGCTGTCCGCTCTGTTTAAACAGTAGACTGAACATATTTCGCTTCAGTCCAAGATACCCGATATTAGCAAGAAAAACATCCATTGTGGAGGTTTTATAATATTGCTCTAGCTCACGATCTGCTCAAGATTTTTTTTCATTTATTTATTCCTCGAAGGAACATAGGGCTTCAGCAGGATATTTCCAACTTAATCTATTACATGAAATAATTTTAGCTTCTTCCCATGATTTGTCTATTGCCGTTAGCTCTTTTCTTACTGTTCTGCGCCAAATATTTTTGGGTCTTCCTCGTTGTCTACTTCCTTGGGGGTTCCATTCCAAGGCCATCCTGGTTACGCTTTCAACTGGCTTTCTCAAGGTATGTCCTATCCATTTCCACTTTCTGCGTTTTATTTGTATGTGGATGGGTTCCTCCCGGGTCAAGCTCCAGAGATTTTCATTTGTTATGGTGTTAGGCCAAAATATTCCACATATTATGCGTAGACTTTTATTTATAAAAAATTGTAGTCGTTGTTTTATCGACTCGTTGGTCAACCATGTCTCACTTCCGTACAAAAGAGTAGATTTAACGCATGCGTTAAAAATGCGCATTTTGGTATTCCTCGTGATATGTGGTGCGCGCCATATATTTTTGAGTCTGCCGAAAGCACTTCTAGCCTTATTAAGCCTTTTTACGACATCTTCATTAACGCCGCCGTTCACAGACATTGTGCTTCCTAAGTAGCAGAAGCTTTCAACGTATTCTATTCGCTGGTTTTCGATAGAAATATGACCGTTGTTATTGTTATTAAGGCGCATTGCATAGGTCTTTTTTATACTAATTTCTAAACCAACTCTTTTGGCTAACTTCACAAGATCGTTCGCTTTATCTTGCATGTCTGAAAGTTTATGCGATAGGAGACATATATCGTCTGCGTAACCTAAGTCTTCAAGGTGTCTTTGGAAACTCCATACTATACCCCTTTTCTGCATGTCTTACGCCCATGTTAGTCGTGAAAGTTGCTGACTGACCCATTATGTAGTAGCTGCAGTTCGGCGTTGGTGTACATAGTTTTGATAATTTTAATTATTTTGTTTGGCACTCCCTTTTCAATTATAGCTAACCATATTGCGCTTCTTTTGATGGCATCGAAGGCTTTTTTGAAGTCAATGAACGGTAGGTATAAAGGTGATTTCCACTCAATCGACTTTTCTATAATTATTCGGAGTGTGTTTGCCTGATCTACACAACTACGATGTGGACGAAACCCAGCCTGTTCATCTCTAAGTTTAGCCTCTACAGTTTCTAGCCTTTTGAAAATTATTGTAGCTAGTACCTTGTAGATGGAGTTGAGCAAGGTAATACCCCTCCAGTTCTCACATTCTCTGATATCGTCCTTTTTTAGTAACTTGATCACAGTGCCCCTAGTCCACGAGCAGTCTATGAACTCCGTTCTCCAAGCCTGCACAATATGCGGGTGTATGATCATTGCGCTTATTTCTGGATCTATTAACAAGAGTTCTGCTCAAGATATTCCCGAAATATTTTTAGAATTTTCTCTAAACAAAATAAGCCTTCATTTGAGATGCCGACAAGCGACCTACCCTATTGCAGACGTATCGGTCTACAAACAAAAAAGTAGGCTGACGTGATTTATGTTTCATTTTCAGACTGAATATCAATCTGCGATGTAGACACACATTCATACATATATACGATATGTGTGTATATATGTATATACGTAAAATACACATGTTTTGTCAGACAACACTATTCGCTGGAGTACAAATATAGGTATGTATATGAACAATTCCATTAGGAATGAGAACAATAGTTTGAACAGAATAGCATCAATTGTATTTTTTTTTCGAAATACAAAATAAAACAAGTAAGAAAGTTTCAGTCGGGTAAACCGACTAAGGTATACCCTCACTTTGTGAGTAATGTAATATGGAATATTAAACGAATTATTCTGTCAATTTATATGGGAGGTACCAGAATGTTTTTAACAAATACACCTATTTTTCTCTGAATAGTAGATTCTTTAAATACATTGCACTGCGCCGAATTATAAGAGTTTTTTGCACTGGTATATTAACGTTATGAGATATTAAATTTGGTATGATTTGGCCATTTTGTGTGGGAGGTACAAAAAGGGGCGTGGTGATAACGGCCATTTTTTACAGGGCTATAGGGACTTCAAAAGCGTTACACTGTGCAAAATGTTGTTGCATTTTCGTGCATTGGTACTCATGCTGTGAGCTCTTAACTTTTTGTACAAAATGGTACCTTATAATAATAGCGCCCATTTTTCACAGTGCAAAAGACACTATAAAAGCATTACACTGTACATAATTTCACGTGCTTTTATACACCGGAATTAATGTTATAAGCTGTTATCTTTTGGTGCAAAATGGTACCTTTGTGTAAGAGGCACCAAAAGGGGCGTGAATATGACACCTATTTTTCACTGGACTGTAGGCACTATGAAAGCATTACACTGTACAAAATTTCAAGTATTTTTATGCACTGGTATTAATGTTATAAGCTGTTAACTTTTGGTGCAAAATGGTGCATTTATGTGGGAGGTACCAAAAGGGGCGTAGCAACCTGGCCCATTTTTCTCGAGTTGATAGCGACTAATAAACTAATGCTATGTGTGGAATTTCAGAAGATTCTAATAAGTAGTATAGCAGTTATTAAAGATTCAATATTTCACAACATTTTAACACTTTGTGGGGGAGGTACTAGAAGGAGTGGACCAATATGGCACATCTTCGAACTTAGCCGGAGATAGAAAAAAATATTACCACGTACCAAATTTGAAGTCAATCGGTTACTCCTTTCGAGAGTTATCGTGCGCACCAGCCAGCAGACACACAGACAGACAGACAGACAGACGAACGGACATTGCTCATTCGACTTAAAATGACCCAAAACGAATATCCGCCGAACATACTTAGGGTCTTAGATCACTCCTTCGATGTGTTACACTTTTTTTCGTAGCAAATGATATATACCCTCGTCACACTAAAGTGAGGGTATAACCAGTACGGAAAAACAGAAAGCCGTCCGGGGCCGACTATATAATACCCTACACCTTCCTAACAATGCCAAAATGGGCATTGCGATAAGAATTTAGCTGTGTTATCCATGTAATAAGAAAACTCTCTCTGCCGAATTTCGTACTGGTCGGATATAAAACAGGGTTTCTACAGCGCTTACATATCGAATCGGGTGAAACATATATGGGGGCTATATATAAATCCTAACGGATTTTCTCCGAATGTTGTAGTGTTCATTCAGGTAATAAGAAAACTCTCTCTCTGTCGAATTTCGTACTGATCGGATGTAAAATACGGTTTCTACAGCGCTTATATGTCAAATCGGGTGAAACATATATTCGGGGGCTATATCTAAATTCTGAAAGGATTTTCCCGAATTTGATAATGTTCATTCATGTGATAAGATAACTTTCTCTGCCAAATTTCGTAATGATCTCATATAAAATACATTTTCTACAGAGCTTACATTTCAAATCGGTGGTAACATATATATGGGGGCTATATCTATATCTGAACCGATTTTGCCAAATTTCAATAGGGATCGTCCTTGGGCCAAAAAAGAGCACTGTACTAAATTTCAACACATTTCATTTGATCACAAGAATACATGGACAGACAGACGGACAAGGTTAAATCGACTCAAAATGTGATTCTAGGGTTTTCCAACAAGAGGTGTTATTTTGAATCACCCGGTATTTCGGTAGCTGTCACTTTTGAAGCTTTTATTCTTTGATATTTGACAAGTAGAAACTACGCCATTACTAAAAATGGAACGATACACGATTCAACGAAAATCGAAAATCATCGAAAAATCATCTTGACTGATGATGCCCATTTCCACCTCGGTGGCTATGTCAACAAGCAAAATTGTCGCATCGGAGGCTCGGAAAACCCAAGAGTTTTTGTTGAGAAGCCTCTCCATCCTCAACGTGTCACTGTTTGGAGACACGTTTGGTTTAAGTTCCGGTGGGGTCATTGGACCTTACTTTTTCGCAAATGAGTTTGGATCTACAGTTACGGTGAAAGGATTGCGCTATCGAGAGATGATTAATGATTTTTTATGGTCGGAGTTGGATGGTATTGATCTGGACAACGTTTACTTTCAACAAAACGGCGCTACGTGCCACACAAGCAACGAAACCATTGCTCTGTTACGGGAAAAGTTTCCGGACCGTGTTATCTCTCGAAGAGGTGACCACAATTGGCCACCGAGATGTTGTGATTTAACACCTTGCGACTTCTTCATTTGGGGCCACGTGAAACATAAGGTCTACGTCAACAGCCCAGCGTCGATTCAAGACCTCAAAGATAGAATTTGTGAGGCTATCGAGGACATAGGGCAGACACTTTGCGATTTGGTTATGGAAAATTTCATGAAAAGGATATGGTCCTGTAAGCGTGGTCGTGTTGGCCATTTGGCTGATGTTGTTTTTCATTATTAACGGCAACCTTCCTCTTTATTATGAAATGAACATCCGATCATTTATCTCAAAAAATGGAATTTTTCTTTGAATACCAAAATAACACCTCTTGTTGGAAAACCCTTTATGTTGATCGGTATAATAAACTACGGGTCTATTTCTTCTCGTTTTGGGCGTTACAAACAAGTGCACAAAGTCATAATACCTTGTACCACAGTGTGGTGTAGGGTATAATCCGAATAATATTTATGTTTATTACGTTAATGAGATTTAATATAATAACAAGAAAATACAATAAACGTGATATGATTTCTTTGAAAAAAAAAAACACACTTTTTGTTAAAGAAATTCCAAAGTTTTTTATTTAATGTCAAGTAAAATCGATACAATTAGGTTCTAAATAAAACGTCATTCAAATGGCCTCCACGACTTCTTCTGCAGGAACGAATTCGATGAACTCAATTTTCTAACACCTTTTCCACTAAATCAAGTCGTATGTCATGAATGCCACGTTCAATATTGACTTGTAAAGCTTGCAGAGAGTCTGGTTTATTTCGAGAGACCAATGACTTCAAATAACCCCACAAGAAATAGTCGAATAGTGTTAAATCACAACTTCTTGGAGGCCATTCTATATCACAATTTCTTGAAATAATCAAATCTCCAAACTTTTCTCGCAACAGTTCAATTGTTTCATTTGCTGTGTGGCACGTAGCCACAATCGGTCAATGGCAAAAATATAGCTCTTAATGAGGGCTAAAATATTGCTCATGGGTGTCAAGGTCGTAGGTCGACTGGAAAGTGTTTTTTTTTTGGATTTTAAAAAAATAGACTTAGCATCATTTTCAAATGTGAACTGAAAGTTTATTTCTGTCCTAGCTCCTTAACGGTACGTCGGATCTGGAATCGGTCAATGGCAAAAAGATAGCTCTTGGGTGTCAAAGTCGTAAACCGACTGGAAAGTGTTTTTTTTTATTTAAAAAAAATTGACTTGCCCACGAAAAGTTGCAATTGGAGAACGATTATTTTGATAATAAAACTGAATAATTTGTAAACGTTGTTCTTGCGAATATCTCCCCATGATGAAATTGTAAACACTACTCAATACAATGAAAAATAAATGGCAGATCATGACA
This sequence comes from Eudasyphora cyanicolor, assembly GCA_963930755.1. NCBI lineage: Eukaryota > Metazoa > Arthropoda > Insecta > Diptera > Muscidae > Eudasyphora > Eudasyphora cyanicolor. The sequence goes on along the minus strand of OZ005738.1, from coordinate 167,384,900 downwards.
TATTACAAATAGTCGAAACGTCACTTCAAAATCATATCACCCTATTGGAAAAGCCGTTATATTTGATAGTTGTGATATCGACTATATGATATGTATGAGGATTGACCCATATCTACAATTTTGTGCAAATGTTCACATAGACACTTTTTTTGTGTGGCCAATTCAAACAAATGCCCATTCAGTTGGATACACAGATATTGCTCATTTCGTAGAAGAGCGTCATATCTGAAAATTGACCCAAAAGCAAATTAAATATTCTGCTCAAAAATAATCCGCATAAATAATGGGATGAAATAGGCTTTGAAGTGCGAAGAATATAGATGACTTTATTAGCAAGAAATACAATACAACATTAACTTGTGTGTATGGAATGGTGGGTCACATGTCTGTGGTAACCTACAATATTTCCAATTTTGAGTTATAACGCTATTGCATGAAAAGAGTCATATGTACATGATCGGCAATCGTGATTGTCGTCCTGCTGTTGCTGCCTCTACTGCATTTGTCTGAATGAAACAATTTGCGTTTTTATCTTTTTTTTTTTTGGGGGGGGGGGGGGTAGTCTGTATTTGCAAAATTAACTGAAATTGCAGAAACACAATTGAATATGAATAAATTCGTTTTTTTTCAGAAATGTTTTTCATCGGCTTAATTTCGTTTGTGATTGTTTGTATTGCAGCGAAACAGTTTCAGTTCTTGTTTTTTTGATTGTTTTATTAGCTGCTGATGTTGTTATTGTTGATGTTGTTTCATTTATAAAAAGAGAAAAATTAAGTCGCATATACATATAACAAATTGTATGTTATTGATGATAATAAAACTTGCAGTTTTTTCACAATTATTGTTAAAGCAAAATGTTTTATATCAAGCAAAATGTATTTGTAAACGTTAGTGAAGGGGGGTATAGACTGATGTAAGTCTAACATATCGAAGGAGTGACCTAAGACTCTAAGTATGTGCAACGTTAATCCGTTTCAGGACAATTTAAGTAAGTTAAGCAATGTCCCTCCGTCCGTCCGTCTGTCTGGCTGGCTGGTGCGCACAATAACTCTCGAAGGGAGTAACCAATTGACTTCAAATTTTGTATTTAGTAATATTTGTTTCTGTCTCAGGCTAAGTTCGTACATGAACCACATTGGTTCACTGCTTCTAGTATATCCTCCACAAAGGGTTTTTAGTAAAACCCAAATTCCCTACTAACTTCTTTAATACGTGTCAGAATCTTCTGTAATTCCTCACCTAACAATAGAATTGCATACATTCTCCTTGAGACACGCTATACTTTGGCATATCTCAATTACCTAATTATCTTTATATTTTTCTGTATTAATAACTGTGTCAAGAAAGTCATATGAGTTTTAGATATTTCTTTGAAAATAACTCATAACCGGACAACAAGGTTCTTAAATAATTAAGTTTTCAGTTTAAATGCAAATCCTTTTTTATTATTTAGTTCCTGAGGCTCCCCACATTTATACCTTCGCATATTTGCCAAATTTTTTGCAGCACCCACCTCACTTAAAATCTATGCCAACCAATCAATTTCCAATTTGTATCGAATCGTTTTTTGTTATAGACTGGCATGCAACCATTTATGGTAGACATATCAAACAACATATGTTTGACACTATATTTCCGAAAAGCGTCAGTTAATAAAAAAATAGTAACAAACCCATTTATGTCAATTGCAGTACAAATTTTATATTTTGTAACTTTTATGGGGTGAAAAAAAAAACAATAGAAATGAGGTGCAAACAATCTGCAGCGTTTGTTTAATACAAAATGGAAAATATGGTGCCAACCAATGATAACATCAATTCACATCCACGCAGGCAGTTTGGTATTAAAAAATTACTTAAAAAACTGGTGGACATCACATTGATGCCAGGCACTCGTTTTCTGTCATTTTGTTTTTAAATAATCCCACTTTTTTTCTGGAAAAAAGCAGAGTAAAGAAAAAGCGCAAAATATGAAAAATGCGCAATTACTTTCTTAATTTGTTTCATGCAGGATAATCTCAACTGCGAAATCAATTATATGAAAATGATGGTTAGTAAGAACTAAATTTCAAATAAAACCAGTAAGGAAAGGCTAAAGTCGGGCGGGGCCGACTATATAATACCCTACACCACTCTCGTAATATTGAATAACTCTGATATATACATTTTCTAATTCATGTATAAATTGTTTACATAAATTTACTTTTGGGACATTTTATACTTAAATAATACCCTGTACCACAGTGTGGTGTAGGGTATAAAAACGATTGGATCTAAAGAGCCAAATCGGATGAAACATATATATGGGAGCAATAGCTAAATCTTTACCGATGTTCTTCAAATTCGGTAGTGTTGGTTCATGGATCAAGAAACTCTACCATTCTAAATTTCAAAATGATTGGATGTAAAATACAGTTTCTACAGAACTAAAGAGCAAAATCGGACGAAACATATATATGGGAGCTATAGCTAAATCTTAACCGATTTTCTCAAAATTCAGTAGTGTTGGTTTATGGATCAAGAAACTCTACCATTCTGAATTTCAAAACGATTGGATGTAAAATACAGCTTCTATAGAACTAAAGGGCCAAATCGGACGAAACATATATATGGGAGCTATAGCTAAATCTTAACCGATTTTCTGCAAATTCGGCAATGTTGGTTCATGGATCAACAAACTCTACCATTCTAAATTTCAAAACGATTGGATGTAAAATACAGCTTCTATAGAACTAAAGGGCCAAATCGGACGAAACATATATATGGGAGCTATAGCTAAATCTTAACCGATTTTCTTCAAATTCGGTAGTGTTGGTTCATGGATCAAGAAACTCTACCATTCTGAATTTCAAAACGATTGGATGTAAAATACAGCTTCTATAGAACTAAAGGGCCAAATCGGACGAAACATATATATGGGAGCTATAGCTAAATCTTAACCGATTTTCTTCAAATTCGGTAGTGTTGGTTCATGGATCAAGAAACTCTACCATTCTAAATTTCAAAACGATTGGATGTAAAATACAGCTTCTATATGACTAAAGGGCCAAATCGGACGAAAGATATATATGGGTGCTATATCTAAATCTGAACCGATTTCAACCAAATTCAATAGCGATCTTAACAGCTGCGAAATACTCTAAACTGCAAAATTTCATAACTATCGGAGTGAAATTGCGACCTGTAGTCGACGAACAACTTTACATGGACAGACGGCCGGACGGACGGACAGACATGGTTAAATCGACTCAGCTAGTGATTCTAAGTCGATCGGTATACTTTAAGGTGGGTCTAGCTGTGTTATTTTCAGGTGTTACAAACATCTGCCGTGAAACAAACTTATAATACCCTGTACAACAGTGTGGTGTAGGGTATAATAAGAAACCTTTAGATTTGGGGCTAAATCAACTCTATTATACGAGTATGTACAAATGTGTTGAATGGGTAACATTTAAACTAGGAACGTTTGAAGCAAGTTTAAATTTCCTTTGGAAAAATTTATTTTTGTATACCTTACGAGGGCTGCTGTATATATTTCTGGCCTAATAATGAAAATGCGAATATTTATCATGAAAAAAGGTTTTATTGTTTTTCAAAGTATTCTCCAGCATGATTTATACACTTTTGCATGCGCGCAAACCACTCTTTCCACTCCGATTGAGACACCTCCAAAACATGGTTTTGAACGCTTAAACAGCATCTGGCGACGAAAATCGTTGACCACGCATTTTTATCTTGATGTGCGGGAATAAAAAGAAGTATTGGGAGCCAAGTCGGGGCTGTACGGCGGATGATCCATCAATTCGACGTTTTGGCCGGTCAAAAAGGCGCTGGTTTGAACCGATGTGTGAAAGCTCGCATTGTCATGGTGCACAATGATTCGTCTTCTCTTGTTCGTTTTTCGAATTTCTTCGAAGACTTCAGGCAAACAAATTGTGGTGTACCACTCAGAATTGACCGTCCTACGTGGCTTAAGCGGAACAGTCGCCACATGATCAGTTTTGCCGAAGAAACAGGCGACCATTTGCCACGAAGTGCTTCTTCCACGAACAACTTTCGTTGGATTTGGCTCGTCTTCGAAGACCCACACGGTCGATTGCTGTTTCGCCGCGATCGTATTTTTTCAAAATTTCTTTGCACCAATCGACACGAGCCTTTTTTTTGAGCGATTGTCAAATTGTGCGGGATCCAACGAGAACAAACCTTTTTTAAGGCCAGGTGTTCATGCAATATCGAATGTATGCTGGTGGAAGAAATGCCCAAGGATGCCTAACGGTATGTCACATGACGATCTTGCATTATCACTTCACACACGGCATCAATGTTTTCTGGCACAACGGTCGTTTTTGGACGACCTTCACGGCATTCGTCTTTGAGCGAGCGTCGGCCACGATTGAATTCATTAAACCAGTTTTTCACAGTGCTATAGGATGGGGCTTCATCGCCATACAAAGATTTAAGTTCATTGATGCACTCTTGTCGTGATAATCTAAGTCGAAAGTTGTGAAAAATTATCGTACGAAAATTTTCACAAGTTGATTCCATTTTTTTGCCAAATTGATTTTTTCAAGTCACTGTAAACAACACAAATGATGGTCGTACGTCAGAACGTTCTGAGTACGTTAATGCTAAAAAATGTCAAGCTTTCCAATGGAAAATATCAGATGGCGCCAGGCAAGACTTAGTGTTGCCTAGGCCAGAAATATATGTAGCAACCCTCGTATATGCAAAATCTAAATATATATATATAAATATAAGCTTATTTTCTTACAATTACGCAGTGTTCAGTGTTCTCAGATCAAGAAACTTCGCTCTAAGAATATCGACATGATAATGTATTTTTTAGAGCTACATAACTTTAAATTAAAATAATTTAAATTAAAATAATTAATATCAATTAAACTGGCTTCATTAGATAAATAGTTTTATGCAATTAATACTTAAATGTAATCTTGCTAAGTACCTGTCATTATTCCCTGCATTACCAAATAATGACATCTCATTATTCGCTGAATTATTTTCGGCTTATTAATAATGACTTATCAATAATAACAGAAATAAGTGATTTTTTTATGAAAATAATTTTTGGCAAATTTTAGTATAATGCAATTTTGGCTATATTTGGGTTATTGTAGACGATTTATTTATTTTCAACAAGTTTTCCAAAAATACGTGCAAATTGAATGAAAATACCAAAAATATTTACGTATATCGTATGATGTTAGACCATTGAAGAATTTTTCACATGGTGGTTTGGGTTCAGAAATTCGAAATATGCGCGACAATATGCACAAAATTACTTTCAATGGCCATATCTACCATATCTACGACGTATTTTGTAACTTATTGGTAATGCATTATTCAAGTACTTAAAATCGTGAAAACATAAGCACATATTTATGTGGTATGCCTATGCTACAAATAAGTACTTATTACGCTACTTTATTGTATGCTTTTAGGAAGTACTTCCCTCCAATGGCATCCCCATGCTAAAATGTTGAGAAAAGTGGCTAAATAATAAGTACTTACCATTATCGAACTTTGCTTACTCGTCGGATTATTTGGTAATGAGAAATTTTGCTGGGGAAATGGGTTGTTTCGAGAAATATGCGCGACAAAATGCAAAAAATCATTTTAAATGACCATTTCTACATATCTACTACTTATTTCATAACTTATTGGTAATGCATTATTCAAGTACATAAAATCGAGCTACAAATAAGTACTTATTATGCTACTTTATTGTATGCTTTTGGAAAGTACTTTCCTCCAATGACATCCCCATGTTAAAATAATGAGAAAAGTGGCTAAATAATAAGTACTTACCATTATCGAACTTTGCTTACCCGTCGGATTATTTGGTAATGAGAAATTTTGCTGGGAGGTTCAACGACTACGCCTTTTTTAAGCTGAACAGTTGATACATCAAAGGCACTGACTGTACCAAATTGCAAGTGTTTATGTGGAATGGTATTATTAATGTTATGTGATATTCACTTTTGCTATAATTTGTCCATTTTGTGTGGTAACAATTTGAAAAAATCTATGAATAAATGTAAAGGGTGGTTAAATTTTAAGGGCCGATGTTGATTTTTAATAAAACACAAGCTATTTAGGAAATTATTGTCATTTCTTTTTATTATGATAATATTGGTATGGTTCAATTATGTATGGAACAAAATATCGGCCAAATGGCCGCTGCGACCTCTGCGGCACACCTCCATCCGGTGGGTCAAATTTTCGATGACGCTGAGGAAATAATTGAGGTTCTATGCCGTCAATGTGCCGAATTATCTCATCCTTTAGCTCTTGAATTGATGCTAGCTTATCGACGTACATCTTTTCTTTCAAATAACCCCAAAGAAAGAAATCCAACAGTGTCAAATCATATGATCTTGGCGACCAATTGACATCGCCACGACGTGAGATAACACAGCCATTGAATTTGTTGCGCAAAAGAGGCATTGTATCGTTAGCTGTGTGTCAAGTGGCACCGTCCTGTTGAAACAACAGACTCTCGATTATACAGATGTTCCGTCGTGACTTTGTTTACAATTGCGTGAATTACGAACGAATAGAAATGATTTTCAAACGCGAAAAAAATTGTTTTCTGGAGCCTTTTTGACTTTTTACGTACTTAACGATCTATATTAATTTTCTAAATGTCATAATTCCAAAAAATCTCGAAAATCGGTCTTAAAATAGGGAACAAAATCACTCGCTGAAATCACATGCCTATTCGTTCGTCACTGATAGACAACTCGCTACTGGACGGAACTTCAACCAAAGAAAATAAAGTTATAAATATTTTCTTTGGTTGAAACCACATATTGTCCACATCCATATCTTCCAATTCGGGCCATAAAAAGTTCGTTATCATCTCACGATAGTTACACAGTTACTGCCTGACCGGCCTCATTTCGAAGAAGTATGGCCCGATGACGTCGCCAGCCCATAAGCCGCACGAAACGAACTGGTCGAGCATGCGCAGGTGTTTTCACATCTCCTACAGACCCGGTTTGCTGAAATTTGCGCACAATTCTCCCGATTGTGGACACATTTGCTCGATTATGCTGATCAAAAAACATCACGAACTGCACGAAATGCATTTTGAATTGAACGCCCATTTTCGTAAAAGGCTTAAAAAACTTTAACGCATGAAATGCAGAAAGAAACTTTTACATTTACAATTTAATCACCCTTTAGAAATTATATTGATTTTGGTAGAAGAAAAGATAATTTCAACAAAATCATGAGATGGAAACAAATGTTAGCACATACCAAATTGGAAGTCAATCTGTTAAAACTGTCGAAAGTTATTGTGCACACCAACCAGACAGACAGACGGACAGGATGACGGACATTGCTCACATTGCTCATTCTCTTAGGTCACTCCACGGATGTGTTATAGTTTTGGCCAGCAGCATCTGATATATACCCTTGTTCACAATAGTGGGGGTGTGAAAACCGTATTATGTTAAAATTCTCTTATTTCTACCAAAAGTGCTATAATTTCTAAATTTATCATAGATTTTCTTCAACTACGCATTGTTGCATACATAGTATAATCAAACAAGAAGTGTGGCAATGTCTTAGGGTTAACAACTACCATCTGCAATGTTTAAAGATTTAAGAAAATACAGTGAAAGCTAGAGATACAGTGAAAAAAAATACACGGACTTGACAGTATAGTTGCGATTCTACCATAGAAGGATAGTATAACTCTATACGCCGTTAGGCAAAATTGGTGAACAATTTTTTTATGGGCCTCAAAATATTCCTAAAATCAGTGGGCCCCTCTAAAAAGGTGTCATCAGTTTTTGTCCAACAGCTCATTCAGACTTGGTGATACCGCTTAACAATATTTGGCAATAATGTAGCCAAATGAATGCTGAGTAATGTCTGTTAATATCTTATACCAAAAAAAAAAATTTTCCTTCACGTTTTTTTAAAATGGAAGCAAAAAATATTCGTTTTTCACTTTATTCAGCATCATTTACAAGGACTTCTGATTATACACTCCACCATAGGACTTGGGTTTAATAGTTTTGTCATTCCGTTTGCAACAACTTGAAGTATTGATGTACGACCCCATAAAGTATATCGTCATCTGAAATCCAAAATGAGGTAACATCAAAAAAATCGAAATAAATTTTATGATTGATTATAGTCTATTAGACAAAACTACACATTCCTACAAAATTTTAAAGTTCAATATCTAAAATGTACCAATTTATGTGTGAAAATCAGAATGACATAAAAACAAACAAGGTCATTAAAAAAGCGGAAAGATTCATAAAATTTTATTTTTTTATTCAGAATGTAAGCCACAACTAATTGCAGTTGATTTTGCCTTAATAGTCTGGAAATACGAAAATCTGGTCAAAAGCTTAAAACTAATTTACATTGTTTTTTGCCTCTCCTGAAATAGTATTAACATGTGGGTTACGTCATTTTGGATTTTAGGTGACGATATGTATATTGATCGTCAAATTCTAAGACGATTAAGCCATCTCCGTCTGTATCTCAGTCTATCTGTTGAAATCACGCCACAGTCCATAATAAAAGAGCTAGGTTGATCAAATTTTGTAGAAATACTACTTATAGTTGCAGGTCGGGTTCGGGATTGCAAATTGGCCATATCTCTTAATGTTTTGATATAGCTCCCATATAGATGTCGCTCCAAAATACAATTTTTGAGCAATAGATACAACATTTGTAAAGCAGTTTTGCTGAAACTTTGCAGTTTGTATCCTATTTTGACAAGAATTCATCACAGTAATAATTATACAAATCGGTTCATATTTTCTTATAGTCACCCTATAGAGGTCGCTCCAGAATAGGCTTATTTAAGCCATAAATACCACACTTTCTAAGTATTTTGAGGAAATCTTTGCAGGTTGTATTTTATTTAGACAACAATTCATCACAGTACATTTTTTTTTAAATCAGTTCATATTTTGTTATTGTCCACCTATAGATGTCACTCCCAAAAAGGCTTGTTTAAGCCATAAACACCACATTTTCCAAGCAATTTAGCTAAATCTTTGCAGTTTGTATTCTATTTTGGCAAGGGTTCATCTCAATAAAATGTATACAAGGTGGCGCAAAAGTAATCCTCCTATCAGAAAATGCTATAAATTTTGCGATTGGCCCCTAATGTCAGTTCTGTTTTGACATTTGTGTAGTAAACACATGCGAAATACACGTTAATAAACAATGTTACGCTACACTGCTCCAGAACGCGGAATATTGCTGACTATTTATTTGACCAATAATCGGTCGGTGACTTTGGCACAGATTTCCTGGCCGTCCAACGCCTACTGGTGAAACACTGCGACGTTTAGCCGCTCGCCTCGAAGAGACTGGCACAACACGAGATGCTGCAAGGCGTGGCAGACCCCGGAGTAGCCGTTCTGCAGAGAATATTGCTGCTGTAGCCGAGGATGTCATGGAAGCGCCGTCGACATCGACCAGACGACGTGGCACGCAAATGGGTATCAGTCGACGGTCTCTACAGCGAATTTTGGTACAAGATTTGAAGATGTTTCCGTACAAAGTCCAGACGGTGCATCAGCTGTTAGCTGCTGACCGCCAATCGCGTCTAACATACGCTCAAGCCATCCTTAATCACCACCAAGAGGAAGATGATTTTTCATCAAAAATAATCATGAGTGATGAGGCCCATTTCCATCTTAGCGGGTACGTAAATAAGCAAAATTTACGCTTCTATCGCCGGAAGTTTTGGCCAAAGTGATGGAAAATGCCATAAAAAGGGCTCAAATGACAATCAACTGTGGCGGCGGCCATTTACATGACATCATATTCTCGACTTGATGTACAAAAAATTAAAAGACCAAATAAAAATAATCCTCAAGAAGAATCAAAGTTTTTAATTTTTTTTTTTAAATTACAGCCAAAAAACATCGAAAGGTTACTTTTGCGCCTCCTTGTATAAATTACTTTATATTTTGTTGTAGTCCCCGGGTAGAGGTAGCCCTCAAATGTGGTAATTTACCACATTTTTCAGATGAAGAGTTCGGCATAAAAATTTGAGCCAAAAATTTGGATTAAAAATTGCAGCGTTCGTTTTTTTTGTTTTTTTTAAAAATTTGCTTAAACAAAAAAAAAACAAGATTTTTCAGTAATAGAATTAAATGCATTCTATATTTTGTAGATTTTTTTTTTGTAATATTTTTTCTGTGTAATTTGGTGAAGATTTTCAGTTATTATGATGTAACTTCTGAACCAAAGTTGTCTCCACTACAAAATCTATACCATCGGGAGAGTATATATGGATATTCAGCATATTATTAGCTACATTATTGCCAAATGTAGATAAGCGGTGTCACCAAGTCTTAATTAGCTGTTGGACAAAAACTGATGACATCTTTTTCAAAGGGCCGCCTGATTTTCAGAATCTTTTGAGGCTCATAAAAACATTGGTCACCAAATCTCACCAAACCGAGTATAGGATTTTGCCACCCTTTGGTAGTTGAAAGTCGAACTTATACTGTCAAGTCCATGTATTTTTTCAAAAAGTGTTCATTTGTTGCACCCTGTTGTTGAGGGAGTATTTGCCCAAGGTGCTTGGTAGCTTTCAAAACGATATCATCCACTAACCAGTGGCCAACCATAAAATATTTCACATATTTATTATTCTGGATATATTAATATCCTTTTGGTGGAAGGATGTGAATATATGGAATATATCCTCAATACTTGAATATCCTGAAAAAGTAAAAATGCATGGCCTTGAATTTTTTGGCTACTAAAAAGGTCAATCTATTATGAATTGACTATTAAAAACTCAAAATGGAAACATGATGGACATAAAATATATAGCAATTTTATTGAGTAAATATTATAATTTGTATACCCAACACCACACTGTGGTACAGGGTACTATGACTTTGTGCATTTGTTTGTAACGCCCAAAACGAGAAGAAATGAAAACATAGTTTATTTTACCGATCTACATAGAATCTCTTTTTAAATTGATTTAGCCACGTCCGTCTGTCTGTCTTGCCATGTATTCTTGTAATCAATGTGCAGGTCGTATTTATGGTCCGATTGTGATCAAATTTAACACAGTGCTCTTTTATTGCCCAAGGACGATCTCTATTGAAATTGGTAAACATCGGTTCAGATCTAGATATATCCCCCATATATATGTTACCCCCGATTTAATATAAAGGCGCTGTAGAAACTGTATTTTTTATCAGATCAGTACGAAATTTGGCAGAGAAAGTTTTATTATTACATGTATGAACACTGCAAAATTCGTAGAAAATCGGTTCAGATTTAAACACATTCCCAATATATACATACGTTACACCCGTTTTGACATGTAAGCGCTGTAGAAACCGTGTTTTATACCCGATCAGTACGAAATTCGGCAGAGAGAGTTTTCTTATTACATGTAAGAACACTCCCAAATTCTTATCGCAATGCCCATTTTCGCATTGTAGGGAGGTGTAGGGTATTATATAGTCGGCCCCGCCCGACTTTCTGTCTTTCCTTACTAGTTCTTGTATATTTTTGTATAGAATTTTAGATTGATTTTAGATTTTAGATTGGACTAGTGCAGCTTCTAAGCGGCTTGACCGATTGATGTTATTTCTACACATTGTGCATCCGATGACTCATATTCGCGGTATAGGCCAACGAAGTATAAAGTTTTTAAAGCTTATACTGTTCACGAAAGACACATGTGGTACCACCCAAAGACAAATAGAATATAAGAAGACATTCCTTCCTGTAGCGAGTAATTGTCAGTTACGAACGAATAGGAATTTGATTCCAACGAGTGAGGTTTTTCGCGGATTTTCATACCGTTTTTCCCGATTTTTTTGTCATTGTCACAATTAAAAAATTAATATTAATCGAGAAGTGCAAACAAAGTTCAATCAATGTTCGCGAAATACTGTTTTTTTGCGTGTTACAAATCATTCCTATTCGTTCGTAACTGATACATTTTGACGTTTCGGCCTGAAGGAATGTCTTTTTATATTCTATTTGTCTTTGGTACCACCCTCTAAAGCCTATGTTATGCTTCCGTCGTTTTACTCGACTTACGCTTTCTTATAATTAATCATTTTTCATCAAATACAGGGTTGGCTGATGAAAGCTGCTACCAAAAAAAATTTAATAACTTTTTTTCTATTTAATGAATCTGGTTAATTTTTTTTTTTTATTTTGCAGATTGATTTTTAGATTTAACAAAAACTGATAACTTGGACGCTGAAACAAGAATTTGGATTGTCCGCCGCTATTACGCACTGAAGTCCGTAGTTTCGGTTCAAAGAGAGTATAGGGGCACGTTTGGCGGCAATCCTCCGATCAGATGGACCATAAAGAGACTTGTTAACAATTTTTCCGAGCATGGGACAGTCAGCAGAAGACCTTACCATCGAAACCCTTCAGTGCGGAGAGTTTCGACAATAATCTTATCTGCTCAAATGGGTATAAGCAGACAGTCATTGCAGTCAATTATGCACAAAGATTTGGAGTTATTCCCATATAAAATTCAAATGGCCAACAAAGTGAACTCAGCAGACCGATTCGCATAGAATTTTTCGATTCAAACGGCAACATAAACAAACAAAATTGTCGAATATGGAGTGCTTCCAACCCACAGATACTCCATGAGACGGAATTGCATCCACTTCGTGTCACAGTGTGGTGTGCAGTTTCATACGCTGCATTGTCGGGCCCTACTTCTTCGAAGAAAACGGTCACACCGTTACAGTTACTGGAGGCCGTTACTTGAGCATGTTGCGAGAGTTTTTCTATCCAGAATTACACATAGCCATAGCCATTACTCACATAGCCCGGCCTGTTATGACAGAATTGCGGCGAAAATTTCCCAATAAGCTGATATCCAGAAACTCCACATTCCGTTGGCCCCCCCAGGTCGCCTGACCTTACTGCACCTGACTTTTTATTGTGGGGTTATTGCAAACAGGAAGTCTACAAAGCAAAACCAACAAATTTGAATGAACTAAAGCAATCCATTCGAGAAACAATTGCGGCTATTCCCGTCTCAACTCTCCAAGCAGTAATGAACAACTTTTTGGTAAGATGCCGCACATGCATCAACGAGCAGGGGGGTTTCTTACTGTAGCAACATTCATCAGCCACCCTGTATTTTGTAATTGTGACCGTACCTTAACATTGCTAATGTCCCTAATAAGTGCAATGTGTATTTGAGTAGCAACCTTCTAGCAATCACACTTTACCAACGCATATAGATATGTTAGTGTATAGCAAGTGTGTGTGCTTCATCTTCTTCCAGGCCTGCTGCTACTTGTCCGCAAAGGTTGTTGTCATTAATTTGCAATACAGTTACAAATAATGTTAAGTATACGCACAGGTGTTTGCTCTTCAGGGACCAAAATTAAACAGGATGAAGTATATACATATGTATATGCTTTACATCTCTTTGTAACTGCATATACACTGCAACAAAAGTGTCCTAATAACATAAACAGAATATCGTTGATCTTGCGTCAAATAAACATAAAAATAAGAACATTTCATTCTACTTAAACAATTTCCGTGGTAGTAATTAAAATATTTTAAACGCCATATTATTGGCAACGCCATATTATTGGCAATGCCAATACTATTTTTTTAGTGTACCATAAGTCAATCAATGTGCGTATGTGTATTTTGTAAACAAATCTCGAATCTCTTGACGAACCCAGATGACGAAGATGTCATTGTTGTGCAGAAAATGTTGTGTACTTTAAAATTTCCACATCATTTAATGTCATCAGAGTACGCAGTCGTTCGTTCAAAATTTAAGATAGCTTTTCATCATAGCTTATTCTATTCCTTGATAGCTTAGTGCTACGAAGATTATGCATCTATAAGATGGTAAAGAACAAGGCAATGCGGCATTACAACCAGTAGGACTGGTAAAATAAACCAATTGAATTATATCCGTGCAATTGAAAATAAATGATAAACAAATATTTAGAGATTTTTTTGATGTACATATATACGGTCTTCAACAAATGGAAATTCAATAGGTATGGAGAGGATACAATTTAGTTGATCCGACTAGATACTTTCACTAAGCAAAAACACACAGACCGCCATGGAAAATATGGAATATTTTTACATTTTACCGATATTAACACTCTCATTCACCCAATTATTTTCGAACCCCCCAAAACAAGCTTTTGACCGTCTGTAAAATATCTCCTAACTTCAATACTAATACTAAATCGTCTGGAATTTCACATATGGCAATAACTCGTGAAAGACACGTCTAATTTCCACACCTTTTTAGATATTTATAACGTAGTACTTTTCAATAGTTTTGCAATGATTTTACAACGATCCACGTTTTGATATTGCTCCTGGAGAAAAAGTTTCTAGTTTTGTTAGAATTTCTCTGTAGGTTCAAAGTCTTCCAAAAAGTCTGTTTGAAATTTACGAATGTTTACCTTTATTGGTAAACTCAGCCAACCCCTTAAGAGATCTGTGGTAGTAGAGAGCTTTTTGGAATTTAGGGATATAGCTTTAAGAGATTCAATGGCAGCCTGACTGTCCGAGTAAATGACTACGCCATTTGGCAACTTCCCATATAGCCATTATTTCAACTTTGTAGGCACTGCACGTTTCTGGTAGTCTGTGTCCTTTATCAAGACTAAATTCTTTACAGTACACTACGAAGTCAACCTTATCGTCAAGCTTCGAACCATCCGAATAGAAGTGGAGATCTTTTTTACTACCTGATATCACTGTGCAACAGTGAAAAAAATACACGGACTTGACAGTATAGGTTCGATTCTACTATCAAAGGGTAGTATAACCCTATACTCGGTTTGGCGAAATTGGTGACCAATTTTTGTTTATGGGCCTCCAAAGTTTCTGAAAATCAGTGGGCCCCTCGAAAAAAGTGTCATCAGAATTTGTCCAAAACTAATTCAGACTTGGTGATACCGCTTAACTATGTTTGGCATTAAAGTAGCTAGGAATTTGCTGAATAAAGTTTCTTAACATTTTTTGCGAAAACATTATTTTTTCCGGTACTTTTTTTGGAAAAAGTGAAGGAAAAAAATATTTTTTTTTACTTTTTTCAGCATAACTTCCGGGGACTCTTTATTTTTCACTAACAATGCTTGGCAAAATTGTAGCCAACGTAACTCTGAACAACTTTTGAGAACATATCAATACAATATGAACGTGTCTAGGCACCCTAAATAGCTCAAAGAACCACATTGTATCCCAAAAATTTAAGTATTTCACTGTTATGTGACAAAAATATATTTTTTTGGTGTAGGGTATGTTCAGCAAATTTATAGAAAATCTTATTTTTGTAGAACAGTCTAACGCTCTAGCTCCCCCTGTAATTTTTGGCAAAATTTTAACAAATCGTAAAAAACGCGCCTTAAAATGGGGAGGGCGGGGATGAAATGTTCTACAAAAATGTTCGCCATAAAATTTTACTATACGTGTCAGAATACACCAAAGCTCAAAACATAACACAAACACCAAAAAACGGTCAAATTCCTGTTCGTGCAGCAATGTTAGTCGTACGATCTAGTGGTCGAAGCAATAAAGATACCAATAAAGAGCGTTGTTGACTGGAATTTGACCGTTTTTTGGGTTTTTGTGTTAAGATTTGGGCTTTGGTGTGTTCCGACACATATAGTACAATTTTAGGGCGAACATTTTTGTAGAACATTTCATCCCCGCCCTCCCCCTTTTAAGGGGTGTTTTTTACGATTTGTTAAAATGGGGCCACAAATTACAGTTATGTGGGGGAGCTAGAGGATTAATATGTTACACAAAAGTGTTAACCTTTATATTTTCTATAATGTTGCTGGACAGACCCTATACCAAAAAAATATATTTTGTTACATAACAGTGAAATACTTAAATTTTTGGGGTTGTTCAGATTTACGTTGGCTACAATTTTGCAAAGCATTGTTAGTGAAAAATTACGAGTCCCCGGAAGTTTTTTTCGCAAAAAAATTTAAGAAACTTTGTTCAGCATATTCTTAGCTACATTATTGTCAAACATAGTTAAGCGGTATCACCAAGTCTGAATTAGTTGTTGGACAAAAGCTGATGACACCTTTTTCGAGTGGCTCACCGATTTTCCGAAAATTTGGGGGCCCATAAAAAAAATTGGTCACCAATTTCGCCAAAACGAGTATAGGGTTATACTACCCTTTGCTAGTATAATCGAACCTATACTGTCAAGTCCGTGTATTTTTCAAAAAGTGTTCATTTGTTGCATAGTGTATTCTGACAATCCCATTTCTCTCTGGCAGGTATCTTCCTCTCGAAGGGTTACGCCGTTGGTATATAGCTCAAATTTCTGATAGAGCATTAATTGTTTTGTTTCAGTATTCCTATGAATATATCGTCGGCATAATGCTATTTTGGTTCATACGCCATTTTTGTGTTTTTTGAGTTAGGTGTTGATACCATGGGTTTGAAGCATGCTCTTTCAGAAAATCCCTAGTTCTCGAGATAGTTTTCGAGATATTGGTAGGGTACATTTATTTAACTCTGATTTACGGGAAATAATTTTGATATTTTTGTTCTATGTCTCCATTTTTCTATCGCCCTATATTTTTTACTCACTAATTTAAGTTCTTTCGATCACAATATGTAAACTACTCTCCTTCCATACCGATCTTCTTTGTGGTCCATGTAATACAGGGTAAACATTTAGTGAAATATTGAATTGTTAATAACTTCTACAAAAACAGGTGTTATTTTGAATCGCCCGGTATTTCGGTAGCTGTCACTTTTGAAGCTTTTATTCTTTGACATTTGACAAGCAGAAACTACGCCATTACTAACCTGTAAGGAAAGGCAGAAATTCGGGCGGGGCCGACTATATAATACCCTACACCTCCCTAACAATGCGATAAGGGTGGAAACATATTATCTAATTCTGATCGGACATTAAATAACATTTTTACAGCGTTTACATGTCAAATCGGGGGTAACATATATATGGGGGCTATATCTAAATCTGAACCGATTTTCTCCGAATTTGGCATAATTCCTTCATGTAATAAGAAACCTGTTTTTGCCTAAATTCTGATAATCGGATATATATTATCCGCTGATCGGATATAAAATACAGTTTCTACAGCGGTTACACGTCAAATCGGGGGTAACTTATATATGGGGGCTATATCTACTACTGAACCGATTTCTTCCAAATTTAACAGTGTTCATTCATATTATAAGAAACCTCTTTCTGTCGAATTCCATACTGATCGGTTATAAAATAAAGTTTTTACAGCACTTACATATCAAATCGGGGCTAACATATATAGGGGCGCTATATCTAAATCTGAACCGATTCTAACCAAACAGGGATCGTCCTTGGGCCAAACAAAAGATATGTGTAAAGTTTCGTCGATATCGGACCATAATTGCGACCTGTACTTTGATTACAAGAATACATGGACAGACAGACAGAAGGACATGGCTAAATCGACTCAAAAATTGATTCTATGACGAATGGTATAATAAACTATGGTTCTATTTCTTCTCTTTTTGGGCGTTACAAACAAATGCACAAAGTCATAATACCCTGTACCACAGTGTGGTGTAGGGTATAAAAATGGAACGTACACGATTCAAGAACGCATTGAAAATTGTTAAAATTCGAAAAATCGAAAAGCATCGACAAATCATCTTGACTGATGAGGCCCATTTCCACCTCGGTGGCTATGTCAACAAGCAAACTTGTCGAATCTGGGGGTCGGAAAACCCAAGAGTTATTGTTGAGAAGCCTCTCCATCCTCAACGCGTGACTGTTTGGTGCGGTTTACGGTCCGGCGGGATCAGTGGACCTTACTTTTTCGAAAATGAGGTTGGATCAACAGTTACGGTGAATGGATTGCGCTATCGAGAGATGATTAATGATTTTTTAAGGTCGAAGTTGGATGCTATTGATCTGGACAACGTTTACTTTCAACAAGACGGCGCTACGTGCCACACAAGCAAAGAAACCATTGCTCTGTTACAGGAAAAGTTTCCGGACCGTGTTATCTCTCGAAGAGGTGATCACAATTGGCCACCGATATCTTGTGATTTAACACCTTGCGACTTCTTCCTTTGGGCCACGTGAAAGATGAGGTCTACGCCAACAGCCAAGCGTCGATTCAAGACGTCAAAGATAGAATTCGTGAGGCTATCGAGGACATAGGGCAGCCACTTTGAGATTTGGTTATGGAAAACTTCATGAAAAGGATATGGTCCTGTAAGCTTGGTCGTGGTGGCCATTTGTCTGATGTTGTTTTTCATTATTAACGGCATACCTACCTCTTTATTATGAAATAAACATACGTTAATGTATCTCACAACACGTCTTGTTGGAAAACCCTTTATATTACATATCAGAATCTTTCACAAGTCCACAACAATTTTTAGTTTTTTGGCTCATCATCACTGTTGTTGTTGTTTATAATATATAAAGTTGTTTATAAATTCGATTCCTGCGCATACAAACACTTGAAATTATGAACAATGTAATGCTTTTTATACCCTACACCACACTGTGGTACAGGGTATTATGACTTTGTGCATTTGTTTGTAACACCTAAAAGGAGAAGAGATAGGTCCATTGTTTATTATACCGATCGACTCAGAATCACTTTCTGAGTCGATTTAGCCATGTCCGTCTGTCTGTCCGTCCGTCCGTCTGTCCATGTATTCTTGTAATCAAAGTGCAGGTCGTATTTATGGTCCGATTGTGATGAAAATTAGCATAGTGCTCTTTTTTGGCCCAAGGATGATCCCTATTGAAATTAGTTAAAATCGGTTCAGATTTGGATATAGTCCTCCCCATATATATGTTTCACCCGATTTGACATGCAAGCGCCGTAGAAACCACATTTATCAAGGACATAGGGCAGCCACTTTGCGATTTGGTTATGGAAAATTTCATGAAAAGGATATGGTCCTGTAAGCTTTGTCGTGGTGGCCATTTGGCTGATGTTGCTTTTCATTATTAACGGCATACCTACCTATTACGAAATAAACATCCGTTTATGTATCTCAAAAAATTGCATTTTTCTTTGAATACCAAAATAACACCTCTTGTTGAAAAACCCTTTATATTACATATCAGAATCTTTCACAACTCCACACAAATTTTTAGTTTTTTGGCCGCTATCACCGTGAGAAAGATGGACGAAGTTGCCGCATCCGTATAATCGGCTTATAACTTTAATTCCAGTCCATACAAATAATTGAAATTTTGTGCAGTACTTTTACATGCGCCTTTTGGTACCTGCAATATAAATGGATCCTTTTGCACCAAAAGTTGTTTATAAATTCGATTCCTGCGCATACAAACACTTGAAATTATGAACAAAGTAATGCTCTTTTGTATTGAAAAAATTGACCAAATGGCCAACATCAAAAATATGACAATTTATTTTTTGAGTTTCCCTTACTTTTACAATATGAGTCATAATTTATACATATATCCAATCAAAACAATATTTTTTGCGGTCTTGCGGCAAAAATATTAAATATTTTCTAATTATTTTAACGACAGTTACTAAACCATTCTTTTTAAAAAATGCGGTTCAAAAAAATATGGTCAAAATACTAAACGTATCTTCTATGAATACTGGAAAATTGAAAAAATTAAACAAAAACCAGTAAGGAAAGGCAGAAAGTCGGGCGGGGCGGCCTATATAATACCCTACACCTCCCTAACAATGCCATATAGCGGTTGATACCAAATCAGGAGGAGCATATATATGGAGCTTTAATATAAATCTGAACCGATCTTCCATGAATACTAGAGTGGGTCGCAAAAAAAAGTTGCACCGGTCACCCCCTAGATTTGAAGATTATCTGGAGACAATTCCGGGGAAACAAAAAATTTTTTTTTCTGTGCACCCTACATGTCGCCCTTTTAATTTTATTATCCTGCGTTGCCATTTGATGTCCGATCGTAACGGGATGCATATCGTTGTTTGAGTTTTAGCAAGGGCTACATTTCTTCCATATGTCACTTTTGACTCCGAAGTCAAATTCGATAAGTGACCTCTGTCATCTCGTTTTCAACCCCCCTATGTCGGGAATATTTTGAAACGCCAATAAAGGTCTTCATAAATAATGAAACTTTTGCTTTCAAAGTACCCACTATTATTCATAAACAAAAAAGTTATACTAGTTTTGAAATTACAAAATACATGCAGAGATCAAATTACACAATCTACTTTTGACGTCGATTTCTGCCTCTCTCACACACATTCACACAGATATACCCCATTCACATCCCCTATCACGGTTCGGTTCAATACGAACGAATTAAATTTGAGAGCTTCGTCACCAAATGTTAAAGCGTTCTAAGGAACGAAATCAGAATAAAATCACTGTTTTCCCATGCACCCTACACGACACATAAATAGTAGTAATTTTGTCACTATGTGCTTATTTAACGTATGATCTTAACGTATGATACGTCGTTGATGATATCTTCACAATGGCTACACTTCTTCCCTATGTCAGTCAGTAATCCAAGTCGAATTTTTACTAGTGACTTATCCGATTTTCTACCTCTGTAAAGTAAAGAACTTTGAAATAAATATTTTTTGTTTTACGATTTTTATTTTTATTCATAAATATATACTCGTAAATTAAATTTACAGTCCAAGAAAAAACTTGAAACGTATGTCCAAAATTAAGAGCACAATTATTTTCGTTGCTGGTAATTTCGGAAGATCAAAGTTAATGGACAAGAAACAACAATCAAGGAAATAAAGTTGTAATGCTGTTTTGCATCTCTTTCTCTCTTTGTATTAGATTCTCAGACTTGTCTTAAAGTCAGACTTGTCTTAAAGATTCTCAGACTTCTGTAATTGAATTTTAGAAGCTTATGTTAGCTTTAACACTACGAGTATATTAATTAATTTTAATTTAATTTTACGTGCCATTCTCAAAATAAGAATTTATGTGCTGATTGTTAATAAATCAGCAAGTAAGGATATGTGAAAAGCGGATTGGGTATATATTTTCCAAAATAAGAAGGCGGGAGCGTTATAGTAAACTGGATTTACGTCAGTATTATCTTCAATGCCATACATACCATTAATAATAATAAAAATATTATGAATGCAAATATAAATCGTGAAAGGAAAATTATTTATTTTCAAATGACGTTACTTGTTGCAAAATAAATACCATTTACATGGGCAGAAAATCGGATAACTGAAGTCACTAGTAAATACATTTGTTTAAGTGGAGTCTCGCAAATTTAGTTCGTTCGTACTAAACCGAACTCATAGTGGATGTGCATTTTTGGGTACGGGGTTTACTTGTGTGTATGTGTGTGTGAGAGAGAGACAGAAAACGACGTCAAAAGTAGATAGTGTAATTTGATATCTGCATATATTATGTAATTTTAAAACTATTATAACTTTTTTGTTTATGAATAATAGTGGGTACTTTAAAAGCAAAAGTTTCATTATTTTTAAAGACCTTTATTAGCGTTTCAAAATATTCCCCACTTAGAGGGGTAGAAAACGAGATGACAGAGGTCACTTATCGAATTTGACTTCGGAGTCAAAAGTGACATATGGACGAAATATAGTCCTTGCCAAAACTCGAACAACAATATGCATCTCGTTACGATCGGACATCAAATGGCAACGCAGCATAATAAAACTAAAAGGGCGTCATGTAGGGTGCACAGAAAATATTTTTTTTTGTTGCCTCGGAATTGTCTCTAGATAATCTTCGAAACTAGGGGGTGACTGACGCAACAATTTTTTTTTGTATGGGGACCGACCCTTAGTATTCATTGAATACTAATTCATATAAAAATACCTCCTTCTGTCTCTACAGCGCTTACATGTCAAATCGGGGGTAACATATATGTATATGGGTGTTATATCTAATTCCCAACCGATTTTCTCCGAATTTAACAGTGTTCATTCAAATAACAGGAAACCTCTTTCTGCCGAATTTCATACTGATATAAAATACAGTTTTTATAGCGCTTACATGTCAAATCGGGGGTAACGTATATATGAGAGCTATATCTAAATCTGAACCGATTTCTTCCAAATTTAACAGTGTTCATTCATATTATAAGAAACCTCTTTCTGTCGAATTTCGTACAGATCGGATATAAAATAACATTTTTACAGCGCTTACATGTCAAATCGGGGGTAACGTATATATGGGGGCTATATCTAAATCTGAACCGATTTCTTCCAAATTGAACAGTGTTCATTCATATAATAAGAAACCTCTTTCTGCCGAATTTCATACTGATCGGATATAAAATAACATTTTTACAGCGCTTACATGTCAAATCGGGGCTAACATATATATGGGGGCTATATCTAAAT
Source organism: Eudasyphora cyanicolor (assembly GCA_963930755.1). Taxonomy (NCBI): domain Eukaryota; kingdom Metazoa; phylum Arthropoda; class Insecta; order Diptera; family Muscidae; genus Eudasyphora; species Eudasyphora cyanicolor. Next base: position 167,362,543 of record OZ005738.1, on the reverse strand, counting down.
CTGAACCGATTTTAACCAAATTCAATAGGGATCGTCCTTGGGCCAAAAAAAAAATTTGTATAGTTTCGTCGAGAGCGGACCATATTTGCGACCTGTACTTTGATTACAAGTATACATGCACAGACAGACGGACAGACGGACATAACTAAATCAACTCAAAAGTGATTCTAAGTCGATCGGTATAATAAACGATGGGTCTATTTCTTCTCCTTTTGGGTGTTACAAACAAATGCACAAAGTTATAATACCCTGTACCACAGTGTGGTGTAGGGTATAAACATTACGATAAAATTGTTTTTCTGTTTTTATAAAATAGTGTGACTCAAGCTATACAAAAAAAGTTTTACGTCTGGAAAACTTGATTGTTATGCTCAATTTTAATCACAATTTATGACAAAACACCCATATTACAAGAAAGAATGTTCAGTAGGGTAAACCGACTTAAGAAACCCCTCACCTTCAGTCCCAAAAAAATATTCGCAAATATGTTTATTGTTTGGTATTAATTAAATTATTCTCAATATATTTAATATATGTATTGTATTAAAGTTATAGGGCCTTATTCATAAAAACTTAATAAAGGTTTGAGGAACATTTTAGCAGTGTTAAAACGTTCCTCAAACATTCATTAAATTATTATGAATACGGCTTTAAACTTTTGATTAAAAATGGGGCGGCCGGAAGTTGGACCCCAAGAAAATACACCCCAAATTTAAAATGAAAGTGGGCCACAAATGTGGGACCTATTTTCGTTACAAAAACTGATTTAGGAAGTTACACCCCAATCAAGAAAACAGCATAAAATGAAAATAAACCCCAAAAAAACTAAGAAATTTTCTCTTCGTAAATCTGGGGAGTACGTAATAATATACGTATACGAACCTATTTTTATACCCTACACCACACTGTGGTACAGGGTTTTATAACTTTGTGCATTTGTTTGTAACACCCAAAAGGAGAAGAAATAGACCCATTGTTTATTATACCGATCGACTTAGAATCACTTTCTGAGTTGATTTAGCTATGTCCGTCTGTCCGTCTGTCTGTGCATGTATTCTTGTAATCAAAGTACAGGTCGCAATTATGGTCCGATCTCGACGAAACTTTACACATATCTTTTTTTGGCCCAAGGACGATCCCTATTGAATCGTTTCAGATTTATATACAAATCTTTACTTCCGATCATTAAAATTTTCCAGAAATATGTTTCTCAATTTAGGAACGAATATTGCTTAATTTAGCGATTATCGTTTCAGAATTAGGTAATATGTTTCTACCCATTTACCAATTATTCCAAATTATTATGGCAATGACCCTTATCGCATTGTTAGGGAGGTGTAGGGTTTTATATAGTCGGCCCCGCCCGACTTTCTGCCTTTCCTTCCTCTGCCTGGCAGGATCCAAAGTTGGCAACGCGAAGCAAATCTTTTATGCGTAGTTTCGAAATTTATAGATGAAAATAAGCCACAAAAAACACACAAAAATGAAATTTATCCCCAAACAAAAATTGTTGTTTGACATGCTATTTTTTGGGGGCCATATTCATAAAAATATTGGGGTGAATTTTCCTGGGGCCCAACTTCATTCCGCCGAAAAATGGTCCATTAGTGTGGGAGGTACCAAAAGGGGCGAGCCAATAACGCCCAATTTTTTCTGGACTCTAGGTACTATAAAATCATTACACTGTACAATATTTGAAGTATTTGTTTGCATTGTTATTAAAGTTATAAGCTGGTAACTTTTGGTTCAAAATGGACCATTTGTGTGGGAGGTACCAAAAGGGGCGAGCCAATAACGCCCATTTTTCTCTGGAATCTAGGTATTATGAAAGCATTGCACTGTACAAAATTTAAATTATTTGTATGAACTGATATTAAAGCCATAATCAGTTAACTTTTGGTGCAAAATTGTCCATTCATATGGGAGGTACCAAAGAGCAAGTGGCCACTTCGGCCATTTTTCTTGACGTGTTAGCGATCAGAAAACTATAGAATATTAGTATAGAATATATCAAAATTTCACCGAAATATAACCGCTTAGGGGGAGGTACTAGAAGGAGTGGACCAATATGGCGCATCTTAGAACTTAGCCGGGATAGAGACAAATATTACCGCACACCAAATTTGAAGTCAATCAGTTACTCCTTTCGAAAGTTATCTTGCACCCCAGCCAGCAGTCGGACGGGCGGACATTGCTCAAATGACTTAAAATGGCCAAAAAACGGATTTCCGTCGAACATACTTGGGGTCTTAGGTCACTCCTTCGATGTGTTACACTTTTGGTCCTTTGGTAGCAAATGATATATACCCTCGTATCACTAAAGTGAGGGTATAAAAATTACCACATACCAAATTTAAAGCCAATCTGTAACTCCTTTCGAGAGTTATCGTGCGCACCAGCCAGCAGACAGACGGACGGACATTGTTCAAATGATTTAAAACGACACAAATCGCATTTCCTACAAACATACTTGAGGTCTTAGGTCACTCCACTCGATATATACCCTCCTATCTAAGGTGAGGGGATTAAAATGGATTCCGAATTCCATTGTAGAATCCATATACCGTTACCCACTTACATATTTGTACTGTCCGTTAAATGAAATTCTGTTATATATCATTCTTTACAGTGAATGAATGATATGCATGGAAATTCTTTGCTGCTATCCCAAGCACTTCAACTGTCACTTGCATTAAATGCATTCCTCGAAACAGGAATCCATGACCAAAATAACCAAACCAAATGCAGACGTATCTTTGTGATGCCAGTTGGCGGAAAAATATCATCGTTTTTTCCCCTGCACCTGGAATTTGTTGTCAGTCCGTCATTCAATTTTGGTCTTTGTGTGCAGAACACTGCCATAATGTCGTGCATTGGCGGTTTTCTGGAAATTTTGCAGATAGCTGACATGCTGCCACTATACATAGGTGAAGCTGAATCGTATGATGACACTGTGATTAGAAATTCAGGGAAGCGAATGGCAAAGGGACACAATTAGCATTGTGACTACACTTCGTATTTACAAAAGACAAATGTCGGCTGTAAATTGTGAATAGAATGTTTAATTGAAAATTACCAAAACATCAATACAATAAACAAATCATACACATATCCTTTGTTTGCATATTTTGCGTATAAAACATATATAAAACATTGTGTAATCTCTGTAGCTATTTTATGCTCGTACATACAAAAATACATGAACGAGAAAGAAAGTTCAGTCGGGTAAAACGATTTATGAATCCCCTCACCTTGAGTCCCAAAAAAATATTAGAAAATGTATTTATTTTTTTGTTGTAATTAAATTATTGTCAATTTAAATTGCGTTTAACAACTATAAAGTATTTACTGGTATTAAAGTTGTAAGCTGGTAACTTTTGGTGTAAAATGGTCCATATGTGTGGGGGGTACCAAAGGGCAATAACGGCCACTTTTCTCTAGACTCTAGGTACTAAAAATGCATTGCAATGTACGAAATTTCAAGTATTTGTATGTACTGATATTGAACTTAAAAGCTGTGAACTTTTGGTACAAAAAGCTCCATTTGTGTGGGAGGTACCAAAAGGGGCAGGCCAATAACTCCCATTTTTCTCTGGACTCTAGGTACTATAAAAGCATTGCACTGTACAAAATTGCAAGTATTTGTATGCACTGGTATTAAAGTTATAAGCTGGTAACTTTTGGTACAAAATGGTCCATTTGTGTGGGAGGTACCAAAAGGATCGTGGCAATAATGCCCATTTTTCACTGTATTGCAAGTAATATTAAACCATTACACTGTACAAAATTTCAGGTCTTTGTAAGCACTGGTTATAAAGTTATAAGCTGGTAGTTTTTGGTGCAATATGGTCCATTAGTGTGGGAGGTACCAAAAGGAGCGTGGCAATAATGCACATTTTTTCACTACATTGTAGGTACTATTAAACCATTACACTGTACAAAATGTCAGGTCTTTGTATGCACTGTTAATTAATTTATAAGCTATTAACTTTTCGTTCAAAATTGTCCATTTGTGTGGGAGGTACAAAAAGGGGCGTGGCATCTTCGCACATTTTTCTCGAGGTAATAGTGACTAATAAACTAATACTATGTATAGAATTTCAGAGGATTAGAATAAGTAGTATAGTTATTAAATAATCATTATTTCACTAAATGTTAACCCTTTGTGTGGGAGGTACTAGAAGGAGTTGACCAATATGGCCCATCTTCGAACTTAGCCGGAGATAGAAGAAAATATTACCCCATATCAAATTTGAAGTCAATCGGTCACTCCTTTCGAGTGTTATCGTGCGCACCTGCCAGCAGATAGACAGACAGACGGACGGACGGACATGGCTCATTCGACTTAAAATGACCCAAAACGGGTCTAAGGTCACTCCTTCGATGTGTTACACTTTGGCTCGTAGCAAATGATATACAGGGTGGCTGATATGTATTGCAACCAACTTCAGATTGCTATCATTTCTAAACCGCTAGTCTTAGTTTCAGTGTCAGTTCATTTTATTGTTTACAAGCTTACAAAAGCATTTTGATCTTCAGATTCAGAAAAAAAGTTATTCGATTGATATTGATTGCTTTATATTTGGGTGGAAAAACACAAGTGGCTATCGTTAGAGCCCTCCAGCATTTTAATGTGAATAAATCTTTTGTTTCTCGTACCATTGCTCGTTACCGTGATACTGGCAGTGTTGCATCGCGTCCAAAAAGTGGACGAAAAAAACGGTAACAACACCAGAAATGATCCGAAAAGTGAAGGCCAGATTTGATCGAAATCCACGCCGCAGTTGTAGAAAAATTGCTCGTGAGCTGAACATATCGCGAGAACGGATACAACACATATTAAAAAATTAGCTTGGACTCAAGCTATTGAAGTTCCAAAAAGTGCAAGAACTCACCGATGCACAAAAAAAAAGTTAGACTGGAAAGAGCCAAGGAGTTGCTTCGCTTGCACGAAAGTGGCTAGTTACCGAATTTGGTTTTCTCCGATGAGAAGCCATTCCAAATTGAGCAGTTTGTGAACAAACAAAATGATCGGGTTTACTTGCCAAAGAGGTCAGCTGAAAATTTACACCTTCTATTGGCCACCAGAACTCAAGCGCCGCCGATGGTAATGGTGTGGGCCGCCGTAACGGCCGATTGTCGCTCCCCGCTCGTATTCATCGACCATGGGGTCAAAATAAATGCCGAATATTATCGGAAAAAGGTCCTAAAGACAGTATTGAAGCCCTGGAAGCCCAGACAAACATTTCGGCCGCAGACCATGGACATTCCAACAGGACTCAGCACCATCGCACTCAGCACGCGTCAACCAAGAATGGCTTAAAAAGGAGGTTCCTCGCATAATTTCTACCGCACAATGGCCACCAAGATCTCCGGATCTCAATCCGTTGGACTTTTGCGCCTGGGGCATTTTAGAGAGTAAGGTTCGCACTAAAAAATACCAAAGTATCGATCATCTCAAGACGGCGCTTCGCCGGGAATGGGCCAAAATACCACAAAGCCACTTTCGTGCAGCGTGTGATGGCTTTGTCGGCCGTTTGAAGGCCATAATTCGTGCCAAAGGTGGCAAATTCGAACAAATCTAAATTGTTTCTAAAATGTTATGTTATTTCTGACATTTTCCGCTTTTAAACAATAAAATTTAAAAAAAAAATTAAAAAATTACATATCAGCCACCCTGTATACCCTCCTCTCTAAGGTGAGGGAATAAAAACTGTCCAGTATTTAGGAGTTCATATTCCATAATGCTCAAATTTAAATCTGGCATAATTATTACTTACCTCTCCCGCATCTACATTTGGTCTTAGTTAATGCGGCAATCCGAACGAATATTGCAATTTTATCAAAATAAATACAAATGTATAATGATAAATTAAACAAGTAAAAGCGTTAAGTTCGGCCATGCCGAATGTTACAAACCCTCCACAATGTATTGCATTCAATTTTATTACTGGAAAAATCTTTTGATATGAAGCAAATCATGAAACGATCAGTTTTGTTTGTAAATTATTAAAAAAACAAGTAAGAAAGTTTCAGTCGGGTAAACCGACTAAGGTATACCCTCACTTTGTGAGTAATGTAATATGGAATATTAAACGAATTATTCTGTCAATTTGTATGGGAGGTACCAGAATGTTTTAACAAATACACCTATTTTTCGCTGAATAGTAGATTCTTTAAATACATTACACTGTGCCGAATTATAAACGTTTTTTGCACTGGTATATTAACGTTATGAAATATTAAATTTTGGTATGATTTGGCCATTTTGTGTGGGAGGTACAAAAAGGGGCGTGGTGATAACGGCCATTTTTTACAGGGCTATAGGGACTTCAAAAGCGTTACACTGTGCAAAATGTTGTTGCATTTTCGTGCATTGGTACTCATGCTGTGAGCTCTTAACTTTTTGTGCAAAATGGTACCTTTGGTACAAAATGGTACAAAAAGGGGCGTGGAAATAGCGTCCATTTTTCACAGGGCTATAGACACTATAAAAGCATTACACTGTAAACAATTTCAAGTATTAGTATACACTGGTATTAATGTTATAAGCTGTTATCTTTTGGTGCAAAATGGTACCTTTGTGTAAGAGGTACCAAAAGGGGCGTGAATATGACACCCATTTTTCATTGGACTGTAGGCACTATGAAAGCATTGCACTGTACAAAATTTCAAGTATTTGTATGCGCTGGCATTAATGTTATAAGCTGTTAACTTTTGGTGCAAAATGGTGCATTTGTGTGGGAGGTACCAAAAGGGGCGTAGCAACATGGCCCATTTTTCTCGAGTTGATAGCGACTAATAAACTAATGCTATGTGTGGAATTTCGGAAGATTCAAATAAGTAGTATAGCAGTTATTAAAGATTCAATATTTCACAACATTTTAACACTTTGTGGGGGAGGTACTAGAAGGAGTGGACCAATATGGCCCATCTTCGAACTTAGCCGGAGATAGAAAAAAATATTACCACGTACCAAATTTGAAGTCAATCGGTTACTCCTTTCGAGAGTTATCGTGCGCACCAGCCAGCAGACAGACAGACAGACAGACAGACAGACAGACAGACAGACAGACAGACAGACGGACGGACATTGCTCATTCGACTTAAAATGACCCAAAACGAATATCCGCCGAACATACTTAGGGTCTTAGATCACTCCTTCGATATGTTACACTTTTTTTCGTAGCAAATGATATATACCCTCGTCACACTAAAGTGAGGGTATAAAAAACGAACGCTGCTATTTTCAGGCCGCAAACTCTTCACCTCAAAAATGTGGTATTTTTGGCTTAAAATAGCTTTTTTGACAGCTACATCTACACGGGGACTACAAGAAAATAAAATTTTATTTGTGTAAATTTTATGGAGATGAATTCTTACAAAAATATTATACAAACTACAAAGTTTCAGCTAAATTTCTTAGAAAATGTGGTGTTTATGGCTTAAAAAAAGCCTTTTTGGGAGCGACATCTATAGGTGGACTATAACAAAATATGAAGTGATTTACAAATTTGTACTGCTATAAACTCTTGTCTTAATTAAATACAAACTGCAAATATTCAGTTAAAATGCTTGGAAAATATGATATTTATGGCTAAATACGTATGTATATTTTGGAGCGACCTCTATAGGGAGACTATAACAAAATATGAACCGAATTGTAAAATTTTTGCTGTGATGAATTCTTGTCAAAATGGAATACAAACTGCAAAGCTAAATTGCTTTAAAAATGTGGTGTTTATGGCTTAAATAAACCTTCTTGGGAGCTACATCTATGTATAGGTCGACTATAACAAAATATTAACTGATTTATAAAATTTTTACTGCGATGAATTCTTGTCTTAATTAAATATAAACTGCGAAGATTCAGTTAAAATGCCTAGAAAATATGGTATTTATGGCTTAAATACGTATATTTTGGAGCGACCTCTATAGGGTGACTATAACAACATATGAACCGATTTGTAAGATTTTTGCTGTGATGAATTCTTGTCAATTGATTACAAAATGTGGTATTTATGGCTCAAAAACCGTATTTTGGAGCGAACTTTATCGGAGAGCTATATCCAAACATTGACCGATATGGCCCATTTGCAATCCAAAACAACCTGTAACTACAGGGTTTTCCAAGAAGAGGTGTTATTTTGAATCACCCGGTATTTCGGTAGTTGTCACCTTTGAAGCTTTTATTCTTTGACATTTGACAAGTAGAAACTACGACATTACTAAAAGTGTAACGATACACGATCATCGAACGATACAAAACGATCAAAAAACGATACGAACGATACAAAATCATCTTAACTGATGAGGCCCATTTTCACCTCGGTGGCTACGTTAACAAGCAATATTGTCGCATCTGGGCCTCGGAAACCCAAGAGTTATTGTTGAGAAGCCTCTCCATCCTCAACGTGTGACTGTTTGGTGCGGTTTATGGTCCGGCGGGGTCATTGGACCTTACTTTTTCGAAAATGAGGTTGGATCAACAGTTACGGTGAATGGATTGCGCTATCGAGAGATGATTAATGAATTTTTATGGTCGGAGTTGGATGGTATTGATCTGGACAAAGTTTACTTTCAACAAGACGGCGCTACGTGCCACACAAGCAAGGAAACCATTGTTCTGTTACGGGAAAAGTTTCCGGACAGTGTTATCTCTCGAAGAGGTGATCACAATTGGCCACCGAGATCTTGTGATTTAACACCTTGCGACTTCTTCCTTTAAGGCCACGTGAAAGATAAGGTTTACGCCAACATCCCAGCGTCGATTCAAGACCTTAAAGATTGAATTCGTAAGGCTATCGAGGAAATAGGGCAGCCACTTTGCGATTTGGTTATGGATAATTTCATGAAAAGGATATGGTCCTGTAAGCGTGGTCGTGGTGGCCATTTGGCTGATGTTGTTTTTCATTATTAACGGCATACCTTCTTCTTTATTAAGAAATAAACATCCGATCATTTATCTCAAAAACTGGCATTTTTCTTTGAATACCAAAATAACACCTCTTGTTGGAAAACCCTTTATAAGAAATATTTCTAACAAATTTTATCAACCTAGCACTATTATTATGGACAGTAGCGTAATTACAATGGACGGACGGATGGGCAGACGGACGGATGGGCAGACGGACAGACGGAAGGACAGACGGACTGACAGACGGAAGGACAGACGGACGGACAGACGGACGGACGGACAGATGGACGGACAGATGGACGGACGGACAGACGGACATGTATATATATATCGTCTTAGAATTTTACGACGATTAAGAATATAAAGGGTCCGCCATCTAACGTTTTTTTTTCAACTAGTGCTTATTTCGTGAATGGTAACACTTAGCTCATGTCTGATTTTACAGATAATTAGTTGTATCCTTCCGCTGAACGAATATGGTTGTGTATACGCTTGAACAACGCTGGGAGCGATCGACTTACAGAAGATGCCGATTTTGCCAAAAAAAATCATCTTTTCAGATGAAGCTCATTTTGATCTTGGCGGGTGTGTAAACAAGCAAAATTGTCGCATTTGGGGCGCAGAAACCCCGCACGCATACCTTAAAAACGCATACGTTGAAAGATACACCCAAAACACGCATACCTTGAAAGATACACCCAAAACGAGTCACTGTTTGGTGCGGATTTTCGTCCAGAGGCATATTTGGGCCATTTTTCTTCGAAAATGAGCAAGGAGTGGCCGTTACAGTCAATGGCGATCGTTAACGGGCCATGTTGAACGAATTTTTGTTCACAAAAATTGAAGAGGAGGATATTGGCAACATTTGGTTTCAACAGGACGGCGCTACGTGCCACACAGCCGAAGCTACACTCGATGTTTTGCGCGATGTTTTCAAAAAAAAAAGGTAATTTGGCGGACCCTTTATAAATACTTTGGGGTCTCAGATCAATATTTAGAGGTGTTACAAACAGAGTGACAAAATGAACATACCCCCCATCTTATGGTGGAGGGTACAAAAATTTGTTTCATTCAAATTTTGCTTTGGACATATGGAAAAACAGAGCAGACAATTAAAACAATTTGCAAGAAATAATAAATCCCAAAATGATGCTGGCATTAGAGTGAAAGAATAACAAGAAGGATGGACGAGCAGACGGATGGACATTCGTTCAGAGCAAATATGAAAAATATGCAATTATTAAAATGCAAAACATTTGAATTCATTCCAATCTCATTTGAGGGAATTGTGATACTTGAATAAATTCATGGCATTTTGTGTGTGTGTGTGTTGGTGCACATTAAACACAAGTATTCGAGTACACTTAAGTGTTTGTCCTCTTTCTCTCTCTCAAGGATAGCTGGGATGAGGAGGCCGTTAATGTTGGTTTATGTTTTTGTTTTCTTCTTCAAATTGACCTCTCTTATCAAAGGAATACTTATGATTGTCCACATAAAATACAAATGCTACAGATGTTATGGTAATTGCAATTTGGGAGGGAGTTTCAAATATGAAACAAATTTAAAAAATGCTTCAATTAAATAGGGGGTCTTTTGATATAGAGTTGATAAGTTGAGCCATATATATTTATTGATCCCAAAATTTCTGATGGCATTGGGAAAATAACAAAAATTGGAACACAGGCTGAACTAAGTACATAGTACACAAACAAAGCTTTGTCATATGAATTGTTTATTCTACTGTTATTTTGTTAATTTTCGATTAAACATCAATTATCGGCAATATACAGCCAATATTTGTCTTTTCTAAATTAAAAATTGTAATTACAATTCCAGTTGTGTCCACATTCGTTTCGATTCTGTTTTACCTGTAGTGTTAGCTCATCAGATATCTGCAAAATATCCCGAAAACCACGAACGTACGCTTAACATCAACATAAGCATCCACATTATGGCAGTGTTCTGCATACAAAAATGTTCTGCAGACCAAAATTGAATGAAGGACAACGAATCCTGGTAACAGAGGAATGAAAACGATGACATTTTTCCGCCAACTGTTATCACAAAGATACGTCTGCATTTGGCTTGGTTATTTTGGTCATAGACTGGCCATGCATGGTCCTGTAACGGAATGGTATTCAGGAGTTCCCGGACAGCAATATTAATCCCCAAGGCTATTATCAGCGAGCGAGGTCACACAAGTTCCGTGCGATCCAATAAAACAATTGCGTTATTTATAAAAATCACAATTAACATTTATTTGAAATTAAAATGAAAATAGAGTGTACAATATTTCAACTCGTTATTTTTAGGACAGAAATCAGAATGAACAATTTTAATGAAAATAATTATTTTTTCGATTGACATGAAAAACAAAAAATTATAAAAAGCTAACTACGTTATTCAAATTATGGCTTCGCCACATACTCCCTTCCCAGTCGAAGTCGCTATCGAGATGAAACACCTTTCGTTGACCTTAAAACCATGCTAGTTCTTCTCGGTGTATCGCACGGAATATTAAAGCGAACTTTCTTCCTAGCAGAATCGTCCACGGGGGAATCGGGCAAATCAAGTGCTGGTTTTAGACGATCAATAGATATCGTTATCTCAGTTCCATTTCTGACAATCACAAATGTTTTTGCACTCCTTTTTTTAACCGGAAAAGGTCCTTCGTATGGAGGTTCAAGACTACGTTTTACACGATCAACCCGCACAAACACATTTTCACAATCCGCTAAAGATCTTGGAACGAACACTCCACACTCCTGCTTCCTTGTCTCACTTGGCCTAATGTTCTTCATTGTTTGTTTGAGTCTCCTCACAAAGTCCGTTGGCTCACACCCGTCCTCATTAGAAGATTCCACAAAAAAACCTCCTGGTAACATCAATTCTTCCCCATAGAGCAATTCCGCCGGGGATGCATTGATTTCCTCCTTAATCACGGTCCTTAACCCTAAAAGTACCAAGGGTAACCGCCTAGACCAGTTAGGAGAATCGCCAGTAGCACGAATGGCGACCTTAAGTGAACGATGAAATCGTTCCACCATTCCGTTAGCCTGTGGATGATAAGCCGTAGTCCTAATGCGTTTAGACCCAAGTAAGTTAAAAAGCTCCTGCATCATCGTGGACTCAAACTGTCCGCCTTGGTCTGTGGTTATAACCTCAGCTACACCAAAACGAGAAACATATTCGCCCACATATTTCTGCGCCACAGTGCGAGCCGATATGTCCCTGAGAGGATAGGCCTCAGGCCAACGGGAGAAACGGTCAATAATGGTCAAAATGTAATAAAAGCCATCGCTTGGTGGAAGGGGACCTACAATATCCATATGTATATGCCTAAACCTTCCCGAAGGGATAGGAATATTCTCAACCTTCGCTTTTGTATGACAAAAAACCTTCTGCCGTTGGCACTGTAAACATGACCTCGCCCATCCATTAATGTCAGTCGTCATCTTGGGCCAAAAGTACCTTTGACAAATCTGACGCCTTGTGCTCCTTATACCCGGGTGAGATAAATTATGAACAGATTGAAAAACCTTCCGACGCTCGCTCTGAGGAATATATGGTCTATTACGGCCAGTTGAAATATCGCACCAAATTACACCATCGGTCCGTGGTATATTAACTGGTTTAAGATCAAATATCGTACCCACAGGCTGTGATAGTCGCAGGGTGATCAATTCAGAATCACTGACCTGCAATTTAGCCAAGTTTTCCAAACTAGTTGTAGCAAACTCCAATATGTTCACCCCAGGCCGAGACAAAGAATCAGCCACCACATTGTCCCTTCCTTTGAGGTAGCGAATGTCCGTTGTAAACTGCGAAATAAAGTCCAAATATCGAGACTGTCTTGGATTCCTATCTGTCTTAGAAGATATCGCATTCGTCAGGGGTTTATGGTCCGTGTTTATATGAAAATCTCTTCCTTCTATAAAATATCTAAAGTGAATAATAGCCAAGTATATTGCTAATAACTCTCTGTCGAAAGCAGAATACTTCATCTGAGCGGGAGACAACTTCCTACTACAAAAACCAAGTGGATGCCATACCCCTTTAACTCTTTGTTGTAAAACCGCCCCGACTGCTACATCGGATGCGTCTGTCGTCAACGAAAATTCAGTAGATGTTGAATCGCATGGGTGAACTAGTAGAGTAATATTAACCAAATCTTTCTTGACATTCTCGAAAGCTTGCCTACATTCACTTGGCCATGTGAAAGGCGTTGGTTTCCTCCTGGTTGCCCTTATATCTTTCGAATCCGTTTTGGATTTCCGTCCACCCTTAACTATACCTTGATTCTGTAGCATCGCAACATGTGCGTGTATCGGGGCCAAATTATGAGCTAAATTCCTGAAAAATCGATGATAATAATTAACCATGCCAACGAACCTCTGAACCTGTTTAATGGAAGTAGGTTCTGGGAAACTAGCTATCGCCTCAATCCGATCTCTAGCAGGAAGAATTCCATCCTTAGAAATTTCGTGCCCCAAAAAATTAAGTCTAGTCGACCCTAAAATACATTTGGATGCTTTCAGTCGGAGACCATATTCTTCAAGACGCTCGAATAGTAAACGCAAATGCTCCTTATGTTGTTCCTCGTCCTTACTCATCACCAAAATATCATCCAGATACGTGTAAGTAAAATCCAAACCCTGACACACCTTGTTCATAAATCTCTGCCATGTAGAAGCAGCTCCTCTAAGTCCAAAAGTCATCATGGGGAATTCAAACAACCCAAATGGGGTTATGATAGCCGTCTTATGAATGTCCTCAGGGGCGACAGGAATATGATGGTATGCACTATAGTACGTGCCTTTGAGAAAACCTGACACCCATACATATTAGAGGAAAGATCCGAAATAAATGGTATCGGGTATCGGTCCGGAGTCGTTACCGCATTGAGTCTACGGTAATCTCCACAAGGTCTTCAGTCGGTTGAATCCGCCTTGGGAACCATATGCAGCGGCGAACTATAAGGAGAATCCGAAGGCCGACAAACGGCAATCTTCATCATATAATCAAATTCATCCTTAGCTGCCTTATATCTCGCTGGATTCAAACGCCGAGCCCGAGAAACTGGCAATCTTCCCTTAGTGTGGATATGATGGACCACGTTGTGTTTCACCGGAGTCTCGTTGAAATCAAGTTCCTTGGTAAGTGTAGGGAACTGCCTCAGAATAGAACTGAATGGAGAATCATCCAAGGAAAAATTCTTTGGAGAAGGCGAATCGTCCTGCTTAAACTTTCCTATTGATTCAATTTTCGAGAGTGGATCCACGAGTTTTCCGTTCTTCAAATCCACTATCAAGCCAAATTTATGAATAAAATCAGCACCCAATATAGGTTTACTCACCGACGCAATATAAAATGGGTGGATGAATTCTCTTCGAAGTCCAAAATTCGTCTTTAAAAGTCGAGAACCATAGACATCAATTGTGGTGCCGTTAGCAGCAGAAAATGAAAGACCTGAGTTTCTTGGTAGTGGATGAACAAAAGTGGATGGAATAACTGAGACATCTGCACCCGTGTCAATTAAAAAGTTAAATTTCGTGTATGGGTCAAAAATAAATAAGCGACGCGAACCAAAAGCTGGTCCACCGTCCGCCGCCGTGACTGTGGACCGCTTTAGTTTTCCGACTTAAAACTACAAGGACTAACACACCTATTAGCCTTATCCTTATATCTTTTGTGGTAAAAACATACCCTGTCAGCACCTCGGTGCGAATTTTGTCTACGTCCGCGTGATCGAGGACCATTGTCGGTTTGATTACGAGATGAACCTGTCAAACTTATCGCATCCACTGCCTCAGCCAACGTGGCTATACTGGTCTCCAAACGAGATAAACGGTCATCCGTGTCCGCGTTGGTGGAGGTAGAAAACACCGAAGGAAAAGCATTCTGAGCGACCTCAAAAAGTGTATACGCAAGAGAAGACAATTCATTCAAATCACTTTTTCCGGAAGATATCAAAGACTGATGTATTTGTGGAGGAAGATTACGAAGCCAAAGGCTTTTTAACAACTCATCTGTCACTACTTTAGAATCTCCAGAAATCTGACGAAGATGCCTATAAAATTCAGAAGGTTTCCTATTTCCTATAGTCTCTCGATATAGAATGTGCTCCAAACGCTGATGCTCTGACAAGGTGTTCCGACCAATAAGCGCAGACTTAAGAGTTTTGTAAGGAGTTGGTGCAGGAGTGTTGGAATCCTGAGATCTTAGAACTGGAGACTCGGTGGCATACTTATTATTCTGTTCAATAATATCAAAAACGTTGGCGATTGTCTCTTCCGGTAAAACTGAGAGAACGTAGTCGTATTTGGTCTCCTCACTCACAATATTTGATCGTCTAAACATACTCTCTACCCGCATGAACCATCCTTGAGGAAAATTCGTCCAGAAAGGAGGAAGCTTCACCGCGACAGCACCAACAGTCAGGGTTTGTTCTGCCTTTGTTTCATCACCTTTAGTGTCATTCATCTTACAAATATTTTTCAAATTTACCACGGTTCGAACAAGCAAAAAAACAATCGCCACGCAAATTATTTCCACCAAAATTTTAAAAGTTTAGATTAAAAAAAAAAGAAATGAATCTACGTTAATTTCGGCACTAAATATACATTTTCACAAAGGACAACTACCGCGATCAAATAAATACTTAAAATGCTGAATAATTATACAGGATTACCAACGACAGGTCCGATACATTCGTATTGCTCAAAATTTGATTCCTTACCAAAATGGCGTTTTCTTTTTGGTTCGTTTCTGTCTTTCCAGTATCTGATAAGCTTTGTTACTTGCTCTCTCTCTCCTTCCAAATATATTGGTCGCTGAAATTGCGTTTTACTGATAGCCAGCCAATGGGTTTCTCGTCTGCAACAGTGCGGTTATATATATAATCAAAGTTTCTTGCGGGACAAGACAATTCCGTCAAAACGTTTTCCTCCGCTTGTTCATGCGACTTATTGTCCCTGTCGGGGTCACCAATGTAACGGAATGGTATTCAGGAGTTCCCGGACAGCAATATTAATCCCCAAGGCTATTATCAGCGAGCGAGGTCACACAAGTTCCGTGCGATCCAATAAAACAATTGCGTTATTTATAAAAATCACAATTAACATTTATTTGAAATTAAAATGAAAATAGAGTGTACAATATTTCAACTCGTTATTTTTAGGACAGAAATCAGAATGAACAATTTTAATGGAAATAATTATTTTTTCGATTGACATGAAAAACAAAAAATTATAAAAAGCTAACTACGTTATTCAAATTATGGCTTCGCCACAGTCCTGCTTAGAGGACTTAATTTCAAGAGACAGTAGGTAGAAATATTTAGAATGATGGAACAGAAATTCCATGGTTAAATTTTAAAGCCTAATTGGATACCCTCACTTTGCAGAAAGACATATCGCCTTTGCAACAAAAATAGAGAACACATCGAAGGAGTGATCTAAGTCTCCATGTATGTTTCAGATAAATCTGTTTCAGGTAATTTATTGTTTGTAAGAAATTTATTGTATTTCCTTCCGCCCGTCCAACTTCAACTTCACCACTAAGATGTCTGCCACAAGGAATGGGTTGGCAGAACACCAGGAAATATATAAAACATCGAAGTTTGATGATAAGGTTGGCTTCGGAGAGCACTGACCAGACCACAAGATACCTGTAGTTGTTGTAGCAGCTTGGAGACGCTGAGGTGATAATTCTTAAGTCTTTTTCTATTACAGACTCGTTCCGGGAACCTTATGTGGTTTTCAACTACTCAATGTAGTCCGGAAACATTCCTCTGTTATTTTCAGGGAATGGAATTTATTTGAGTGTTACCGTTTCTATTCTCCACTAGAAGCGCCTCATTTCTGTTAATAGTCGTCATTGTGTTATGTTTATTTTTAGCTTCCCTGTTGACTTGGTGAGATGTTGGTCAGTTGTTGTTGTAGTGGTAGTGCGGCCTTCGAGTTATTTTTAGCTGCAGAAACTCGAATTATGATGAAAACGTGAAATGTTGATGTTAAATTTTTCCATTACCCTGGCTGGGAATTGAACACAGCACCTTCGGGATCAAAGTCCAACGCATGTGATGTCCAAAAGCGGTTTTTTAAAGCTAGTGCTTAACGAAAATAGTTCATTGGCATATAAGCCTTTGCTATCTTTTGGATCATGGATTGTATCTTAGCTGGAAAGTTATTGGAGGTTTCTTTACTTGATCGATAAGGACAATGGGAGCCTTTTAAGATGCTAGCTTGCAGTCGGGCGGGTGGATCGGGTCCTATTGATCTTGTAGAGATACAATCCTTGACATACATATATTTTATTATAGACTCCCGTTAGATGTAAGAGAAATATTCAACTAAACTGAAACTATTTTACATGGACCATTCCTAACCATATTAAAATAAAATGCCCATTAAAGTTAGGAGGAGAACTAAAATAAAAAAATAAGAAAACAAACACCTGTCATGATATTCCCCGAAGGAAAATTTATATGAGTCACAAGATGATACCGGACTCTTCAGTCGCTTTACCCTATCCCCACCATGATCTTAATGGCGACAATATTTATCAAGATCCCAAATGTAATATTTATTTCATTACCCTTTCCCTACATCACCTCTGCATGAACGCAAGAATAGAACACTTAGTTAATCATTTCGATTTCCACTTTACAACTTTTATTCATTCAACATTTGTTGTGGTTTTTGTTTTTTTTTTTTTTTTAGGTATATATTTACAAAAAGATATTTTACACTCTAACATGAAACAAAAATGGAGGGTTCGAATCGAACTCCAACATGTTGTAAACTAATAAAAAAAAATAATGGTACCTGATATGAGTTAATTTAAATTCTCATGGGCACTGAGGAAAATGAGTAGTTGAAAGAAATATGTTAAAATTTGGGAGAAATTCTTCAAAATAATTTCTATCAATGATTTATGTACTAGGTGAACAAATATATGTGTAAGAAAGTAATTTCGAAAATGAAAAAAGAATATAAATGATTTCTGATAAATTACGTATTAGATTCCTAGAATAGCCTAATTTTAAATTTTCGTATTGTAAATGAATGCCGTATCTCTCTCAAGTATGTACGGTTTCTCGAGATATAGGTCTGACAGTGTTAAAGTGGGAATGAATAAATTTACATTTTTTTTGTCTTGCAAAGATTAAAATTTTCCGATTTGTTTAGGTTTCGAAGCAAAATTTTGGCACTAGTAATTTACTATATCTACTAATTTATTTGCGTCATCACTTACCACTCTCCTGGAGATTTTTGTCGTTGAACGCCGAGGCCTCGATGATCACGATAGTCGGTGATGGCGAATGTAATATATATTGAACGTTATGTTGAAGTTCTGGGAAGAGACCAAAATTTTGCTTTTATGGGGTTAATTTATAATCTTCGCAAATTTTCCTAGTAAAAGCTATGACTATTACTCTCAAATACGTATGAAAAATTATGTAATATGATCTGGTGTTATTTCAAATAGACAGAGGGTACCAGACTTATCACGTGTTAAACATCCTTCTAGGCTGTATTCTCTATGGGAGGTTCAGAGCCTATTTTACAGATTTGGTGTAAAATTCCGAAATTTTTCTGACTACGATGAATTTTACTTCTTGATGTACAGCTTCTTTACATGGCACATATATGGACAAAACCTCCTTCACCAAGCCAGTCAGGTTCTCCGGTATATGTAATAAAACTTCTCGCTGTCGATCGGACTATAAGTACACCGTTGTGTGCGAATTCCACTCCGGATAGCAATATTAAGAAACCGCAATTGGTTTTGTGTGGGAGTACTGGCAGAATGTCCGGATTGCCAGATACCCTGTTGAAGGTTCATTCTTTAAACACCACGAATAACATTTGTACATATTTCATAATTACCTGTGCTGGTTGATTCTATGCACTTTGGATTTATTTGAAAACGAAGAAAGCTCGCTGCGATTTACTTTGAGTTTGCACTACATAGATAGACTGTAAAACCATCAGTAATTAACCTAAATAATTTGTTTCCTTAATTTTAGTGGTGACATTAAATCAATTTTCGATAAATACCTTTTTACATTCTTTGTTTATGGTTTTATTAAACTAATTCCATAAAACAGATTAATATCGGAGAGAAAAAAATAGTGCTGCACCTCAATATTGTATCACAAGAGACTGATTAATTAAATCACTATCCACGGACAATGCAATTTTTATTATTCGTCTTTGTCGAGCCTTACTTCCAAACTTCGTAGTGAACCGATCGATATGCAAGAACATAAAGAATATTTTTCTATTGGCGATGTTTGCTTGAAGCCTAACTCCGAAATGTGTGTCTGCTTATGCCCAGACCCACCACTAGAAAGTAGATAGGCTGTTCTAAAAATAGCGGGGCAAATAAACGGGAGACCAGTTTGACTCACTCTCGCACCCGCCTTCCCCTGTCCAAGAGGTTCGCGTAAATGCTTGCCTTCATGTGCATGGGTTATTACTATGTACTTTACTTGTGCATTCGTTTACACCCGCCTACCGTTGTTCAGAAATTACAAGTATATAATTGTCTTCCCATATATTCGCTGTCGCCAAGGGCACTACTTCTGCCAATCGATAGAGATAAAAAAATCGAAGGAAAGAAAAAACGAGTGTCACCGCGTATCGAACCCGGGACCTCACGCCATGAGAAGCGAACACGCATCCATCGCACCACGCAAAGCTTACTCGAACCTCGCTTAAAGACAAAATGAGCGTTAAACGAGGCTGAGTTCAACGTCTTTCCAGCATAGTATACTCCTTTGCTCTTCATCTATATTTATCTTTTATGACCCATATATTGCATTGGTGTAACCAACCAGACAACGTCTGGGCTGATATTGTAATTAACCCAGCAACCCAATCCGTGCCTTGTTTCATGCATAAATTTGAACAACAATAAAAAGAAATTGCTCATCACAAACCTGGTAATATTGGTACATGTACAGCAATATTAACAGGAATACTTCGTCTTCTAGGGTCGCATATCTTTCGCATGATATGTTCCCTCAGACTTTCCCTCCATGTCCTGTAAAACATAATAATTGTTACCAACTTTGGTTTTCACTTTGGTCTTCACAAAAACCGGGGCTAATTTCGCATTAAAATTATTTGCAGCGTTGCTTTGGGCAAAGTTCCTTCGGTAAACTATTTGGCCAACAGCATACGAAATGGGTCGAGCCCGAAGGTTATATTGGTGCTCATTGGTCTTGTATGCCTGAGCCATGTTTTTTCGTAACTCTGACCTAATAAGTGCAAGCTCATCTTCTCGATTTAAATTTATATTTGGTTCATCCAGAAGATTAAGGTTTTTCAACAGGGAATAGGAATCCCCGTGAGTTACCATGTTAAAGCCGAAAGTGGCAAAATATGGGGAACATTTGATGGACTGGTGCAGGGAATTCCGTAGGGCGCAACTGATCGAAGAAATGTGTTCATCCCACATCCTATGATCTTTCTTCAAAAACGCCCGAATCCCTGCAATAATCGAACGATTCACCCTCTCGGAAGCATTAGATTGAGGGGAATATAATGCTGTGTAGGTATGTTTTATACCAAGTTTAGTAAGAAAAGCGTTAAACTCATTTGACTTAAACTGTGTGCCGTTGTCACTGACCAAATATTCTGGGATTCCATACACATGGAATATTTGTTTAAGTAAAAATTCTTGAATTACATTGGCCGTAAATTTTCTGAGTGGACACAACCAATGAAATTTGGTCATATGATCTAAAACTATCAGGAGCCCAATGTAACCATTCTTTGACCTAGGGTATGGGCCTAGAAGGTCCACGAAAAACCTTTGAAATGGGCGAAGAGTATCTACCGGTTTTCCCATATTTGGTTTAAGGATCATATTGGGGTGCTTCGTACTTTTACATACGTCACAGTCCCTGACAAAATTCCGTACATTAGTCAGCAGTCCTGGCCAATAAAATTGTCTTCGAATTAATTCCACAGTCTTTGCCATTCCCCCGTGCGCTGTTATTAGAGAGTTGTGAGCTCTAGATATAACTGAATTTCGTAAGTTTTTCGGTATCCACAATTTCCAAGCGTTTTGATCTCGTTCCTCATCTCCCGTGTAATGACCAGTACGTATATACACAAAGCTGTCAATTACTCTCAAGTCCGGATGTTTGGATGCATTTTCCCTTATTCTAGTCTTCAACTCAACGTAATCTGAGTCTTGAAAACAGGGCGAATTTAAATCTACTTCCGGTTCATTGAGTTCCAAACCGGATACCTCTTCGCACGGAATTCGAGACAAAGCATCTGGGACTACGTGGTCTCTTCCCTTACGGTGGCTAATGGTAAACCGATAAGGTTGCAATTTAAACACCCAACGTGCCAGTCTACCAGTAAGGTCGGGTTGGTTCATGAGCCATTGAAGTGAGGAATGATCCGTGATTACTTCGAAATCGTGCAACTCCAGGTAACATCGGAACCTCTTTACTGCTTCTATGGCAGCTAAACATTCCCTTTCTGTAACGCTGTAGTTGCGTTGAGAGGTGTTCAATTTTTTTGACATAAAAGCTATGGGCTTTTCTTCTCCTCGGTCATCAAGTTGTACCAGTACAGCACCTATCCCGTAATCTGACGCATCACAATGTAGATAGAACTTTTGGTTAAAATTGGGATTTGCCAGAACCGGGGCGGTGGTCAAACATTTCTTTACCTTCTCGAAAGCAGTTTGTGCCTCGGGAGTCCACTTAAATTTCTTTTTAGAAGATAATGTCTCCGTAATGGGAAAGGTAAGTGTAGCAAAGTTTTCGATGAATCGCCTGTACCAGCCTGCTAACCCCAGGAATCCACGTACTTGTTTGACAGTTTTTGGTACAGGCCATTTCACAATAGACTCCACTTTCTCTGGGTCAGTTTGAATACCGCCCTGTCCGATGTTGTACCCAAGATATTTCACTTTGGTGACACAAAATTTACTTTTATCCACATTGAGAGTAAGGTTTGCTCTTTTGAATTCTTCCGCAATTCGCACTAGAGTCGAAATGTGTGTTGAGAAATCTTCGGATATGATAACCAGGTCGTCGAGGTATCCGAACGCGCAATGCTTTAGGTCTGGCGGAATAAGTTGGTCCATGAGGCGGCACATGGTTTGTGGCGCATTGCACAGACCAAAAGGCATTACGACGAACTGATACAACGGGCGACCTGGTACCGTGAACGCTGTTAAAGCTTTAGATTTTTCACTGAGGCCAATTTGCCAGTATGCGTCTTTGAGATCGAGCTTCGTTATAATATTGGCCTTAGGCAGACGAGCAAAAATACCCTCGATGCTAGGTAGGGGGTAAGCATCTTTTCGGGTAACATGATTTACCTTTCGGGCATCCAAACAAAGTCTAACTTTGTTCGGTTTTATGACCAAACGCATAGGCGAACTCCAAGGAGATGACGAGGGCTCAATCACCCCCAAAGCCAACATTCGGTCAATCTCCTGGAACATCAGTTTCTCCACTGCTGGTGACACTGGATAAAACCTTTGTTTAATAGGTTTAGCTTCACCCACCTCTATTTCATGTTGAATTAACTGTGTTCGACCTAAACCTTGTTTAGCAAAGTTAGGGAATAAATCTTTGACGAAGTCCAGTTGTCGCAGTTGACTGGCAGTTAGAGGATATCTTTGCTGGTCCTCAGTGGAACCATTTAAGTTCTGCTCTGCCGTTGAATTCTGAGTATTGGTACAGGCCGACAGGTCAGAAATATTATCGAAAAAGTTGGGAAGAATGTAGGGATCGCATACGATTGCGGACTGAAAAACATCTGTTGCAAGGTTAAAGGCCTTCCAAAAATCTAAACCAAGGATTAGCCTTTGAGTTATGGAGGGGACAATCAGGAGTTTTAAACGATGCGTTTCGTTGCAAAACGAAACGTCAACATCCAAAAATCCGAGAGTTTTTTGGAGAGTTCCATCCGCGGTTTTAACACAAGCTTTTCCAGGACAAAATTGGGAATACACAGAAAAGTCCGACTTTGCAAGATCCGACCCAATGCAGGATATATTTGCACCGGTGTCTAAAAGGCCACATTCATGTAAACTTAAAAATTTAACTCGAGCATAATACCTTTTGTCAGTACTACTGTTGACAATTGCGGAAATTACATACTTTGACGTCATTCTACGTCTTTTGTAAAATTCCTTCAACCGAAGCGTAGATCGCTTAGGTCTTCTGCTCAATGGACTAATAACGAGAGAATCAACTGAAAAAAGTTGATTCCGTTTTGTGACATATTCTTGATATCTTATGTGATAGGGTCGTATTGGATGTAATTTGGTTAATTGGTTCGGTTTTGGGTCACGTTTCAGTATAGAAATGGCGGGAGTCATAATAGGGCGATGATTTGTTTTATTTATATCAGTATCAATTACGGTCGATTTGGGAGGTGGTTCTGACGCATCAAGTTTTTTGAATTGGATATTTTCTTGGCGGAACACTTAAGGCACTGTGGCTTGTACGTATTCTTCTCCCCGCATCCATAACAGAAAATAGTGCGGGTTTGGAGGCAATCATCCCAAAAATGACCTGTCTCGTCACAATTCCAACATTTGGATTTATTTGCGGTTTGATCCACAGCATCTACGCATGCCTTTGAATTAAAATCTATTGGACAGTCGTCTGTATTTTCAATATCGGCTATATGGCGGCGCATACTAACAGAAGTAGTCATTGAAGGTTTAGTATGTATATTTTTTCTATAATCTTCGTCTGCAAAAAGCTTCTCTCTTTTCTGTATCAGATTGCGAAGATGGGCAATGGTGAAAACTGGTACATATAAGAGTTCATGACGAATATCGGGCCTTAAATTTCGCATTAAGATTTCAACCAATTCTTCTTCATCCATAGGTTGTTCAAATTTATCCACAATTGTACAAACGGAATCATAGAACATTTCAAATGATTCCCCGGGCTTCATTTTTCGATTTCTAACTTCTTCCTTTAGGTCGAAATTAGAACGCATGTCCTTAAATTGAGATTTTAAGGCCGCACAAAAAGAGTTCCAATCTATGGAGTCCACTTGTTTGTGGTATCTCCAATACCACTCTCTTGCTTTTCCCGAAAGCAAAACAGGAATATTTTTACAGATAATATTGAAATTGTTGTTAAAATGTTCCTCCGTTAGAGACTTTATTCTGTACAGGAATTCCTCTACTGTCAAACCGGTACTTGACCCATCGAATTTAACGCCCCAGTTCTGAACGATAGCCGTTATCTTCTCCGGACGTATAGCAGCGAAATGCTCTGCGAAACTGGAGGTATTCATAACGGATGGTCGTCCGCTATGAGGTAATTGAGTCTGATTGACATGTGAAGTGGGGGTATTCACTCTAGGAGCGGGTGCTGTTTGATTAATGTTTTGGGGGTTTGGTACATCTGTACCTACCTGAATATTCATATTTTGTAAGACTCTTGATATACTATTTTCTATCATAGTGTTGATTCTCGAATAATCGATTTCACTAGTGTTTTGAGGGTTGGAGGGATAAACTACCGAATCTAGGTTCGCCTGAGACGGATTCGGATGGGAGGGAATTTGACACATAGGTGACGCTGGTTCATTCACATCTGTCAAGATCTCGGAATCTTGATAAGGAGTATCAGGTGGAATGCCGTTAATACTATCTGAGAATAGATTTTTGCTAAACCCTCTAGTAATAGGTCGATGAGCCAAAGCTCCTCGGGGTTTTCCCCGGACGCTGGTGCGAACTTTCCTGTTGGGTTCTGTTTGAGTAGCTATTTCATTTGACCTATTGGAATTTATGTTATATTTTCTTAGGTCTGCCAAATCGCATGGCAATTTGCAGTGAGAACATTCTGAAGTCGAAGACAGCGCCTGTTCAATACAAGGGCGGTGGAAAATATGACCACAAGTCGATATAATATAGCATTCTTGACTCTCATAAAGCATAGCTTCGTCACAAATCGAGCACTTAAATTCATCCGTGTTGAAACTTAAAGAAGGAGCTCCTAAGGTAGAAGCTGGAGGGGGAGGACTACGTGTTGTCATCTTGTCCCGGTATAAACTAATAAGAAAAGTAACTTCTTCGTTATATGATAATCTTCGATTAGTTTTGTTATAGTTATTTCAAAGTGGTTAAGTATATTTTAATGCGTTCGTTGCGAGGGATTTGTAGGGATCAGAGTAATATAAAGTGTATGATGACTGGTGTTGTTAATTACTTTGGCTATTGAGTAAGAATTCCAAACAATCGGGCCTAACAGAATTCGCAAACCAGCATTGCTTCTCTCCTATAACCAGATTCCTTGGATTTTAACTTGCACACAGTGCCAGGTTAAAATAATTCCTTTAGAATGTGGGATGCTGGAACCTAAGCAAATT
The DNA here is from genome assembly GCA_963930755.1 of Eudasyphora cyanicolor. Classification (NCBI taxonomy): domain Eukaryota; kingdom Metazoa; phylum Arthropoda; class Insecta; order Diptera; family Muscidae; genus Eudasyphora; species Eudasyphora cyanicolor. The sequence continues at coordinate 167,337,250 of OZ005738.1, read as the reverse complement.
TCCATTTTATTTATTTATTTATTTATTTTGTTGCCCCCAGGAAACCTTACTTTTCGAAACGTAAAACTCTTAATGAAGTTGTCCTACTTGCAAAGAAAAATATTATAGCAGCAGCTCTCGGTCGAATTTCCTGAAACCATCAGAACAACGAAAATCCAGAGAGGATTCTACAAGTATTCCAAAGCAGTAGTAGTTTATTACTCGTACAAGATTTAGTAGTTTATTACTCGTACAAGATTTTCACTATTTCACAAAGGTACTCTAAATTTGTCTAAAAAAATCTGAGGCGTAATCCGAATTAAATTCGTATCCTTTGCCCCACGTTGGGCGCCATTTATCTATGTGATGTCCAAAAGCGGTTTTTTAAAGCTAGTGCTTAACGAAAATAGTTCATTGGCATATAAGCCTTTGCTATCTTTTGGATCATGGATTGTATCTTAGCTGGAAAGTTATTGGAGGTTTCTTTACTTGATCGATAAGGACAATGGGAGCCTTTTAAGATGCTAGCTTGCAGTCGGGCGGGTGGATCGGGTCCTATTGATCTTGTAGAGATACAATCCTTGACATACATATATTTTATTATAGACTCCCGTTAGATGTAAGAGAAATATTCAACTAAACTGAAACTATTTTACATGGACCATTCCTAACCATATTAAAATAAAATGCCCATTAAAGTTAGGAGGAGAACTAAAATAAAAAAATAAGAAAACAAACACCTGTCATGATATTCCCCGAAGGAAAATTTATATGAGTCACAAGATGATACCGGACTCTTCAGTCGCTTTACCCTATCCCCACCATGATCTTAATGGCGACAATATTTATCAAGATCCCAAATGTAATATTTATTTCATTACCCTTTCCCTACATCACCTCTGCATGAACGCAAGAATAGAACACTTAGTTAATCATTTCGATTTCCACTTTACAACTTTTATTCATTCAACATTTGTTGTGGTTTTTGTTTTTTTTTTTTTTTTAGGTATATATTTACAAAAAGATATTTTACACTCTAACATGAAACAAAAATGGAGGGTTCGAATCGAACTCCAACATGTTGTAAACTAATAAAAAAAAATAATGGTACCTGATATGAGTTAATTTAAATTCTCATGGGCACTGAGGAAAATGAGTAGTTGAAAGAAATATGTTAAAATTTGGGAGAAATTCTTCAAAATAATTTCTATCAATGATTTATGTACTAGGTGAACAAATATATGTGTAAGAAAGTAATTTCGAAAATGAAAAAAGAATATAAATGATTTCTGATAAATTACGTATTAGATTCCTAGAATAGCCTAATTTTAAATTTTCGTATTGTAAATGAATGCCGTATCTCTCTCAAGTATGTACGGTTTCTCGAGATATAGGTCTGACAGTGTTAAAGTGGGAATGAATAAATTTACATTTTTTTTGTCTTGCAAAGATTAAAATTTTCCGATTTGTTTAGGTTTCGAAGCAAAATTTTGGCACTAGTAATTTACTATATCTACTAATTTATTTGCGTCATCACTTACCACTCTCCTGGAGATTTTTGTCGTTGAACGCCGAGGCCTCGATGATCACGATAGTCGGTGATGGCGAATGTAATATATATTGAACGTTATGTTGAAGTTCTGGGAAGAGACCAAAATTTTGCTTTTATGGGGTTAATTTATAATCTTCGCAAATTTTCCTAGTAAAAGCTATGACTATTACTCTCAAATACGTATGAAAAATTATGTAATATGATCTGGTGTTATTTCAAATAGACAGAGGGTACCAGACTTATCACGTGTTAAACATCCTTCTAGGCTGTATTCTCTATGGGAGGTTCAGAGCCTATTTTACAGATTTGGTGTAAAATTCCGAAATTTTTCTGACTACGATGAATTTTACTTCTTGATGTACAGCTTCTTTACATGGCACATATATGGACAAAACCTCCTTCACCAAGCCAGTCAGGTTCTCCGGTATATGTAATAAAACTTCTCGCTGTCGATCGGACTATAAGTACACCGTTGTGTGCGAATTCCACTCCGGATAGCAATATTAAGAAACCGCAATTGGTTTTGTGTGGGAGTACTGGCAGAATGTCCGGATTGCCAGATACCCTGTTGAAGGTTCATTCTTTAAACACCACGAATAACATTTGTACATATTTCATAATTACCTGTGCTGGTTGATTCTATGCACTTTGGATTTATTTGAAAACGAAGAAAGCTCGCTGCGATTTACTTTGAGTTTGCACTACATAGATAGACTGTAAAACCATCAGTAATTAACCTAAATAATTTGTTTCCTTAATTTTAGTGGTGACATTAAATCAATTTTCGATAAATACCTTTTTACATTCTTTGTTTATGGTTTTATTAAACTAATTCCATAAAACAGATTAATATCGGAGAGAAAAAAATAGTGCTGCACCTCAATATTGTATCACAAGAGACTGATTAATTAAATCACTATCCACGGACAATGCAATTTTTATTATTCGTCTTTGTCGAGCCTTACTTCCAAACTTCGTAGTGAACCGATCGATATGCAAGAACATAAAGAATATTTTTCTATTGGCGATGTTTGCTTGAAGCCTAACTCCGAAATGTGTGTCTGCTTATGCCCAGACCCACCACTAGAAAGTAGATAGGCTGTTCTAAAAATAGCGGGGCAAATAAACGGGAGACCAGTTTGACTCACTCTCGCACCCGCCTTCCCCTGTCCAAGAGGTTCGCGTAAATGCTTGCCTTCATGTGCATGGGTTATTACTATGTACTTTACTTGTGCATTCGTTTACACCCGCCTACCGTTGTTCAGAAATTACAAGTATATAATTGTCTTCCCATATATTCGCTGTCGCCAAGGGCACTACTTCTGCCAATCGATAGAGATAAAAAAATCGAAGGAAAGAAAAAACGAGTGTCACCGCGTATCGAACCCGGGACCTCACGCCATGAGAAGCGAACACGCATCCATCGCACCACGCAAAGCTTACTCGAACCTCGCTTAAAGACAAAATGAGCGTTAAACGAGGCTGAGTTCAACGTCTTTCCAGCATAGTATACTCCTTTGCTCTTCATCTATATTTATCTTTTATGACCCATATATTGCATTGGTGTAACCAACCAGACAACGTCTGGGCTGATATTGTAATTAACCCAGCAACCCAATCCGTGCCTTGTTTCATGCATAAATTTGAACAACAATAAAAAGAAATTGCTCATCACACGCACTACCCACTGAGCTACCGACACAAGATACCTGTAGTGTTTTATCGAGCCGAAATAATGGAAATCGTCAAGGGGCTGAGTCGGAACGTGCTGATCAACTACACTGGCATTGCATTTACTCAAACATCCGGCTGCCATCAATTATCTGGAGGCCACATACCTAAATTCACAAATAGCCCTAGACTGCCGCAGATCTCTCAACGTAATGGCTGATCAGTTTAACATAAACCTCATGTTGGTACCTGTGAATAGAGAAACCCAGGGAAAGTGTAAAGTTGATGAACTTGGCATTACAATTCTCGAAAAAGGTGCATATAAGGTTTGGTCTAGGCAGGAGACAATCAGGCAGTCCAATTAAAGATGGACAGAAATCGGCACCTGTAGGTTAGCTAGACAAATCTGGACAAGATACGAACAGAGAAGGTCAAAATGTCTCTTCTTTCTAAAGAGAAAAAACTGTCTACGTTAATGTCATTTCTTACGCTACACTGCCTCATCGGCTAAAGAAGAGAAGTGGAAAGCATTGAGCACCTGCTTTGCTATTGTCCCTTATTAAGTAAACCAAGTCTGGATATACTAGGATCGGCCTTTCTAGGAAGACTGGCAAATCTTTCCGGTACCAACATCAGTGTTGCCAGAAATGACGATTTATCGCCATTTTGACGATCTTTAGAGCCAAAAAAAAAATAGGACATGACGATTTTTGTCCCGAAATGACGATTTTTTTAATATGAAAATATTAATGAAATCTTAAAAATGTTTCTTTATATTAAGGATTTTTATAATTCCTTTGAGAAATAATTTACACTCCCATTTATCGTTTTAAAAATAAAACAATTAAAAGCGTTAACTTCGGCCATGCCGAATCTTATATACCCTCCACCATGGATAGCATGTGACCTCACAAAATAACTCAAACCTAAAGAAAACAAGTAAGGAAAGGCAGAAAGTCGGGCGGGGCCGACTATATAATACCCTACACCTCCCTAACAATGCGATAAGGGTCATTGCCATAATAATTTGGAATAATTGGTAAATGGGTAGAAACATATTATCTAATTCTGAAACGATAATCGCTAAATTAAGCAATATTCGTTCCTAAATGGAGAAACATCTTTCTGGAAAATTTTAATGATCGGAAGTAAAGTACAACTTCTATAGCGCTTTGTAACCAAATCAGGAGGAACATATATATGGAGGTTATATATAAATCTGAATCGATTTTCCCTGAATACTCATTCATGTAAAATAGAAACCTCTTTCTGTCGAATTTCGTACTGATCGAATATAAAATACAGTCTCTACAGCGCTTAGATGTCAAATCGGGGGTAACATACATATGTATCGGGGCTATATCTAAATCTGAACCGATTTTCTCCGAATTTGGCAGTATTCCTTCATGTAATAAGAAACCTCTTTCTGCTGAATTTCGCTGTGATCGGATGTAAAATACAGTTTCTACAGCGCTTGAATTTCAAATCGGGGGTAACATATATATGGGAGTTATATCTAAATCTGAACCGATTTTCTCCGAATTTGGCAGTATTCCTTCGAGTAATAAGAAACCTCTTTCTGCCGATTTTCGCACTGATCGGATATAAAATACAGTTTTTACAGCGCCTACATGTCAAATCGGGGGTAACGTATATATGGGGGCTATATCTAAATCTGAACCAATTTCTTCCAAATTTAACAGTGTTCATTCATATAATAAGAAACCTCTTTCTGCCGAATTTCATACTGATCGGATATAAAATAACATTTTTACAGCGCTTACAAGTCAAATCGGGGGTAACGTATATATGGGGGCTATATCTAAATCGGAACCGATTTTATCCAAATTTAGCAGTATTCCTTTAAGTAATAAGAAACCTCTTTCTGCCAAATTTTGCACTGATCGGATATAAAATACAGTTTTTACAGCGCTTACATGTCAAATCGAGGGTAATGTATATATGGGGGCTATATCTAAATCTGAACCGATTTCTTCCAAATTTAACAGAGTTCATTCATGTAATAAGAAACCTTTTCCTGCCGAATTTCATACTGATCGGGTATAAAATAAAGTTTTTACAGCGCTTACATGTCAAATCGGGGCTAACATATATATGGGGGCTATATCTAAATCTGAACCAATTTTAACCAAATTCAATAGGGATCGTCCTTGGGCCAAAAATAAGATATGTGTAAAGTTTCGTCGAGATCGGACCATAATTGCGACCTGTACTTTGATTACAAGAATACATGCACAGACGGACAGACAGACAGACGGACTGACGGACATAGCTAAATCGACTCAGAAAGTGATTCTAAGTCGATCGGTATAATAAACGATGGGTCTACTTCTTCTCCTTTTGGGTGTTACAAACTAATGCACAAAGTTATAATACCCTGTACCACAGTGTGGTGTAGGGTATAATAAAAAGCATGTTATAATTTTTGCAGCCCAATTGGTTAGATTTTTTTCTTTGGATCCAAAAAGTTAGATCCTATGACGCCAACAACACTTTCTCCTTGAAATGGTTCTGGGTAAAATAAGATATAAATTGCCGAATTTAAGTCCAAATTGGTATTTGTGTTTGGTGTGGGGACTATGTATATCAAATGTGGACCAATTAGGTCGTATCAATGATTTTGTATAAAACTAATTGCAAATAACCAAATTTCAATCCAATCGGTTATGTGGTTTCTATATAAAAATGATCATCATTAATCCTGAGAATTTTTCTAAGTAAAACTAAATACATTTTGTCAAAATGTTTTCTAATCGGTTGTGGTTTCTAATGCGTCGAGAACTCAAATCTAGTGGAACCTTTGTTAAGGGCTACATAAAACCATGGATCTTCGCTGAACCCTATTGGTGTAAATATTTCTATGCATTTTGTCAAATTTCGTCCCAATGGATTTAAGTTTCTGGCTTATATGACGTAAATAAATAAAACCGAAAATCGATGCTTAGAACTAAAACTAAGAAACTGATATGTTTAAAATATTTTTTCACCCAATTTGATTACACTGTGCTCGAAATGGACACTTTAAAAATGTAACAGAAAGGAGACCCTATGTATATACCTATTTCCACCATGCTGAATCCAATGGAGCTAGCCGTTTTTCTAGGTTAGCTCAGAGAGGCTAGTTATCTCGGAGGTGATTTTGAAGTGGAAGACTCCCGAAAACGCGCTTCAAACCAAAGAACGAAATAAAAGGAACCCTTCGAGAATTATTTCTCTCAAAATAGTCAACCACACTTCTCACCCCTTTACCCCCGAAAAAGTGCAATCAAATCTTACTTATATTTAGTTTGTGTCTTTGAGAAAAATGTCCCTCGCGAAAAATTACTATGAGTATCCTTTCAACATATTTATGAAAACTTAACAGGTTTCACAATTTAGCAGGTTTTGTTGGTTACCTTTGAAATTTCCATTAACACTAACGAAAAATACTTTACAAAAAATGAAGTCAAAACATTTTATTTCAAATATTTTCTGCTATGAGCAGAAAAATACACAAATTATGCAATAACTCGATTTTTTCTAAATTCTCATAAAAAAGTTGAGAAAGGACTTATAGTATTTCTTCGCGAGGAATATTTTTCTCAACGATGCCTACTAAAAATGTCGACTATATGTATGATTTTTTACATATGATAAGATTTCATTGCACTTTTTCGGGGGTAAGGGGGTGAGAAGCGTGGACGACTGTTTTAAGATAAAAAATTGTCCAAATGTTCCCTTTATTTCGATCTTTTGGCTGAAGCGTATATTCCGAAGTCTTCCATTTCAAAATAACCACAGAGTTAAGTCACCTCTCTGACTTCCCAACAAACTTTGTGGTCGAATATCGCGAAAACAAGAGCTAACATAGAAAATACCACTCGATTCAGCATGGTCGAAATAGGTCTATCCATAGGGTCTCCTAGGGTCTATCATAGGGTCTCAATTTTTGGACTAGCACAGTGTTATTATTGCTGTTCGAGAATGTGAGATCGGCTTACCACATTTTTGTAAGCTCACTTTCAGGAACCGCGACATCAGTCCAGAGTACCAATAAATACATATCTGTCTCTGAAACATCCAATTTGCCCGAAAATAACTCAAAAGCTGTATGTAACTGTAGATTTTTGTGTTGACGATTTATTGACTATTTCGAAAATTTACTTTGACGATTGGTATACCCCTATTTTGATGATTTCCGTGAAATGTGGCAACACCTACTGATATTCGTACTATTGATAACTTTGTTTATAAAATAGTTTGGTTTCGACGAGGGGAATCTGTGTCCGTGATATCAGTAAGGACATTCATTGGTCTATGTGAGCTGGCAAAGCTGCTAAACTAACCTAAATCTACGTCCGTCCATCTATCTGTTTCTCCGCCTGTCGGCCTACTTATAGTTAGTACACAGAATAAATCTCGAAGTAAATCTCGCTTTCTAAATTCTCCCCGATCTTAATTAAGTTCAAAGATGAACCATATTGGGCCACTCTTATGGTAGCTATATCAACCAAGAGGGTTATATGTTCCTAGTAGAAGTCATATCTCCGGTTGGGATATCTAATACTTAACTGAGGTTAATTAGTCTTTCGGATGTCTACTCATTATTAAATGTTATCTATTCCTTTGGTTATCTAGTGTTTAGCAGACGGCAAGTTGGGTTATCGAATCCCTAGTAGAAGTCATCTACCCGGTTATCTACTCCTTAGTAGAGGTTATCTATTCTATGGGTTATCTATGTACTGCTTAGTAGACGACAAGTTGGATTATCTAATACTTAACTGAGGTTAATTAGTCTTTTGGATATCTACTACTTAGTAGAGGTTATCTATTCCTTGGGTCGACAAGTTGGGTTATCTAATACATAGCAGAGATTATTTACTCTTTCGGTTATCTAATCCTTAGTAGAGGTTATCTATTCCTTGGGTTATCTACTGCTTAACAGACGGCAAGTTGGGTTATCTAAACCCAAGTAGAAGTCATCTACCCGGTTATCTACTCCTACATAGATAGTAGAGGTTATCTATTCCTTGGATTATCTACTGCTTAGCAGACGGCAAGTTGGGTTATCTAATACTTACCAGAGATTATTTTCTCTATCCGTTATCTACTCCGTAGTAAAGGTTATCTATTCCTTGGGTTATCTACTGTTTAGCAGACGGCAAGTTGGGTTATCCAATACCTAGTAGAGGTTATCTTATCCGTTATCTTCTCCTTAGTAGATGTTTACTGTTCTTTGAGTTGTCTAATACTTAGCAGAGGTTATTTATTCTTTCGGTTATCTACTCCTTAGTAGAGGTTATCTATTCCTTGGATTATCTACTGCTTAGCAGACGGCAAGATGGGTTATATAATCCCAAGAAGAGGTTATCTTAGTAGAGGTTATTTACTCTATCGGTTATCTACTCCTTAGTAGAGGTTATCTATTACTTGGGTTATCTAGTCCCAAGTAGGGGTTATCACCTCTTTGGTTTTCTACTGCTTAGTAGACGTCAAGTTTGGTTATCTACTGGACGTAATTGACAAACGCACTTGTGTACCTACCACACAAATTGAACAAATTGTGCCAAAATTGTATGTATAAATAACTTGAAGAGCACCCCTGTAGGTGAGTAGGTAGGGTACTCTCCTTTGATTTTAGGGGTCGTGGTTTTGATTCCCACCGGGTGCTCTAGTCTGTCGCTGCAAAAATCTAGCTGCAAATTTAAATTTACTTTGTATTTTTATTCATATAAATAAATAAATATAAAAAATAATAAATTAAAATACAACACAATATTTTTATGCGTATTTGTCATCAAACTTCTGGTACACCCGACACCCTCCTGTTGGCTCGCTACTGGCCTACGTGAATGAGGTCCAAGGGCTAGCATCCTCAAAAGGAATGCCAACGCCTACCCAGAGGAGTTGTGCGCGTATTTTCGGAGGTGGGAACTTGGGACTAATGTCTACAACTGCAGCGTCATTGTTTTCACGGATCAAACTGGCTTTGTATATGTATATCTAAATTTCAAGGCCTTTGTGCCGACACTATAAATTGGTGATGGGATGATGACGATTTCCAGTGGAATGAAGTATATGGAAGTCGTATTCGGCAACAGATTCGAATTTTTTAAGCTCGCGGACATAGTCCTGCCTAACGCGAAGCGTCTGTATTTCAGGGACCTGAAGGTGCTACGAATGCGGGACGGTCTCTCCACGGAGGTTGTGCTAATCCTTTATGGGCAGGTGGTTAGGCCTGCAATATAATATGCCTTTTCAGTCTGTTTGGCATCATGTCGGCCTAAAAAAGAAAGGCTTAGGATATGGGAAAGGCGGGTGCTTCGCTCGTGATGGTTCTTTCATGCGTCCCTTATGTTAGGCTATATTCGACTGGATAGTCCATGAAAGAATCGATGTTACCATGGTAAAGAACACGATTGATAGTCTATGACAGAATCGATGTTACCATGGTAAAGAGCACGATAGAGATCTTGAGGAAGAACCATGACTTGGAGAATAATTTTGTTGCTGAAACGCTGAGATGTCACCTTCCACCCGCTGCTCTCCCAAGGATCTAAGAGAAGGGTACGTTACTCGACAGTAGTATTTATATAGTTGATCGTCGGTTATATACATCGTTTGCTTTGGGAGATCTAATATGCCAAACTCCCCTGTAAGTGTGCAGGGAGTTTTTTACAGGTTCAAAAATTTAAGTTGGTAAAACTTTTATTTTAACCGAAATTTGTTGATATTAAAATAATGGTTCTGTTCGTCAATCTTCCGCTATAAAGCTCATTTTTGGTTGAAAGTGTACGTAATAAGCAAAATTGTCGCATCTTTCGAAAATGATCCACAAATCGCGAATCATTATATTTACAAAAGTCAATTCCACAATTCAAATAAAAATAAATTTCAGTTGACAATCGATAACATTTATTGGTATACGATTTATTAATATATTACATCCAAATATATTTGCAAACTAATTTGTTCAAACATATACTGGACCTGAGCGCTCCAGCAGGTGAGTAGGTTGCGTGATCGCCTATAAGTTTGGTGGTTGTGGGTTCAATTGTCACTGAAGGCTCAGGTCTGTTGCTGCAATAATCTAACCACATGGAATTACTAGAATATGAATGGGGAACTCCACGACAAATCGACGGCTTCAAAAAAATTTCGGTTTTGATTTTTTCTAATTTTTTTTTTTAATTTTTTAGTACACCTGACAAAACGCTTTTTGGAATTTTTTGAGACATTTCCAATAATTCGTTCAGAAGTTATCTATATTTAAACAAGTAAGAAAGTTCAGTCGGGTAAACCGACTTATGAATCCCCTCACCTTGAGTCCCAAAAAAATATTCGGAAATTAATTTAGTTTCTTGTTTTAATTAAATTATTATCAATTTAAATTGCAATTTTAAAGCTTTAAAGAACGTACTGGCATTAATGTTATTGGATGTTAACTTTTGGTGCAAAATGGTCCATTTGTGTTGGAGGTACCAAAAGGGGCGTGCCAACAACGCCCACTTTTCTCTGGACTGTAGGTACTAGAAAAGCATTACACTGTACAATATTTTAAGTATTTGTATGCACTGGTATTACAGTTATAATCTGTTAACTTTTGGTGCAAAATGGTCCATTTGTGTGGGAGGTACTAAAAGGGGCGTGGCAACCTTACCCATTTTTCTCGAGGTGATAGCTGCTAATAAGCTAATACTATGTGAAGAATTTCAGAAGATTCGAGTAAGTAGTATAGAATTTATTAAAGAATCAATATTTCACTAAATATTAATCCGTTGTGGGGGAGGTACTAGAAGGAGTGGACCAATATGGCCCATCTTCGAACTTTGCCGGAGAAAGAGAAAAATATTACCGCATACCAAATTTGAAGAAGATTCGAGTAAGTAGTATAGAAGTTATTAAAGAATCAATATTTCACTAAATATTAAACCGTTGTGGGGGAGGTACTAGAAGGAGTGGACCAATATGGCCCATCTTCGAACTTAGCCGGAGATAGAAAAAATACCAAAATACCCCATACCAAATTTGAAGTCAATCGGTTACTCCTTTCGAGAGTTATCGTGCGCACCAGCCAGCAGACATACAGACAGACAGACAGACGGACGGACATTGCTCAAACGACTTAAAATGACCCAAAACGGATTCCGCCGAACATACTTAGGGTCTTAGGTCACTCCTTCGATGTGTTACACTTTTGGCTTGTAGCAAATGATATATACCCTCCTCTCTAAGGTGAGGGGATAAAAATCGTTAAGATATCACTCTGTGTATCGGGTTTTTGGTCACAACATCTTAAGTTATGGTCCGATTTGAAAAATCTTTTTTTTTTGAAATGTTGGTATTTTTAAAAAAATTTTTGTTTGCGATTTTTAAGTTTTACAATTTAAATGTCATTTTTTAAATTGTTTGCACTCTCCGATTTTGGCGAATTTTTTATATTAAAAAAACTTCTATTAATTCTCTAACATATTAGCATTAGAAGGAAGTGGGCCTAAAATTATTTAAACATTTTTTAAATTTAAAAAAAATCGCTGCTGGCCACTATGCTTCTGACTTGAAGGTTTCGGAATAGATGTTCCACGCCAAAGAACAAAATAAAGGAGACACTTCACGAAGTATTTCTTCCAAAAAACCCGCCACCCCCGCTGATCCCCTTACCACTGATAATCTCCCTACAAAATAACTCAGAATTATTCGACAAAAATATTCCTTGTAAAAAATCACTATAGGTGCCCACAATATACTTTTGTGGCAATACAACGGTTTTTTTTATTATATCGTATTTCGAAACATATTAGGGTCCAAAGAAACAAATGTAGAAACTCGATTCCGAGCGGAAAATACAAGCAATATTTGGAATACAGAACAGGTGCCTATACCTTAGTCGGTTTACCCGAATGACATTTTCTTAGTTGTGTTTTCAAATTTATTGCATATTTTTCACTAAATCCTTCAAAGCAAATAATTAATTCCCCTAATTATCATACTCCACCAATTCACTTATTATTAGATCTCCAAAAACAGAATAGTTCCAATCAAATTTTGGTCGCTGTCATCACAAGGTAGCGGACATGTTCATTCTTCAATCGCCTGTTGAAGTGAGATGGCAGTAGTATTTGTGGTATTTGTGTGTGGTTAGTGTTTATGACATGCATCCTGTCGTTCTATATATTCATGAAATGCAGTTCGCATTGTGGCGAAAAAATCAATAATTCCCGAACTTGAAATGGAAAACATCCTTGCAAAACCGTCATGGTATCAGAAACCGACGTCTATAAGGTTTTTGGTACAAGGAAATTCGAGCGTTGGAAGTTAGAAAACTGCCATATTGAATAAATTCGTTACGTGCTCTCTGCAATAGCAACGACTGTAGTTAGAAATCCATGTGTGCATGTTGTATTGGTCTCACACACATGCATGAATGTGTGTACGAATGGTATGCACATGGTACAATATCTTCCAACATACTGGACATGGTTTGAAATGAAAATATTTACTTACACATTGCACTGCCTGCAGTCGTTTTTACTACACTGACCAAAGCAAATTGGAAAACAAATATCGAAGAACAACATCGATTTAATATTTTCACTTTTGCATGAGTATATGTATGTCCTGTTTGTGTTTGAGTCTGAGTTTGAACACGTTACGTACAAGCAATGTGTGACAGAGCTCTAAAGAAATGTTGTACACTTCCTCTGTATGAAAGGGAATAGGCCAAACATGCACACAGAGACAAAATGTATGGTTGCTAGCAAAGCGTAATGTAATGGTTATTATGTGGTTGCTGATAACATGACGCATTATTGCTGTGAATATGTTGCCAGTATTGATGACAAACATTCATTATTCACCATATAATGGTCCGATACAACCATAATTCACTATATTATTGTCTCTTTGTCTCTCCCTTGCGACCATGTTTTGTCACATCATTAACCAAAAATAATATGCTTGCATCCAAACCGTATTATGATCGCCATAACTATAACATTTTTTTAATTTAACCATAGTATGACCAGAATATGCTAACATACGGTCTACATGATTATAATATGACCACATGACCACAATATGGTTGTGCCTTGATCATAATGTGGTTGTGCCTTGAGCATAATACGGTTGTGTCAATACCATAATATGGTGGTGATGTTAAAATAATCGTCTGGGAACAGTATTAGAGCAAAAGTATTCCTTTGATACAAATTGTCATGTTTTGACATTTATTTATTTTTGCCAATAGCGGAATTACATTATGCGATTTTATGTTAATTAAACATTAATTTAAATTTTTTATAAATATGTTATTGTAATAAACATGTTATGAAGAAAAATTAAATATACACGGGGCAAAATCGCCTTTTTTGATATGTTTGAATCGAATGAAAATATATTTGGAACACAAATTTTTAAATGTTTTATATTTCTGAGTAAATAAATTTTATTTGAAAATCAATAACATTTACTTGGAACGCATATATTAATATATTACAACAAAATATATTTGCAAACTAATTTTCTCAAATAAAATATGTATTTATATACCAATAAAATTATTGTTTAGGAATATCTTCAAATATATATAATTTAAGAAATATTTTCAAAACTTTGGTGAATTTTTCTAATTTCATTTTTAATTTTTCCTTCGCTTCGAATTATTTCTCCCAGTTAAAAATACCATTAGCAGCATTGCATTCTGTTTTAAGGGACTCATATTAAATTTCTGGGTATTTCATGGCAGCATTTTTTTTCAATCCTTCCAGTAAATTAATGTTATCAAAAATTATACGATTTCAATTAAAAATTTCTAAAAAATTATCATTAAATTACTGAAAAACTTAACACAATTAAGGTTCCATATTTTCGGAATACTTAAATTTAAATACATTTTTGTTTCGGAATTAAAATCCCAAATAAAAGGAATTAGGGTGAAGACAAGGATTTGTTTAGAACAACATCTTCCCAAATATATAATTTTTGTGTGTACCAAATATTATATATTTAGAGTGTACCATAAACATATATATTCTTCAAGTCGGATATTTTGGGGACAATATACTACAAAAGCGATTTTTTTTCAGCGTGTATATGGTTATTGAATTATACCTCTGGTATACATTTAATGGTTGCCGTAGGCAGGACCAACAGACTATTTGTCACCAGTTCTGAAATTCTCCTCAAATCTCGACATAATCTCTGAAGGCACTGAATTCAACCACTATTAAGTCAAAGGTGGTTAATGAGTGCCGTTTGGAAATACAACAATTGACAGACATAATCAGACTGTGCTGGGTCCCCGGACACTGTGCTATAGCGGGGAACGAGAAGAATAAATAACTCGAGCAATGGACGCTGCAAGGGTTGAGCCATTACTATATCGCCCCTTATGCGAATTCTTCAGCAACATAGAGTGTTTATACAAAGACCTGCCAAACCAGAAATGGTCGAGCAGATCTGACTGTAAAATCACTAAATCTCTATGGCAAGCCATATCGAAATCTAGGACCATAGATCTTCTTAACCTCACAAAGAGGGACATTCTTTAAATGATAGGTGGTAGATTGATTCTGCCGACTACTGTCGACTCTGTGAGGATGAGGAGGAACTGGAGACAATTACACGGTGCAAAATTTGAAATCACTATCATCCCACGGTATTGATAGCATCATGGGCTTCATAGGTTGCTTGAGATGAATGGTTTGACATGAACTCATCTAAACCTCTCCTAAAAAGCCATATATTCTCTCTCTTATCTATACTCATCACCAGAGTATGAAGCCGCCGAGCCGAGCCGCCGATATTAGCCGCCGCCGACCTTTTTCCACCAGCCGAAGCCGCCGCCGATCTTTGCGGCTAAAATCGGCTGAGACACAGCCGCCGTTCCATAGAAAAACTTTAAAATATGGATAGATACAATTTACATTTTTGATAAGCAAATAACGATATAACAGATATATCGTTCCCTCAATAGAAGAATAGAGTATACACATAAACACTATTATTTTTTATTGCATTTTAATAATCTACGCAATTGGTTGTATATACGCAATTGGTTGTATGTATATCTAGTAAAAATTTGGGGAAATTATACTTCCACAAATTGGGTTATTGGGTTTTTGAAATTGATTGTTCATTAATAAAACCCTACGTCCCGATATAGAATTTCAATATCACAAAAACTTCAAATATGATACGACATGTATTAAAAACGAGAATATTTATAGTAATAGAAAACAAACATTGTCCAACAAATTAATGGCGATATAATAGTGCTGTTTTCGGTAAAAGGGCAATACAAGTGTTGCACTTTTTTGCAGAAAAGAATTCACCATAAGACTTTTTGATTGGCGACCCTATAACTCTGAAAGGGCATATTGAGTAGATAATTTTTGTAGAATAAACATATGGTCCAGCTGGTGTGAGTTTTTTTTACAGTGGGTCAAAGTTTTAGTTTTTGGTCGAAGGGAGCATTATGCTAAATAAAAAAATGCTATAAGTTAATGTCTGGGAGATTTCTTATTGTCAGACTTATATAGTGGAATTTTATGAGGATCATTTTTGTGGAAGATCTTAATCCTCTAACTACCCTCTTAATGGGTCAATTTGGAACTTTTTTCGAAAAAATCAAAAATAGTCCTTTTAAAAAGGACATCTAAGGATTAAAATATTCTACGAAAATGTTTGCCGGAAAATTTCAGTGGTGGTCGCCGGAATTTTGGAAAAAAAATGGAGTATTACAGAATTGTAATACTGCACATAAATTAATACCTCCATTGTAAAGAATGCTAAGTTCACTTGGTACGTTATACTGGAGATTGCATTTCTAAACATTCTAAATTGTCTTCAGTCAAATCCATCAATCCAATGAAGTTAAGCTCAAAACAAATTACAAGGTAATTCTACACAAATTTAAAATTTCACTAAAGCGACGATTCGCCTCTCCTGGAAACAACCAGTTTCGACTTAGCATACTTTGAAGATCGAGTATATCATAGATCCGCCTAGCGTCAATTTTATGACTTGTCATTGTATGGAAATCTATGATTTTTATACCCGCCACCATAGGAGCGGGTATACTAACTTTGTCATTCTGTTTGCAACACCTTGAAATATGATCTGCGACCCTATAAAGTATATATATTCTTGATCGTCGTGAAGTTTTAAGACGATTTAGCCATGTCCGTCTGTCTATCTGTTGAAATTTCGCTACAGTTCGTAATAATAGAGCTAGGTTAACCAAATTTGGTATAAATTTGTCTTATAGTTGCAGGTCGTTTGGGATTGCAAATGGGCCACATTGGTCAATGTTTTGATATAGCTCCCTATAGAGGTCGCTCCAAATTATGGTTCTGAGCCATAGATACCACATTTTTAAAGCAATTTAGCTGAAATTTTCAGTTTGTATTATATTTTGACAAAAATTCATCACAACAAAAATGTTACCTTCATATTTCATATTTTGTTATAGTCACCCTATAGAGGCCGCTCCAAAATATACGTATTTAAGCAATAAATACAACATTTTTAAGCATATTTTGTTATAGTCCACCTATAGTCATAAACACCACTTATTGAGGGCAATTTTGCTGAAACTTTTCAGTTTGTATTCTACTTATATTTTGGCAAGAATTCATGTCAATGAAATTTATACAAATCAGTTTATATTTTGTTGTATTCCCCGTGTAGAGGTAGCCCACAAATATGCTAATTTAAGCCATAAATACCATTTTTAGATTAAGAGTTTGGCTTAAGAGGCCTAAAATTTGG
Source organism: Eudasyphora cyanicolor (assembly GCA_963930755.1). NCBI lineage: Eukaryota > Metazoa > Arthropoda > Insecta > Diptera > Muscidae > Eudasyphora > Eudasyphora cyanicolor. Next base: position 167,320,278 of record OZ005738.1, on the reverse strand, counting down.
CTAAAAACTGTAGCGTTCGTTTTTTCAATAAATTGCTTAAACAAAAAGATCGTTCCATGACTTGCTCCATATCCAAAAATCTTTCAGCAATAGAATTGAATGCAATTCATGCTGGAGGGTATATAAGATTCCACATGGCCGAACTTAACGCTGTTACTTGTTTCATTTCACAATATCTTACATTTAACGTAAAAACATCCATTATTTATGAATATATGCCAGAGCTTAACTTTTCAACTACTATTTTAAATATAGAAATGATTATCACAGAGCCGCCGTATGTCAATTTTATGTCGGCTTAGCCATCAAGCCGCCGCCGCCGATCTATAATTTCCAATGGCAGCCGCCGCCGCCAATTTTGCCTCGGCTTCATTCTCTGTTCATCACCTACTTCATCTTCTTCGGCCTCTCCCTCTTCTTTCACCCATCTTCTCAGGACGAACACAATGGACCAAAGGGTCTCCGAGTGAAGTGGTGCACGCCAGCAATGGTTATGTGCCGCTCTTCCTTAACCTAACCTAACCTAATGGCTACCGTAATAAAAAATATGAAATATATATTATAGAATTTAATTTAACTAAATTCCATTAAAAAAATGAAAAAAAAAAATCTAAAAAAATTCGTTTTTGCTGGTATGAAAGCCTGCATAGATAGCACTGCCAATTTTATTAAAGAAAACCCTGAATTTTAGAGGATATTTCGATTGATAATAGCTTCTAATTGAATAATCGCAGAAACGTTATATTTTGGTAATATTATGCATATTCCCACAATATTTCGTTTCTACCAAATTTTCATATAAACTTCGAACTTTTTTTAAAGGCACTCTAATACATAAGTGTGAGAATCCCATCCATTAAACAGTTTTTAAGGTAAAAGAAAAATATGTCATGGTAAACTTGTCTACAAAAAGAAACAAAATCATTAAATAGAGAAAAAAATTAAACAAAAAACTGAATTCAACTGACCTCGGGTGGTAATTCTCTACCACAGCAAAGACGGGTGGGACGCACAGAAGTGCAATACTATAAACCCAACCGACATGGTGGTTCTCTAAGCATTTTTTACTGTCCTGGTATTTTTCTTGTTTAGTAAACAGAGAAAACCTTTTTGTATGAATTAAATATTATCCATAAGACCTGGAGAATTTATTTCAATATTAGCAAAAAAAAAGTAGCTATTTGCTAAAATATTTCCCAAAAATGTCTGGGAATATTTAAAATAACAAGTAAATGCGATAAGGACAAAAGTGAAGTGCGCAGTTAAATATGTAGCACATACAAATTTCATTAATATTCACAATTTCATATTTAAGCGAAAAGAAAATGTCTAGTTTGTAGTAATGTAGTTTATATGAAAATAAAAAAAAAATCGCCAATCAGTATGTTAAATTTTAAGCGAGTGCCACTGAGCGTATACTTTATATAACTCATACGCCATAGGGTACACATATTTACATTAATAGCATTATGGGTCAGAATATTTAATATCGACCTACATATGTAGTTTATTTTTGGCTAAAATGTTTATAATTTTTAAATTTTGTGGGCATTTTATTTATTTATTTATTCAAACAAGTAATTTGAAGCCTTATGGCCAATGCAGTAAATTACAGTACAATACAGTTGAGATAACTACAAAAAAACATTAAAAAAATGAGTTTTTGTGTCTTACGAAATTTGCAATTGCTCTCGATTGGCTGAACCGATTTTTGCAAAGTTTACTTTGTTTTAAAGAGGACACAATGCGCCAATTTGAAAATTTTTGAAAATTCTTTAAAGACAAATTTTTACGAAAGTTTTTTTGCTCCCCCCTCGATTTTCTTCAAATTTTCACAGAATATTTAGACGATTTTTGTCAATTTTTTTGGAAAAAAGTATAAATATATACTCGTATAACTTCAAGTGGTCATAACTTTTGTACTATTGGGTATATCGAACCAATTTTTTTTTTCGTCTTATAGACAATTTTATTGCCCATCCAGGCATGTTAATACGGATGAAATCGGCGCATTTGTTCTCCGATATTTACAAAATATTAGCACACGGTGAGGGAAAAATTAAAAAATCAATTTTTAATTGCAGATATCTCGGTAACTATACGAGATAATTCTTAGGTATAAATTTTATTAATCGGAAGAGAAACACGAGTTACACACCCTTGAACATTTTCTTTACCCGATGTGGCCCACTTTGAGGCCCTCTACCTCCGCCACTGTCTGACATAGGGGTCCCAAATAAAAAACTTAACTTCTCTAACACCTCTTCATATACCATGCCAAGTTTTGTCGCAATCGGTTGTTTTGTTAAGAAACGGTCGAATCATTTCCCCTTTTTGAATACGTATCACTCTTCAGTGTTTTGCAACAACAGACTAAAATTGTCAGACTAGTCTTGGTATTTCGTCCATAACATTTACAAATATGTAGTCTTACATAAATTAAAATTTAATGTACTGGATTTGTGAGAGTGCGACGAATAGTCTGTCAGAACTTGAAAAATCGAAGGCGGAGCAATTTTTTTAAAAAAAATTCAAAAAAATGTAAAAATCGGTTCAGCCGATCGAAAGCAATTACAAATTTCGTAAAACACAAAAACTCGTTTTTTAAATTAAAATGCCCACAAAATTTTTTCAAAAAAAAAAAAACATTTTAGCCAAAAAACATTTTTTGCTTATAAATATTTTAGCCAAAAATAAACTACATAGGTCGATATTAAATATTCTGACCCTTATCCAACAAAAGAAGACTTTTTGATTGGAACAGAATGGCGACCCTATAATTCTGAAAGGGCATATTGAGTAGATCATTTTTGTACAATAAACTTGTGGTCCAGCTGGTCTGAACTTTTTTTAAAGTAGGTCAAAGTTTTTATTTTTGGTCGAACGGAGCTTTATACTAAATAAAACAAGTAAAAGTGTTAAGTTCGGCCATGCCGAATCTTATATACCCTCCACCATGGATAGCATGTCACCTCACAAAATAAATCAAACCTAAAGAAAATAACACCGAAAATACAAAAAATACAGTAGATGAGAACGGTAGGAATCACAACAAGTTAGATGCTATATATGGGAGCTATATCTAAATATAGACCGATAAGGCCCATTTGCAATCCCAAACAACCTGCAACTATAAGAAGTATTTGTACCAAATTTGATCAACCTAGCTCTATTATTGCGGACTGTAGCGTGATTACCACAGACGGACGGACGGACCGTCGGACGGACGGACAGACGGACATGGCTAAATCGTCTTAGAATTTTACGACGATTATGAATATATATACTTTATGGGGTCTCAGATCAATATTTAGATTTTTATACCCTCCTATGGTGGAGGGTATTAAAATTTTGTATGTTAATATCTGAGAGCTTTCTTATTGTCAGAACTTTATATGGGAATTTTATGAGGATCAATTTTGTGAAAGATCTTAACCCTCCAGCTCCTCCCTTTATGGGTCAATTTGTTTTTTTTTGCGAGAAAATTAAAAATGTTCTTTCAAAAAGAACGCAGATGACTGAAATTTGGTATTCGAGTAGATACTTCTAGTAGGCAAAATGGGCAATATCGGTCGATTTTTTGATTTTTGACTTCTTAACGTCATAGAGATCACAAATGTCAACAGATCGGGCCGAAAATTGGTAACTGGGGTTTATTTATACCCCGAATCTTTCACACGAACATCGGTAGCTACAGGTATATGTTTTGATATAACCCCCATACAAAGGTCCCTCTTGATTTTACTTCGTAACACCACAAAAACCTCTATCAAAACATGGACCTATGACTACAATTCTTCGTGTGAAGGATACCGGGTATAAATAAACCCCATCTACCAACGTTCAGCACGATCACTTGACATTTTTGGGGAGATGCTATATATGGCGGCTATATATGCAAAAATCGACCGATATTGTCTTGATTAAATCCCAACATATCTGCAGATGTAAGAAGTATATGTTCCAAATTTCAGACACCTAGCTCAATTATTATAGATTTTAGTGAGATTACAACAGACGGACGACGAACATGGCTAAATCGTCTTAGAATTTTACGACAATTAATAATATACATATATACTTTATGGGGTCTCAAATCAATATTTAGTGGTGTTACAAACGGAGTGATGAAATGAATTTACCCCCATTCCTATAGTGGAGGGTATAATAAAGAAACAGTTATCTTATATAGTTATCTGCAATTGAGAAAAGATTTTTTCTTTTTTCACCGACCCTGTCGCAGTGTTTTGCGAATATCGGAGCAGAATATGCCCCGATTTCTTTCACTTCAACCTTTCTGAATTGGCAACAAAAATTCAAAACTTAGCTTCTCTAGTAGCTATTCTACAAACATGTCAAGCTTACATAAATATGTTGCTGTTTAACTAGCTACAACTTCGCAGCTTTCATTTTATTGTTAAAAGATTTTTTTGTTTCTTTTTAACTTCAAGGAATTTTCCGTTTATAGAATTAAATTCAATTCGTGATGAAAGGTAGGTGCAGCCCAACATTGGTATTTTCCTGTTATTTTCTATTTTAAAATTGCTATCAAAAATCACTGATATTATGATTTAAGTTTTCCACCATTAGGATTTTTATGTGTATCTAGTTATGTCGCACAAGTTATTTTTGCATTGTGCGTAGGCATTTTTCATGTTTTAATTTAGCATGAATTTATTGCATTCCTCTGAGCTCTGGCTCTTAGCATTAGTTATCTCTTGAGTTTACTTTTAATAGGAATTTTACTACGTCCCACATTGCTATGCCATTAAAAACTGATGTGGAAAATATGTATATCTTATTTGTGTTGTTTTGTTTTATAGATGTCCCAATTGTCCGTCCATCCCTCAAACAATATGTCTTATTATGTAGATTTTATGTTCGCGTGGAATATAAAACGTTTTTGTTTGCCATTATATAACTTTGACACAAACGATATGGTGTCATCATAAAAGTGTCAGGATAATTATCGGATTATATACATATTTGTTGGTGAATGCTAAAATACGAAATCAAACAAAGGCCTACTGATTATTAGGCACAGAATACAGTTTGGTTGCCTCAACCGAATCATTTGCCAACCGAATTTTGTAGTTCTGTCTACTATCATGCGATTCCATCAGGACAACCAATATTTTGGTTGTGGTATACTTCTGTTTCCATGTTGACAACAATCATATTTGGTTGCGCCAACTACAAAAATGGTGGCGTAAATTATCTGTTGTAGTTGCCACAACCAACTGTTTTAAAAATTTGTTTGTTCTGACAATTTGTCGGTCATATACTACCGACAATTAATTAAAAACAGTTTTCATTAATTATACCCTCACTTTAGTGATACGAGGGTATATATCATTTGCTACGGAAAAAGTGTAACACATCGAAGGAGTGACCTAAGACCCCAAGTATGTTCGGCGGATATTCGTTTTGGGTCATTTTAAGTCGAATGAGCAACGTCCGTCCGTCTGTCTGTCTGTCTGCTAGCTGGTGCGCACGATAACTCTCGAAAGGAGTAGCCGATTGACTTCAAATTTGGTATGTGGTAATATTTGTATCTATCTCCGGATGAGTTCGAAGATGGGCCATATTGGTCTACTCCTTCTGGTACCTCCCACACAAAGGGTTAACATTTAGTGAAACATTGATTCTTTCGCTATTACCTCGAGAAAAATGGGTGAAGTTGACATGCCCCTTTTGGTACCTCCCACACAAATGGACCATTTTTCATCAAAATTTAACTGCTTATAACTTTAACACAAGTGCATAAAAATGCTTGGAATTTTTTACAGTATAATGTTTTTGTAGCGCCTATAGTCCGGTAAAAAATGGGCATTATTGTACAGCCCCTTTTGGTACCTCCCACATAAATGGACCGTTTCGTACCAAAAGTAAACGTCTTGTAACTTTAATACCAGTGTATACAAATACTTGAAATTTTGTACAGTGTAATGCTGTTATAGTGCCTATAGTCCTGTAAAAAGTGGGTGTTATCACCCCGCCCCTTTTTGTACCCCCAACACAAAATGACCAAATCATACCAAAATTACATAGCTCGTAACTTTAATATACCAGTGCACATAAACGCTTATAGTTCGGCACAATGCAATTTATTTAAGAATCTACTGTTTACCGAAAAATAGGTGTATTTGGAAAAAACCCTCCCGGTACCTACCACTCAAATTGACAGATTTATTAGTGTAATGTTATATATTACATTACTCACAAAGTGAGGGTATACCTTAGTCGGTTTACCCGACTGAAACTTTCTTACTTGTTTTTATTTTATTTATTGAACAAAAAAAACAATTCATAACAATATTAAAAATCCCATATTACAAATTCATATGAGATGTGGAAATATTTGACAAACATTTTAGTACACGAAAAAAAACACAAAACTTTTATGCAAATATCGCTTAAACCTGTGCATTCAATTTCATGATTGTTGCTTTTATTTTGTATTTATGTAAAACATTTTGCACAACATATTCTGCATTCTACACATTATTATCCATACGAGATTATTTTTGATTACCTATACATATATACATACCATTCTTGATTATTTATTTTTTTTTGTCATGTATCAGCAAATGAACAGCAACAAATCTTTCGGTTGTGTTTCCCAAAATACATTTGATTATTCTAAATTTGGGAAATGATTGGGATAACCAATAAACGATTATTTATTAATAGTTTTTCTGTTGTAGTAACCAATTATTCGTTGCAATAATAATCTCTGGTCTATTGATACAATTTCTGTTGTCAAGAATAAAACATTGGTTGTCACAACCGAAAATCGATCATATGGTACTATAATGAAAATTTAAAATTGGTTACCACAACTAACCGAGTGTCAATGAAAAAAACAATCATAATTCGATTGATACAACCATCGATTTAGTTGCAAGCATTTTCATTTGATCGTATCCATATTATTTTTGTTGTTTCAACTAATTATTTATATATAAATACAACCGACAGACGGTGTAGGCAATATACTTTTTTTTGCTAGTAAAATTTTTTTATTGTTACAATCGAATTGCAACCAATTATTTTCCTGGGTGTATGTATTATACATTTTGCACCATTTTTCATGTCTAAAACCTAGAATATCGTTTGGCTAATTTTCTTCTAAACCCGTATATCAGTTCAAACATTTGTAAATACGATGGGTAATTAGTTATGTGGATGGGGAAAAATAGCCGAAAGATACCACTCTATCATCTTCAGAATTCAACAGCAATAATGTATTTGAGTCATTCCATGCCAAACGGTAGGATTTTTGACATCACCAGTTTTGATTGCTTCGAAAGTCTGTGTATAAAGGGTGGTTAAATTGTAAGGGCCGATGTTGAATGTGAACCACATCTAAACGTCAAGTTTTTTTACATTTCATTTGACATTTCTCAATTTCAGTCTAACTCAATTTAAACCGTGGAAAGATACACAATCGAGCAACGCGTTTAAGTTTTGTAAGTCTTTTACGAAAATTTTTTACGAAAGCGTTCAAATCAAAATGCATTTCGCGCATTTCGTAATGTTTTTTTGATCAGCATAATCGACCAAATGTGTCCACAATCGGAAGAATTGTGTGCAAATTTCAGCAAACCGGGTCTGTAGGAGATGTGAAAACACCTGTGCATGCTTGCCCAGGTTGTTTGGTGCGGCTTATGGGCTGGCGACGTCTTCGGGCCATACTTCTTCGAAATGAGGCCGGTCAGGCAATTACTGTGAATGGTGTTCGCTATCGTGAGATGATAACCAACTTTTTATGTCCCGAATTAGAAGATATGCATGTGGACAATACGTGGTTTCAACAGGACGGTGCCACTTGCCACACATCTAACGAAACAATGGCGCTTTTGCGCAACAAATTCAATGGCCGTGTTATCTCACGTCGTGGCGATGTCAATTGACCTCCAAGATCATGTGATTTGACACCGTTGGTCTTCTTTCTTTGGGGTTATTAGAAAGAAAAGATGTACGTCGATAAGCCAGAGGTGTGCCGCCGGGCCGCAGCGGCCATTTGGCCATATTTTTTTCAATACATAATTGAACCATACCAATATTATCATATTAAAAAAAATTACAATAGTTTCGTAAATAATTTGTGTTTTATTCAAAATCAACATCGGCCCTTAAATTTTAACCACGCTATATTTCACATAAAATTATTTTATACGTGTTTCAAGAAAAAAAATGTTCAAAATTTATGAGCAATTTAAAGGCGGCGGAATTAAAATTTTTGCAAAAAGGATTGTTCATTCAATCGCTTCTAACTCCTGAAATACTTGACCGATTTTGATGTACTATACCTTGTTTTAAAGGTACTGTTAATTAATTTCAAAAAATTAAGGCTGTCATGTAACACCCCATAATTATTTTTAATGTTTTTACCATTTTACTCTATTAGATTAGATTTAAAAAATGATTACACCAACTAATTTTTTGGAAATTTTAAAATCATGTTGCTAGACGTCTTTTTACAGACTGTGTGATTGTGGAAGTGGTGAAGTGATGGGATCTATTTTTTATCTGAAAAAGCAATCAAAATTTCTGTGAATGTTTATAAAAGATGGCAACATTTTTGTGGCAAACGATTTTGCGGTCGATTTGGGTATTAGGATGATACAGATCATAGGCTATAGCTATGTTTTTGCTACAAATATATTTAGAGATTATTAAAAAATCTAAAAAATATATGTAATATTGACGCCATATTTTGTCACATATATTTGAAACTGTTCACCAGATGAAAAAATGGTATTATAAAAAGTTAAAGGCCATACAATTTCCATTTTTTTTAAACTATTCTGAAGCCATTCTCCTGGAGTCGTGGTCTAACCTCTCCATTTTTTGCATATAGCGGTGTATAACGAGAACTAGAGCATATTCAATGAAACTAATATATTTATATGTATTATCCTATATACCCAAATCGACCGCAAAATCGTATGCCGCACAAAAAATTTTGCCATCTTTTATATACAGGATGGCTGATGAAAGCTGCTACCAAAATAAAAATTAATAACTTTTTTTCTATTTAATGAATATGGTTAATTTTTGTTTTTATTTTGCAGATTGATTTTTAGATTTAACAAAAATGGATAACTGGGACACTGAAACAAGAATTTGGATTGTCCGCCGCTATTACGCACTGAAGTCCGTAGTTTCGGTTCAAAGAGAGTATATGGGCACGTTTGGCGGCAATCCTCCGAGCAGATTAACCATAAAGAGACTTCTTGTAAACAATTTTTTCGAGCATGGGACAGTCAACAGAAGACCTTACCATCGAAACCCTTCAGTTCGGACGGAGGAAACAATCGCTGCTGTAGCTGATGCCATACAAAACAATCGAAGAGTTTCGACAAGAACCTTATCTGCTCAAATGGGTATAAGCAGACAGTCATTGCAGTCAATTATGCACAAAGATTTGGAGTTATTCCCATATAAAATTCAAATGGCCAACAAAGTGAACTCAGCAGACTTCCCGATTCGCTTGGAATTTTGCCAGAAGATGCTTCAAATGGTGGAAGAAGACGGAAACATGTTGAACTGTCTTTTCATGTCTGACGAGGCCCATTTCGATTTAAACGGCAACATAAACAAACAAAATTGTCGAATATGGAGTGCTTCCAACCCACAGATACTCCATGAGACGGAATTGCATCCACTTCGTGTCACAGTGTGGTGTGCAGTTTCATCAAGCTGCATTGTCGGGCGCTACTTCTTCGAAGAAAACGGTCACGCCGTTACAGTTACTGGAGGCCGTTACTTGAGCAGAGTTGAGAGAGTTTTTCTATCCAGAATTACGCCGAATGAGAATTTCTTTCAACTCTGTGTGGTTTCAGAATTGCAGCGAAAATTTCCCAATAAGCTGATATCCAGAAACTCCACATTCCGTTGGCCCCCAGGTCGCCTGACCTTACTGCACCTGACTTTTTCTTGTGGGGTTATTGCAAACAGGAAGTCTACAAAGCAAAACCAACAAATTTGAATGAACTAAAGCAATCCATTCGAGAAACAATTGCGGCTATTCCCGTCTCAACTCTCCAAGCAGTAATGAACAACTTTTTCCATTCCATTATTTTTAAAACTAAGTAAGCTATATTTAATTAAATTTAATGATTTTTAACATTAATAAAAGAAAACTTAATTCCATACACTGAAAAAAAGTTATTTGAGTTTCTTAATGTAGCAATATTCATCAGCCACCTTGTATAAGAACATTCACAGAAATTTTGAATGCTTTTTCACAAGGCGTTTTGATCAAAAATCATAAAAAATAGATCTCATTATTTCACCACTTTCAAAATCACACAGTCGCTAAAAAAGACGTCTAGGAACATGATTTAAAAAATATATAAATATTAATTAATTGCTTAGAATCTTTATCCATCCACGACTACTAAGCCAACTCCTTTTTATTTCGCAAAAAAAAAGAAAACATGATATTACTATCTTTATTATCTTCAACATCCCAGACCCCTTCACGTCAAAGACAAAAATCGCTGCAGCGATTCATTCTGTTGATGCACACTTTGTTCTTTTGAAACAAAACCTCTGTGTGAGATTTTAAATGTGTCAAAAGTAAGGTGAGGTTGACTGATTCCATTCTTTAATTAAAACAGACGAGAACTCTCCAAAAACCACTGAACTGAGAGTTCCAATGTGAGTTTAATTAAAATCTGACACCATACCTTACCCATATGATGACAGTCCACAAGAAGAAACCTATACTCCTTCTTGTTTCCAAATGAATAGATAATATGTAGATGCATGTCACCATGCAAAAATTAAGTTGTGGGTAGGTTGAGTAGAAAGAAGGACAAACCTTTTTGGTGTAAAGTGTAAATATTTCAAAGAATTCCAGGATTTTGGCTACTCGTAAATATCACTTAAAATTCAAAAACTTTAGATTACACATATTTTACATTAAACCAAATGCGAGTGGATCTGTTTTTTTTATTACTTTGATGTGCATAAATAAATTGAGGCGATGCAGATTAAATTTGTAAGCCTTAGATAAGAATCTATGACATTCAAAATGTAGGGATCGGCGCTTGCAGTGGAACGAACCGTTGTGGAAACCAAACGGTAAGGTGTTTATTTTTGAATAAACGTTAATCAATTATTTTGTTTACAGTCCTACAGAAGCATATATTTTTACGCCGTAATTAAAGAAAGTTATCGAAATAGAATTCAAACACGACAGTATCATTGACTTGCATTTGGCTGAAAAATCGAAACCAGTCATGGTTAATGAGCTAAAACATTTACATATGAACAATATGTATGTATATATCATTATTATATGTTACAAGGATACTGACAGTATTAAAAATGCCACACTAATGGACATCCAGCAGGAGCAACTTCGTCAGACATTAATTGAAAGATGAAGGGTAGAATTAGCAAAAGCGAAAAATTAAATAAATTGAACGAATGAAAATTAAAAGATGAACAATTTTTATGGATCTGCAATAGGTCAATAAATGAAACACATCGTGCATAGTTAGTGTTTAAATCAAAATACTAGTTTAGACCAGGAAACTGCTCCTTAGACCAGGAATTTCAAAAAAGGAATAATTCTGCTTTTTCTTAACCAAACACCCGATTGCGACCAAACTTTGCATGAGTTTGGGCCCATGTGGTATACAGGTTCTCTAAGTTGACCACCTCGGGTGAACAAAATGTTTAAGAGCGTGTAACTTGCATCTAGTAAGCGAGGTCTACAGAAGGATTTTTGGCACCTAACAGTTATCTTGTAAAGTTACCGAGATATCTGCATTTGAAAATTAAATTTTTAATTTCTTCCCCGACCCTGTGGGAGTATTTTGAAAATATCGAAGCAGAATATGCACAGATTTCATAAGCTTAAACACTTTTAAATTGGCAAAAAATATTTGCTATTAATGAAAACAAATTGGTTCGATATACCCAAGAGGACAAAAGTTATGGCCACTTGAAATTGAATTTTGCGAAAAAATTCGATTTTTTTTGTCATTTTTTAGGAAAAAAGTATATCGAGGCTTAAGAGTGAAAAGGCGCTAAGTCCACCTTTTCGTAAATGTATTTTTTGAAGCGGAACGTAAGATAAGTTGGATATACATCGATTTGAAAACAAAAAGCCAAAAAATCATGCTTGATGACAATCTTTAAAAGCTGAATCGTAAAAGCGCTAAGTCCATAATCACTTTATAAAAACATCCATATACAGTAAGTATTTTGCTTCTCCTGTAAAATGTAGTTTTAGAAGAAGTTAGTTAAAACAAGTAAAAGCGTTAAGCCATGCCGAATCTTAGGGTGGCTGATGAATATTGCTACATTAAGAAACTCAAATAACTTTTTTTCAGTGTATGGAATTCAGTTTTCTTTTATTCATTTTAAAGCTCATTAAATTTAATTAAATATAGCTTATTTAGTTTTAAAAATAATGGAATTTAAATGCCCCCCCCTGCTCGTTGATGCATGTGCGGCATCTTACCAAAAAGTTGTTCATTACTGCTTGAAGAGTTGAGACGGGAATAGCCGCAATTGTTTCTCGAATGGATTGTTTTAGTTCATTCAAATTTGTTGGTTTTGCTTTGTAGACTTCCTGTTTGCAATAACCCCTCAAGAAAAAGTCAGGTGCAGTAAGGTCAGGCGGACCTGGGGGGCCAAGGAATGTGGAGTATCTGGATATCAGCTTATTGGGAAATTTTCGCCGCAATTCTGTCATAACAGGCCGGGCTATGTGAGGAGTTGCACCATCTTCCTGAAATCACACAGAGTTGAAAGAAATTCTCATTCGGCGTAATTCTGGATAGAAAAACTCTCTCAACATGCTCAAGTAACGGCCTCCAGTAACTGTAAAGGTGTGACCGTTTTCTTCGAAGAAGTAGGGCCCGACAATGCAGCGTGATGAAACTGCACACCACACTGTGACACGAAGTGGATGCAATTCCGTCTCATGGAGTATCTGTGGGTTGGAAGCACTCCATATTCGACAATTTTGTTTGTTTATGTTGCCGTTTAAATCGAAATGGGCCTCGTCAGACATGAAAAGACAGTTCAACATGGTTCCGTCCTCTTCCACCATTTGAAGCATCTTCTGGCAAAATTCCAAGCGAATCGGGAAGTCTGTTGAGTTCACTTTGTTGGCCATTTGTAACGTTGGGGGCTATATCTAAATCTAAATCGATTTCTTCCAAATTTAAAAGTGTTCATTCATATAATAGGAAACCTCTTACTGAAGAATTTCATACTGATCGGATGTAAAATACAGTTTCTAAAGCGCTTACATGCCAAATCGGGGGTAACATATATATGGGTGCTATATCTAAATCTGAACCGATTTTCTCCGAATTTAGCAGTATTCCTTCATTTAATAAGGAACCTCTTTCTGCCGAATTTCGCACTAGCGCTAACATGTCAAATCGGGTGAAACATATATATGGGGACTATATCTAAATCTGAACCTATTTTCCCCGAATTTAGCAGTGTTCATTCATGTAATAAGGGAACTCTCTCTGCCAAATTTCGTACTGATCTGATGTAAAATATAGTTTCTACAGCGCTTACATGTCAAATCGGGGGTAACATATGTATGGGGGCTATATCTAAATCTGAACCGATTTTGACCAATTTCAATAGGGATCGTCCATGGGGCAAAAAAGAGCACAGTGCTAAATTTCATCACAATCGGGCCATAAATACGACCTGCACTTTGATTACAAGAATACATGGACAGACAGACGGACATGGCTAAATCGACTCAAAAATTTATTCTATGACGATCGGTATAATAAACTATGGTTCTATTTCTTCTCTTTTTGGGCGTTACAAACAAATGCACAAAGTCATAATACCCTGTACCACAGTGTGTTGTAGGGTATAAAAATAGAGAAAAATATTTTTTTTCACTTTTCTAACCTGGTGAAAAAGTCGAAAGAAGAAGGCATTCTTTTTTCAGCAGTTCAGAATTAGTTCCGGAATCATCTCATCCCTTTATAGAAAGAATCGGTTAGGGAAGCGAGTGGGGAATTAGTACGCACAAAACTGCTTAATTCCCTACTCGATTCCTTTTTCGGAAAATTTTTTACTGGGATATTACACCAGAAAACGTTATGCACAGCACTTCGGCAAAAAAATTGTTGAATAGTGCATGGGCAAATTACTCAAAAGCTTTGTAGGATTGTGGAACACTATTAATGTCCTTCAAACATGGATATTATACTTATAAATATATATATATATCACACACAGCATAGTTACGAGTACTTGGAAATCATTCTTAAACTAAATTATTTCAGTCATGTGGTCGAAGCATTCAACATTCAATCTTATTACCAAGTTACCATTGATACTCAGATTCTCCTTCGATCACCCACATTGTAATGAACTATTTTTAAATGGAATGTAAAATGATTTAAATCGTGGAATGGAATCGATAAGAGTCAATAGTTTTAGAGATGACAAGATTTTAATGGTACTTTAATGATTCTTATAGCATTCTGCATTGACTGACATTTCACACTGATTTGAGCTGAAAGCTTTTATTTATGAATTTATTTATTTTTTCCGATTTTGCCTGAAATTATTTGAGTGCACAACTAATGCATAATTGCTGTCAAAGTGGTAAAAGGTAACAAATTTCTTTAAATCCTGAAAGCACGATTTGAATAATTTATACAATTCTTTATAAAAATGGAAATCATACAGACAATAAATAAGAAAATATTGTATAACAATTTACAATTCTTGGTAAAGGAAAATATGGAATAAAAATTAATTTTGCACATATCCAATTTCTGTACACATTTACAGTTTGACGTATGCATTAAATGTGCATTTCCAAACTTTTTCCAGAAGAATTTTATGATAGTTTAATATAGGACTTTCTTCTGCAAACAAATAATTCTCAGAATTATTTCTGAGCATTGCAATTAATTGCAAATTAAACGAAATTCGCTTTTCCAAAGTATACAAATTCCCCTTCCTAACTTTATCACTATCGGGATTTCTTGTGAAAATGTTTGTTTGCATTAGAAGTTACATAGATTTTGTGATTGCGATGGAAACCACAATTATTATTGCCAGGATCTCAATAGTATTCTCATGAATGATATTAATTGGCCACAACATGAATTGGACATTTGCTATCTTTTGGGAGCAATTAAGAGTGCGAAATTGTGGGAATTTGGGGAAGAGCGTTTAAGATAATTTAAATTTTTGGCACAAAAGACATACAGCAATTAAACTCAATAAATTTTTCACAATTACACTACGAGTGGTAATTTTGTAACTTTTTCAGTGGCTCCTTTGAGGACATTTTTAAATATATACAGAGTTTGGCGTTGGAACTTTTGTCAACTTCACGTTGCTGTAGCCATCAAGCGGTTAATGGCCACTAGCATATTTTTTGACAAGCGTCAACCTGCCATGTTGTCTACAAGCCTACAGAAGCCTACATATGTCGCAATTATAAGAATTTATCTAAATGGAATTCAAATCTGTATTTATTTGATTGTTTTGTATTTGGCATTAAAATCGCAACAAGCAATTGTTAATGAGCTACGATATATTATGTGTGAACAAAATGTTTGTATATGACACCATTAAACGCAACAATGATATTTATTGGTAGCCTTAAACAAGTAAAGAAGGGCAAAAGTCAGGCGGAGCCTACGACATGATATCCAAACCACCCTATTAGATCAGAATAAGACGACATACTAGGGTTGCACGCAAAGAAAAAAACGTTTGGAGGTCATTTGTTGCATATATAGTTCTTTGTCTTAAACGACCTACTTTTCCCGCAACAGTTGAAATGTTTCCAATGAATGAAAAAGTTTATCGTAAATGTAGTTTCTATTGCTGTACACGAACATTCTTTCATTCCAAAATTTTCATAATTTACGTTTACGGTAAACGAGAAACGTTTAAGGAAAAATATTGTATTTAAACATAAACATGGCTGAACATTTTAAAGAGAGTTGTGAGAGAATAAAGAGCGTAACTTGTTCTCATATTATGAGAGTGCGGTTTTTTCACATTTATTTATGTGTTGCAATAATAAGTGAAACGTTCTAACATACGTTATTTACAGTTTGTCTACAACTCAATTAGAAGATATCAGCTTATCAATAGCAGAGATTTTTGTCGTGGAGCTCCCGGGTACATTTTAACAAAAATTGTTACATTTTTCATTAATATATATTTAAAAAATTTCATAATACGAACAAATTATTGTTTTGCTACTAACATTTTCTCAATTGTTGATAAACAGGAATTGCTTGTGACAAACACAATAAACGTTTGCCTCAATCTTTTCATAAGGTTTTAGATAAACAGATATTGTTGGTGACAAACGCAATAGCCGTTTGCAATAAACGTTTCACAGGGTTTGCAATAAAAATATAAATCATTTGTGACAGGTATACTAATCGTTTGCTACAAACATTTCTTTGGGGTTTGGTATAAACATAAAACGTTTGCGACAAACATAGACCGCCAATGAATTTCGTTTATCTAATTTTTCGTTTGGGAGTAACGAATTTTTTCTTTGCGTGTGCGATTTATATTTCGGGTCCTTATAATATTTATATAACGGTTATAATTTTCTTTACAAAAAAGGAAAAGCGTTAAGTTCGGCCATGCCGAATCTTCTATACCCTCCACCAGGGATTGTATTCAAATTTATTACTGGAATAATTTTTGGATATGGAGCAGATCATGAAACTATCCTTTTTATACCCTCCACCATAGTACCAATGTACTAACTTCCTTATTTCATGATCGTATGTCCGTATAAATGTATAGAGAATAGTCTCCTCTTTCATTGGATGTTATTATACCCTACACCATAGGATGGGGGTATATTCATTTTGTCTCTCCTCCAAATATTGATCTGAGACCCCATAAAGTATATATATTCTTAATCGTCGTAAAATTTTAAGACGTTTTTGCCTTGTCCGTCTGTTGTAATCACGCTGCAGTCCGTAATGATTTGCGGCCTAAAAATTGCAGCGCTCGTTTTTATACCCTACACCACATTGTGGTACAGGGTATTATAACTTTGTGCATTTGTTTGTAACACCCAAAAGGAGAAGAAATAGACCCACCGTTTATTATACCGATCGACTTAGAATCACTTTCTGAGTCGATTTAGCTATGTCCGTCTGTCCGTCTGTGCATGTATTCTTGTAATCAAAGTACAGGTCGCAATTATGGTCCGATCTCGACGAAACTTTACACAAATCTTTTTTTTTTGCCCAAGGACGATCCCTATTGAATTTGGTTAAAATCGGTTCAGATTTAGATATAGCCCCCATATATATGTTACCTCCGATTTGACATGTAAGCGCTGTAAAAACTGTATTTTATATCCGATCAGTGCGAAATTCGGCAGAAAGAGGTTTCTTATTACATGAAGGAATACTGCCAAATTCGGAGAAAATCGGTTCGGATTTAGATATAGCCCCCATATATTTGTTACCCCCGATTTCACATGTAAGCGCTGTAAAAACTGTATTTTATATCCGATCAGTATGAAATTCGTCAGAAAGAGGTTTCCTATTATATGAATGAACACTTTTAAATTTGGAAGAAATCTGTTCAGATTTAGATATAGTCCCCATATATACGTTACCCCCGATTTGACATGTGAGCGCTGTAAAAATGTTATTTTATATCCGATCAATGCGAAAGTGGGCAAAAAGAGGTTTCTTATTACATGAAGGAATACTGCCAAATTCGGAGAAAATCGGTTCAGATTTAGATATAGCTCCCATATATATGTTACCCTCGATTTGACATGTAAGCGCTGTAGAGACTGTATTTTATATCCGATCAGTACGAAATGCGACAGAAGGAGGTTTTTTTACATGAATAAGTATTCAGGGAAGATCGGTTCCGATTTATATTAAAGCTCCATATATATGTCCCTTCTGATTTGGTATCAAACCGCTATAGAAGTTGTATTTTACTTCCGATCATTAAAATTTTCCAGAAAGATGTTTCTCAATTTAGGAACGAATATTGCTTAATTTAGCGATTATCGGTTCAGAATTAGATAATATGTTTCTTCCCATTTACCAATTATTCCAAATTATTATGGCAATGACCCTCATCGCATTGTTAGGGAGGTGTAGGGTATTATATAGTCGGCCCCGCCCGACTTTCTGCCTTTCTTTTCTGGTTTTAAAAATATACTTAACCGAAAAGAATCGTTTTATGATTTTCTCCACATCCAAAGATTTTTCCATTAATAACATTGAATGGAATCCATAGCGGAGGGTATATAAGATTCGGCATGGCCGAACTTAACACTTTTACTTGTTGTTTAAGTAAATTATAAAAAAATGAACGCTGCAATTTTTAGGCCACCAATTCTTGTCTTAATTAGATACAAATTGCAATGATTCAGTTAAAATGCTTAGAAAATATGGTATTTACAGCTTTAATACATATAAAGGGTGTCCCAAGAAGAGCGCAATTTTTTAATTTTAAATAAAACACAGATATTTAAGAAAAAATCGTGAAACTTTATTATATCGTAAAGTAGACAGAATGAGGTTATGTATGGAACAATATATCGTGCAGATGGCCGCCGCGGCTTTGCTGGCATGCACGCGATCTTTTAATGAAATTTTCAATGACCGTTTTGCATGAATGCTGCGGTATTTCATTAATGTAGCGTCCAATTTCGTCTTTTAAGGCTTGAGTCGTCGTCGGCTTATTCGCGTAAACCATCGACTTCAAAAAACCCCAAAGAAAAAAATCTAATGGTGTTAAATCGCACGATCTAGACGGCCAATTCTGATCTCCAAAACGCGAAATAACACGACCGGGAAATGACTGATGCAGCAATTGAATTGTTTCTCTGGCTGTATGACATGTGGCGCCGTCTTGTTGGAACCACATGCCCTCCACATTCATTTCTTCAATTCTAGGCAAGAAAAAACTGGTTATCATTTCACGATACCGAACACCATTGACTGTTTGCGCTTGACCTGCCTCATTTTCATAAAAAAAAGGTCCAATGATTCATTCAGCCAAAAAACCACCCAAAAACCGGTCGATCGACCTGGTCGATGGCGCGTTGTTGTCTTTGCATCACTAACAGACCCAGTTTCGGCAAATTTATCCATTAATCTCTTTACAGTTGACTCTTTTGGGGCATTATTGTGACCCCAAATTGATCGCAATTTGCGAACTGTAGCCGCAAAACTTTCACCATTTTGGTAAAACAATTTCACAATGAGAATGCGTTGTTCATTCGTGTAGCGCTCCATTTTTACTAACCTCGTACCTTCTACTAACAAACAATAACAATTATTCAAATGTCAAACAATGACACTTCGAATGTTGCGAGATTTAAAAATTGCGCTTTTCTTGGGACACCCTTTATTATGGAGAGACCTCTATAGAGTGACTATAATAAAATATGAACCGATTTGTAAAATTTTTGCTGTGATGAATTCTTGTCAAAATAGAATACAAAGTGAAAAGTTTCTGCTAAATTGCTTTAAAAATTTGGTATCTATGACTCAAAACTCGTATTTTGGAGCGACCTCTGTAGGGGAGCTACATCAAAACATTGACCGATTAGCGATCCCAAACAACATGCAACTATAAGAAATATTTCTATAAAATTTGATCAACCTAGCTCTATAATTACGGACTGTAGCGTGATTACAACAGACGGACGGACGGACATGGCTAAATCGTCCTAGAATTTTACGACGATTAAGAATATATACTTTATGGGGTCTCAGATCAATATTTAGATGTGTTACAAACGGAAGGACAAAATGAATATAATAACATCCAATGAAAGAGGCGAATATTCTCTATACATTTATACGGACAAACGATCATGAAATAAGGAAGTTAGTACATTGTTTTCCTACTAGTGCCCTATATATGCAATAAAATTATTTGGGAATAAATTGTTTTTGTGTTGTGTCAGATATACATAATTCCGTAACATGTATTTTTTCCGATTTTTAGACCCACAACTTTGAAGTATGTTCAAGGATTAAAGTTTAAACATAACTCTTTTAAATATCCTTCGTCCTTGGAAAATTATTCTTACGAATTCTTCCCTTTTCATGTGATATGCATATTTCTCAATTTATATTTTACTAAGTGCAATGAAAAATATTTCAAAATAGTTATCCTTGAAATATTAGAGCCGTGATTTTATTATTCTAAAACAAACATGAATAAAAAGTAACTTTTTATTCAAGTTATTTCTCTTTAATTTTTAAAAAATGTTCTCCGAATGTGCAAATAATATAAATCACAAAAGAAACTTTAAAATTTACGTTTTAATTACACTGGACAAATACTATATATTTCCGTTTGTTAAAATGGATATATTATCCATTACACAGCCAAATTTAGATACAGAATCTACATAACATGTCGTTATGCGAGTACACATTGCCTCTACCAAGAGCACAAAGGACACAACCAAACTGTTACTCGCAAAATTTAAGCATGCCTCACATACACTAAATATAAGAAACAACTCCGTGTTTCAGAAACAAATATGTTGATGACACATTAAGAGAAATGTACAAAATGTATACAATCCACATAAATGTTGATGAAAACATGAATTTGCCTAGTCTGCCACAACTTTACCTAGATGTGGTTTGAGGAAGAGAGCAGCATTTCCCGTACACAATATACGTGCAATTTATGTGAGACTATGCTTCTATTGTGGATTATATTGCTTTCAGGCACGTGCTACACTCTAACAAGAGTTCTACGTTGCGTTTTGTTTGATCAAAATAACTTGTTGCATGTTCGCTCATGTGTAGGGAAGCTTATTTATTGCAATGTTGCCACCGAGAAAAACAAATTGTCTACCAAACGTCTTTGAAAATCCTATAAGAACCACTTAAAAGGTAGGAAATTAGTTTTAAACACTAAATTTTGTCACACAGCTTAAAACACCTCGAACCCAATAAAGCGTTCATATTCCAGGTCGTCGAAAAATTATAAGTCCATTCAGACATGTCATGTCCATTCGTCTGTTGTAATTACATGAGCCACACAAATGAATTTTGGTCCACTTATTTATTTTACTCTTTAGGAATGTTTCAGTCCAGATTTTTTTAACGTCCTCATATATATGTGGAAGCTGGACAAGGCGACCGCAAGTTGGGCCCCACGAAAATACACCCCAAATTGAAAATGAAGGTGCGCCTAAAATTTGGGCACTACATTTGTTACCAAAAGTGCCTTAGAAAATTACGTCCCAACCATGAAAACAACATGAAATGAAAACTAACTTAGGAGAGGCGCAATATTTTTTTGGCCTGCCCTAATATACGTTCATTCCAATTTGGCCTCTTAGCGCTATAGAAGCTATATTTTACATCGAATAATTTTGGAATTTGGGAGAGTGAAGTTTGAAGATCCAAAGATCCAAAAAATATTGGTTCAGACTTAGACAAAATAAATATTTCCATTTGAAGTGATCACATACTCATGTCATGGATTTTAGTGAAACATACAATTACATACGTGTTGTTAACAACCCATCGACATTTTTTTTTAAAAATATCTTAAACAAGCATTCTACAAAGACTTCAAAATTTTCAAAATCGTGAATATTGAGAAATACTGGATTGATTAAAATTTTATTTATTGGTAAAAGTTATTAATATGCGACTTTTGATAGGTGCTAGTAAACATTTGGACTCTTTATGAACCATAGAAAACCATATTCAGGTGAATTTTTTCTAAATGTTTTTAAAAAAGTTTATAAAAATTATTTGTATTTATTTCTATTACATTTTTGCAATAGACAGAAAGTAACCGAAACATATGGTTTTAAACCGAATAAATTCTGACTGAATAACAAAAGCACAGACCAACAATAATGAACAACAACACATACAAACACATATGGTACGATGACGTCGGCATTAGCCGTTGACAAAACTAATTTTGTTTTCGTGGCTCGCGAAGCGAACCCAAGCTAAAAACAAAAATGTATTGGTATGAGAGCATTAGTGTGTTGACTAAGTTCGGCAAAATAAGGGTTTGGTTAGTAGTTCTTGTTACATTCAATTTACTACTTCCCTAAGTATATCAGCTGATTTAAGTTAAAGACATACATTATTGCTATTGAATTTGGAGATGATACACGGGGCAAAATCGTCTTTTTTGATATGTTTGAATCGAAAGAAAATATATTTGGAACACAAATTTTTAAATATTATATATTTCTTAGCAAATATATTTTATTTGAAAATCAGTAAAATATGCTTGGAACGCATATATTAATATATTACAACTAAATATATTTGCAAACTAATTTTCTCAAATAATATATGTGTTTGTATACAAGTCAGATTATTGATTGGGAATTTCTCCAAATATATTATATTTAAAAAAAGTTTAAGACTGTCGAATTTTAGTTTTATTTTTTTTCCTAGATTTTGTGTTATGCTTTATAGATAAATGTCATAAGCAGGATTAATTTCTGTTTTACAGCACTAATTGTTAATTTATAAATATTAAAATACATTACTTTTTGCAAATCAATTTATACGAGTTATAAAGTTCGTAGTTACGAAAGATTATACGATTTAAATTTTAATCGACTTTTACAAACATATTTTTTTTTTTAAAATTCACTGAAAACCAAAAACTGGCATTAATAAATTGCCAAAATACTGAAATACAAATTAATCTTTGTTGCGGTAATATTAGTTCCAAATAAACAATATTTGAATGAAAACATACTTTTGTTTTGAACAACATCCTCACAAACATATAATTTTTGTGTGTGTCAAATATTAAATATTTGGAGTGTACTCTAAACATATATATATTTCAAGCAGAATTTGTTTGGGACAATATACTACAGAAGCGATTTTTTTTCAGCGTGTAGAATGGTGTCTATCGAAACTGCAGACAATTCTACCAAGCAATTAAAACTCTCTACCAATTTTTGTATTTGTTTCTATTACATTTTTGCAATAGACAGAAAGTAACTGAAACATATGGTCTTAAACCGAATGAATTCTGACTGAATGACAAAAGCACAGACCAACAAAAAATAATAACAACACAAACATTTTTTATTTGAAAATATCCACCTTCTTATTTTCATATTTTATTTTTTGTATTTTATGCCAATTATTCTCTAAAATATACTTCAAGTTCTAAAATGGCTTTTTTGTCTTTTTCGAGATATAATTAAATCTTTGTGAAATATTTGGACCTGTATTTTATGAAAAGCTCAATAGGCCGGATTGAAAAACCATAAATTACTCGTACTTATCCTGAATTTAAAATAGCAAATACAAACTGTGTCAGGTCTGTGACAAAAGTAAAAATCTTAAAAATGTTCTGAAAGTCGCTCAAGGTCAATCTTCGAAAAAAATTGATATTCTTCACTTTTTATAACTTTTCTAAAAAGAAGTGCTTGAAGGCGAAGTTAGGTTTTGTAATTGATGCTAAAGCTGTCTATGGCATTACAGTAAATATTGGGAGATTTTTTTGGCAACACTGTTTTTGGAAGCTCAGCTGTTTTCGTGTTACTGTCAAACATGTTCAGTTTCGTCTGTAATTTTACCATGAATCGGCTTAAAAACGAACAAAACTTGCAGATTATTAAATTTTAGTTATTTTTATAGAATTTGGATCAACTTTAATCATTGAATTATATAGACCGTCTCAGACCGACTCAAATAAATATTTCATAAATTTCTGTACATTTTATGTGTTTTTTTAAATCAACTCCACCCAAAAGGAGAAGAGATAGACCTATCGTTTATTATACCCATCGACTTGGAATCACTTTACTGAGTCGATTTAGCCATGTCCGTCTGTCTGTCCATGTATTCTTGTAATCAAAGTACAGGTGGTATTTATTGTCCGATTGTGATAAAATTTAGCACTGTGCTCTTTTTTGGCCTAAGGACGATCCCTATTGAAATTGGTCATAATCGGTTCAGATTTAGATATAGCCCCCATATATATGTTACCCCCGATTTGATATGTAAGCGCTGTAGAAATTTGGCAGCGAGAGTTCACTTATTACATGAATGAACACTGCCAAATTCGGGGAAAATCGGTTCAGATTTAGATACAGTCCCCATATAAAGGGTCTGCCATCTAACGTTTTTTTTTCAACTAGTGCTTATTTCGTGAATGGTAACACTTAACTCATGTCTGATTTGACAGATAATTAGTTTTATCCTTCCGCTGAACGAATATGGTTGTGTATACGCTTGAACAACGCTGGGAGCGATCGACTTACAGAAGATGCCGATTTTGCCAAAAAAAAAATCATCTTTTCAGATGAAGCTCATTTTGATCTTGGCAGGTATGTAAACAAGCGAAATTGTCGCATTTGGGGCACAGAAAACCCGCACGCATACATTGAAAAGCCGATACACCCAAAACGAGTCACTGTTTGGTGCGAATTTTGGTCCAGAGGCATAATTGGGCCGTGAGCAAGGAGTGGCCGTTACAGTCAATGGCGATCGTTATCGGGCCATGTTGAACGAATTTTTGTTCACAAAAATGGACGAGGAGGATATTGACAACATTTGGTTTCAACAGGACGGCGCTACGTGCCACACAGCCGAAGCTACACCCGATGCTTTGCGCGATGTTTTCAAAAAAAAAATTATTTGGCGGACCCTTTATATGTTACACCCGATTTGACATGTAAGCGCTGTAGAAGACGCGTTTTATATCCGATCAGTACGAAACTCGGCAGAGGAAGTTTTCCTATTACATATATGAACACTGCCAAAAGCTTATCGGAATGACAATTTTCGCATTGTTAGGAACGTGTAGGGTATTATATAGTCGGCCACGACCTACTTTCTGTCTTTCCTTACTGGTTTTTATTTGGAACTAATATTTCTGAAACAAAAATTGATTTGCATTTAATATTTTGGCAATGAGTCAATCAATGCCTTAATTTAAAGCCATGTTTTCTGTTTTACAGAAGTTTAAAGTGCAACTTTTTTAGAAATGTTTTTATGTTTGTAAATTCGATTACAATTTCAATCGTATAAACTTTCGTAACTGCGTATTTCCATCTTACGTGAGCACAGCAATTTTGGCTCATGTCACTGATTTAAGTGAAACTTATTTTATACTAAGTGTTGCCAATAATCCATGCAAATTATTTTGAAAAAAATAAAAACAGGCCACTATGAAGATTTTAAAATTGTATCATGAAATTTCACAGTTAATGAATTAATGCAAAAGACAAATGCTTAGCTTTCCCATCCAATTATTTCATTATTCACCACAAATATCCATCACAGTAATCCTTTACCTCCCACCAGCACCGGTGCTTTGTTAACTAATGATCCTTTAATAATGTCCTTTGAATTGATTAACAAATATAACATTTGTCATTATTTACCTTTAAAGTGATTTAATATCATAGCTAATTCCACACCTCGTCCAAATGATGAATACCTTCATGTGTATCGGATTATCGTAAACTCTGCATATCTGTGCGTTTCTACTCGTATCGACCCTTCACTCATGTTTCTATGATTATCCTTTGAGTTTGTCATCGGTTTCTCGTTTGTATGTAAATATGAATTCTAGGAAATGTAGAACTCGTCGCACAGTGGAGCAAATTCAAAGTGATTCAAAGAGTTGGCACATTAGTTGAGCATCACTAATAAGTAGACTTCGGATTTTTGGCATATTTTATTTTCTCATCCGATTGGAACCAAATATAGTATTTTTTTGGCATATCGAAAATATGCAAAAATAATATTTGAACAATAAAACGTCTAAATGCAAAGTTTGGTCCAATAGGATGAAAAATTAAAATATGCAAAAAATTCGATGTCTACTAATAAGACTACTCCGAAAACTCAGTTTTCTGTACCAGTGGTGTAATGTCTACTAATATCAATGGTAATTGACCAGAGGTCAATGGTAATGGACCAGAAGCAATCGTTATAGACCAGAACTCAATGGTTATTGACCAGAGATCAGTGGTAATTGACCAGAGGTCAATGGTAATTGACCAGAGGTCAATGGTAATTGACCAGAGGTCAATGGTAATTGACCAGAGGTCAATGGTAATTGACCAGAGGTCAATGGTAATTGACCAGAGGTCAATGGTAATTGACCAGAGGTCAATGGTAATTGACCAAAGGTCAATGGTAATTGACCAGAGGTCAATGGTAATTGACCAGAGGTCAATGGTAATTGACCAGAGGTCAATGGTAATTGACCATAGGTCAATGGTAATTGACCAGAGGTCAATGGTAATTGACCAGAGGTCAATGGTAATTGACCAGAGGTCAATGGTAATTGACCAGAGGTCAATGGTAATTGACCAGAGGTCAATGGTAATTGACCAGAGGTCAATGGTAATTGACCAGAGGTCAATGGTAATTGACCAGAGGTCAATGGTAATTGACAATAGGTCAATGGTAATTGACCAGAGGTCAATGGTAATTGACCAGAGGTCAATGGTAATTGGCCAGAGGTCAATGGTAATTGGCCAGAGGTCAATGGTAATTGGCCAGAGGTCAATGGTAATTGACCAGAGGTCAATGGTAATTGACCAGAGGTCAATGGTAATTGACCAGAGGCCAAATAATTGACCAGAGGTCAATGGTAATTGACCAGAGGTCAATGGTAATTGACCAGAGGTCAATGGTAATTGACCAGAGGTCAATGGTAATTGACCAGAGGTCAATGGTAATTGACCAGAGGTCAATGGTAATTGACCAGAGGTCAATGGTAATTGACCATAGGTCAATGGTAATTGACCATACCATTACCAATTACCATTGACCATAGGTCAATGGTAATTGACCATAGGTCAATGGTAATTGACCAGAGGTAAATGGTAATTGACCAGAGGTAAATGGTAATTGACCAGAGGTCAATGGTAATTGACCAGAGGTCAATGGTAATTGACCAGAGGTCAATGGTAATTGAGCAGAGATAAGTGGTAATTGACCAGAGGTCAGTGGTAATTGACTAGAGGTCAATGGTAATTGACCAGAGGTCAATGGTAATTGACCAGAGGTCAATGGTAATTGACCAGAGGTCAATGGTAATTGACCAGAGGTCAATGGTAATTGACCAGAGGTCAATGGTAATTGACCAGAGGTCAATGGTAATTGACCAGAGGTCAATGGTAATTGACCAGAGGTCAATGGTAATTGACCAGAGGTCAATGGTAATTGACCAGAGGTCAATGGTAATTGACCAGAGGTCAATGGTAATTGACCAGAGGTCAATGGTAATTGACCAGAGGTCAATGGTAATTGACCATAGGTCAATGGTAATTGACCATACCATTACCAATTACCATTGACCATAGGTCAATGGTGATTGACCATAGGTCAATGGTAATTGACCAGAGGTAAATGGTAATTGACCAGAGGTAAATGGTAATTGACCAGAGGTCAATGGTAATTGACCAGAGGTCAATGGTAATTGAGCAGAGATAAGTGGTAATTGAGCAGAGATAAGTGGTAATTGACTAGAGGTCAATGGTAATTGACCAGAGGTCAATGGTAATTGACCAGAGGTCAATGGTAATTGACCAGAGGTCAATGGTAATTGACCAGAGGTCAATGGTAATTGACCAGAGGTCAATGGTAATTGACCAGAGGTCGATGGTAATTGGCCAGAGGTCAATGGTAATTGACCAGAGGTCAATGGTAATTGACCAGAGGTCAATGGTAATTGACCAGAGGTCAATGGTAATTGACCATAGGTCAATGGTAATTGACCAGAGGTCAATGGTAATTGACCAGAGGTCAATGGTAATTGACCAGAGGTCAATGGTAATTGACCAGAGGTCAATGGTAATTGACCAGAGGTCAATGGTAATTGACCAGAGGTCAATGGTAATTGACCAGAGGTCAATGGTAATTGACCAGAGGTCAATGGTAATTGACCAGAGGTCAATGGTAATTGACCAGAGGTCAATGGTAATTGACCAGAGGTCAATGGTAATTGACAATAGGTCAATGGTAATTGACCAGAGGTCAATGGTAATTGACCAGAGGTCAATGGTAATTGGCCAGAGGTCAATGGTAATTGGCCAGAGGTCAATGGTAATTGGCCAGAGGTCAATGGTAATTGACCAGAGGTCAATGGTAATTGACCAGAGGTCAATGGTAATTGACCAGAGGTCAATGGTAATTGACCAGAGGTCAATGGTAATTGACCAGAGGCCAAATAATTGACCAGAGGTCAATGGTAATTGACCAGAGGTCAATGGTAATTGACCAGAGGTCAATGGTAATTGACCAGAGGTCAATGGTAATTGACCAGAGGTCAATGGTAATTGAGCAGAGATAAGTGGTAATTGACCAGAGGTCAGTGGTAATTGACTAGAGGTCAATGGTAATTGACCAGAGGTCAATGGTAATTGACCAGAGGTCAATGGTAATTGACCAGAGGTCAATGGTAATTGACCAGAGGTCAATGGTAATTGACCAGAGGTCAATGGTAATTGACCAGAGGTCAATGGTAATTGACCAGAGGTCAATGGTAATTGACCAGAGGTCAATGGTAATTGACCAGAGGTCAATGGTAATTGACCATAGGTCAATGGTAATTGACCATACCATTACCAATTACCATTGACCATAGGTCAATGGTGATTGACCATAGGTCAATGGTAATTGACCAGAGGTAAATGGTAATTGACCAGAGGTAAATGGTAATTGACCAGAGGTCAATGGTAATTGACCAGAGGTCAATGGTAATTGAGCAGAGATAAGTGGTAATTGAGCAGAGATAAGTGCTAATTGACCAGAGGTCAGTGGTAATTGACTAGAGGTCAA
The DNA here is from genome assembly GCA_963930755.1 of Eudasyphora cyanicolor. Taxonomy (NCBI): domain Eukaryota; kingdom Metazoa; phylum Arthropoda; class Insecta; order Diptera; family Muscidae; genus Eudasyphora; species Eudasyphora cyanicolor. The sequence goes on along the minus strand of OZ005738.1, from coordinate 167,291,467 downwards.
TGGTAATTGACCAGAGGTCAATGGTAATTGACCAGAGGTCAATGGTAATTGACCAGAGGTCAATGGTAATTGACCAGAGGTCAATGGTAATTGACCAGAGGTCAATGGTAATTGACCAGAGGTCAATGGTAATTGACCAGAGGTCAATGGTAATTGACCAGAGGTCAATGGTAATTGACCAGAGGTCAATGGTAATTGACCAGAGGTCAATGGTAATTGACCAGAGGTCGATGGTAATTGGCCAGAGGTCAATGGTAATTGACCAGAGGTCAATGGTAATTGACCAGAGGTCAATGGTAATTGACCAGAGGTCAATGGTAATTGACCAGAGGTCAATGGTAATTGGCCAGAGGACAATGGTAATTGACCAGAAGTCAATGGTAATTGACCAGAGGTCAATGGTAATTGACCAGAGGTCAATGGTAATTGACCAGTGGTCAATGGTAATTGACCAGAGGTCAATGGTAATTGACCAGAGGTCAATGGTAATTGACCAGAGGCCAATGGTAATTGACCAGAGGTCAATGGTAATTGACCAGAGGTCAATGGTAATTGACCAGAGGTCAATGGTAATTGACCAGAGGTCAATGGTAATTGACCAGAGGTCAATGGTAATTGACCAGAGGTCAATGGTAATTGACCAGAGGTCAATGGTAATTGACCAGAGGTCAATGGTAATTGACCAGAGGTCAATGGTAATTGACCAGAGGTCAATGGTAATTGACCAGAGGTCAATGGTAATTGGCCAGAGGTCAATGGTAATTGACCAGAGGTCAATGGTAATTGACCAGAGGTCAATGGTAATTGACCAGAGGTCAATGGTAATTGACCAGAGGTCAATGGTAATTGACCAGAGGTCAATGGTAATTGACCAGAGGTCAATGGTAATTGGCCAGAGGACAATGGTAATTGACCAGAGGTCAATGGTAATTGACCAGAGGTCAATGGTAATTGACCAGAGGTCAATGGTAATTGACCAGAGGTCAATGGTAATTGACCAGAAGTCAATGGTAATTGACCAGAGGTCAATGGTAATTGACCAGTGGTCAATGGTAATTGACCAGAGGTCAATGGTAATTGACCAGAGGTCAATGGTAATTGACCAGAGGTCAATGGTAATTGACCAGAGGTCAATGGTAATTGACCAGAGGCCAATGGTAATTGACCAGAGGTCAATGGTAATTGACCAGAGGTCAATGGTAATTGACCAGAGGTCAATGGTAATTGACCAGAGGTCAATGGTAATTGACCAGAGGTCAATGGTAATTGACCAGAGGTCAATGGTAATTGCCAGAGGTCAATGGTAATTGCCAGAGGTCAATGGTAATTGACCAGAGGTCAATGGTAATTGACCAGAGGCCAATGGTAATTGACCAGAGGCCAATGGTAATTGACCAGAGGTCAATGGTAATTGACCAAAGGTCAATGGTAATCGACCAGAGGTCAATGGTAATTGACCAGAGGTCAATGGTAATTGACCAGAGGTCAATGGTAATTGACCAGAGGTCAATGGTAATTGACCAGAGGTCAATGGTAATTGACCAGAGGTCAATGGTAATTGACCAGAGGTCAATGGTAATTGACCAGAGGTCAATGGTAATTGACCAGAGGTCAATGGTAATTGACCAGAGGTCAATGGTAATTGACCAGAGGTCAATGGTAATTGACCATAGGTCAATGGTAATTGACCAGAGGTCAATGGTAATTGACCAGAGGTCAATGGTAATTGACCAGAGGTCAATGGTAATTGACCAGAGGTCAATGGTAATTGACCAGAGGTCAATGGTAATTGACCAGAGGTCAATGGTAATTGACCAGAGGTCAATGGTAATTGACCAGAGGTCAATGGTAATTGACCAGAGGTCAATGGTAATTGAACAGAGGTCAATGGTAATTGACCAGAGGTCAATGGTAATTGACCAGAGGTCAATGGTAATTGACCAGAGGTCAATGGTAATTGACCAGAGGTCAATGGTAATTGACCATAGGTCAATGGTAATTGACCATAGGTCAATGGTAATTGACCATAGGTCAATGGTAATTGACCATAGGTCAATGGTAATTGACCATAGGTCAATGGTAATTGACCATAGGTCAATGGTAATTGACCATAGGTCAATGGTAATTGATCATAGGTCAATGGTAATTGACCATAGGTCAATGGTAATTGACCAGAGGTAAATGGTAATTGACCAGAGGTCAATGGTAATTGACCAGAGGTCAATGGTAATTGAGCAGAGATAAGTGGTCAATGGTAATTGACCAGAGGTCAATGGTAATTGACCAGAGGTCAAGCCTAATTGACCAGAGGTCAATGGTAATTGACCAGAGGTCAATCCTAATTTACCAGAGGTCAATGGTAATTCACCAGAGGTCAATAATAATATAGAGGTCAATAATAATATATATATTGAATAATTGACCAGAGGTCAATCCTAATTGACCAGAGGTCAATCCTAATTGACCAGAGGTCAATCCTAATTGACCAGAGGTCAATCCTAATTGACCAGAGGTCAATCCTAATTGACCAGAAGTCAATGGTAATTGACCAGAGGTCAAATGGACTTTTGAGAGTAAATGGACTTTTGAGAAGTTAAAGTTGCGGGGGGTCAAATGCGATACTTAATTGCGACTCTTTTGGGTGATTAATTTAATTCATGATGTAATTTAGATTATCTTTCGAATGATTTTAAGTGTCATAAATACATAATTTTATCCATAGAATGATTTGTCCAATAGTGAATGACATTTGGTTGGAAATTAAAGCCATTTATTTCCAGGCCAATAATCTCTGATCGGACTATATAGCCGTAACTCTTTAATTAAATCCCTAGAAGGATGTGTTCAGTAGTCAATGGCATTTGATCTACGATTTATGACATATTTTCATAGGTCTCAGGGCGGGTTATAGGACTTTAGTGATATGTAATGGACTTGATCAGGCTCAATGAGTTATCTTTCCAAAATGCTTAATGGTGAAATGACTTTAAACATTCGGTAAATGTTTATGAGATTTGTCAAAAGCTGACGGAAGAGCGTTAATGGACTACTGTGATTTTAAAGTGTTAGTGGTCAAAGGCACTCTCTTATAGTTTCATCTCTGAAGTATCGTTATAGACTAAAATTATTTATGATCACTTCTCTTAAGAAATGTTAATTTCCTTTGGAAAATTTTAAACAAATTCAGTTCCTTAAATAGAGTCCTAAAAGGATACCTTCTCAAAACTTCTTTAATTCATTTTCGAAAGAACCGTTGGGATCTCCACTTTAAAGTAAACAAATTCCGTATGTCTGTAAGTTCCTTAATAAGTGTTCTAAAACTATTAATATTGTGGGATCAAAGATTTGAGCTTCTCTGTAAAATATTACATTTTCTTAATTTTTTTTTAAACTTTCTTATCCGTTTTTTCTTCTTCTTAGTCACTTGAAAATATTGAATGTTCACTATTTTTTCGAAACTTTTTTATCCTTTTCAGATGATTTTTGGTAATCGTTTCGGTATTGAAGATTTTGTATATCACTTTTTAGTTTGATCATTTTTGATGCATTACACCACTGTGCAGTATAAATTGAGTGTGAATATTTGTCTATGTACATATGTTTGGTTGTCAATCACTTGCACAAACAGTGTGACATCTACATCTAAATATGTACAGGGAAACGTCCTGATCATCTACATATGCACATATGTTTGTATGTACATGAGACAAGACAAGTACAGAGATTAGACTTGTCCGGGCTGATTTTTGTATTTTGTTCTCCTGATACAAGAAACCATATGCTGCGGTAAGACACACACACACAGCCATAGACTGCTGAGGATACCTATGGTTTCATGTACATCAACAAAACATCATATGTGTATTCATAAATGGCATATGGTAAATTTGCTATAAACAAACAATCATACATACTCGAAGATTTCATATACTCGTATCCCTCAGTTTATTTGAGCTTAAGCATATTTCAGTATTCATACACAGGATGTGAAGAGATTGTGTTGGTGCTCTTGTTGTTGCTATTATTGTTGTTGAGTGCTGGTGTGAGTTTAATGAACGTTACCTATCATTTGTGGTTGTTGGTTTTTGCCCTCATTGTGTTATGGTTTCCAAGTCAATGATTTGAATTAATTTCCATTGATTCAATGATACACAGAAGTAAGAAGCAAGCTTATGGAGTCACACAGGTGCACATACATATGTACAAGCAAAATTAAACACATTGAAAATTTTAAACAATTCTGTGAAATTACCTTAAAGTGAAAAATTTTAAATTTTTTCTATACAACGGATGTTATGAATAAATTAACTCATTGAATTTCGGGGGATTTAAATTATGATTTCAACTAAATTTCGATACCTCCATTTTAAAACATGCTAAGTCGTTTTAGAATGTTTTTAAGGAGATTGCATTTTTATCTCTAAATATGTATGGTGTTTATCCATCAATCCAATCAAAAAATATTCACAAAACAGTACAGGTCAATCGATTTGCATTACAAAGGAATTACTTACCCTACACCTCCCTAACAATGCGATAAGGGTAGAAACATATTATCTAATTCTGATCGGACATAAAATAACATTTTTACAGCGTTTATATGTCAAATCGGGGATAACGTATATATGGGGGCTATATCGAAATCTGAACCGATTTTCTCCGAATTTGGCAGTATTAATTCATGTAATAAGAAACCTCTTACTGCCGAATTTCGCACTGATCGGATATAAAAAAACATTTTTACAGAGCTTACATGTCAAATCGGGGGTAACGTATATATGGGGGATATATCTAAATCTGAACCGATTTCTTCCAAATTTAGAAGCGTTCATTCATATAATAGGAAACCTCTTTCTGCCGAATTTCATACTGATCGGATATAAAATACAGTTTTTACAGCGCTTACATATCAAATCGGGGGTAACATGTATATGGGGGCCATATCTAAATCTGAACCTATTTTCTCCGAATTTGGCAGTATTCCTTCATGTAATAAGAAACCTCTTTTTGCCTAAATTCGCGCTGATCGGATATAAAATACAGTTTCTACAGCGGTTACACGTCAAATCGGGGGTAACTTATATATGGGGGCTATATCTAAATCTGAACCGATTTCTTCCAAATTTAACAGTGTTCATTCATATTATAAGAAACCTCTTACTGCCGAATTTCATACTGATCGGTTATAAAATAAAGTTTTTACAGCACTTACATGTCAAATCGGGGCTAACATATATGGGGGCTATATCTAAATCTGAACCGATTCTAACCAAATTCAATAGGGACCGTCCTTGGGCCAAACAAAAGATATGTGTAAAGTTTCGTCGAGATCGGACCATAATTGCGACCTGTACTTTGATTACAAGAATACATGGACAGACGGACAGACAGACGGACAGACAGACAGACGGACATGGCTAAATCGACTCAAAAATTGATTCTATGACGATCGGTATAATAAACTATAGTTCTATTTCTTCTCTTTTTGGGCGTTACAAACAAATGCACAAAGTCATAATACCACAGTGTGGTGTAGGGTATAAAAACCGGTTCGCATATATAAAATGATGCACTCATTGTTTTAAATGCTCTTCAAAACTTCAATTGTAATGCAAATCATACAACACAAATATGTACAGCTTTCATAAAAGCCACTTTTCCTATTTCAAATTGCAAATCAAATTGCCTTTAACTTATATCTCTGGCTGCTTTAAATAATTTTCGTTATACAGGAAAAAATCTAAATTAAAAACTGTATTTATTGCATGGCAAGCTTCTACTTTATGTTTGTAACCACACAAACGTGTTTTTATTGTTTTACACCAAGGGTATTGCCAGCACAAATATGTATCTAACGGGGTTTCCAATAGGGATGATATGATTTTGAAGTGACGTTTCGGCCATTGGTAATATGTCATGATTTGTCATTTGTTTTTCATTGTATTCAGTAGTGCTTACAATTTCATCACGGAGAGATATACGCAAGAAAATTATTCAGTTTTATTATTTATTTATTTATTTATTTATTGAATCCATAATCGTAATATAAAGCCAAAATAACCGTTTTCCAATTGCAATTTTTTGTGCGCTAAGTCCATTTTTTTCAAATCCAAAAAAAAACACTTTCCAGCCGATCTACGACCTTGATACCCATGAGCAATATTTTAGCTCTCGTTAAAAGCTATTTTTTGTCATTGACCGATTGTGGCTATGTGCCACACAGCAAGTGAAACAATTGAATTGTTGCTAGCAAAGTTTGGAGATTCGATTATTTCAAGAAATTGTGATATTGATACATTCATTTCAAAGGTAACGGATCACAAATGTTCACGGGTATTGTTTCAAAGCTTCTAGAATTCACACCTCTCTTTAAACAAATTTCAAAAGTAAGCCACATTTTCTCCAATCGCAAAGCTAAAATATTAAAAAAAACCTTTACAATTAGGTAAGGTGTTGCACGTTGAACACCAAAGGGAGTTTGGAGCCCGGCTTTTAGTAAAGTAGATATAGGGGAAGAGACAAAAAAATCCCATTTTTGGGGATTTTCGAAATTATTTTGGGAATTGTGGGATTGACTTTTGCAAATATAGGGTGAACTAAGTAGAGATACTTTTTTTAATAGCCTTTTTTTTGACAGATTACGTGTGAGTCGTGTCATGCTGTCATGTTATTTTTGTTAAGTATTGTTTGGCATTTCATCATGGGAAGACTTACGCCTGAACAACGTTTACAAATTATTCAGTTTTATTATCAAAATAATCGTTCACCAATTGCGCTAAGTCAACGGCAATGTTTTAGCTCTCGTTAAGAGGTATCTTTTTGCCATGAGTCACGTGAGTCAATGGCGACCGTTATCGTGCCACGATAACCGACTATTTGAAGCCTGAAATTTAAGCTCGTGATCTCGGCAACATTTGGTTTCAACAAGACGGCGCCACTTCCCACACATCGCATCAATCAATGGATTTATTGAGAGAACACTTCGATGGGCAGATAATTTCACGTTTTGTGCCGGTCGATTGGCCACCAAGATCGTGTGATATCACACCGTTAGACTTTTTCCTGTGGGGATATGTAAAGTCTAAAGTTTATGCGGACAAACCCGCATCGATTCAGGCCTTGAAGCAAAACATCACGTGTGTCATTCGCCAGTTACCAGTCGAAATGCTCGAACGAGTCATCCAAAATTGACTCAACGGATGGACCATCTGAGACGTAACCGCGGCCAACATTTGATAGACATAATCTTCAAAAAATAAATGCCAAAGAATGTTCTTTATAATGATAATAAACATTCCCCATTCAATTTGAATTTTCTGTGTTTTTTTCTTTAAAAAAGTAGGGAACCTCAAAATGGATCAACCTATATAATGATTTCCGAATTACTTTCGATTTGTGATGTCAAAACCACAAAATATTTCATTGAAATATATTAATTTTGTTAAATAAAGGGTGGTTAAATTGTAAGGGTCGATGTTGAATGTGAGCCACACCTAAACGTCAAGTTATTTTCTGCATTTCATTTGACATTTCTCAATTTCAGACTAACTCAATTTGAACCATGGGAAGATACACAATCGAGCAACGCGTTAAAGTTTTTTAAGCATTTTACGAAAATGGCCGTTCAAATCAAAATGCATTTCGTGCACTTCGTGATGTTTTTCAGCAAACCGGGTCTGTAGGAGATGTGAAAACACCTGTGCATGCTCGCCCAGTTCGTTTAGCTGGCGACGTCATCGGGCCATACTTCTTCCACATGAGGCCGGTCAGGCAGTTACTGTGAATGGTGTTCGCCTTCGTGAGATGATAACGAACTTTTTATGGCCCGAATCGGAAGATATGGATGTGGATAATATGTGGTTTCAACAGGACGGTGCCACTTGCCACACAGCTAACGAAACAATGGCTCTTTTGCGCAACAAATTCAATGGCCGTGTTATATCACGTCGTGGCGATGTCAATTGGCCGCTAAGATCATGTGATTTGACACCGTTGGACTTCTTTCATTGGGGATATTTCAAAGAAAAGGTGTACGTCGATAAGCCATCAACTATTCAAGAGCTAAAGCATGAGATAATTCGGCACATTAATGGCATAGAACCTCATTTATGCCTCAGCGTCATCGAAAATTTGGACCATCGGATGGAGGTGCGTCGCGGCGGCCATTTGGGCGATATTTTGTTCCATACATAATTGAACCATACCAATATTATCATAATAAATAGAAATGACAATAATTTCCTAAATAATTGGGATTTTATTCAAAGTCAACATCGGCCCTCAAAATTTAACCACCCTTTATTTATATATTAATTTTTTAAATATTTTATGGCGTTATTAAATTTTTATCTGTATTTGAAAAAATTTTTTTTTTAATTTTTTTTCCTGACCCATTCGTACCATTTTCATAATATCAGCGCAGAATTTCTTTCCGATTTCTCTCACATCAACTTTTCTAAATTGACAATAAAATTTGCTATACGATGTACAAAATTTCAGTCAGAGGTGTCCACTGAGATATAAGTTATGGCCATAACAATATATATTTTCAAAAAAATAGCCGGTATATTGTATTGAAAATAGAAAATACTAGCGGACCCGGCGAACTTCGCTTCGCCCCAATTTAACGTCTTCAGATAAACTCCAGAGTGATAATAAAACACAGATAGTTAAAATTTTAATGCGATTTGTTTAAAAGGAATCGAAATCAGTAGAGAGCGATGTGATAAACAACAAACAACGAAGACAGAAGACAGGCAACGTACAGATGACCGTGCGAAAAACAGGGAAATTCGAGATTAATTCCACAGACTTCCTACGATTGGTCTTGAGATTTATTGATTGTCATCGCAAAAGCCAATCGTACAGGGAACTGAATCCGCTTGAATTGGAATGAAAGATCAGTTGGAATAATCGGAATTCGTGGGATAAGGACTTCCTCTCCTTTGAATTTTCCCTTGATGATCGTCGCCTGAATCACATTGTCCATCAGTTTCATAATGGACAACCGCGAACTATGCACAATTTCGGATGATTCAGATTCCGCAACATGATTATGATCGATTCCACCTTCAGCTGTAAATTATGCGGCGGAGCTCCTGGCACATCAAGCGAGTTCGATTTTACTTTGAATAATAAAATTCATGCTATCGACGTCCTTATTCTTCGCTGCTAATATTGCCCGTTCACTAATCTAATCGAGATTTGGAAACACTTTGGTGATGAGTTCCTCGTTCGACGATGTGAACTCGCAAAAATTTGCCGGGAACAATATCAATGCAGTGGAAACATCAACAGTAATTTGGCCATTGCCAATCGCCAACAGTTGTTTCGAGAATTCAAGAGCCGATGAGTCGTTCTGCAACGCGACTCTCATGTTCGTGGTCAATTTCAACTTCTTGACATGCCGCCACAAAGACCACGATTTCAGGCATGCATTAATTTCATCGGCAGTAGATTTCGGGATGACGGTAAGCGTTTGACGAAAATCTCCGGAGAGCAATATCATAGACTCACCAAATTGTCTCAAATCACGTCGTAAATCCTTCATCGTTCGGTCAACTGCCTCCAGAGCTCGTTTATGCGCCATCGTGCATTCATCCGAAATTATGATTTTGCAGTGCCCGCAATCCAATAAGATAACCTTACCTCTTATACTCAAACTTATTATCTGAAAAAATTTTCGAACTGATAAATATCGCGTTGAATTTTAATTGATCGTAATGCTTGTACTGTTTGTCGATGTGATACGCGAAATCAGTGTAACAATACGCAAAACTCGAATGAATTGCAGCAAGAAAAATAGCACATACTCGTACATATGTTTAATAGAAAACTTTTTTGTTTAATAGAAAATTAATAAAAAAAATTGGATTCAAAAAGAGAGTAGTAGATAGGAACAGTAGGAATCTCGCAAGAAATAGCAATTTTCGATTTTCCCAATTTTCCGACTTTTTTCCAAAATTTTCTTGTGTATTCTTCTTATTTGGCCGGAGACCTGTCCGAATTGGTGCTAATCACCGAAATCGGTCCAGGCGTTCTCGAGTTATAAGCGTAGTAACTAACATCACTTTCTTTTATATATATATATATATAATAAGATGTTTCTTAAATGATTTACCGAGCACTTTTCTTAAAAATTATAAATTTTATCTTAAACAATTTATTTCGGTCACTTTTCTTGAAAATAAAAATATAAATTACGATGTCTTAGAATCGATCTAATTTTTTCTTACTTTTTATTTATAAAAAAATGGTCCACATGTACTCCATCGATGGTATAAACTTTGGAGTGGGGACGAATAAGTAGTATAGAAGTTATTAAAGAATCAATATTTCACCACATTTTAACACTTTGTGGGGGAGGTATTAGAAGGATTGGACGGCGGCCGGAAGTTGGGCCCCAAGAAAATGCACCCCAAATTGAAAGTGAAAGTGCCCACCGGATTGGACCAATATGGCCCATCTTCGAACATAGCCGGAGATAGAAAAAATATTACTACATACCAAATTTGAAGTCAATATGTTGCTTCTTTGGAGAGTTATCGAGCGCACCAGCCAGCAGACAGACAGACGGACGGACGGACGGACATTGCTTATTCGACTTAAAATGACCCAAAACGGATATCCGCCGAACATTCTTAGGGTCTTAGGTCACTTCTTCGATGTGTTACACTTTTTGTCCGTAGCAAATGATATATACCCTCGTATCACTAAAGTGAGGGTATAAACATATATAAAAAAGTTATGAGGAATTCAAACCAATTCGGTCATTTTGGGCCACCCTGTAGTAATGAAAAGTAAATTGTAACCCATGTAAATGTGGTTGAATGCAATTGTGTTTTTCACAACGTACGTATCCAGAGTACACATACTCGTACACCTGGGCAGACTGTGAGGCTCCTAAGTGTATCCCTAAGTTGCGAACAAAAGTTACTATAATTAAGACTTTTTAGAACAAGTAAATGTATCCGGCAAACATAAATAGGATGCTCAGATAGAAAAATAGACAGACATATTTCAATCGAATAAATGATTCTTTGTCGATCCGTATACATTAATGTTATTTTAGCTCCAGTATTTTTGAGGTCTTACAAACATCACCCTTAAACATAGCACAAGGTGGGTTAGGGTATACAAAGTCACTGGCGTTCACTCATTTCTGACTCTCACTGTAAATATTGTTTGCTCCCTCAGATGCATATGTGCTGTTTAAACTGTAGCTGGGATATCATACAGAAAAACAGAAAACACAAAAGTGATAATAATCAAGCAAATCACCATTAAATGATGAAATTTAATTATTTCCACTCTGAGTTGAACAAATATATCAATTTCCTTTCCGATGTTGTCTGTTTTCACAACATGTTGTTGATGTTGTCAGTGATGATGTTTTCATTAATCAACGACATCTCTTATCATCAGCAACGTCATCAACAGCAATACCAAGAACACATGACATGTGATTATCTGAAATAACCACCTATCTCAACATAAGAAAAAATGTTCAGGAAAAGATAAATATGTTTTCTTTCTCAGAACATTCTGCAGTAAAAACGAACGGCTATAACTTGAAAAAAAGTTTGGAATTTAAAAGTTTCGAAGTAAGAAAAAAATGTCAAAATCGGAAATTCCTGATATAGGCGGTTAGTGCAGAAAGAACACAGAGTAATCTTCAGCGATATTGTGGTCAACATTAATGTCCTAGTGTAAGTTCCACAACAATATGTTGCCAATGTGTTTTATGGAAAAATTACATTATTCAGAAGCAATTAAATTAAATAATCAATCGTATTTGTGCAAGAATATAATAAGTAATTAAAAGCATCTTGAGAAAGTAATTACAGTTGGAAATGAATAACACTATGCAACAAAAAAGTTTCAGATAGTAATTTGGAAAAATTTATTTCGTTTCATTTAACAAAGTAAAGGAGTTGATCATAATAAGCTAGATCTGAAACGATAATCTTAAAATGCGCAGTATTCTTTCATAGATCAAACAATCGGAAGGAACAAATAGATGGGACTATACAAAATCTAAACAGAATTATGTCTGTGTGTATGTTATTTTTTGAATACGCGTTCAAAAAGTACTGTTTCCGGGAAACTACATTTCGTAAATGTATTTTTTTTAATATAAGTAAACTTTCTCCAACCGATTTTCATCAAATTTTGAATTGTCACAAAGTGTATCAGGAGACTTCTTTGTGTTAATTTTATTGAGATCGGTTAAAAAAGGTTACTTATACAGGGCATATATGTCAAATCGGAGGTACATATACACTGGTGGTCAAAACTAAAGCAACACACCTTACATAGAGAAAAATTTTAGATAATAATGTCTATATTTTTATTAGTTTTTATATAAAACAACTATTTGTAATATAGGGTTTTCCAAATAAAAGTGATATGATTTCTTTGAAACAATACTTAACAAAAATAACATGACGGCATGACACGACTCACACGTAATCTGTCAAAAAAGGCTATTGAAAAAAGTATAACTACTTAGATCACCCTATATATGGTGAAATTCATGAAAAATGTCCTGCCTAAAAATAAAGGTTGTCCAATTTTGTTCAAATTTTGTTTATGAATGGTGCTATATACAAATAATATATCCGCCAAGATTTGGAAATTTTCGTTGAATATTGGTAGGATGGGCGGTGATCCAAAATTTACTCTTCAAGCCAAGGTGTTGTTGTTTGATTATTTCTTGTGCTTCAACCACCAAATATAAGAATATTTTGTGACACGAATGTTGAGGATTTTTTCATGGGCTTTCGAATGGTTGAATCGTTTTTCGCAAAAATTTGCAATCTGACCTCATAAACGCGAAAATAATCACAAAAAATTAATTTTCGCGGATTCGGATATAATTAATTTTTTTTGAAATATTTTTAGATTAATAAGCTGATTTTTCCCCATATGTGTGCAGATTTTCAAGATGGCGTTTTTGACACTCCTGAGGAAATAATTTTTAAAAATTTCTCTATCTAAAAAAATTGTTTTTAAACATTTTAATATTTATATTTTGTTGTTTGAACGTTATTAGATGTTCTGCTTTTGCATAAAAGTAACTTATGATACACTAATCTTTTGATTATATTCACTTCCTTCCGAATTTGCTCATTTAACGTGGTATTGCAAAAATAAATAAAAAATGGATTTTTGCGGTTTTGGTCTTCATTAGAAAATGAGTTTAAAAATTAATCCCAATTACAGTCTAGTGTACTTGATTTAAAAATTATTTCCTCAGGAGTGAAAATCAAGAAATTTTGTTTGGAACGCATATATTTATATATTAGAACAAAGTACATTTGCGTTCATAAATAAAATATATATTTACACACAAACAAAGTAATTGTTTAGAAAAATTTTCCAAATATATTTTATATAAAACCAGTAAGGAAAGACAGAAAGTCGGTCGGGGCCGACTATATAATACCCTACACCTCCCTAACAATGCGAAAATGGGCATTGCGATGAGAATTTGGCAGTGTTCAGTGTATGTAATAAGAAAACTCTCTCTGCCGAATTTCATACTGATCGGATATAAAGTAAGGTTTCAACAGCGCTTACATGTCAAATCGGGTGTAACATATACATTAAGACTATGTTTAAATTTGAACCGATTTTCCCCGAATTTGGCTGATTTTCCCCCATGTGCAGATTTTCAAGATGGCGTTTTTTGACACTCCTGAGGAAATCATTTTTAAATCAAGTCCACTAGACTGTGATTGTGATTAAATGTTAAACTCATTATCTAATGAAGACCAACACCGCAAAAATCCATTGTTTATTTCTTTTTGCAATAATGAGCAAATTTGGAAGGAAGCGTATAAAAGTATACTTTTATGCAAAAGCTGAACATCTAATAACGATCAAACAACAAACTATAAACATTAAAATGTTTAAACCCAATGTTTTTAAATATAGAATTTTTAAAAATTATTTCCTCAGGAGTTTCAAAAAACGCCATTTTGAAAATCTGCTCACATGTGGGGGAAAATCAGCTTATGAATCTAAAAATATTTCAAAAAAAATTAATTATATCCGTATCCGCGAAAATTAATTTTTTGTGATTATTTTCGCGTTTATGAAGTCAGATTGCAAATTTTTTCGAAAAACGATTCAACCAATCGAAAGCCAATGAAAAAATCTTCAACATTCGTGTCACAAAATATTCTTATATTTGGTGGTTGAGGCACAAGAAATAATCAAACAACAACACCTTGGCTTGAAGAGTAAATTTTGGACCACCGCCCATGCTACCAATATTCAACGAAAATTTCCAAATCTTGGCGGATTTATTATTTGTATATAGCACCATTCATAAACAAAATTTGAACACAATTGGACAACCTTTATTTTTAGGCAGGACATTTTTCATGAATTTCACCATATATATTCTTAATCATCGTAAAATTCTAAGACGATTTAGCCATGTCCGTCTGTCCGTCCTTCCGTCTGTTGTAATCACGCTACATTCCGTAATAATAGAGCTAGGTTGATCAATTTTGGTAGAAATATTTAGTTTGGGATTGCAAATGGGCCGTATCGATCAATGTTTTCATATAGCTCCCCTATTGAGGTCGTTCCAAAATACGTTTTTTGAGCCATAAATACCACATTTTTAAAGCAATTTAGCAGAAACTTTGCAGTTTGTATTCTATTTTGACAAGAATTCATCACAGAAAAAATTTTACAAATCGGTTTATATTTTGTTATAGTCACCCTACAGAGGTCCGTCCAAAATGTACGTATTTAAGCCATAAATACTATATTTTCTGAGCATTTTTACTGAATCTGTGCAGTTTTTCTTTAATTAAGACAAGAATTCATCGCAGTAAAAATTTTTTAAATCACTTCATATTTTGTTATATTCCACCTATAGATGTCGCTTCCAAAAAAGCTTATTTAAGCCACAAACACAACATTTCCTAAGAAATTTAGCTGAACCTTTGCGTTTGTCTTCTATTTTGGCAAGAATGCATCTCAATAAAATGTATACAAATAAAATTTTATTTTGTTGCAGTCCCCTTGTGTAGATGTGGCTCTCAAAAAAGTTATTTCAAGCCAGGTGAAGAGTTTGGCTAAAGAGTTTGCGGCCTAAAAATTGCAGAGTTCGTTTTTTTAATAATAAACAAAAAGAGCGTTTCATGATTTGCTCCATATCCAAAGATTTGTCCAGTAATAAAATTTAATGTAATCCATGATGGAGGGTATATAAGATTCGGCATGGCTGAACTTAACGCTTTTACTTGTTCTTGTTTAGATTATTATCGAATCACACATCACAAATTCGAACACTTCAGTTATATATTCATCTACTCATTTACACATTTACACAAGAGTCTGCGTCCGAATGGTTGCCGTTGCAGCAACAAAACGGTTTATATTTACATTATTTCTGTATCCTTTCCTGCTTATATTTCTTTCAGTATTCCGTGAATTGGGTGAACCTTTTACGAGATAATAATTCTCGACACATATATTCTTTTTGGAATTCGATTTCCAGCATTTCCAATACGACAAAATTTCCTACAATTTCATATACTACAAAATCCCCACACGGGGAGAAATCGCCTTTTTTGATATGTTTGAATCAAAAGAAAATATATTTGGAACACAAATTTTTAAATATTATATATTTCTGAGCAAATAAATATTATTTGAAAATCAATAAAATTTATTTGGAACGCATGTATTAACATATTACAACAAAACATATTTGCAAACTAATTTTCTCAAATAAAATATGTGTTTACACACAAATAAAATTACTGTTTAAGAATTTCTCCAAATATAGTTTTTAACAAAAAAAGCTTTTCAAAACTTTGCAGATTTTTCGAATTTTAATTATTTAATTTACAGAGAGTATAAAATATAATACAGGGTTTTCCAACAAGAGGTGTTATTTGACATTTGACAAGTAGAAACTACGCCATTACTAAAAATGGGACGATACACGATTCAACAACGCACTGAAATTATTAAAATTCACTACAACAAGTAAGAAAGTTTCAGTCGGGTAAACCGACTAAGGTATACCCTCACTTTGTGAGTAATGTAATATTGAATATTCCACGAATTATTCTGTTAGATTGTATGGTAGGTACCAGAACGGGTTTAACAAATACATCTATTTTTCGCTGAATAGTAGATACTTTAAATACATTGCACTGCGCCGAATTATAAGCGTTTATTTGCACTGGTTTATTAACGTTATGAGATCTTAAATTTTGGTATGATTTGGACATTTTGTGTGGGAGGTACAAAAAGGGGCGTGGTGATAACGGCCATTTTTTACAGGGCTATAGACACTTCAAAAGCGTTACACTGTGCAAAATGTTGTGGCATTTACGTGCATTGGTACTCATGTTGTGAGCTCTTAACTTTTTGTGCAAAATTGTACCTTTGTGTGGGAGGTACAAAAAGGGGCGTGGCAATAGCGTCCATTTTTCATAGGGCTATAGACACTATAAAAGCATTACACTGTAGAAAATTTTAAGTATTTTTATACACTGGTTTTAATGTTATAAGCTGTTAACTTTTGGTGCAAAATGTTACCTTTGTGTGGGAGCTACCAAAAGGGGCGTGAATATAACACCCATTTTTCACTGGACTGTAGGCACTATAAAAGCATTACACTGTACAAAATTTCAAGTATTTTTATACACTGGTATTAATGTTATAAGCTGATAACTTTTGCTGCAAAATGCTGCATTTGTGTGGGAGGTACCAAAAGGGGCGTAGCAACATGGCCCATTTTTCTCGAGTTGATAGCGACTAATAAACTAATGCTATGTGTGGAATTTCAGAAGATTCGAATAACTAGTATAGCAGTTATTAAAGATTCAATATTTTACAACATTTTAACACTTTGTGGGGGAGGTACTAGAAGGAGTGGACCAATATGGCCCATCTTCGAACTTAGCCGGAGATAGAAAAAATATTACCACGTACCAAATTTGAAGTCAATCGGTTACTCCTCTCGAGAGTTATCGTGCGCACCAGCCAGCAGACACACAGACAGACAGACAGACAGACAGACAGATAGACAGACAGACAGACAGACGGACTGACATTGCTCATTCGTCTTAAAATGACCCAAAACGAATATCCGCCGAACATACTTAGGGTCTTAGATCACTCCTTCGCTGTGTTACACTTTTTTTCGTAGCAAATGATATATACCCTCGTCACACTAAAGTGAGGGTATAACAAGTAAGAAAGTTTCAGTCGGGTAAACCGACTAAGGTATACCCTCACTTTGTGAGTAATGTAATATTGAATATTACTCGAATTATTCTGTCAATTTGTGTGGGAGGTACCAGAAGCGGTTTATCAAATACACCTTTTTTTGCTGAATATTAGATACTTTAAATTCATTGCACTGCGCCGACTTATAAGCATTTATGTGCACTGGTATAAACGTTATGAGACATTAAATTGTGGTATGATGTGGGCATTTTGTGTGGGAGGTACAAAGAGGGGCGTGGCAATAACGCCCATTTTTCACAGGGCTATAGACACTATAAAAACATTACACTGTACAAAATTTCAAGTATTTTTATACACTGGTTTTAATGTTATAAGCTGTTAACTTTTGGTGCAAAAAGGTACCTTTGTGTGGGAGGTACCAAAAGGGGCGTGACAACAACACCCATTTTTCCCTGGACTGAAGGCAATATAAAAGCATAATACTGTACAAAATTTCAAGTATTTTTATACACTGTTATTAATGTTATAAGCTGTTAACTTTTGGTGCAAAATTGTGCATTTGTGTGGGAGGTACCAAAAGGGACGTGGCGACTTCGCACATTTTTCTCGAGTTGATAACGACTAATAAGCTAATACTATGTGTGGAATTTCAAAAGATTCGAATAAGTAGTATAGCAGTTATTAAAGAATCAATATTTCACAACATTTTAACCCTTTGTGGGGGAGGTACTAGAAGGAGTGGACCAATATGGCCCATCTTCGAACTTAGCCGGAGATAGAAAAAAATATTACCACATACCAAATTTGAGGTCAATCGGTTACTCCTTTCGAGAGTTATCGTGCGCACCAGCCAGCAGACACACAGACAGACAGACAGACAGACAGACAGACGGACGGACATTGCTCATTTGACTTAAAATGACCCAAAACGGATTTCCTCCGAACATACTTGGGGTCTTAGGTCACTCCTTCGACGTGTTACACTTTTTTCCGTAGCAAATGATATATACCCTCGTCACACTAAATTGAGGGTATAAAAATGGTGAAAATCTTGCAGTCACAGTTCGCACAACTAAATCATTTTTGGGCCGTCGTGAAGCACTTTGTCAGACCGCAATACAGAAATTGGTGGAAAAATTCGAGCTGTTGGAACAAGTTAGTGATGTGAAGAATAAAACTCGTGCACGTCGTTCAAGAACAACTGAGAATATTGCTGCTGTAGCCCAAAGTGTTGAAGAAAACCCAGGTTTGTCCATTCCTCGTCGTTCTATGGAATTGGGTATTCCACAAACATCATTACACCGTATCTTGCATTAAGACTTGGGTCTTAAGGCTTATAAAGGTCAGTTAACACAAGAACTCAAGCCGGTCGATCACCAACAACGTCGTGTCTTTGCTGATTGGGTCCTTGAAATGCATGAAAATGATCCGGAATTCCACCGAATAATCATCTTGACTGATGAGGCCCATTTCCACCTCGGTGGAAATGGGCCTTGTTGGAAAACCCTTTACCACCTTTTCTAAGCCTTTTAACTGAACCTTTGCAGTTTGTATTTAGTTAAGACAAGAATACATTGCAGTAAATTTTTTTGTAATCAGTTAATATTTTGTTATATACCACCTATAGATGTCGCTCCTAAAAAGGCTTATTAAAGCCATAAACACCGAATTTTCTAAGAAATGTAGCTGAAACTTTGCAGTTTACACTCTACTTTAGCAAGAACTCATCTCAATAAAATTTACGCAAATAAAATGTTATTTTGTTGTAGTGCCCGTGTAGATGTAGCTCTCAAAAAAGCTATTTTAAGCCATACCCAGCAAAATTTCTCATTACCAAATAATCCGACGAGTAAGCAAAGTTCGATAATGGTAATTACTTATTATTTAGCCACTTTTCTCATTATTTTAACATGGGGATGCCATTGGAGGAAAGTACTTCCCAAAAGCATACAATAAAGTAGCATAATAAGTACTTATTTGTAGCTTGATTTTTTGTACTTGAATAATGCATTACCAATAAGTTATAAAATAAGTAGTAGATATGTAGAAATGGTCATTGAAAATGATTTTTTGCATATTGTCGCGCATATTTCTCGAATCAAACAATTTCCTCATGTCAGATTCGAATTTCTGGTATTTTCATTCAAATCTGCACGTATTGTTTGAAAACATGTTGAAATATAAATAAATCTTGTACAATAACCCACATATAGCCAAAATTGCATTATATTAAAATTTGCCAAAATGATTTTGATAACAAACAATCACTTATTTCTGTTATTATTGCTAAGTCATTATTAATAAGCCGAAAGTAATGCAGCGAATAATGAGATGTCATTATTTGGTAATGCAGGGAATAATGACAGGTACTTACCAAGATTTTGCTGGTTAATTACAACATTTTTTAGTTAAAGAGTTTGGGTAAAAAAACTTGCGGCTTAAAAATTGCAGCGTTCGTTTTTTTTAATAACTTACTTAAACAAAAATAGCGTTTCATGATTTGCTCCAAATCCAAAGATATGTCCAGTAATAAAATTGAATGCAATCCATGGTGGAGGGTATATAAGATTCGGCATAGCCGAACTTAACGCTTTTACTTGTTCTTGTTTAGATTATTATCGAATCACACATTACACAAGAGTCTGCGCTTGATAGGTTGTCGTTGCAGCAACAAAACGGTTTATATCTACATTATTTCCGTTGATTTCCAGCATTTCTAATACGTCAAAATTTCCTACAATTTCATATACTACAAAATCCCCACCAATTTACAGAGGGTATAAAATGTAATACATACAGGGTGGGGGCAAAAGTAAGCACCCAATGTTCTTTTGCTGTATTTTTTTAAATTATTTTTTTAATTGCAGCAGAAAACATTTAGTGATTACTTTTGCCCCATACTGTGTTTGTTTCTTCCTCGGGAAAAAAAGAATCCCAGATGCAGGTTATCTCTAAAACTTTTTCAATTGTATCCCTCTCGTCAACTTTTAAGATTTATGTAAAGTAAGTATCCAAACTCTGAAAACTGGTATAACAAATCTAACAGATGTCAATATGGCATAATATTGTATTCACATTTAGTAAAAAATTCCATACAACTGAGAGAAAATAGATTTCCGTTTCAAAATATTGTTTACTCAGTCACAAGCTTTAAAACGTTTAAATAACATTAACTTAGGAAAACGTAGCACATTTCCTTCAAATACCCCCACCCCCCATTTGTAACAAAACTAATAATCAAAGTATGTAAAAGGAGCCAATTTTTTTCCAGGGTTTACTTTTGCTGAAAATAAACTTTAACTGTCAAATTAAATGAAAACTCATTTCAGCAACACAAAGAGGTTTTCCCCTTTCGGCTAAAACGCTTAACAAAATGTACAATTTATCGGAAAATAAATTGCACCTGCCAAAACAGAACAGTTAAAAATTACATACACGTGTGGGGCCACTCACTAATGTTTGTTTGTAGGAAAATGTACTGGATAGAGTTGATTTGTCCTTCGCCATATTATTAAAAAATACCGTAGGAAACTGAAATTGGCCTCTTTCATATAAGCGATTTTTGGGGTTTTAGAAGGGGTTTGTGATAAGGAGCCATTTACTTGTATAAATATGTATTTATGTATTTATCTAACAAAATATATTGCGTGATTATATGCTATACATTTTGAAAATGTTGTAAGGTTTTTGTTCTCTTTTGGCAATCTGAAACAATTTAAATTGTAAGGCTTCTTTCTGTCTTCAGTCTAGACAATAATAACATGAATTAGAAAGTTTTCTCTAGTATGATGATTTTATGTCTTACATTCATAGAAGAAAAGGGTGGCCCACAACCAAGTTTCTTTTCAAAAATGCAAAATAAAGTATGAAAACTTACTTTTTCGTCACGAAAGAGCAAAAATTTCCATGAATACGATTTCATTAATGTGGCTGCCTTGGTCCTGCACCGTAACCCTACAAAAAAGTCTGACGGCGTAAAATCATAGCTACTAGACAGCTAAAATTACATGAACCACCCTACATTCGCAAAATATAGGACACTTTTAAAATATTGACATCAATCATTCATAGAATAGACACTTTAGGTTCTGATATATTTTTATTTTTGTATGAAGAATATCAGGGTTAAGGGGATAAGAGGGGGTGTTGTTTTGGGAGAAATATTTCCAAAAGTGTCTTCCTTAATTTGTTTTTTTGATGTGGAATATCAACTTAAAAGCCTTCAAATCACATGCACAGTGGTTTGCAGCAATTTCTTTTTTTCATTTTGCAAAAATTAAAAAATAAATATAATTACGTTTAGACCCACTTCCATCCAAATCTTATAAAGGGTCCGCCAAATAACTTTTTTTTTAAATAAACTACTGAAAACGCATTGGATGGTCAGTTGGCTTCAACTCCTGAACCAATTGGACTTTGTATGGCGTCATACAAAGGTCTTTATGCAAAATTCGTCTCAATGATGTCTCCGAAATGTTCAATTGTTGAGAACGACGGTGAATTGATGTTGATGGCGCTTCACTCACACTTTCTGCCACAGCAGCAATATTCTCGGGTGTACGCACTGTTTTTGGCTTTTCACGCTTTGGTTTATCGATGAGGATGCCCGTTTCTTTCACTTTTTTCACAAGATAACGAACATACGGAGCTGACGGTGCTTCTCTTCTTCCAAAATCCGTACGCAATTTCCGCACACATTCTGCAACATTACCATGATTTTCAAAGTAGTGTCGCAATATACACATACAGGGTTGCCCATATTCGACGGACCCATCTGGCAACGCCATAACTTTTGACAGAGATGTCAGATCGCTTAATGACATACCGCGTTTGAAGCGTCAGTCCAAGCAGATTTTTACCATGGAACAATACACGCCACGCGAGCGCTCTGAAATAGTTGAAATTTACATTCAACAGAAGAAGTCAATTGTGAAAACTCAACGTGCTTTTAAAATATTAAAAAATGTGAGAAGTGCGCCTTCTAAGAACACCATTAAGCGTTTATACGAAAAATTTTCGCCACTGAAAATCCTCAGGAGATTCAAGAATTGCCTCTTCATGACGAAAAAGTCACAGTTTGGTGCGGCGTTAGTGCGAAAACGGTCATTGGGCCGTTTTTCTTCCAAAACGAAAATGGCCATGCTGTTACCATCAACCAGGAGCGTTATCGCGACATGATGACCAATTTTGTGATGCCAATTATTCGTCGAAAGCGTATGAGGCAGTTCTGGTTTCAACAAGACGGCGCTCCACCGCACACAAGTCGCATAACAATCGATTTTCTGAAGAATTTGTTTCCGGGCCGTTTGATGTCGAAAAGTGGTGATTTGGACTGGCCACCGCGTTCGCCCGATTTGACGCCGCCTGACTTCTTCTTGTGGGGATATTTGAAGTCAAAGGTTTACGTTAACAAGCCAAGGACCGTAGAAGAGCTCAAGGACAACATTCGTGAAGAAATAGCCGCTATTCCGGCCGAAATGTTGGCGAAAACGATGGAAAATGCTGCAAAAAGGGCACAATACGCCATCAACGCCAGAGGCGGCCATTTGAGAGATATCATATTCAAAAATTGATGTAAACAAATCTACTTGGAACAAATTAAATGATTAAGATTGCCAACCGCCAAATTTTTATTTTTTTCTTTGATTTTTTTTAAAAAAACATGGGTCCTTCGAATATGGGCAACCCTGTATTCGTTCAGCGGAAGGATAAAACTAATTATCTGTCAAATCAGACATGAGCTAAGTGTTACCATTCACGAAATAAGCACTAGTTGAAAAAAAACGTAAGATGGCGGACCCATTATGTTATAGAATTTATAGAAGTTTAAAATATAAAAAATTCGGTAGAATCGAAGAGTTCTCAAAATTTTAAAAAATTTTATTTAATTTTAAAACTAAAACCAGTAAGGAAATGCAGAAAGTCGGGCGGGGCCGACTATATAATACCCTACACCTCCTTAACAATGCGATAAGGGTCATTGCGATAATAATTTGGAATAATTGGTAAATGGGTAAGAACATATATGTGTGGATATATCTAATTCTGAACCGATAATCGCTAAATTAAGCAATATTCGTTCCTAAATTGAGAAACATATTTCTGGAAAATTTTAATGATGGGAAGTAAAGTACAACTACTATAGCTCTTTGATACCAAATCAGGAGGAACATATAAACGGATCTTATATATAAATCTGAACTGATTTTCCCTGAATACTCATTCATGTAAAAAGACCTCTTTCTGTAGAATTTCGTACTGATCGGACATAAAATACAGTCTCTACAGCGCTTACATGTCAAATCAAGGGTAACATATTTATGGGGGCTTCTGAATGAGAAATATTCCACGAATCATTTCTTCATGAGTTCTAAAAAATATAAAAAATGGAAAAAAACAAAATAGAGATTTTTTGAACTGTTCCATTTGTCGCGAAATGTCCCATATACTTTTTAAATAGTTCAATCAATATCCGTACATTCAGTTTTTCATGATTTTTTCATACCGAATCTTTAATTATTATCTCACAATGCTGACTTTAAAACAAATAAAAGCGTTAAGTTCGGCCATGCCGAATCTTATATACCCTCCACCATGGATAGCATGTGACCACACAAGATAACTCAAACCTAAAGAAAATAACACCGAAAAACACAAAAGAAAATATAGTAGGAATACAACAAGTTAGATGCTATACATGGGAGCTATATCTAAATATGGACCGATATCGCCCATTTTCAATACCAAGTTACCTGCAGCTATAAGATGTATCTATACCAAATTTCAACCACCTAGCTCTATTATTACGGACTGTAGCGTGATTACAACAGACGGACGGACGGACAGACGGACATGGCTAAATCGTCTTAGAATTTTACGACGATTAAGAATATATATACTTTATGGGGTCTCAGATCAATATTTAGAGGTGTTACAAACGGAGTGACAAAATGAATATACCCCCCATCCTATGGTGGAGGGTATAAAAACAATATTGTTCCTCTTCCACAATTTTAAAAATATAAATTATAACATCACTCTTTCATTTATTGTTTAGTTTGCCCCTTAATGACTTAGCTACTCCAAGCCGACTACAGATATTAAATGTTACTTCGTACATTCTTACCTCTAATGAAATGCGTATAATTTTAAGCCGATTACACAAGGATTAGGCACAACATAATAAAGCATCTACAGCATCTTAACATTCAGTAGCACAGCAGGGTACCAGGGGTATCATAGTATGAAATGAGCTTAGTCGTGATATATTGTAAAGTATAACAAAAAATTCCACTATACGACATGAGCATACAACATGAGCATAACTTTGAAATTTTGCAAAAATAATATTGAACCTTTTTGAGACTGCTATGTTTAAGATATCAGCAATATAATCATATCGGGAACATATGTTTATGTTTTGCAGATATTCGATAGAAAATGAAAAAAATAAACCAAATCGTCTTTCGATAGCTGGAGACCGAGATTCTCAAACCAATGCTGTTTTTTATACCCTCCACGATAGGATGGGGGTAACACCTGTTTGTAACACCTCGAAATATAAATCAGGGACCCCATAAAGTCCATATCATCATCAGAAACGAAAAAGGGCCTAACAACAAGAAAAATGGAAATTCAGTTTTTGACGGATTTCGGTACACTGAATCAAAATACACATCCTTACTAATTTTTAGCGATCTACTTTCAAAAATGGCAATTTATTAACGAAATTCAAAAGGGCCCAACAACAAATTATTTCTTTTTATGGTTTTTCTCACTGTGGAGTTGAGCTGAAGATCAAAGAATTCCTTTAAAGTGAAGGAAGGTATTTTTGAATAGTCAAGTGAAAAAGAAAACGACCTTGAAATCCAACATCAACCAAAGCATGACGTTTCTTTTTTCTTTGTTAAAAATTCCTATTTCACAAAATTTTCGCAAAAAATTATAAATCATGTTTGGTGGAATTTATATATGCTTCATTACACATCCTTCGAAGGAGTGATCTAAGACCCTAAGTATGTTCGGCGGATATTCGTTTTGGGTCATTTTAAGTCAAAGGAGAAATGTCCGTACGTCTGTCTGCCTGTGTGCTGGCTGGTGCGCACGATAACTCTCGAAAGGAGTAACCGATTGACTTCAAATTTGGTATACGGTAATATTTTTTCTATTTCCAGCTAAGTAATTCCTTACTAAATTTTGTGTCTGTGTGTAGTTAATAAATCAGTCGTCATTGAATATTATGTTGAATTTTGTAAATTGTTCGTTCTTTAGTTTCCCAATCTTCAATAAGTGTGTATTTTTTATTTTTAATTTAATGTTGTAATATATGCTCTATTGCTCGTCTTTAGATTTTCGTAGTTCTGTTTCGTCCAGTGTATTATTCATTTTCTTTTCTAACTGCGATATGTTTGTTTTATTTGTTTTATGTTTACATGTGTCTCTTTTATTTCTAAGTTGAGTAGTTTTGTTGTTGTTGTAGTCTCCGTGTAGATGCAGCTCTCAAAAAAATCAATTTCAAGCCATAAACACCACATTTTACTTAAACAAATAGGATCGTTTCATCATTTGCTCCATATCTAAAGATTTTTCCAGTACTAAAAATGAATGCAATCCATGGTGGAGGGTATGTAAGATTCGGCATGGCCGAACTTAATGCTTTTACTTGTTTTAAATAAAACCAGTAAGGAAAGGTTAAAGTCTGGCGGGGCCGACTATATAATACCCTACACCACCTCGGCAATGTACATTAAGAATTTCTTTTTGAATAGTTGGAATAATTAGTTTCCTTTCTTTTACGAAAGTACTTAGCTCCCCCGCCACGTCAAGGCTTATTCCAAAGAGGAGTTTAATATAATGTGTGGAATTAAAAATTGAACTAATAATAATATTCCACATATTTGCATTTACTGTGGTTATTATTAGCCTTAACAGAATAAATAGTCCGATTTTTGGTCGTACACAATATAAGTAATATATGCAGGGTATGTTAGGTACATATGTACTACCTTGGAATAATTGGTTTAAGTAATGTTTTAATATTAATTTCCGCTGAAGCCTTTCAGGTCTCTAAAATAGGGCTTATATAAAAAATTAGGAACATCTTTCTGGAAAATTTTGATCGGAAGTAAAGTACAACTTATATAGCGCTTTGGTACCAAATCAGGAGGAACATATATATGGAGGTTATATATAAATCTGAACGGATTTTCCTTGAATACTCATTCATGTAAAAAGAAACTTCTTTCTGTCAAATTTCGTACTGACCGGATATAAAATACAGTCTATACAGCACTTACATGTCAAATCGGTGGTAACATATATATGGGGGCTATATCTAAATCTGAACCGATTTTCTCTGAATTTGCAAGTATCCCTTCATATAATAAGAAACCTCTTTGTGTAGATTTTTTTACTGATCGAATATAAAATACAGATTGTACAGCGCTTACGTGTTAAATCGGGGGTAACATATATATGGGGGCTATATCTAAATCTGAACCGATTTCCCTCAAATTTGGAAGCGTTAATTCACGTAATGAGAAACACCTTCCTGCAATTTTTTTTACTGATCGGATATAAAATACAGTTTTTACAGCACTTACATGTCAAATCGGGGGTAACATGTATATGGGGGCTATATCTAAATCTGAACCGATTTTCTCCGAATTTGGCAGTAGTCCTTCATGTAATAAGAAACCTCTTTCTGCCGAATTTCACACTGATCGGTTATAAAATAAATTTTTTACGGCGCTAACATGTGAAATCGGGGGTAACGTATATATGGGGGCTATATCTAAATCTGAACCGATTTCTTCCAAATTTATAAGTGTTTATTCATATAATAAGAGACCTCTTTCTGTTGAATTTCATACTGATCGGATATAAAATAAAGTTTTTACAGCGCTTACATGTCAAATCGGGGTAACATATATATGGGGGCTAAATCCAAATCTGAACCGATTTTAACCAAATTAAATAGGGATCGTCCTTGGGCCAAAAAAAAGATATGTGTAAAGTTTCGTCAAGATCGGGCCATAATTGCGACATGTACTTTGATTACAAGAATACATCTACAGACAGACGGACAGACGGACATTGCTAAATCGACTCAGAAAGTGATTACAAGTCGATCGGTATAATAAACAATGGATCTATCTCTTCTCCTTTTGGGTGTTACAAACAAATGCACAAAGTCATAATACCCTGTACTACAGTGTGGTGTAGGGTATAAAAATTCGGTGCCGTGACATAACTCCCAACGGACATAACGCCCAAAACGATTTTGGGAGTTATAATCTTGGACATAACACCCAAAATTTTTGGGACTTATGTCCAACGTTATCGAGTGGACATAACGCCCAATGGCAGTTATGTCCTTTTTATTAATTTACATAATTTTCTTAGGGAAATACAATTTAATTCCGAATGTATAATTTAGTAGGTAAATTAGTAAATATTTATAATATATTTATATTATGAAATATAATACTCTTGATAATATATATTGCTCTATATTTAAAGGAAAAAATAATTTAAATTAAAAATTGTTCAGCGCAACAATCTGCCTGCAGAATAATGTGAGTGTAAACATTTTTATTAAGTTCGTCAAATGGTTTCAAAATTGTATTATCTCTATTAATATATTTCTCAAAGTCTGTAGTAAAAGTTGTTGGTTTAAGTTTAAAAATGTTTGAGTCTATAAACTGTAGGATATGCTCATATGACTTCTGTTTTTTATTAGCCATTGGAATGAACGCAAAAGAGCAAACCTACAAATAAGTAATTAACATCAATGTAATTATCAAAGATGAAACGATTTGCAGACAATGTAAAGTTTGAAGAACATAGAAAACCCCGCGGTAGATTTTTTAACGCTAGATTTAAAAATTATTCATTGAACTAAGGACCAATGGCGAACATTTTTTTAAAAATCGCGCGATTTTTTAAAAAATATTCGCCATAGGTCCGATTTAAAAAGCATACTGAACATAGGACGCAAAGCGAAACATTAAAAAAAACTACAAATAAATAATTAACATAAATGTATTCATCAAGGATGAAGCAATTTGTGGACGATAGAAAATTTTTAATCGCGCGATTTAAAAAAGTATTCATTGAAATTAGGACAGAATGTAATTTAAACGAAATCTTTATACCCTACACCACACTGTGGTACAGGGTATTATAAGTTTGTTTCACGGCAGATGTTTGTAACACCTGAAAATAACACAGCTAGGCCCACCTTAAAGTATACCGATCGACTCAGAATCACTAGCTGAGTCGATTTGACGATGTCTGTCCGTCCGTCCGTCCGTCCGTCTGTCCATGTAAAGTTGTTCGTCGACTACAGGTCGCAATTTCACTCCGATCGTTCTGAAATTTTGCAGTTTAGAGTATTTCGCGGCTGTTAAGATCGCTATTGAATTTGGTTGAAATCGGTTCAGATTTAGATATAGCTCCCATATATATCTTTCGTCCGATTTGGCCCTTTAGTCCTATAGAAGCTGTATTTTACATCCGATCGTTTTGAAATTTAGAATGGTAGAGTTTCTTGATCCATAAACCAACATTGCCGAATTTGAAGAAAATCGGTTCAGATTTAGATATAGCTCCCATATATATCTTTCGTCCGATTTGGTCCTTTATTCCTATAGAAGCTGTATTTTACATCCGATCGGTTTGAAATTTAGAATGGTAGAGTTTCTTGATCCATGAACCAACATTGCCGAATTTGAAGAAAATCGGTTAAGATTTACCTATAGCTCCCATATATATGTTTCGTCCGATTTGGTCCTTTAGTCCTATAGAAGCTGAATTTTACATCCGATCGTTTTGAAATTTAGAATGGCAGAGTTTCTTGATCCATGAACCAACATTACCGAATTTGAAGAAAATCGGTTAAGATTTAGCTATAGCTCCCATATATATGTTTCGTCCGATTTGGCCCTTTAGTCCTATAGAAGCTGTATTTTACAACCGATCGTTTTGAAATTTAGAATGGTAGAGTTTCTTGATCCATGAACCAACATTGTCGAATTTGAAGAAAATCGGTTAAGATTTAGCTATAGCTCACATATATATGTTTCGTCCGATTTTGCTCTTTAGTCCTGTAGAAGCTGTATTTTACATCCAATCATTTTGAAATTTAGAATTGTAGAGTTTCTTGATCCATGAACCAACATTGCCGAATTTGAAGAAAATCGGTTAAGATTTAGCTATAGCTCCCATATATATGTTTTGTCCGATTTTGCTCTTTAGTCTTGAAGAAGCTGTATTTTACATCCAATCATTTTGAAATTTAGAATGGTAAAGTTTCTTGATCCATGAACCAACACTACCGAATTTGAAGAAAATCGAATAAGATTTAGCTATAGCTCCCATATATATGTTTCGTCCGATTTGGCCCTTTAGTCCTATAATAGCTGTATTTTACATCCTATCGTGTTGAAATTTAGAATGGTAGAGTTTCTTGATCCATGAACCAACACTACCGAATTTGAAGAAAATCGGTTAAGATTTAGCTATAGCTCCCATATATATATAAAAAATATATATATAAAAGCTGTATTTTACATCCGATCGGTTTGAAATTTAGAATGGTAGAGTTTCTTGATCCATGAACCAACATTGCCGAATTTGAAGAAAATCGGTTAAGATTTACCTATAGCTCCCATATATATGTTTCGTCCGATTTGGTCCTTTAGTCCTATAGAAGCTGAATTTTACATCCGATCGTTTTGAAATTTAGAATGGCAGAGTTTCTTGATCCATGAACCAACATTACCGAATTTGAAGAAAATCGGTTAAGATTTAGCTATAGCTCCCATATATATGTTTCGTCCGATTTGGCCCTTTAGTCCTATAGAAGCTGTATTTTACAACCGATCGTTTTGAAATTTAGAATGGTAGAGTTTCTTGATCCATGAACCAACATTGTCGAATTTGAAGAAAATCGGTTAAGATTTAGCTATAGCTCACATATATATGTTTCGTCCGATTTTGCTCTTTAGTCCTGTAGAAGCTGTATTTTACATCCAATCATTTTGAAATTTAGAATTGTAGAGTTTCTTGATCCATGAACCAACATTGCCGAATTTGAAGAAAATCGGTTAAGATTTAGCTATAGCTCCCATATATATGTTTTGTCCGATTTTGCTCTTTAGTCTTGAAGAAGCTGTATTTTACATCCAATCATTTTGAAATTTAGAATGGTAAAGTTTCTTGATCCATGAACCAACACTACCGAATTTGAAGAAAATCGAATAAGATTTAGCTATAGCTCCCATATATATGTTTCGTCCGATTTGGCCCTTTAGTCCTATAATAGCTGTATTTTACATCCTATCGTGTTGAAATTTAGAATGGTAGAGTTTCTTGATCCATGAACCAACACTACCGAATTTGAAGAAAATCGGTTAAGATTTAGCTATAGCTCCCATATATATATAAAATATATATATATAAAAGCTGTATTTTACATCCAATCGTTTTGAAATTTAGAATGGTAGAGTTTCTTTATTCATGAACCAACATTGCCGAATTTGAAGAAAATCGGTAAAGATTTTGCTATAGCTCCCATATATATGTTTCATCCGATTTGGATCTTTAGATCCAATCGTTTTTATACCCTACACCACACTATGGTACAGGGTATTATTTAAGTATAAAATGTTCCAAAAGTAAATTTATGTAAACAATTTATACATGAATTACAAAATTTATATATCAGAGTTATTCAATATTACGAGAGTGGTGTAGGGTATTATATAGTCGGCAACGCCCGACTTTAGCCTTTCCTTACTGGTTTTTAATCTATAATATTTTTTTGTATGTTAGAAATTTGAATACGAACATGTCTATCTTGAGAAATATAGAGTTTTTATAATTGCTTGTATCCACTGCTTGGGACCACCAAAAAGTTGCGTCCATCATATAGTGATGATCAAGTCGCATCCATCATATAGTGGCGATTATTAGGATCAATATTCCTCTAGATTCATTTGGTGATGTAGGAAATATCTTCTTCGATATTGTTCGGTAACATTTTTCCGTGCTGTTTCTTTGGCACATCAAAAATATGTCATAAATGAGTAATTTTTAAATATATTTATTACGTTGCATTTTATTAAAAAAAACCAATTGAGCGGCATTTTCATCACTTTGGGTGTTAAGACCGCGCTTAGTTAAGGACATAAGTCCCAATATACATTGGGGGTTATGTCCGCGTTTTTTTGGGTGTTATGTCTGAGAACGCTCCGCGGACATTACGCCCAACAAAGTTTGGGAATTATGTCCGAGTATACTGAAGGACATAAGTCCCAAAATCGTTTTGGGCGTTATGTCCTTAGGAGTTAAGTCCGGGCACCTAAAAATTCGCACAAATATTTGTGTGCTTCTTTTCGATATTAAAACATGCTTTGGCATTTTTGTCAAAAATATGTTTTTTTTTTTGCTCAAACGAAGGCTTAGTGAATTTCCTTTAAAAACAAACTTCACGATCTTTGGGGGAATCCATACCTATCAAAATATCTTTATTGTAAATAAATATATTTTATTATTACTCTTTTAAAAGCCTTTCTTAACCAATTACGATAAATGGTTCTCCAGTTATGCTAAAACAAATAGTTGAACCATAATTTTTAAATGAAGAAATTTGATGGATAAACAGATCCCGTCCCATTAATAGACCACAAAACTCTTAAAGGAAATGACTAAGTTCTTTTTTGATTTTTTTTATTTTCCTAAAAAGCTTTAAGAAAAATCTATCTAAAATACTGTACAAAATTTTCTCGACACAATAGGTAATTATGTAGTTGCAGGGATGGGAAAAACTAGCCTTGTTACCAAAATGTCAATATTCAACACCCTCCAACTCGGACAGTTCTTAACCGATCTCGTTAAACTTTTGTGTTATAACTACTATCCAATAGGACAAAACTTGGCGCAAGTTTCAACCCGATCAGAAGACATCGCTTTTAAAAATTGACTCACTTGAGGTTGCCTTACAAAAATCTGAATTTTGCAAATGTCCATAAATTAATCTCAGCGAAATTTGGTCTACATATTAGTAAACAACTATATTTCGGTTTATTCAAGCGTATTTAAACATCTTATTTCATGTTACTTATCTTTTTATACGGACTTAAAGTTACACATTTTGGCAATTTTCAATTTTGAGTTATGTCACTCTTGAAGTGAGTGAGCGATGTGTATTCTTATCGTGTACTATGGGAAGTATGTGTAATGTCTAAACGATATTGAAGTATTGTTAATCAGACGCACCTGTGATCATACGCCTTGCTCTCCATCTACAATATCCAGACTGATTTTTTGCCATCTCGTAACTGGGACAGTGGGTCCTGAAATAAAAATTATTTTTTCTGTAAATTAGGATTGGATATTGGATTTATAATTTTGTAGTTTTTTTACATTTTTATTTCAGTACATTATTGAAATGATTCTAGATTATATGTAAATTAGTGATCACAGTATTTTTGGCTAAAGTGCAAACAACCCACCCAAATTATTTTGAAAAAATATATTAAAAAATATGAAAATTTTAAAATCTTTAAAATTATGAATTTGGAGAAATACAAGGTGAAAAATATCAATATGGAACTTTTTGCACAACCTTAGTAAATATTAACCATTCATTTTATAAAGAAAATAGAAAACAACTTTCAGAAGACAATTTTTTAAGTTTTTTTTTAAATCCTCTTTTTATATTTTAATTTTATTTATTGGAGTTTGGGACAAATATTCTTTAAAAATTCAGTTTAAGTTCCACGACGGCATTTTTGTCTTTCACGAGATTCAAATAAATATTTATGAAAGTTTTGGCTCAGTATTTCACAAAATGCTCAATAGGCCGAATTGAAACGCCAAAAACCTACTCTGTAGCAAATGATGTGTATACCTTCCTTTTGGAAAAAGAAAGATAGCAAAATATCTTTCTAAATTTCGAGTTTAATTAAATTTTCACTCACATCACGTACTCACACTTTGTACTCACAGCTCCTCTGTAATCAACTGAAATTTCTCAAAAGCCACAGAGAAACCCATCCTCATACAACTAATACATTTATCGGGTTTGAATTTCATTTGAGGTGCATTCACTGCATAATTTCCCTCCCCTTCTTTTTGCAATTTTCAGTTTTTATCCAGACTATTGTTATGCGACGAAATGAAATTGCAGAAAAACGAATCCAATGAAATCCAATTATATGTTGCATTTGCTGCGGCAACTGTTGCAAGTGTTGCAAATATAAAGTGAACGTTTTTGAAATCAATGATAGCATTACACTGCCACTACAACTACTACTACTGCGCGTGGAGCAATTACGGATATCATGTATAGATTGCTTGCTACAATGATGCACAGTGGGGGTTGTAAGAAAATAAAAAATCTAAACATTTTCAGTTGCTTAGCAAGTAAAACTTCACATTCTATTACAGACTAAAATGAATGACTTCTTTCATGAAACTTTTTAAAAAATTAAATTTGTAATCACAAAAAACCTAGTATCAATCATTCTGTTTTGTAGAGGAAAATATGTATGTAATTTATCTACTGTTGGCCCATATTTTTACTTCTATATAGACTCGTTCTTGGGAGGGAAGTCGTGTATTCGGTTGGCATTGCATATATTCAGTTTGAAATATTAGGTTATTAGACCCACTACTTTGAAGGATATTCAAGTGTAAAAGTTTAGAAGGCCATTTTTAATACCATTCGTCCTTAGAAAATTATTACAAAAATTTTAATGAATACCGGGAATCCTCCCCTTTCATTTGATATGCATACTTATCAAATCACATTGTAAAAAGTGCAATGGAAAATATTTCAATAATGTTATCCTTGAAATTTTAAAATTAATATTTGTTGAAATTTATGACTTTTAGAGCACTTATATGACAAATCGGAGATACAAAAATATATAAATGGGCTCTATTTAAATCGGAACCGATTTTCGCCAATTTAAATAGGAATCGTTCTCGAGCAAAAGACACAAGGAGCTACAAACGTCCGTAGTTATGGGAACATAACTCCGAGCTGTACTTTGATTACAAGAATACACCTACAGAAAGACGGACAGGCAGATAGACATACATAGATAAATCGATCCAACCATACCCGTCCGTGTTTAGAAGTATCTTTGTTAACAAAGTGCTCGTTTTTTGACCAGAGACCATCCCTATTGACAAGGAAGTTATTTCACTGCATGGCCGGCTTTCAGCCGAGATTAAAGATTTTCTCCTCTGAAGTATGTCCATAAAAGGTTTGGCCTACCAAAGTTTATGAATGTTTAATAATAAATATATTAGTATTTCTTGTGAATTAGATTCTGGCAATGCCGAATCTTATATACCCTCCACCATGGATAGCATGTGACCTCACAAAATAACTCAAACCTAAAGAAAATAACACCGTAAAACCAAAAAATATAGTAGATGAGAACAGTAGGAAACATATAGTAGATGAGAACAGTAGGAATCGCAGCAAGTTAGATGCTATATATGGGGGCTATATCACAACATTGACCGATATGGCAATCCCTTGCAATCCCAAACAACCTGCAACTATAAGAAATATTTATACCAAATTTGATCAACCTAGCTCTATTATTGCGGACTGTAGCGTGATTACCACAGACGGACGGACGGACGGACAGACGGACATGACTAAATCGTCTTAGAATTTTACGACGATTAAGAATATATATACTTTATGGGGTCTCAGATCAATATTTAGAAGTGTTACAAACGGAGTGACAAAATGAATATACCCCCCATCCTATGGTGGAGGGTATAAAAATATCTAAAAGTTAATTGATAAGCTCTTACGAAAAAGTAACAAATTAATAGATTCTAATACATGTTGTGCATTTTTAATACCCTACACTACACAGTGGTACAGGGTATTATGACTGTGCATTTGTTTGTAACACCCAAAAGGAGAAGCGATAGATCCATTGTTTATTATACCGATCGACTTGTAATCACTTTCTGAGTCGATTTAGCTATGTCCGTCTGTCCCCCTGTCCCCCTGTCCGTCTGTCCGTCTGTAGATGTATTCTTGTAATCAAAGTACAGGTCGCAATTATGGCCCGATCTTGACGAAACTTTACACATATCTTTTTTTTTGCCCAAGGACGATCGCTATTCAATTTAATTAAAATCGCTTCAGATTTGGATATAGCCCCCATATATATGTTAGCCCCGATTTGACATGTAAGCGCTGTAAAAACTTTATTTTATATCCGATCAGTATGAAATTCAGCAGAAAGATGTCTCTTATTATATGAATGAACACTGTTAAATTTGGAAGAAATCGGTTCAGATTTAGATATAGCCCCCATATATACGTTACCCCGATTTCACATGTAAGCGCCGTAAAAAATTTATTTTATAACCGATCAGTGTGAAATTTGGCAGAAAGAGGTTTCTTATTACATGAAGGAATACTGCTAAATTCGGAGAAAATCGGTTCAGATTTAGATATAGCCCCCATATATATGTTACCTCCGATTTTACATGTAAGCGCTGTACAAAGTGTATGTATTTTTAATCCGATCAGTACGAAATTCGGCAGAAAGAGGTTTCTTATTACATGAATTAATACTGCCAAATTTGAGGGAAATCGGTTCAGATTTAGATTTAGCCCCCATATATATGTTACCCCCGATTTGAAATGTAAGTGCTGTAGTGACTGTCGTTTATATCCGGTCAGTACGAAATTTGACAGAAAGAAGTTTCTTTTTACATGAATTAGTATTCAAGAAAAATCCGTTCAGATTTATATAAGTATAACCTTCATATATATGTTCCTCCTGATTTGGTATCAAACGCTATAGAAGTTGTACTTTACTTCCGATCATTAATAT
The DNA here is from genome assembly GCA_963930755.1 of Eudasyphora cyanicolor. Classification (NCBI taxonomy): domain Eukaryota; kingdom Metazoa; phylum Arthropoda; class Insecta; order Diptera; family Muscidae; genus Eudasyphora; species Eudasyphora cyanicolor. The sequence continues at coordinate 167,255,357 of OZ005738.1, read as the reverse complement.
TTTCCGGAATGATGTTTCTCAATGTAGGAACGAATATTGCTTAATTTAGCGATTATCGGCTCAGTATTAGATAATATGTTCCTGCCTACTTACCAATTATTCCAAATTATTATCGCAATGACCTTTATCGCATTGTTAGGGAGGTGTAGGGTATTATATAGTCGGTCCCGCCCGACTTTCTGCCTTTCCTTACTGGTTTAAATAAAGGTTTTTCCAACAAGAGGTGTTAATTTGGTATTCAAAGAAAAATGCCATTTTTCGAGATAAATGATCGGATGTTTATTTCATAATAAAGAGGAAGGTATGCCGTTAATAACAAAAAAACAACATCAGCCAAGTGGCCACCACGACCACGCTTACAGGACCATATCCTTTTCATGAAATATTCCATAACCAAATCGCAAAGTGGCTGCCCTAGGTCCTCGATAGCCTCACGAATTGTCTCTTTGAGGTCTTGAATCGACGGTGGGCTATTGGCGTAGAGCTTATCTTTCACGTGGCCCCAAAGGAAGAAGTCGCAAGGTGTTAAATCACAAGATCTCACCTCTTCGAGAGATAACACGGTCCGGAAACTTTTCCCGTAAGAGAACAATGGTTTCGTTGCTTGTGTGGCACGTAGCGCAGTCTTGTTGAAAGTAAACTTTGTCCAGATCAATAGCATCCAACTCCGACCATAAAAAATCATTAATCATCTCTCGATAGCGCAATCCATTCACCGTAACTGTTGATCCAACCTCATTTTCGAAAAAGTCAGGTCCAATGACCTCGCCGGACCATAAACCGCACCAAACAGTCACACGTTGAGGATGGAGAGGCTTCTCAACAAGAACTCTTGGGTTTTCCGAGCCCCAGATGCGACAATTTTGCTTGTTGACATAGCCACCGAGGTGGAAATGGGCCTCATCAGTCAAGATGATTTTCCGATGGAATTCCAGATAGTGAATTTGAATAATTGCAATGCGTTGTTGAACCATGTATCGTTCCACTTTTAGTAATGGCATAGTTTTTACTTGTCAAATGTCAAAGAATAAAAGCTTCAAAACTGACAGCTACCGAAATACCGGGTGATCCAAAATAACAGCTCTTGTTGGAAAACCCTGTATTTCTGACCTACACTTTTTATCACAATATCATATGTACAGACAGACGGACGTGTCTAAATCTACTCAAAAGGCTATTATATGCCGATCGGTATACTAAACTATGGGTCTATCTCTTCGCTAATTATGCGTTACAACCAAATACATAACTGTACCACAGTGTGGTGTCGGGAATAAATATTTGTAAACAAATATTTGTCGTTCCTAAATCTAAAAAGTAAGAATAGTATATATTAAAAGGCATACAAATCTATCCGATTGAAGAAAGTAGAAAAAATTCCAAAAAGGGGCAAAAAAAAGGGATTTCTGAAAAGGGGGGCAGCAAAAAAGGGTAAAAATACCACTTTAGTCGCACAACGGTAATGCTGATTCGGCCTGTCTTTAACCGATCTAGTTGACTTTTTGTCATATCATACGCTTGATATAAAATCTCTCATTATTAAACAAAAATATTTTTTGTCTTTTTTGTTAAAATTTTTCCACTGTGTGCAGATTCAGATGTTGTAGATATCATTTGCCGCAGTCTACAGCGCTGCCTCAACTCCACTGCTGTTACAGCCCTAACTTTTGCCAATATTGACAGCTGTGATAGTGTTGCCACTGGTGGTGGTGCTGGTACTGACGATGCTTCAGATGTGCTGTCAGCACATCCTTATGACATTACTTCCTTTTCGGAACACCCCCCCCCCCTTCCACCTCCTCTCAAAAATGTAGAAAGCAATAAAAACATTTTTGGTCCACACTCAATATTGACACTCTGTAATGGTTAACTTTGCCAAGGCATCACCGGCGAACAAAAAAATTCAATAATTGGCTTAAATTTCTTCTGCAACCATTTTGCCCAGTTTTCTATTCTTAGAAGTTAACCCGTCCCTCTTTCGAAATCGATTATTCTGCCAATTTATGGCATATGACACATATATAATTACTACTCGTAAAGTTGTCGTTGTTATGGGCGAATCGCGAGGTTCGTGTCAATGAATGCCAAAAAACTAATTGAATGAAATTTTTGCACAAAGTAAATTTTTCTCCGCAAATTCTGCCCGGCAATCTTTGTCCACAAAAAGAGGTAATTGCTTGGGTTTGGTCTAAGCAAACATACGTATGTATTTAAAAATTCCGCTGGCATGCTTTGGGGGAATTTTCATTTTCCCGGTAACTGTTTTGTAATTAGAACATTTCGTGTTGTTGAATATATTAATTTCGATTGAAATTTTGAACAGGAAGAAAAGTTTTGCCTCGGCAACTTTTCAGCGTTAATTTAATGGACTGTGTAGTACAAAGACACTGGGTTGCAAGGAATTTGTGTAACAACCCTATTTATTACAACACATTCCACCTTTTTTGGCTGGAAATTGATGGTAAGAAATTCTTTAAGTCTAATTTAATAAGATTTGAGTTCACGGTATATAATTTATTAGAGAATCAATATTTCACCAAATGCTTCACCTTTTTGGGGAGGTACTAGAAAGAGTAGACCAATATTGTCCATCTTCCAACATAGCCTGAGATAGCCCAAAATATTATCACATCCCAAATTTGAAGTCAATCGGTAACTTCTTTCGAGAGTTATCGTGCGCACCAGCCAGACAGACAGACGGACATTTTCTCTCAGAAGACAGACAAACGAACCACTGTCCAATTGAGCCACGGCATTTCCTCTTTCAGCAAAAACACAACAAACCAATTAAATACAAACACATTAAGAGTGTAATTTATGCGAAGAGAAGAGTCGAGGAAGCATCGCACTCCCACACAGTGTCATCTTCAAATTAACTCTATCTATCTCTGGGAGTTTTTGTACGTCGCCATATCTAAGGATGTGGCATTTTCACCGGAAACTAGCAAATACTTCCTGTTCATTGGATGATATTTACTTTTTAGTGCTGTAACACGAACATCTTTTGGAATTTAGACTTAAAGTTTAAGCATGTAACGCTCTTTTGCTATGCTATTCTTGGGAAATGCGCTACTAATTGCTTCCCTCGTCAGCTAAGTGTCAAGTAACAAAGAGGAGCGTGAAAACTTTTGGGTTACTTGTCCAAGCAAAAAATGTCCTCTTAAACATGTATTTGCAAAAGCAGGTAACTTCAGCAGTTGCTGCTGTTTTAGGTGCAAAGTGCTACCAACATTATTCTTAGTGTTCAAATGCCCAAAAATAAGTGATAACAAAATTTCGCCCTTTTAGCTGTACGAAGCTTAATTAGCGAGATATTTGCATTTTAAGTTTTGCTAAAGAAAATTCAAAATTTATTAAAATTTTTCCCCACAAATATGTGATAACAAAATTTCGTCCTTTTAGCTGTACGAAGCTTAATTAGCGAGATATTTGCATTTTAAGTTTTGCTAAGAAAATTCTAAATTTTGCCCAAAACATATGTGATAACAAAGTTTCGTCCTTTTAGCTGTACAAGGCTTAATTAGCGAGATATTTGCATTTTAAGTTTTGCTAAGGAAATTCAAAATTTATTAAAATTTTGCCCCAAAAATATGTGATAACAAAATTTCGTCCTTTTGGCTGTACGAAGCTTAATTAGCGAGATATTTGCATTTTAAGTTTGGCTAAAGATTCAAAATTTATTAAAATTTTGCCCAAAAAATATGTGATAATCAAATTTTGCCTTTTTAGCTGTACGAAGCTTAATTAGCGAGATATTTGCATTTTAAGTTTTGCTAAGGAAATTCAAAATTTTACCCAAAAATAAGTAATCACAATATTTCGTCCTTTGCGATGTTTACTTAAAGAGTTTGGCCAAAGACTTGCATATAATTTTCCAAAGTAAGTTCTAAAGACGACCACCATATTTCACCCAAGACCAGTCAAAAGAAGTGTCGACAACATTTTCGCCAAGTTTCTAAATGATTAACACTACAAACATTTGTCAGGTACATTCGTCATCCTTTTAGATTGTTTCGCCACCTATCCGACGCGGGCAAAAAACCAAAACGTGGGGAGTGCTATTAATCACCTTCAGTCATCACTTAATTGGTATAATCAGTACAAAGCACTTCTGACAGTACATATATCCTTTTTTGCAAACAGGAGTTCCTTTACTTCTTATGCTACTTTTCAGTTTGTAATTCGAAGTGTTTGAAGTTGATTGTCCTGACAAGAGCATTAACTGTAGCAGATACTTACAAAAGTACGAGTACATATTATGTGCTGTGATGTGGAAGTCAGTATTATCCTTCAGTCATCCGGTTTGTGTTTATGTTGAGTCCTGCTGTCCGTAAAGTAGGGAGGGAGAGGTAATGCTTACACAGCTCGCGTATTTTTATGATTGTGGTAGTGGGAAAGACAGAGACAGACATCGAGAGAGAGAGAGATAGAGGGAGAGAGAAGAAAGATATTTTCTAAAGTGGTTTGGCGTGTAAAGGATGTATTTTAATGTAAGTAACGATGTCAAGAGGTTCCGTTTCATTTGTTATATGTCGAGAAAAATAAAAACGAACGCACAACGCACCTAAGAAGGTATTTGCAAAGGGAGAACTGCTTAGAAAGAAGAATCCGATGTAATAAAGCAGGGGGTTAGGAAGAGGTTCCTTCCCTTTGTAAAATGATATCCTTTACGTGTCATATACATTTGCGCTTTCTTGTGCAGCTTCAGTTGCTGTCATAGTAATCCTTTAAACGTAAAAGTAAGGGTAAACGAATAAAAAGTGTTCTGATTTAGCGGTGGAGTATTAAGTTTATTGGAAATGCATCTTCTCGTAACTCTCGGATAGTTGTAAAAGTCACACTTAAGTATTGAAATACAATTAAGAGGTTTTGCTGGAATATTGATGACTTTGCAATTTGTAGTTTGCGGAATATGGATGCAGTACTTAATGAATATTGCAATCAGCTGATATTAAAATTAATCATACGTTTCTTTGAAGATGGGTACGTTTCGTGGCAGTCTTCATCTATACTAGAGTCGACCTCTGAGCTCTTCCTCTATACTAGAGTCGACCTCTGAGGTCTTCCTCTATACTAGAGTCGACCTCTGAGGTCTTCCTCTATATTAGAGTCGACCTCTGAGTTCCTCCTCTATACTAGAGTCGACCTCTGAGGTCTTCCTCAATACTAGAGTCGACCTCTGAGATCTTCCTCTACACTAGAGTCGACCTCTGAGGTCTTCTCTTTACTAGAGTTGACCTCTGAGGTCTTCCTCTATACTAGAGTCGACCTTTGAGTTCTTCCTCTATTCTAGAGTCGACCTCTGAGGTCTTTCTCTATACTAAAGTCGACCTCTGAGGCCTTCCTCTATACTAAAGTCGACCTCTGAGGCCTTCATCTATACTAGAGTCGACCTCTGAGGTGTCTCTATACTAGAGTCGACCTGTGAGGTCTTCCTCTATACTAGAGTCGACCTTTGAGGTCTTCATCTATACTAGAGTCGACCTCTGAGGTCTTCATCTATACTAGAGTCGACCGCAGAGGTTTGTATACTTAGTGAAACCAGATTTGCTTTAATTAATTGTCTACTGCTACTCAATCCGTTAATCCTTTCGAGAGTAATCGTACGCACAAGCCAGACAGACGAAAAGTCATACAGACGGCCGGACATTGCTCAAATTACTAAAAATTTCTTTAATCGGATTTCCACCGAACATACTCAGGGTTTTGATTACCGACATTTTTCCAAAAATCTTAAAATCTTCAAATTGCACCTGCAGATGCGACATGAAAAATCGGTGGTTTAAATACCATGAATACCAAAAACGATGGTTGGAGAAACTTTATTCCCAGGAAGCAAATGTTGTTCACGCTTTATTCGCGATAGGAGTGAATAAACAGTGATTTATATTTATTGTATTCTATTTTAGATACCAATTGTAAGCTTCCAATCTCTATGGAATATTTACTGGTTAAGTGGCCAATAGGAAGGAATTTATAATAAGTATACGACCCATATGCCCACAATAAGCTAAACTTCCTATCACTTAAAATAAAGCTTAATTAAAGCGCATTATCTTGTTGCTGAACAACTAAAATGTTCAATATGTATGTTTGAACAACTACACGTCATATCCTCTAGCAGAAACATATTCAAATATTTTCCAATGTTTCTCCACTGACATGAATCAAAACTTTTCAACTTTTTTTTCTAAGCCTAGCATTTTGCAACAACCTGGCACTGCATATGTTGAATAAATTAGAATCTTTCCCATGGAAACTCCAACTCTTTTTTTCCGCAAAAACACTTTCATTTGAGGCAGATTTTGCACTGATAAAACATTTGAATTTTCACACGCATTCGCTGGCTTTGGGGCATTTCATTCGGCTGAAAAAATCGTCGAGGGTGGAAGTGCGTCCTACAATTAGTCTTAGGGCAACAGAATGGAATGGTGTTTAACAAAACGTGGGATTTTTAGTTGTTACACCCGAAGCTATATTTATTGTGTCAGTTTTAATTGCACGGCGGTACTTGTTTGGTGCTATGAACAGAAAAAAATGAATAAGAAAATTTTAGCCGAGTAAACCGACTAAGTTATACTCTAATTGGTATTAAAGTCATGAGCTATTCAACTTTTGTATAATTTTGAAAATTTTGTGTGTGAGGCAACAAAAGGGGCATGGCAATAATGACAATTTTCACTGGACTATAAGTACAATCAATATAGAGAATCAATATTTCACTTAATTGTAACCCTTTGGCCCACCTTCCAACTTAGCCTGATATAGAAAAAAAATATTATTATATTTTTTTCTGAATATAACTAGTTCCATTTTGGTCGGGTTAGCACCCTTATGGCGTTTTCGTTTCTGGAAAAAGTGAAGAATTTTCTTTGCTCTTTTCCCTAAAACTGCACTTTTCTAAAACATTTTTGAAGTTCGAAAATTGGAGTTAAGTTAAATTCGAGGAACTACATTATTTGGACATAAAAAATTCATATATTTTCTAATATTTCACGTAGACGGGCCAACATTTTTTCCAGAAACGAAATCACCATTAGTTTCGTTGAGTTATATGTGAGATAATGAAGTACCAAAGGTACCAAAAAACGCATCGCAACTAGAACAGATTTCCTCATATAATTACTGGTTTTACGATCATAGTGATGTTAAATCAGTATTATGTGTGTAATTTGAGAAGATTCTGGTAAGAGGTATATAAGTTATAACATATTAAAATTTTTAAATCGTGGCGAAGTTACCTAAAAAAATTATCTTCGTAAATAACGTAAGTAAGAAGAATATACTACCACATACTTTTGGAGAGTTATCAGCACACCAATCAGCCAGATAGACGGACGGTGATAATTGAAATGAATTAAAATTACCTACAAGGATATCCTTCAAAAAATATTGCGTATTAGTTAACTAATTAGTTGTGTTGCAACTTTAGTACTTTTCTGATTATACCCGAATCACATTACTATATGTTACAAACGGTTGGACAAAAATCATATACCCTTAATTTCCCATATGTCAGTGTTGGCTCTTAAACGGAATATGCGTTTTTGCTTCCTGTTTTAGCAATTATCTATGTTGCTTACGGCTAACCAATGCTCCTCACAGGTGCTGTTCTCCTTGTTAGTGTTGCAGTTGGCCCAGGAGTGGAGTTGCTGACGTTTTTGTGGTCGTTATCATTGTCGCGTTTTTACGAGTACGCGTTGTCATTGTTTTATGCGGAAAGCGTTGTCGCTGCCATGTGAACACTAGTCAACGTAAGACTATGTACAATTCTAGGCTTTAGTAGTAGGCAAATATGACATATTTTACATATTGAACTAAATTGGTACTAATTAGTAAAATGCATTCAAATATAGAAATTCTTTGTGGCATATGTAAACTATAAACAAGGTGTTTAAATTATAAGACTTCAAGTCATTCCTTTTTGATTTTTTTTTTAATGTCGGGAATTCTCCCCTTTCTTTTGATATAATGGGTTTTCCAATAGGGATCATATGATTTTGATGTGACGTTTCGGTCATTTGTAATATGTCATGATTGAAAAAAATTGTTTTCAATTTGTTTTCAGTAGTGTTTACAATTTCATCTTGTTCAGAGATATACGCAAGAACAACGTTAACAAATTATTCAGTTTTATTATCAAAATAATCGTTCTCCAATTGCAACTTTTCATGCGCTAAGCCCATTTTTTTTAAATCCAAAAAAAACACTTTCCAGTCGACCTACGACATCCATGAGCAATATTTTAGCTCTCGTTAAGAGCAATATTTTTGCCATTGACCGATTCCCAATCCGACGTACCGTTAAATAATAATCTTTCCGTTCACATTTGAAAATGAAGCTAAGTACATTTTTTTTAAATCAAAAAAACACTTTCCAGTCGACCTACGACCTTGACACCCATGAGCAATATTTTAGCTCTCGTTAAGAGCTATATTTTTGTCATTGACCGATTGTGGCTACGGGCCACACAGCAAATGAAACAATTTAATTGTTGCGAGATACTGAATGGCCTCCAAGAAGTTGTGATTTAACACCATTATACTATTTCTTGTGGGGTTATTAGAAGTCATTGGTCTTTCGGAATAAACCAGACTCTCTTCAAGCTTTACAAGTCAATATTGAACGTGCCATTCATGACATACGACTTGATTTAGTGGAAAAAGTGCTCCAAAATTGGGTTCATCGAAGACGTCGTTCCTGCAGAAGAAGTGGTGGAGGCCATTAGAACTTTATTATATCGATTGTATGAAAAACAATGCATATTTGAACAAGTAAGAAAGTTCAGTCGGTTAAACCGACTTATGAATCCCTTCACCTTGAGCCCCACAAAATATTAGTAAATTGATTTATTTTTTGTTTTAATCAAAAACAAAAAAATAAATCAATAGAGTCTCTGGTAGGTACTTAAAAGACATTACACTGTACAACCGTTCAAGTATTTATATGCACTGTAATTAAAGATTTAAGCTGTTAAATTTTGGTGCAAAATAGTCCTTTTGTGTGGGAGGTACAAAAAGGGGCATGGCAACTTCGCCCACTTTTCTCTGGGTTCTAGGTACTATTAAAATAGTATTAAAAAGTATTACACTCTACAAAATTTCAAGTATTTGTATCCACTGGTATTAAAGTTTTAAGCTGTTAAATTTTGGTGCAAAATAGTCCTTTTGTGTGGGAGGTACCAAAAGGGGAGTGCCAATTTCGTCCATTTTTCTTGACGTGTTAGCTAGTAATAAACTAATACCAAGTGTGAAATTTCAGAAGATTCGAGTAAGTACTGTAAAAGTTATTAAAGAATCAATATATCACTAAAAGTTAATCCTTTGTGGGAAAGGTACTAGAAGGAGTGGACCAATATGGCCCATCTTCGAATTTAGCCGGAGATAGAGCAAAATATTACCGCATACCAAATTTGAAGTCATTCGGTTTATCCTTTCGAGAGTTATCGTGCGCACCAGCCAGCAGGGAGAAACGCAGACAGACGGATGGACGGACGGACAATTACCCAAAACGAATATCCGCCAAACATACTTTGGGTCTTGGGCCACTCCTTCGATGTGTTACACTTTTGGCTCGTATCAAATGATAAACACCTTCCTCTCTACGATGAGGGGATCAAAAGTCTAGGTATATAATATACTAGCTGGACCCGGTCCACTTCGTTGCCCCAGACTTCAGATTTCCGATCCCGTTCATTTTTGGTCTAACACCAAATATGTATGACACGAAATATGTATGCACAAAATTACATTGATCTCTCTAACAAATTGCTCAAGATATATCAAACACACAATTACAGCACTCTTGCTAACAAATTGTGCAAGATACAGGGTTGCCCATATTCGACGGACCCACGGACTCGTTGGGCCCATTCCAATCGACGAGGCTTGTCCGCAGGCAACAATCTTTGCGTCAATTGAATTTTGTACGGGAACAAATGCAAATCAACGCGAATAATCCGTTGTAAAGTGGACCGAGCCATGTCCAACTGCTGAGAACGGCGTTTTTGGGATGTTCTTGGGGACCTCTCAACACTGGCTCGTACGGCAGCGATATTCTCGGCCGATCGCCTTGGTCGACTTTTATTTGGCCTCTTCGGATTAGAAAGAGCCTCACCAGTCGAAAATTTTTCGTATAAACGCTTAACGGTGTTCTTAGAAGGCGCACTTCTCACATTTTTATACCCTCACTTTAGTGTGACGAGGGTATATATCATTTGCTACGGAAAAAAGTGTAACACATCGAAGGAGTGATCTAAGACCCTAAGTATGTTCGGAGGAAATCCGTTTTGGGTCATTTTAAGTCGGATGAGCAATGTCCGTCCGTCTGTCTGTCTGTCTGTCTGTCTGTCTGTCTGTCTGCCTGTCTGTCTGTGTGTCTGCTGGCTGGTGCGCACGATAACTCTCGAAAGGAGTAACCGATTGACTTCAAATTTGGTATGTGGTAATATTTTGATCTATCTCCGGATGAGTTCGAAGATGGGCCATATTGGTCTACTCCTTCTGGTACCTCCCACACAAAGGGTTAAAATTTAGTGAAATATTGATTCTTTAATAACTTCTATACTACTCATTCGAATCTTTTGAAATTCTGCACATAATATTAATATATTAGTCGCTATTAACTCGAGAAAAATGGGTGAATTTGGCATGCCCCTTTTGGTACCTCCCACACAAATGGACCATTTTGCATCAAAATTAAACTGCTTATAACTTTAATACAAGTGCATAAAAATGCTTGAAATTTTCTACAGTATAATGTTTTTGTAGCGCCTATAGTCCGGTAAAAAATGGGCATTATTGTACAGCCCCTTTTGGTACCTCCCACACAAATGGACCGTTTCGTACCAAAAGTAAACGGCTTGTAACTTTAATACCAGTGCATACAAATACTTGAAATTGTGTACAGTGTAATGATGTTATAGTGCCTATAGTCCTGTAAAAAGTGGGCGTTATCACCCCGACCCTTTTTGTACCTCCCACACAAAATGAACAAATCATACCAAAATTACATAGCTCGTAACTTTAATATACCAGTGCACATAAACGCTTATAGTTCAGCACAATGCAATGTATTTAAGAATGTACTGTTTACCGAAAAATATGTGTATTTGGAAAACCCCTTCTGGTACCTCCCACACAAATTGACAGATTTATTGGTGTAATGTTATATATTACATTACTCACAAAGTGAGGGTATACCTTAGTCGGTTTACCCGACTGAAACTTTCTTACTTGTTTAATATTTTAAAAGCACGTTGACTTGACTTCTTCTGTTGAATGTAAATTTCAACTATTTCAGAGCGCTCGCGTGGCGTGTATTGTTCCATGGTAAAAATCTGCTTGGACTGACGCTTCAAACGCGGTATGTCATTAAGCGATCTGACATCTCTGTCAAAAGTTATGGCGTTGCCAGATGGGTCCGTCGAATATGGGAGACCCTGTATATCAATTTAAAATATTGACTTATATGGCCGGTGCCACGCCCACTGGTCATATCCCGCCCAGTTTTTGGTCAATCACGTAGACAACTACCAGAAACATATACACAAAATTACACACTATCGCTAACAAATTGTGCAAGATATTCCAATTTCAAAACTTGGCTCACTCGGTCGGTGCCACGCCCATTAGTCTGATACCGCCAATTTTTGGACCAATAACGTAGACTGCCACCGGATACATACATATGCACTAAATTGCAGCACTCTCGCTATAAATTGTCCAAGATATCTCAATTTCATGGCGCCACGCCCATTGGGCCGATCCCGCCCATTTGCGGACCAATTAGGTAGACTGCCACCAGATACATATACGCAACATTTCAGCACTCTCTGTAACTAATTGTGTAAGATATCTCAATTTCAAAATTTGTCGTATATGGGCGGGGCCACGCCCATTGGTCCGATTCCGCCCATTTTTTGGAAAATGCACATAATCTGCTACTAAATACATACACACAAAATTTCATAACTCTAGCTAAAAAATTTTCTCAATATTAAAATTTGACCCATATGGGCGGGTCCACGCCCACTTGATATATCGAAAATTCAAGTACCCTATTTTCAAAATTTCAAGAAGATCGGTCCAGCCGTTTAGACGCCTATACGGTACAAACAAACAAACCAACAAACAAACAAACACACATTCTTCTTTATATATTTATATAGATTGTCATCAGAAACGAAAAAGGGCGTAACAACAAGAAAAATGGAAATTTAGTTTTTAATGAATTTCGGTACACTGCATTAAAATACACATTCTGACAAATTTTTTGTGATCTGCTATCAAAATGACTAATTTATTAACGAAATTTAAAAGGGTCTAAGAACAAATTATTTTATTTTTTACAGCTAAAATTGCTATTTCACGCATTTTTCACAAATCATGTTTGTGTGAATTTATATATGCATCATTATGTTTAGGTATTATCCTGAAAACACCGTTTTTTTCTGTATAGCAAAAAAAGGAAATAAAAAGATCATTTTTCACTTTTTTTTAGTTTGGCCATTTTGTTTGGGAGGTACCAAAAGGGACGTGGCAAAAACGCCAATTTTTATACCCTACACCACACTGTGGTACAGGGTATTATGACTTTGTGCATTTGTTTGTAACACCCAAAAGGAGAAGAGATAGATCCATTGTTTATTATACCGATCGACTTGTAATCACTTTCTGAGTCGATTTAGCAATGTCCGTCCCTCTGTCTGTAGATGTATTCTTGTAATCAAAGTACAGGTCGCAATTATGGGCCGATCTTGACGAAACTTTACATCTTTTTTTTGGCCCAAGGACCAAAAAAGATATGTGTAACCAAATTGGCCCAAGGACGATTTGGTTAAAATCGGTTCAGATTTGGATATAGCCCCCATATATATGTTAGCCCCGATTTGACATGTAAGCGCTGTAAAAACTTTTTTTTATATCCGATCAGTACGAAATTCGGCAGAAAGAGGTTTCTTATTACATGAATTAATACTGACAAATTTGAGGGAAATCGGTTGAGATTTAGATATAGCCCACATATATATGTTACCCCCGATTTGACATGTAAGCGCTGTAGAAACTGTATTTTATATCCGATCAGTAAAAAAAAATTGGCAGAAAGAGGTTTCTCATTGCGTGAATTAACACTGCCAAATTTGAGGGAAATCGGTTCAGATTTAGATATAGCCCCCATATATATGTTACCACCGATTTGACATGTAAACGCTGTAGAGACTGTATTTTATATCCGATCAGTACGAAATTCTACAGAAAGAGGTCTTTTTACATGAATGAGTATTCAGGGAAAATCGGTTCAGATTTATATATTACCTCCATATATATGTTCCTCCTGATTTGGTATCAAACCGCTATAGAAGTTGTATTTTACTTCCGATCATTAAAATTTTCCAGAAAGATGTTTCTCAATTTAGGAACGAATATTGCTTAATTTAGCGATTATCATTTCAGAATTAGATAATATGTTTCTACCCATTTACAAATTATTCCAGCAATGACCTTTATCGCATTGTTAGGGAGGTGTAGGGTATTATATAGTCGGCCCCGCCAGACTTTCTGCCTTTCCTTACTGGGTTTTTCTTTAGATTCTTTCATTACAATGCTGTCGAAATGTTCAGTGCCCTCTTCAAACAAGGAGGAGCTATTAGATAACGATGTTATCAGTCTTTTTTCCAATAAAGGTGAAGAAAACAATATGTCATATGATAGTTCATCAGATACTGAGTAGAGACTTCTTATATAAAAATTTAAAAAAAATTTAATTCGAACAATAACACATTTTTATTAAAATTTTAAATATTTAAAATTTTACTATATACTGCCTTTTTAAATAAAAATTGATAAAATTTTATCATTTGTAAAGTGAGAAAATATAAATTGTTATTATATCAAATGTATGTTGCTTGGCATGATTGCAACAACAACTCTTAGTTGTTTTACTCACACTTTTCAACGAAATCCATTACAGTACTTCAAATAAAGTCAAGCAGAGTATCAATTAAAATCTAATTTCTCTGAGATTTTGCAATGATTGAACACAAAGTAATTTTTCCCACAAATGTTCATCACCAATTGAGGATTCTTCTAACTACTTGCCAATAACTATTCCATTATTCGTCTTTGAACTCTGTGGAGCAGTAAAACATCTACCCATCTTCTTTCCCCATTGAGCAATAGAAGTTCAATAAAATCATAGCATGAAGAACTCCTATTTGACAGAGAAAATAATTATAGAAACATTAATTTTGCATTTAGCATTTCAGGGGAAACCCCGGGACGGCCAAAGGACATTATGCATTCGAGTTTTTAGTTGTGCAAACTTTGAGAAAACTAATGAAAACGAAGATTGCCATGTTTGGCCTCAAAGGACTCTGAGTCGATTAGTTGAACACGTCCTTTACAGTTTTCCGTTTTCGAACTCATTAAGTTTTGCGTAATTGGCTTTTTTCTGTTAGGCAAGGGAAACAAAAGGAAAGCCAGAAGCGGAAAAAATAAGGTGAACGAATTATTGATGCGGAAATTCCGAGCTAATGAAAAGGATATTTGAAGAGGAGGGACAGCATTGTAAATATTAAAAAGTTTATTCAAAGAAATATTTTAAATGAAATGAGTATTTTAGTTTAAAACCAGTAAGAAAAGGCAGAAAGTCGGGCGGGGCCGACTATATAATACCCTACACCTCCTCCTAACAATGCGATAAGGGTCATTGCGATAATAATTTGGAATAATTGGTAAATGGGTAAGAACATATATATATATGTGGATATATCTAATCCTGAACCGATAATCGTTAAATTAAGCAATATTCGTTCCTAAATTGAATAACATCTTTCTGGAGAATTTTGTGATGATCGGAAGTAAAGTACAACTTCTATAGCGCTTTGTAACCAAATCAGGAGGAACATATGTATATATGGAGGTTATATATAAATCTGAATCGATTTTCCCTAAATACTCATTCATGTAAAATAGAAACCTCTTTCTGTCGAATTTCGTACTGATCGGATATAAAATACAGTCTCTACAGCGCTTGGATGTCAAATCGGGGCTGACATATGTATGGGGGCTATATCTAAATCTGAACCGATTTTCTCCGAATTTGGCAGTATTCCTTCATGTATGTAATAAGAAACCTCTTCCTGCCGAATTTCGCTGTGATCGGATATAAAATAGAGTTTCTACAGCGCTTGAATTTTAAAATGGGGGGCAACATATATATGTAGGCTATATCTAAATCTGAACCGATTTTCTTCGATTTTGGCAGTATTCATACATGTAATAAGAAAACTCTTTTTGCCGAATTTCGTACTGATCGGATATAAAATACAGTTTCTACAGCGCTTACATGTCAAATCAGGGGTAACATATACATATATGGGGGCTATATCTAAATCTTAACCGATTGTGTATTGTATCTAAGTGTATCACGAGACTACTATCTGTCAATTTTTGTACAAATCGGTTCAAAAATGTTGCTTATACAGAGCATATATGCCAAATCGGAGGTACATATATATGGGAGCTATATGTAAATCTGAACCGATTTTAACCAAATTCAATAGGGATCGTCCTTGGACCTAAAAAAATATATGTGCAAAGTTGCGTTGAGATCGGACCATAATTGCGACCTGTACTTTGATTACAAGAATACATCTACAGACAGACAGACAGACGGACATAGGTAAATCGACTCAGAAAGTGATTACAAGTCGATCGGTATAATAAACAATGGGTCTATCTCTTCTCCTTTTGGGTGTTACAAACAAATGCACAAAGTCATAATACCCTGTACCACAGTGTGGTGTAGGGTATAAAAAGTGTGCCTTACAACATGTTTTTCCCTATATAACAAAAAGTGAAAAAACAGAAACGTTTTTATTTGAAAAAAAAATAACGAGATATTGCCATTTTAAGTTTTGCTAACAAAACTCGGAAAATCAGCGAGAAAAATGTCATCCTGTACGCTGTACTACGCTCATTTAACGAGATATTGCCATTTTAAGTCTTGCTAAGAAATTCACAATTTTGGTTAAAAATTATTTGATACCAAAATTTTGTAATTATTTGACGAGATATTGCCATTTTAAGTTCTGTTAAAGAAATTCGAAAATTATGTGATAATAATTTGTTTGTGGTTCTAAAATTTGCCATTTTTGTCTACGTTCTTTTGTTAAAATTCTAAAACTAAGTGATGAAAAAATTTCATTTCATTTCATTTTCGCTCACGGCGCTTATTTAACGAGATAGTGGAATTTTAAGCTTTTCCTTTTCACCCAATGACGCTTATTGAATGAGATGTTAACAATTTAAGTTTTGGAAATTAAGGAAATTCAAAATTTTTGTTCAAAAATAAGTGATACCAAAAGCTCTGTTATTGTAAGTTTTACTAAGGAAATTCAAATTTTTTGACTTGTTGTTTTCACCAAACATGCTTGGGCTTAGGTTTCTTTTAAAAAAACACACTTATTGAAAAACCAGTAAGGAAAGGCAGAAAGTCGGGCGGGGCCGACTATATAATACCCTACACCTCCCTAACAATGCGATAAAGGTCATTGCGATAATAATTTGGAATAATTGAAAATCGGCAGCAACATATTATCTAATTCTGACCCGATAATCGCTAAATTAAGCAATATTTGTTCCTACATTGAGAAACATCTTTCCGGAAAATATTAATGATCGGATGTAAAGTACAACTTCTATAGCGCTTTGATACCAAATACATAAAATACAGTCTCTACAGCGCTTACATGTCAAATCGGTGGTAACATATATATGGGGGCTATATCTAAATCTGAACCGATTTCCCTCAAATTTGGCAGTGTTAATTCACGTAATGAGATACCTCTTTCTGCTAATTTTTTTACTGATCGGATATAAAATACAGTTTCTACAGCGCTTACATGTCAAATCTGGGGTAACATATATATGTGGGCTATATCTAAATCTCAACCGATTTCCCTCAAATTTGGTAGTATTAATTCATGTAATAAGAAACCACTTTCTGCCGAATTTCGTACTGATCGGATTAAAAATACACTTTTTACAGCGCTTACATGTAAAATCGGGGGTAACATATATATGGGGGCTATATCTAAATCTGAACCGATTTTCTCCGTATTTGGCAGTATTCCTTCATGTAATAAGAAACCTCTTTCTGCCGAATTTCACACTGATCGGTTATAAAATGATCGGTTATAAAATTAATTTTTTACGGCGCTTACATGTGAAATCGGGGATAACGTATATATGGGGGCTATATCTAAATCTGAACCGATTTATTCCAAATTTAACAGTGTTCATTAATATAATAACAGACCTCTTTCTGCAGAATTTCATACTGATCGGATATAAAATAAAGTTTTTACAGCGATTACATGTCAAATCGGGGGTAACGTATATATGGGGGCTATATATAAATCTGAACCGATTTCTTCCAAATTTAATAGTGTTCATCCATATAATAAGAAACCTCTTTCTGCCGAATTTCATACTGATCGGATATAAAATAAAGTTTTTACAGCGCTTATATATCAAATCGCGGCTAACATATATATGGGGGCTATATCTAAATCTGAACCGATTTTAACCAAATTCAATAGGGATCGTCCTTGGGCCAAAGAAAAGATATGTGTAAAGTTTCGTCGAGATCGGACCATAATTGCGACCTGTACTTTGATTACAAGAATACATGCACAGACAGACGGACAGACGGACAGACGGACAGACAGACAGACGGACATAGCTAAATCAACTCAGAAAGTGATTCTAAGTCGATCGGTATAATAAACGATGGGTCTATTTCTTCTCCTTTTGGGTGTTACAAACAAATGCACAAAGTTATAATACCCTGTACCACAGCGTGGTGTAGGGTATAAAAAAACATTAAGGCTGCATTCCGATAATTACACCGTCCAATAAATTTTGAAAAATTTCCTTACACTTAAACCATAGGAGCGATTGGGATAGAATACGCACAATACATTCCATTCAGACCCATCTGTGTTTTAGAATTATTTTAACCACCATAAATAGTGGTCAAGTTATTTGCAAAATTTCCAGACGCATTTGACAGAAATTTTAAATTTATGTATTTGTCTTCAAACCTATGCATTCCAAACAGGACGGACAGGACAACGTCTGCTGGGATCAGCTAATATGCTATAAGACATCTAAAAGGATGGTCAATTCAATATTTTACTAAATGATAACCCTCTGTGGGGGAGGTATCAGAAGATCAAGAAAAAATTCAAAGATAGGCGAAAATATTACCACTTACAAAATTCGAAGTCAATATGTAACTAGATTCAAGAGTCGACTACTACACTCTAGCTCTGCAAATGGACGGACATAACTCACATGATTTCACATGTTCTGAACGAAGATTTGATAATCCAAAATTTCCTTTTTTACCATATAGTACATATTTTTGGTGCATTAAAATGCAACAAACAAAAATTTACATTGTACTTTCATTGTTTTCTTGTTCATCTGCAAAAAAAAACATAAAGAGACCTCAGAAAATTTCAGTATATAATCAAAATTCATTCCGCACCAAATACGCACACATTTGCTGCACTGCAATCCTGACATCCTTCCGGCACATGTGCTTCTACTGTAATGAATACGAGTATGTTCTACATCAAACACATACCAAAGGAAACGGATAAGGAAATGAATTTGGTTAACACTTTTTTGCTTAATGTCGACCTTTACAAATGGGAAAGTGGAAAGAAGAAAAAAAACGGCGGTAACTTCGGCCAGCCCGAAACTAATAAACACTTCAGCATGGATTGCAGTCTACAGTATAATAATACTGAAATAAACGGGACTCTTTGGTTGTTGCCCAATCGTTAGAAATTTGTGTTTTCTATAGAGCCAGAATATGAAACCATGTGGGTCCCTTGCGCGGGGGCTATACCAAAACGTGGACGAATAATGACTCCTATAGACTCCTATAGATCAAAATTGATTTATAGACCAAAATAAAAATGAAAACATAATTGATAAAGATTATAAGCAATATCACACAACTTCAAGGCCCCTTGTCCTCAGAAGATTTTCTGGTGCTTGTGGCTACAAGAATCGGATAGAGCTCGCTGGAATCTAGTTTTAGTAGACAATAACCGAGTTTCAAAGATTTTTTGGCACTTTATGCTACCAGATAGAAATTAAAATAGAAAACCCTAAAATATATTTTTGCTATGTTTGTTCAAGAAAACAAGTAAGAAAGTTTCAGTCGGGTAAACCAACTAAGGTATACCCTCATTACCGAATTATTCTGTCAATTTGTGTGGGAGGTAACAGAAGGTTTTTAACAAATACACCTATTTTTCGCTGAATAGTAGATACTTTAAATACATTGCACTGCGCCGAATTATACGCGTTTATTTACACTGGTATATTAACGTTATGAGATATTAAATTTGTGGGAGGTACAAAAAGGGGCGTGGTGATAACGGCCATTTTTTACAGGGCTATAGGCACTTCAAAAGCGTTACACTGTGCAAAATGTTGTTGCATTTTCGTGCATTGGTACTCATGCTGTTAGCCCTTAACTTTTTGTGCAAAATGGTACCTTTGTGTGGGAGGTACGAAAAGGGGCGTGGCAATAGCGTCCATTTTTCACAGGGCTATAGACACTATAAAATCATTACACTGTACAAAATTTCAAGTATTTTTATACACTGGTATTAATGTTATAAGCTGTTAACTTTTGGTGCAAAATGGTACCTTTGTGGGGGAGGTACCAAAAGGGGCCTGAATTTAACACCCATTTTTCACTGGACTGTAGGCACTATAAAAGCATTACAATGTACAAAATTTCAAGTAATTTTATACACTGTTATTAATGTTATAAGCTGTTAATTTTTGGTACAAAATGGTGCATTTGTGTGGGAGGTACCACAAGGGGAGTAGCAACTTGGCCCATTTTTCTCGAGTTGATAGCGACTACTAAACTAATGCTATGTGTGGAATATCAGAAGATTCGGATAAGTAGTATAGCAGTAATTAAAAATTCAATATTTCACAACATTTTAACACTTTGTGGGGGAGGTAATAGAAGGAGTGGACCAATATGGCCCATCTTCGAATTTAGCCGGAGATAGAAAAAAATAGTACCATGTACCAAATTTGAAGTTAATCGGTTACTCCTTTCTAGAGTTATTGTGCGCACCAGCCAGCAGACAGACAGACGGACGGACATTGCTCATTCGACTTAAAATGGCCCAAAACGAATATCCGCCGAACATACTTAGGATCTTAGATCACTCCTTCGATGCGTTACACTTTTTTTCGTAGCAAATGATATATACCCTCGTCACACTAAAGTGAGGGTATAAAAATGTGTGGTCAACGATTTTCATCGCCAGAGGCGTTCAAAAACCATGTTTTGGAAGTGAATTTTCTCACACACTGTAAACAAAACAATTTGCGCTCAAATGACATAGCGTTCTGAGTGAAGATATGCTAAAAAAATGTCATACTTTCCAACTGGAACTTCCAGTTCTCATTTGGCAACACTAGTATTGCCAGGAACCGAAATATAAATAGCAACCCTCGTAGTAGCATCGGAAGTAAAATACAACTTCTATAGTGGTTTGATACCAAATCAGGAGGAACGTATATATGGAGCTTTAATATAAATCTGAACCGATCTTCCTTGAATACTTATTCATGTAAAAAGATCTCCTTCTGTCGAATTTCGTACTGATCGGATATAAAATACAGTCTCTACAGCGCTTACATGTCAAATCGGGGGTAACATATATATAGGAGCTATATCTAAATCTGAACCGATTTTCTCCAAATTTGGCAGTATTCTTCATCTAATAAGAAACCTCTTTCTGCCGAATTTCGCACTGATCCGATATAAAATACAGTTTTTACAGCGCTTACATGTCAAATCGGGGGTAACGTATATATGGGGGCTATATCTAAATCTGAACCGATTTCTTCCAAATTTAATAGTGTTCATCGAT
Source organism: Eudasyphora cyanicolor (assembly GCA_963930755.1). NCBI lineage: Eukaryota > Metazoa > Arthropoda > Insecta > Diptera > Muscidae > Eudasyphora > Eudasyphora cyanicolor. The sequence continues at coordinate 167,234,371 of OZ005738.1, read as the reverse complement.
ATAATAAGAAACCTTTTTCTGCCGAATTTCATACTGATCGGATATAAAATAAAGTTTTTACAGCGCTTACATGTCAAATCGGGGCTAACATATATATGGGGGCTATATCTAAATCTGAACCGATTTCTTCCAAATGTAATGGTGTTCATCCATGTAATAAGAAACCTCTTTCTGCCGAATTTCATACTGATCGGATATAAAATAAAGTTTTTACAGCGCTTACATGTCAAATCGGGGCTAACATATATAGGGGGCTATATCTAAATCTTAACCGATTTTAACCAAATTCAATAGGGATCGACCTTGGACCAAAAAAAGATATGTGTAAAGTTTCGTCGAGATCGGACCATAATTGGACGGACATAGCTAAATCAACTAGTATTTCAATAAAAGTTAACCCTTTGTGGGGGAGGTACTAGAAGTAGTGGACCAATATGGCCCATCTTCGAACTTAGCTGGAGATAGTGAAAAATATTACCGCATACCAAATTTGAAGTCAAACGGATACTCCTTTAGAGAGTTATCGTGCGTACAAGCCAGCAGACAGACAGACGGACGGACGGACGGACATTGCTCAAATTGCTTAAAATGACCCAAAACGGATTTCCGCCGAACATACTTAGGGGGTTAGGCCACTCCTTCGATGTGTTACACTTTTGGCTCGTAGCAAATGATATCTACCCTCCTCTCTAAGGTGAGGGGATACAAAAACGGGAATGGATTTAGGCAAATTTAAATGTGTTGAAACTTGCGGCTTTAATGGAAATGACAAATTTCTACCATTGCTCGGGGGCTACAGCAAAACGTGAACAAATAATGAAAGTTTTTCGTTAAATGATATCTAAGCTCAATTATACGCAAATAACTAAATTTCAGCCCAATCGATGGAAATTTGCGACTTCTACTGCGCAAAGAACTCAAATAGGAAGGACAATATCTACAAATACGCTTCAGACACAAAAGAGATATTCCGTACGGTATACCGAGAAAGAAATATAGAAAAAGTTCCAATTTTTGGGGCTACTCTCACATTCAATTCTTAGAATTGAGTCCCAAAATAATGTGTGGTACTGTGTAATCATCTGATACAGACCAAAAGTGCAACATATCGAAGAAGTGACCTAAGGCCTTAAGTGTATTTGGCGTATATCCGTTTTGGGCCATTGAAAGTCGCTTGAGGAATGTGCGCCCATCCGTCTGGCTGGTATGCGCGATAACTCTCGAAAAGACTTACTGACTGACTTCAAATTTGGTAAGTGTCTATCTATACATATATTTGTCTATATTTGTCTATCTCCGAACATGGGCCATACTGGTCCACTCTTTGGGTTAACCCCCACAAGGGGTTAACATTTAGCGAAATATTGATTCCATACTAACGGGTGGCTCATCTAAAGGTTGATTTTTGAAGTACGGCTGCAATTTGACTTAGTTGGACTATTTTTTGTGGAGAGCCGTTAAGGATAATTGATACGCCAACCATCCAGAGACGATTCATGACTTGAAACACGAAATTGCATCCATGAAGGTGTGTGGACACATTTGAAAAAGTGTTGGAATATTGGGTCGACACAGAATGAGCTACTGCAAGGCCAGCCGCGGCAGCCATATGAATGAAGTTGTGTTCCAAAATTAACAAGAATGGTGATGCATTTCAAATAAAGGCAAAATCATTCAAAAATATTTAACTGTCTTTTTTTTGTAACAATATTAAAATCCACTTTTTTGTGGGACAACACACTGTGGTACGCGGTGAAAATTGAGTATATCGGTCCAAGGTTTATTTTATATTCTATCATGATTACATACAACAGACGGACGGACATGCCTAAATCGCTTTAGAATTTTACGACAATTAAGGCATTTCATTATTTAAACACGTTGCAAACCTAGTGACCAAATAAGTTTACCCCTCTGCCATCCTATGGTATAGAAAAGTTATTCGAGAAACACGATAACCCAGTTTAAACTTTACTCATTGAATTGATTGAAATCTTTTTCTTTTTTTTTGTGAAGCCAATGTGAAAATGAATTGCAAAGCAAAGACGAAATGGTGCCAGAAGGCGGCATAGCAAAAAAGAAAAACATAACGAATCCAAAACTAGCAGAGGAAGAAGATGTACGAACTCGTTAGCTTCGTCTGCTCTCTGTGCGTTGTTTCCAATGAATTTTGGTTAAAATTTACTTTTTTGTTTCGCAGTCAAAGATCAAACACACCTCCCAACGAACAAATTGAAATTTGCTATAGAATAAAAATGATTCAAACTATGTTTGTACGCATAGCAACCTATGTATGTATTTAAGCAAGGAGCGATCTGAAGTGTCCTGGGTGTTAAAATATAAAAGTTTTTTAGTAATGCAAAAAGAAAACAAGAAAGAGCGATTCAGTCAATTAAATCGACGGAATAAACTACTACTATGATTGTTGAAAAGGAGCGATCTGAAGTGTCCTGGGTGTTAAAATATAAAAGTTTTTCATTAATGTGAACAAAAACAAGTAAGAGCGATTTAGTCAATTAAATCGACGGAATAAACTCATAGACATATACTATGATTGTTGAAAATGATCCGACAGATGGTAAAAATGGTGATCAAATATAGCCTACTAGCTGGGCCCGGTCCACTTGTTGCCCCAGATCTCAGATTTCCGATCCCGTCCATTTTGGGGCCAATCACGTAGACTGCCACCAGATACATATACTCGTACACACAATTATAGCACTCTCACCGAACAAATTGTGCAATTTACCTCTATTTTTGATCATATGGGTGGGGCCAGGCCAATTGGTTCGATCCCGCCCACTAGCTATATAAGTATACAAATTACAGCACTATCGCTAACATATTGTGGCTGATATATTGGCTTATGTGGGCGGTGCCACACCCCTTTTACAATAAAGAAAAATAAGCAACAATGATTGTCAGAGCTGCTTTACGAGCAAGTACTTGCTAGGTGGCGAGAGAGTGAGAATGGTGGTGGCTCTCCCGGAATGGTGGTGGCTCTCCCACCACCACTCTCGTTAACTCTCTTACTCTCAAATATAGTACTTAATAAATGAACTAGATAATAACTAGTACTGAATTGTAAACAAATGAACTAATTGGGCACCTATGGCAAGCCAATGTTAAAATCTATAGTTCGTTATATGAAAAAAGGACAGATATGTCACTAGTTTGAAATAAGAAGCAACTAGTATATTTCTACAGGGTTTTCCAACAAGAGGTGTTATTTTGAATCACCCGGTATTTCGGTAGCTGTCACTTTTGAAGCTTTTATTCTTTGACATTTGACAAGTAGAAACTACGCCATGACTAAAAATGGAACGATACACGATTCAACAACGCAATAAAATTATTAAAATTCGAAAAATCGAAAATCATCCTGACTGATGAGGCCCATTTCCACCTCGGTGGCTACGTCAACAAGCAAAATTGTCGCATCTGGGGCTCGGAAAACCCAAGAATTATTGTTGAGAAACCTCTCCATCCTCAGCGTGCGACTGTTTGGTGCTATTTATGGTCCGGCGCGGTCATTGGACCTTACTTTTTCGAAAATGAGGTTGGATCAACAGTTACGGTGAATGGATTGCATTATCGACAGATGATTAATGATTTTTTATGGTCGGAGTTGGATGGTATTGTTCTGGACAACGTTTACTTTCAACAAGACGGCGCTACGTGCCACACAAGCAACGAAACCATTGCTCTGTTACGGGAAAAGTTTCCGGACCGTGTTATCTCTCGAGGAGGTGATCACAATTGGCCAACGAGATCTTGTGATTTAAGACCTTGCGACTTCTTCCTTTGGGGCAACGTCGATTCAAGACCTCAAAGATAGAATTCATGAGGCTATCGAGGACATAGGGCAGCCACTTTGCGGTTTGGTTATGGAAAATTTCATGAAAAGGATATGGTCCTGTAAGCGTGGTCGTGGTGGCCATTTGGCTGATGTTTTTTTTATTATTATTATTATTATTATTCCTCTTTATTTTGAAATAAACATCCGTTCATTTATCTCAAAAAATTTCATTTTTCTTTGAATACCAAAATAACATCTCTTGTTGGAAAACCCTTTATATTAAACTAGTAACACAAATGCTACCATAATGAATTCCTTCAAATGTGGGGACGATTCTCCCACAAGTTTTCTGCGGACTTGCCCTTATTGTAAGCATGCTGCTCCGCTGACAGGAGCTCAGTATCCAGGTTTTCTCTAATGCATTCATCTAAAAGTCTTTTCACTTTGGTATCCCTCTATCGATTGGGGATGTACGACAGCCTGATATAGCCTTCACAAATTTTCTTCAGACAGGCGATAATGAATTTCAATGATGCCGTCTTGTCCACCTGATTTATAGTGCTCGAAGCTGTTAATCTCCCAGCTTCATCTGGATTTCCCAGTCAACAAGCTACCTCGAATTCTATTGGTGAGTTCCCTCGAAAATGTGTGTCGAGCAGTACATTTAGGGGCATCTAGCTGCTTTTTATCCAGTTATTTTCCTCATACTGCAAATAGTCCCCTGTCCAGGGTGCAGTGGATAATATATTACGTATCTTTGTGGCATCCGAGATCATTTTTCCACTTCTCCCCGAAAGTGTGCCAAAAACGCCTTTGCACTTTTCTAAGTTCCTTCTTATCGGTTTTTAGTTACTCTGTATAGGCATCCAAGTCATTAGTGACCCCAGTATATTTGGCCTTATTGAATAACTTGTTGCAGGTCTTTTTCCTAGCCTTTAACTCAGAAGTACACCATTGTGGTTTTGTTTTACCGTTGTAATTAGGTTTTGGAGAGGCTTCTTCAAGAGAGCTATTGAATAATGTGGTGATATGCTGGACCAGATTTTCCAGACCAGCTTTTTCATTCAGTTCGTACAGAAGTTTAGCGTTGAGAACTTTTTGAAATTTTTCTCATACAGGTGCGACTTTGTCTTCCTGACATTTCTGTGGACGGCAGATTTAGCTGCTTTTTCAGCGAGTTTTAACTCTATATAATGGTGATCTGAGAATGAGTGATTGTCAGGAACATTCCTCCCAATAATTTTGTCTGACAGTCAGTCAGTGGCAAACGTTACGTCAAATACTTCTTGTTCTTAGTAGTAAAGGTCAGGCAATGGGCCGACCTTTACTATGTTACAGATAGTTAAACAGATAGTTAGGACGGTAGTTAGGATAGAGCAAGAAGCGACAAACCCCTACTGTTTATATCCGTATTACCCCAGATAGTATGATGAGCGTTAGTGTTTGCGACAATAATTAACTCTTCAGACGTTGCTTCTTCTACTAATTCCCTGAAGGGAGCTCATCTTCATAAGGCAAATAACTGGAGACCACCCAGTATATGCGAACAGCTATCTCCAGACTAACAACTGTTTGGTTTTGGTCTACCACACAAATCAGTCAAGAAAAAAATCTTATATCAACGAGAAACATTTCTCATAAATGACTTAAATTAGCATATTTGAGAATATGGCACTATATAGAAAGTTTAAAATTGGTTACCACAACTAACCGAGTGTCAATGAAAAAAAAACAAACTTAATTCGATTGATACAACCATCGATTTAGTTGCAAGCATTTTCATTTGATCGTATCCATGTTATTATTGTTGTTTCAACTATTTATATATAAATACAACCGACACACGGTGTAGGCAATATACTTTTTGTTGCTAGTACTATTTTTTTATTGTTACAATCGAATTCCAACCAATTATTTTCCTGGGTGTACGACAATTTAAATTTCATAAAAACAAATATCAATAATGAATTTTATGAAATGGTGTTTGATTTTTAAGTGAAACTAAATTATAGAATACATTTTAATGAAATAATGAATTTTATGAAATGTTGTTTGATTTTTAAAGTGAAACTAAATTACAGGAAACATTTTAACAACAATTATGTTAGGCATCAACACAAGTGAATCCAAGCATTCTAATGGATTTACACTTTATCTAAAATCACATCGATAAGCACTCTTCATGAGTCATTAACATTGTTGAAAAAAAAATCAAACCGAAATTCTGAAGTCAATGCCAGTTCTAATGCTAAATTCAAATACAATTTAAAAGCGATTTGAAAGTATAGCAGAAAAAACTTCAAAATAGTCACTGAAGAAGTCACCTTATATTGAATTTGAAAATGTTATATAAAACGATATTTATACTAATCGCATTTGATTCCGTAATTACAACTCAGGTGGGTTTTTAAATGTAGTCATTGGAAATCTATGAAATTGGCAAAAAAAAATAACAAAATATTATTCTACACAGGCGGCAAAACGACGTTTCAATCTCGAACTGAGCAGTATAAGTTGTCAGAAATTTGGTAATGGAGTCCTCGAATATGATTGCAATTTGAGAAAATTGGCCAGCAGTCGTTATGCACTCGATATAAACTTTAAGATGGCACATGATTTGGACAAGAATGCCGAAACTCATGTTTTGATAAATTTTACACCCACCAAAGGTTTAAAAGCTGTAAAATATTTGGATCTAAAGCTAAAAATCTGTGATTTCCTAACGACAGCTACGACTGTTCCATGGACTAGAAAGATTTTCGATGACATTCGGAAGTGGGGAAATTTGCCGTATTCGTGTCCTCTAAAAGGGGTGAGTTAATTGTGGAATTCAAAAATTGTTCTTGGGGATTAGAAGGAAATTTTATTAAATGCTTGTAATATTTTTTTATTTTTTTTTTATCATTGCAGAATTTCTCCTACACCTTGACAAATTGCAGTCTAAGCGCTGAAACCATTCCTGCATATGCGCCACTTATAAGATTTAATTTTACCGTGAGCAGCTATGAAAACCAACAACTATTTACCAGATTCTCTTTGGTGGGATCTACTGTGCCCAGATCGTGAGTGGATACATAAATTGTAAATCACTAGAGATTCCAAAGAATTGAAAGTTTAAAGAAATGCAAACCAAGACCGTCCGTTTTGGCAATAAAGTACGTCGTTCATCCACTTTATGCAAACAAAAAATTAAAGTTTTGAAGTATTTTGTAAATAATATATAGTGAATAATCGGGTAGAAAATTTTTAATAGTCATTAACATAAAGCTGGTATTTATACCATACACCAGGGAATGTGGTACCGGGTATTATGACTTTGTGCATTTGTTTGTAACGCCTAAAAGGAGAAGAGATAGACCCATTGTTTATTATACCGATCGACATAGAATCACTTTTTGAGTCGATTTAGCCCTGTGGCAGAGAGAATTATCTTTTTGCATGAATGAACACTGCCAAATTCGGGGAAAATCGGTTCAGATTTAGATATAGTCCCCATATATATTATACAACCGATTTGACATGTAAGCGTCCAAATTCGTTCAGATTTAGATATAGCCCCCACATATAAGTTTCACCCGATTTGACATTTATGCGCTGTATAAACCGTATTTTACATCCAATCTGTACGAAATTCGGCAGAGAGTTTTTTTTTTTAAGATTGAATGAAAACTACCAAATTCCGGGAAATTCATTTCAGATTTTGATATAGCCCTCATATATATGTATATGTATGGGGGCTATATCAAGCGCTGTAGAAACCGTATTTTATATCCGATCAGTACGAAATTCAACAAAGAGAGTGTTCTTATTACATTTATGAACACTGCCAAATTCGGGGAAAATCGGTTCAGATTTAAATATAGTCCCAATATACTTATATATGCTACACCCGATTTGACATGTAAGCGCTGTAGAAACTGTGTTTTATATCCGAGCAATACTGCCCATTTTCGCATTGTTAGGGAAGTGTAGGGTATTGTATAGTCGGCCCCGCCCGACTTTCTGTCTTTCCTTACTGGTTTATTTTGGAAATTTTGTTGGAGATGTACCTACAGGGGCGTGGCAATAAAGTACATTTTTATACCCTACACCACTCTGTGGTACAGGGTATTATAAGTTTGTTTCACGGCAGATGTTTGTAACACCTAAAAATAACACAGCTAGACCCACCTTAAAGTATACCGATCGACTCAGAATCACTAGCTGAGTCGATTTAAGCATGTCCGTCCGTTCGCCCGTCCGTCCGTCTGTGGATGTAAAGTTGTTCGTCGACTACAGGTCGCAATTTCACTCCGATCGTTCTGAAATTTTGCAGTTTAGAGTATTTCGCAGCTGTTAAGATCGCTATTGAATTTGGTTGAAATCGGTTCAGATTTAGATATAGCTCCCATATATATCTTTCGTCCGATTTGGCCCTTTAGTCCTATAGAAGCTGTATTTTACATCCAATCATTTTTAAATTTAGAATGGTAGAGTTTCTTGATCCATGAACCAACACTACCGAATTTGAAGAAAATCGGTTAAGATTTAGCTATAGCTCCCATATATATATTTCGTCCGATTTGGACCTTTAGTCCTATAAATGCTGTATTTTACATCCAATCTTTTTGAAATTTAGAATGGTAGAGTTTCTTGATCCATGAACCAACATTGCCGAATTTGAAGAAAATCGGTTAAGATTTAGCTATAGCTCCCATATATATGTTTCGTCCGATTTTCCTCTTTAGTCCTGTAGAAGCTGTATTTTACATCCAATCATTTTGAAATTTAGAATGGTAGAGTTTCTTGATCCATGAACCAACACTACCGAATTTGAAGAAAATCGGTTAAGATTTAGCTATAGCTCCCATATATATGTTTCGTCCGATTTGGACCTTTAGTCCAATAAAAGCTGTATTTTACATCCAATCGTTTTGAAATTTGGAATGGTAGAGTTTCTTGATCCATGAACCAACATTGCCGAATTTGAAGAAAATCGGTTAAGATTTAGCTATAGCTCCCATTTATATGTTTCGTCCGATTTGGCCCTTTAGTTCTATAGAAGCTGTATTTTACATCCAATCGTTTTGAAATTTAGAATAAATAAATAAATTTATACATGAACTACAAAATTTATATTTCAGAGTTATTCAATATTACGAGAGTGGTGTAGGGTATTATATAGTCGGCCCCGCCCGACTTTAGCCTTTCCTTACTGGTTTAATATACTATGGGTGCCATAAAAACATTACACTGTAAAAAATTTCAAGTATTTGTATGTGCAGGAATCGAAGTTATAAGCCGTTAAGATTTTATGTACAATGGCCCATTTGTATGGGAGGTACCAAATGAGGAGTGGTAATAACGCCGAATTTGCACGGGACTATAGGTACTCTAAATGCATTACAGTCCACACAATTTTAAATATTTCTATTTTATTATTATTATTTTTTAAAGTTATAAGCAGTTAACTTGTTGTGCCAAATTGTCCATTTGTATGGGAGGCACCAACAGGGGCGTGGCAATATTGCCCACTTTTTACGGGACTTTGGAGACTATAAAAGCATTACAATTCGCAAAATGCCAAGTATGTGTATAGACTGGAATCGAAGTTATAAGCAGTTAATTTTTTGTGCAAAATTGTCAATTTTTATGGGAGGTACTTAGAAATGGGGTGGCAATTTCGGCCATTTTTCTAAAGATGATAGCGACCAAGAAACTAATACTGTGCGAAATTGTGAAAGATTCTAAGTAGTAGTATAGAAGTTATAAGATAATCAATATTTCACTAAATTGTAAACCTTCGCGGGGGAGCTACTCAAAAGAGTTGACCAACAAATCCATCTATGACACATAGTAAATTTGAAGTCAATCGGTTAATCCTGTCAAAAGTTATCGTGCGCTCCAACTAGACAGACAGACGGACATTGCTCAAATGTCTTCAAATTGCCCAAAACAGATTTCCGCTAAATATTCTTGTGGTCTATTAGGTTACTTCTTCCACGTGTTGCACTTTTGGCCGCAGCAACTGATATATACCCTTATTGACAATAGTGAGGTTATAAAAATAGGATTATGTTGAAATTCTCTTATTTCTACCATACGTGCTATAATTTCTCCATTTATACATAGATTTTCTTCAAATAGGCATTGTTTTCTTCGTTAGGATACTAACATTAAAAAATTTGGAAAAAAAATTTTTGCGATTTTTTTTTCTATTTTTTATGGTCTTTTTTTGTGCCAGCAAAAACCGATATTTCTGAAAACAATAAAAATTGTTTCTAATTATTTTAACGACAGTTAATAAACTTCCACGTGAAAGTTTCATTATTAACATTTGCAGTTCTTACAATTTCTTTTAGTTTAAAGTGTACCCCGACTTTATCGAGTATTTACTTTAAAATAAAAAAATATGGTCCAAATACTAAATCCACCTTCCAAGAAATTGGCATATTTCAAGAAAAATTAAAAAAAAATTACGATAAACATTTTTTTTTTAATATTTTTTCTTGTTTACGACAACATATTAGATACAACATATTAAAACTTGGTACAGATATCTCTTACACAGAATGTGCTATGTGGTTTGAATTCTTTATAACTTTTTTTAAATATTATTCGTTCTTCACTGATAGAAGAAGCTTCGTCATGACGACGAATTTGTACATCATCACGAATATTTTTTCGTTAAAAGTCAGCTAACGTACGGAATAATCCTCTTGATGAATATGTTCGTCACCATGACGAATCTCTGTTTCCAAAAACTTTCGTCCTCAGGATGATCACATTTCATCCCTACGATGAATCGAGTTCATTACAACGACGAATCCCTTGCATAACCCCGATGAACACAATTCATCCATACGATGAATACCATTCATCGCCACGATGAATCCCATGCATCACAACGACGAATCCCATTCATCACCACGACGAACTCCATTCATCACCAAGACGAATTCATGCCACGACTATTTAAATTTTAAAAATTTCAATAACTATTCTTCTGGTTTTAGACCATTAAAAACGGTATGGAAAATAAAATCACATGACAGCTTTGCTAGGTTCAGTTGTGATTATTCGGTTCGAAACCCAGTTCTTATCAGGTAAGGCTTAAAGGAAACGAACGAGAAGTATTTATTACTTCTCATATTTTAAATCAAAAATAATCTCATTGAGTAATGTATTAGCCAACAGGCGAATACCATTCATCACCACGACGAATACAATTCATCACCACGACGAATACAATTCATCACCACGACGAATCCCGTTCATTACCACGACGAACTCCATTCATCACCACGACGAATCTCATTCATCACCATGACGAATTCCATTCATCACCACGACGAATTCCATTCATCATCACGACGAATCCCATTCATCACCACGACGAACTATATTCATCAGCATTATTCGATTTTTTAAATTAAACTTTTACAACAAATTATTTACCTAAGGTAATCAGAACGCATGTAGAACAGTACAATTAAGCACAAACTATAAATTGATTGCCTCGTTTTATCATATTTTCAGCAAAATGGTCAATAAAATCATTTCGTCGTGGGAATGAAACCTTATCGTTCCCTCGACGAATTTCGAAATCACCAAAAACATAGGTTGATGACCGTGTTCGGTCTATTGACGTACAAAAACATCGCATGTACGAAACTTTTCGTCACCAGTACGAAGATATATTGACGAAACGGATTCGTCATGGTGACGAACGGTTTTTCTATCAGTGTTTGTTTTTTTTTCAGCATTTTGTGAAGGAGACTTGGGGAATTAATTATCGAACAACGTACAAAAATAATTGAATTTTTCGTTTGTTATAATACACTTAAAATGTTATAATACAGGGTGGCGCAGAATGAGCTGTATGGTTTGAATTCTTTAAAACTTTTTTAATTATTATCTTTCTTTGTTTTTTTTTTCAGCATTTTGTGAAGGAGATTTGGGGAATTAATTATGAATCGAACAACGTACAAAAATAATTGAATTTTTCCAAAATTTTGCGAAAAGTTGTGGAAAATATGCTAAAAAGAGCACGTATATGCGAAGCAGAAAATGGACATCACTTACAGGATATCATTTTTCAAAGCTAATTGCAAAAAATTCCCAATAATTTACCGTATTTAAAAAAAAAATTATAATAATGAAGTAAATAAAAAAAGTTAAATAGCTGCAGGTTACATGAGATTAAAAATTTACAATATCGGTCCATTTTTATATAGCCCCAATATATCGAATTTCCTTGATTTTCCTTTTTCACGCCTTGGCAACCGCTGACATTTGAAATACTAGATTTATTTTTACACGGAACTTCTGAAACTAAGAATAGTAGTCATAGGTTAATGTTTTGATATATATCGGACATACAAACGTCCATCCAGAAACCAGAAAACCAGTGCACATAAACACTGATAACACTATGCAACAAAATTGTTGTCCAAGGAATGTGGCTAACAGTTTCTGGTGCAATTAGGTGTCACAAACACGAAAAAAATATTAAACAAATTTTTATGGTAAATTTTTTTTTTAATTTTTTTTTAAAATTCCAGCTTTCATGGAAAGTACATTCCGTGTTTGGACCATAATATTTCAAGTGTAAGCCTGATTAAGCCGTGTTATGCCTCAAATTAAAGGGAATTACGAGGGCTACATATGCTGCAAATATCGCTTTCACGTAGAATCTTTAGTTTAGTAAAAGTCGTCAAAAATATGAGAACAATTATTTTTTTTTTTAAAAAGCACTTCTTCCTGGTACAAAAAAAACCATAAAATATAGAAAAAAAATCGAAAAAAATTATTTTATCACATTTTTGCAGCTCTCACATTGCATATCATGTTTTATGGAGGGTTACGAACGGCCATATAACCTCGTCCTCTCTATAATTTTATAAAATCTGACATCAATCCTCATAAAATAAAATGCAGTGCAATGTCACTTATATGTCTCTCTCACATATGGCGAATTCAATATAAGCAAAAACATCAATTAAAAAAACAAAAATATGAAACAAGATTTTTTGAATTTCCCTAACATATACAAAATGGCTCATAACATTTACATCTATCTATAGATTTTTCTCAAATAAGCATTATATTTTCGCTAGGATGCAAACTTTTAAAAAATGGAATAAAATATTTTCGATTTTTTTTTTATTTTTTATGTTTTTTTCGTCCCAGGAAATTTTTATTTTTTTTTAAAAAAATCTACTTTTTCCAATTTGTTTAATGACTGTTTCTAAACCACTGTTTTTAAGTAAAAGAGATATTTCCAACATTGGTAGCCCACATTAATAGCTTCAATTTAACGTATAAGTCGACCTGATACTCCAAAAATTATAGTGCAAATACTAAGGGTATCTTCGGCGATATTAGTATTTTTAATAAAAAATGTTTTAAAAAAATGTATACATAAAAAAATGTTTGGTTTTGATTTTATACAACAGTATGCCACAATCTATACAAAAAAATAATTTTTAGGTCTAGGAAAGAAAAAAATTTTTTTTGTTGCGTAGTGTAACATGACGGCATGACACGACTCACACGTGATCTGTCAAAAAAAAAGGCTATTGAAAAAAGTATCTCAACTTGGATCACCCTATATTTGCATATTCTGTATTTTAGACAAGTTTTTCTACGACTATACATATATCTAACAAATTTCACATTGCATGACTCACAAACTGAGGGTATACGTCAGTCGTTTTATTCCACTGAAATTTTCTTACTTGTCATTTTATATTTCTCCGAAAATGTTGTTGGCGTCTTCTGACGCGATTTAACTCTTCTGAAATTTGTTTAATTTCTTTTATTTGTGCGTGTGTTGTACAAGTGGTTAATAAACATGCACACACACTGACGCAAACATAATTACGACCGGATATTCCGTCACCCGACAAGACTTCTGTTGACAAGCATTCATTCTGTCGTATCTTTTAAGAAATTTGTCAACAAAAGAAAGACGAGGACCGAGAACATTAATTGTTTGCATAAATCACAGAAATTTAAATGAAACATTTGCCTTTGCTTCTGTACATGTCCTTTACAAGACATAATGGCGATGAATGATATAAAGAAGGACAGCTTACATGAATGTATGATGCATCGATACGTTTGTTGATACATACTGGTACATTCATTGATATATATACATATACCTCGTATAAGGATGTGGACGCGGAAGGGAAGACAGAACAATTATTTTGAATTACGTAGTATCATTTAAAAGAATTGCCATAATGACTTTAAATCTGTTATGCTGTAGTACGTTTTCGGACACATTCTCTGTGAGGGGATATCATGATGGGGAATATTAGCCTTTTTACAATTAACTCTAAGTCATTGGACTGGGGAACGTATAATATGGTTCCATGTTCGTAACTATGATAGCAATGAGAACATTTTATTAGTGTCTAGCCGAATTCTTAAGCTTTGGCCTAACTTTTCTTATTCGATAGAAAATCTACATAATTGATTTAACTAAAAAATAATAATCAAAATAACTCACCATTGTCGGCATCATGAGGCTGGAACCCAGAATCTAATGAAAATAACTTCCCATTGTCTGTATCAAAAGGCTGGAACCCACAATCTTGATATTCCATTCGAATAACCAACCTGCAAAAAAGAGAAGAATTTAGTGTAATTCTCCAAAAGTAAAACTAGTAGGAACGGTTGTTCATTTCAGCCGGGCCGAATCATACTTATATTCCCTCTATCATGGGTTGCATTAAATTCTCTAATCGGAAATATCTTTGAAGTGGGAAAGAAGCAAATCATTGAGCGATAGCTTTTTTATTCCCTATCTGTAGTGGATGTTATGATATATCGTTCGCTACTGTTCAAAAGTGTAACACATTGAAGGCTTGACCTAAGACCGTACGTATATTCGGCAGTAATTCATATTAGGACATTTTAAGACTTTTGAGCAAAGTCCGTCCAACTGTATCTCTGGTCGCATGATAACTCATAAAGGGAGTAACCAATTGACTTCATATTTGGTATGTGGTAATATTTTTTCCTATCGCAGGCTGAGTCCGAAGATGGGCGGGACATTTTGCTCAACTTCTTTTAGTAGCACCCAAAAAAAATTGTCTAAAATACGAAAAATGCAAATATTTAGTATGGAGAAAATTACCGGCATGGTAATTTCATCCATTCTTCTCCAGGTGGTAGTGACAAAGATGAAATTACTATGCGTGGAATTTCAGAATAGTAGTTCAGATAAGTAGTATAGTTGTGGGGGAGTATACCACTATGAGCCATCTTCGAGATTAGCCTGAGATGGAAACAAATTATAACATACAAAATTTTAAGTCAATCGGTAAGGCTTTTGGAGAGTTGTTTTCTGCGCCAGCTAGACAGACGGATGTATTTTGCTCAAATGACATAAAATGTCCTAAAACTTATTTACTCCGGACATACGAAGGCGATCCCAATACAAGTAAGAAAGTTCAGTCGGGTAAACCGACTTATTAATCCCCTCACCTTGAGTCCCAAAAAAATATTAGTAAATTTATTTATTTTTTTGTACCAAAAGGGACGTACCAATAACGCCCATTATTCACTGGACTGTAGGCTCTATAAAAGCATTACACTGTTTTAAATTACAAGTATTCGTATGCACTGGAATTAAAGTTAAAAGCTGTTAACTTTTGGTATAAAAAGGACCATTTGTGTGGGAGGTACCTGTAGAGGCGTGCCAATAACGCCCACTTTTCACTGGACTCTAGGTACTATAAAAGCATTGTACAACATTTAAAGTATTTATATTCACTGATATTAAAGTTAAAAGTTGTTAACTTTTGGTACAAAAATGTCCATTTGTGTGGGAGGTCCCAAAAGGGGCGTGCCAGTCAGGGCCGCTTTCCTCTAAACTTTAGGTACTATAAAAGCATTGCACTGTACGAAATTTCAAGTATTTGTATGCACTGGTATTAAAGTTAAAAGCTGTTAACTTTTGGTACAAAAAAGGTCCATTTGTGTGGGAGGCACCAAAAGGGCCGTGCCAATAACGTTCATTTTTCCCTGGACTCATGGTACTATAAAATCATTACACTGTTCAATTAAATCATTACACTGGTATTAAAGTTAAAAGCTTTTAACTTTTGGAACAAAAAGTCCATTTGTGTGGGAGGTACCAATAGAGGCGTGCCAATAACGCCCATTTTTCTCCGGACTCCAGGTACTATAAAAGCATTACACTGTAAAAAAATTCAAGTATTTGTATGCACTGATATTAAAGTTATAACCTGGTAACTTTTGGTTCAAAATTGTCCATTTGTGTGGGAGGTAACAAAAGGGGCGTGGCAACTTCACCGATTTTTCTCGAGGTAATAGCGACTAATAAACTAATACTATGTGTATAATTTCAAAGGATTCAAATAAGTAGTATAGAAGTTATTAAATAATCAATATTTCACCAAATATTAACCCTTTGTGGGGGAGGTACCAGAAGGAGTGGAACAATATGGTCCATCTTCGAACATAGCCGGAGATAGAAGAAAATACGATCACATACCAAATTTGAAGTCAATCGGTTACTCCTTTCGAGAGTTATCGTGCGAACCAGCCAGCAGACAGACGGACGGACGGACATTGCCCATTGGAGTTAAAATGACCCAAAACTCCTTCGATGTGTTATACTTTTGGCTCGTAGCAAATGATATATACCCTCCTCTCTAAGGTGAGGGATAATTAGCCGACCTAACAAAGAAAACTAACAAATTTACGTATTTTTTTTCTTTATTACTCGACATAACCTTCTTTTAGCTCTATACACTTTTTACAGTGATTTTTAATAGCTTCAACACTCTGTTTATAGCAGGAACTTTCTAGCTGCTGAAAATAGCCATCAACCGCAACCTCCACCCCTTCATTGCTGGCGAATCTTTTTCCGCCCAGCCATTTTTTCAAGTTTGGTTACAAAAAATAATGCGAGAGAGCTAAGTGTGTCGAATAAGGTGCATGCTGAAGCACTTCGAACTTTAGTTCATGGATTTTGGTCATCGCAATAGTGGATGTGTGATTGGTGTCTTGTCTTAATTGTGGGCAAACGCTGCACCCATCTTGCGCACAGCTGTCGCATTATCAAATTTTCCGTCAATTGGTGATGTATAGCGCTTTCTGAAATGCATACGACTTCATATAGCTCACGAACCTTCAACCGGCGGTCATCCAATACCATTTTCTGGATTTTTTTAACCATTTCTGGCCTTGAACTCCTCATTTGGTCGACCACTACAGTGCACAGAGGTATTTTTGATACAAAATTTCGCAATTTTTCGCCAATAACTTTCCAAAATCGAATGATGCAGTTCTATGAAGAAGTATTCAGATCTAATTTGTTTTCGTAAAAAATAATATTTTGTTATTGAAAAACTCCAGTGACGTTACCTAAATATAGTAAAGTGAAAACTAACGAAAATTTGCATGCAACTCAATAGCTTATGAATGCACACCCAGGAAAATAATTGGTTGGAATTCGATTGTAACAATAAAAAACCAGTAAGGAACGACAGAAAGTCGGGCGGGGCCGACTATATAATACCCTACACCTACCTACCAATGCGAAAATGGGCATTGCGATAAGAATTTGGCAGTGTTCATACATGTAATAAGCAAACTCTCTCTGCCGATTTTCGTACTGATCGGATTTCTACAGCGCTTACATGTCAAATCGGGTGTAACATATATATTGGGACTATGTTAAAATCTGAACCGATTTTTCCCGAATTTGGCAGTGTTCATACATGTAATAAGAAAACTCTCTCTCTAACATTTCGTACTGATCGGATATAAAACAAGATTTCTACAGCGCTTAAATGTTAAATCGGGTGAAACATATATATGGGGGCTATATCTAAATCTGAACCGATTTTCCCCTAATTTGGCAGTATTCATACATGTAATAAGAAAACTCTCTCTGTTAAATTTCGTACGGATCGGATATAAAACACGATTTCTACAGCGCTTAAATGTTAAATCGGGTGAAACATATATATGGTGGCTATATCTAAATCTGAACCGATTTCCCCCAAATTTGGCAGTGTTCATTCATGTAATAAGAGAACTCTCTCTGCCAAATTTCGTACTGATCTGGTTTAAAATACAGTTCCTACAGCGCTTACATGCCAAATCGGGTGAAACATATATATGGGGGCTATATCTAAATCTGATCGGATTTTCTCCGAATTTGGTAGTGTTCATTCACGTAATAATAAAACTCTCTCTGCCGAATTTCATAAAGATCGGATGTAAAATGTGGTTTCTACGGCGCTTGCATGTCAAATCGGGTTAAACATATATATGGGGACTATATCCAAATCTGAACCGATTTTAACCAATTTCAATAGGGATCGTCCTTGGGCCAAAAAAGAGCACTATGCTAAATTTCATCACAATCGGACCATAAATACGACCTGCACTAAATTTAGAATAATTAAATGTATTTTGGGAAATGCAACCGAAAGATTGGTTGCTGTTCTTTTGCTGACACATGACAAACAAAAAATAAAATTACTCGACATAAATAAATGTTCAACATTTTGTTCAAGAACGGTATATGTATGTAGTCAAAAATAATATCGTGTGGAAAATAATGTGTGGAATGCAGAATATGTTGTGCAAAATGTTTTATATAAATAAAAAATAAAAGCAACAATCATAAATTAAAAGCACAGGGTTAAGCGGTAATTGCACAACAGTTTTGTGTGTTTTTTTCGTGTACTAAAATTTGTGTCAAATATTTCCACATATCATAATAGTGATGAATTTGTAACATGGGATTTTTAATTTTGCTATGAATTGTTTCGTTTTTGTTCAAAAAATAAAATAAAAAATTAATGAAAACTGTTTTTAATTAATTGTCGGTCGTGTATGACTGACAAATTGTCAGAACAACCAATTTTTTAAAACAGTTGGTTGTGGCAACATACAACAGATAATTTTAGCCAACATTTTCGTAGCTGGCGCAACCAAATATGATTGTTGTCAACATGGAAGCAGAAGTATACCACAACCAAAATGTTGGTTGTCCTGATGGAAACGCATGATAGTAGACATAACAACCAAAATTAGGGTGGCAAATAATTCGGTTGAGGCATCCAAACTGTATTCTGTGTGTACTAAAATATTTTTCCTGCTAAAATTTAAATGTTGTTATTATTGAAATACAGAACCTTCTTTTTAGTTTTCCTTCACTTTTCCTTGCAATAACAAAAAGTAAGCTCGGACGAGCTCGGTCTATTTTTGTCAGAGAGGTCTTCTGACTGCAACGAAATGAAGGACGAGATACCATTCCTTAAATTTACGCAAGAAAATCCACCATCTACTGAACAAACTTATACATTTTATAAAAGAGATTATCAATTTTATGAGAAAAAATCTATTTTAATTTTATCGGCATTGTGCAGAGGTCGTGGCCAATTTAGATGAAACTCGGCATGCAAGTGTATGTACCAAATTTGAAAACTTTTGCTTGAATAGAAACATTTTTATGAGAAAAAATCGATTTGGAGAGTACGGGTGGGGGCCATGGGCGTGGCCGATTTTGATGAAAAAAGAAAGTGTATCTACCAAATATGAAGTCTTTCGCTTCGACAGGAAAAATTTTATGAGAAAAAATCCATTTGGATTGTATGGGCCGATTTTGATCAAACATTTTTTTTCTTAATTTAGTAAATATATTACTCGGTGCCAACTTTCAATAATCTAGGACCACTCTTTATATTTTTTGCACAAAAATGTACGAAGCCATCCCAATGTGCGGTGTGCGTCTTGGCAGCCCCCGTACGGCCCCGTTTAAGCTCTGCCACCTAAT
Source organism: Eudasyphora cyanicolor (assembly GCA_963930755.1). Lineage (NCBI taxonomy): Eukaryota > Metazoa > Arthropoda > Insecta > Diptera > Muscidae > Eudasyphora > Eudasyphora cyanicolor. The sequence continues at coordinate 167,214,761 of OZ005738.1, read as the reverse complement.
ATTTTATAGTTGTAGAGGAAGGAGCAGACTCCCTCAAAGTAGAATCTAGCTCGGTTTTAATATTTGTTGGTCTGAGACCTTTCAAATCAAAATATTGTAAAGGGTGGTCCAACCTTAATACACGATCTTAATTATGAGTCCCATCTTAAGGAGAAGTTTTTTGTCCAACTTAATTTGACATTTCTTTGTTTCAGTGTTTGACAAATTTGAAATTCGCCTTTTTCCGAAAATGGGCGATCAAATCAAAATGCATTTCGTTCACTTCGTGATTTTTTTGGTCAGCATAATCGTCCAAATATGTCTACAATCGGGAGAATTGTGCGCAAATTTCAGCAAACCGGGTCTGTTGGAGATGTGAAAACACCTGAGCATGCTCGCCCAGTTCGTTCTGCGGAAAACTTAGATGCTGTTCGTGGTAGTGTGGCAGAAGAGCCGTCAACCTCGACTCGTCGTCGTGCCCAACAATTGAACATCTCACGAACATCACTGATGCAAATTTTGAATAAAGATTTGAATTTACACGCTTACATGCTTCAATTGACTCAATAGCTGAAGCCTATTGACCATTTCAAGCGTCGTCAATACACCGAATGGTCGGTTGAATAGACAGAAGTGAATGGTGACTTTACTTATCTTCAGCGACGAGGCCCACTTTAATCTCAGTGGATTCCTTAACAAGGAGAATGGTCCCATTTGGGCAAATGAGAATCCACGAGTAATTGTTGAAAAGCCGATGCATTCACAATGAGTGCATGTTTGGTGCGGTTTATGGGCTGGCGGCGTCATCGGGCCGTACTTCTTCGAAAATGAGCTCGGCCAAGCTGTTACCGTGATGATAACTTGCCACACAGCCAACGAAACAATGGCTCTTTTTCGCTAGAAGTTCAAAGGCCGTGTTGTCTCACATCGTGCCAAGATCCATTCAAGAGTTAAAGGATAAGATAACACGACACATTAACGACATTGAACCTCAATTATGTATCAGAGTCATTGAAAATATGGACGATCGGATAGTGGTATGCCACCGAAGCCGTGGCGAGCATTTAGCCGATATTTCGTTTCACACTTAATTGTCATATATCTCTCTATCATAGTAAGAAATGTTGTTTGCTTGCTTTTATTTGGTCTGCAAATCTTTGTGATTCTAACTAGGATATTCTCCCGGCTTCAAGACCATTTTGTTTCTATATTATTATAGAAACAAGTATTTTATACATGGCGGTGTATAAATAATAATATAGAAACAAAATGGTCTTGAAGCCGGGAGAATATCCTAGTTAGAATCACAAAGATTTGCAGACCAAATAAAAGCAAGCAAACAACATAACAAATGCATGGCTCGGCAAAACAAGGTGAGTCTTCTGACTCACCACAAACTACACTTAGTGCAGTCAAAAACCAAAAAGGCTTTTCTGCATAGTGTGGTAATTTTCCATTAGATGGAGCAAAATTTGCTTCTCATTGGACATGGCTGGTGTTTTGTATTAACTTTGGTTAACAATTGTTTTTGGAGAAGTGTGGTTTCACAAAGATTTCTCATTCGCTTGCGTGTTGAAGTCAACCATATAGAGCTCCGTATCTCCCATACAATTGCAGCAGAACTGTTGATAACGAGTGTCACGGCTCAGAAATCATGATCCAGTATGTGTGTTGCCAATTTTTAATACATATTTATACACCGCCATGTATAAAATACTTGTTTCTATAATAATATAGAAACAAAATGGTCTTGAAGCCGGGAGAATATCCTAGTTAGAATCACATAGTAAGAAATGTTTTAGTTATTCGTTCAGCTTGAGGCCATAAATAAACCAATGTTATTTTTAATATTATTGTTTCATTAAACATTTTTTTTTAAATTGTTTTATTTATGGCCTCAGGCTGAACGAATAACTAAAAAACATAAAATAAATAGGTCAACTAAACATAAACTCAATAGTAAGAAATATTAAGATAATTCTCTGAAAACTTTTTGTTTTATTTACAATTAACATCGTGTGTAGGGCGTAGGGCGTTAAGTTATTCCTCCAATATGTTATATACCCCGGTGTGGGTTATAATTAATGAAATTGACTTAGGTCAGTTTATCTTACCATGATATGATAATAATAATCTGAATTATAGTATATTATTTTCTGTCCTGTTTATACATTAAATTATTTCTCAAACTTTCTAGAGATAAAATGAGAAGTATTGTATCCCCTTCCCGTCTTTTCTGCTCAAGTTGTGGATTATGACAAACACAAATATTTACTAATTTTCATGGAGTCAGTCTCAGACTAACTGACTGACAAACTTTGCATAATTAACTCAGTTGTTTGACAAACGTAAATGTTAAACATGGCATCACATGTGATGCCACATGTGAGGCCTTTACATATCCTTTTGGATATGTCATATTCGTATATGTAGGCCTTACTTGCACACATACACACACATCTCGTAAAAGATTTGCTACAGATGAATAATCTCCCCACGTCGAGTTGAAGGTGTCACAGGACCTAACACGTACGTACGCATACATTTAGGTGAGTGTATCTTCTCACTCTAGGCTTGTCTGTTATGTCACAGAGAAAGGATAATCATAGTAGATCTCACGGATGTTTTGCTCTGCACTGTGTGAGTCGTGTTTGGCATAGAACATCCGTTGTGGGTTTGCGCACCGCAATTGTTGGCTGTATGACTGGTGTCAGGACTACTACATACTTACTTACTCACTCACACGAATGAGATTTTGTCACTTTGATAATTATCTTAGTATTTTTTCTTTGTGGATCACTGCGGAAGACATATTTCAAATCTAAACTCCTTCTCTACACAAACGTAAGATGTCTTTGGGGAAAGTGTTAACATCTTCAAACCTCCATGTGGAGTTTATGAAATCCCATTGCTTTTGAAGCACACGAACCGTTTGCTATAGTTGAAAAAAAATCTGTTTGGTATTTACTTGTGCAAATACAAAGATAAGTAAATCTACAGGATCTGCAACATAATAAATATAAGATACGAATATGGGAACAACGTTGTATACTTTGTTGAGATTGACCTAACGTTTCATCACTTGACCTATTTTCTGAAAGAGAGATAAAGTTTTATCACCATTTAAAAAATATAAAAAATCTTATGTTTTAAATTTTCAGATTTTTTTCTCCAGTAAGAACATTTGATCTCAAATTTCTTTTTTTGAGGGATTCTTTCGTCCTCTTTTAAGAAAATTAAAAAAAGTCATAGAGAATGTTCAATCTAAGATTTCAAATATCCTACCAAAGTTTTCCCCTCCTCATTTTACTAGGAACGAATTAATAAATTCACGTTTTAGAGGTCAATTTAGCTTTTTACAAAGAATGACATGTAGTAATGCCAACAAAAATCAAATATTGGCGAGATTAAATCCGATGAGTCTAATCGTTGAACGAATAGTTATACAAATATATTTGCAAATTTCTGGATCCAACCCAGAAAACAGATTATAGTCTCCGGAAGGCCACAAAAAATATGCGAGGACCTGTTGCGCATGCATCCCCAATTCGAACTAGGCAAAAAGCACAGAAGAGACAGTAAATGCATTCGCAAACTACCTCGAGTCCGTTTTTACACCCAACAGTGATACATCTGAAATCTATCTGCTCGTGGTAGATATAATTCCTCGCCCACACTATCCGCCCGTGATAAACGACATAATATCTAGCCCAATCTATCCGCCCGTGATAGATGATATAATTCCTCGCCCAATTTATCCGCCCGGGATAAATGATTCAATTCCTCGCCCAATCTATCAGCCCGTGATAGATGATATAATTCCTGGCCCAATCAAGCTAAGAATAAAGGATGTTGAAAAATCTGCCAAAGATCTAAAATTAAAGAAATCTCCCAAAGAAGATGTTATAACAGCGAAAATGATTAAAGAACTTCCTTTTTCAGCCTTGAAAATGGTGTTATTTTTATTCAATGCAATACTGCGTGTAGGTTACTTCCCCCTATCTTGGAAGAGGTCAGAAATCGTGTGGATACCAAAACCAGGCAAAGATCCAACTAAAGTCAAATCCTATCGCCCTATAAGCGTACTATCGATACTTTCAAAACTATTTGAGTGCATTCTTAAGGAAAAGTAACACCTCATATAATTTCTAACAATATTATACCTGACCATCAATTTGGTTTTCGAAAAAGTCATAGTACTATAGAACAGGTACACCGTATCGTACCATCGTGCATCAAAAAAACTTTTGAGAATTAAAGAATACTGTTCTGTGTTATTCATAGATATTTCCCAAGCATTTGGCAAAGTCTGGCACAAAGGACTTTTGTACAAAATATGCGAACTTCTGCCAATCAACACGCATAAACTGTTCAAGAGTTATTTGACTAACCGGTCTTTTCAAGTTAAATCAAATGGCATTTTTTCTAAATACCGGTGTCCCACAGGGGAGCATTTTTGGCCCTATACTGTACGTTATTTTTACGGCAGATATGCCCATAACCAACTTTACGAACACGTCTACTTTTGCGGACGATACTGCTTTCGTCAGTACTCACAAAAGCCCTTTAGTTGCGTCCGATCGACTGCAGTCTCATGTCCGAATCCTAGAAGAATGGTTAAAAAATGGAGAATAATGGTGAATGCCTCAAAGTGTAGTCATGTCACTTTTACCCTACGAAGGGATACAAGTCCTGCAATTTATATTTTCAATTCACAGATTCTCCAAAAGGATCATGTAAAATATCTTGGAATCCATTTAGATCGGTGCTTGCCGTGGTCGCGCCACATAGACTCTAAAGTAACTAAAATAAAACTCAAAACTAATCACTTCAGTTGCTTATCAGTCAAAGATCTGCCCTAGATCAAGAGTATAAGTTTCTTCTATACAAAACGGTATTGAAGCCCATTGGACATATGGTATCCAGCTCTGTGGTACAGCGTGCGCTTCAAATGTATGCAAATTACAAAGAAGACAATCGAATATTCTTCGTTTAATTACAGGTGCACCATGGTATATAAGAAACGCTAACATCCATAAGGATTTCAACACGCCAACAGTAAAAGAGGAAATTGAAAAATATTGCCGGTGTTACGTGGGCGTTTGCCCACCAATCATCCAAACATCCTGGCTCGAGAACTACTAAATTTTGAAGGCCATAACCGCTTTAGAATGAGATATACACTGGACTTGATTTAAATTAAAACTAATCAAAAACAAAAATTAAATTATGAATTCTTTAATTTGAAATGTTAACATTTTGTTAAAGTAAAAAATCATGTAAAATCTTAATGGTTTATTCGCAATGTCAATAACCCAGAGAATAGTATTCTAGGTTAAGATTTGTCCACTTATTGGTATTTTCATTGTTTTATAACGAAAGATTCAATAATAAATGTAATGAATTGGAAAAAAAATTTAGATACAACTTTTTGAATTTTAAATGGTGTAGAATGGTGGCATTCTATGTCCGTCGTTCTCTCTGGTATATCTTAAAAAAATAATATTCTCAGCTTCATATCTTGCAAACCGTTCGGAATTTTGATTTACTCTCTGAGACAAAGTTGTAGCTCTTGTCATAAAGAACAAAAATTGTGAACACATCAAAAAATGTGAACAGGGACAAAATCGCAAAAAACTTTAAAAAAATCGATGTTTTCAAAATTCAAGGAAACAATCAACTACAAAAATGTACCTAAGATTTCAATAAACAACTTTCTGGAACTTTCCCGCCCGACTTTCTGCCTTTCCTTACTGGTTTTAATTTCATTTGCTTTTTCTTTACTTCAACATTGAGATACTATGCTATTTATTACAAAAATAATAAAAAAAAAACAAGTAAGAAGTTCGGTTGGGTAAACCGACTTATGAATCCCCTCACCTTGAGCCACAAAAAAATATTAGTAAATTTATTTTTTTTTGTCTTAATTAAATTATTATCAATTTAAATTGCATTTAATAACCTTAAAGTATGTACTGGTATTCAAGTTATAAGCTGTTAACTTTTGGTGTAAAATGGTCCATTAGTGTGGGGGGTACCAAAAGGGGCGTGCCCATAACGGCCACTTTTCTCTAGACTGTAGGTACTATAAAATCATTTCACTGTACGAAATTTCAAGTATTTGTATGCACTGGTATTAAAGTTAACAGCTGTTTACTTTTGGTGCAAAAAGGTCCATTTGGGTGGGAGGTACCAAAAGGGGGCGTGCCAATAACGCCCATTTTTCTCTGAACTCTAGGTACAATAAAAGCACTGTACGAAATTTCAAGTATCTGTATGCACTGGTATTACAGTTTTAAGCTGGTAACTTTTGGTACAAAATGGTCCATTTGTGTGGGAGGTACCAAAAGCAGCGTGGCAATAATGCCAATTGTTGACTGTGTTGTACGTTCTATTAAACCATTACACTGTACAAAATTTCAAGTCTTTGTATGTACTGCTAATAAAGTTATAAGCTATTAGCTTTTGGTTCAAAATTGTCCATTTGTGCGGGAGGTACCAAAAAGGGCGAGGCATTTGTTCGCCCATTTTTCTAGAGGTAATAGTGACTAATAAACTAATACTATGTGTAGAATTTCAGAGGATTCAAATAACTAGTTTAGAAGTTATTAAATAATCAATATTTCACTAAATGTTAACCCTTTGTGGGGGAGGTACTAGAATGAGTGGACCAATATGGCCCATCTTCGAACTTAGCCGGAGATAGAAGAAAATATTACCACATACCAAATTTGAAGTCAATCGGTTCCTCCTTTCGAGAGTTATCGTGCTCACCAGCCAGCAGACAGACGGACGGACAGACATTGCTCATTCGACTTAAAATGACGTACCAAAACGGGTATCCGCCGAACATTCTTAGGGTCTTAGGTCACTCCTTCGATGTGTTAGACTTTTGGCTCGTAGCAAATGATATATACCCTCCTCTCCAAGGTGAGGGGATAAATATTCGTATTATGATTTAAACTGTGTTATGTTTATAATGCAGATGGCCATGGACTTGCAAATCGCACTCTCTTAAGTTGTGGATCCAAATCGTCGTCCGAATCCGACTCTGATTCAGAACTTATGGTGTCCACAGGCACTTTGCTTTCAGACTGCCTTGCATCATCACTTGCTCTAGTCATTCTTGTAAATTCTGTTCGAATTGCGATTTTGACCTTGAAGACGAAGTTTTTTTGATTTTATGTGTTCACAATTTTTGTTCTTTATGACAAGAGCTACAGAAAATTATCACTTTTTTTGCAAAAAATTACACAGAGACCCCAAATTGTTTATCAATTTTTGCTTTTTTTTAAATTTAAACGTCGTCGCTCCGAACGACTTTCCCGGCATTACTTCTTCTTCAAATGTTCAATAATATATCGTCAAAAAAAAAGCGCCGTGGAGCAAAAATTAGGAATTTTGGTATCACATATGTATTTTTTGACAAAATTTTGAATTTACATATCAAAACTTAAAATGACAATATTCCGTTAAATAAGCGTCGATCTGAGAGCTAACAAGACGAAATTTTGGTATTACTTATTTTTAATCCAAAATTTTTAATTTCGTTTAAAGAACATAAAATGGCAATATCTCTTTAAATACACGTCCTAGAGCGAAAATTATTAAATTTTTTTACCTCATATTTTTTGGACAACATTTTCAGTTTCCTTAGCAATACTTAAAACAAGTAAGAAAGTTCAGTCGGGTAAAGCGACTTACGAATCCACTCGCATTTAGTTTAAAAAAATATTCGTAAATGTATTTATTTTTTGTTTGGTGCAAAATAGTCCATTTGTGTGGGAGGTACCAAAAGGGGCGTGCCAGTATGCCCACTTTTCACTGGACTCAAGGTACTATTATAGCATTACACTGTACAACATTTCATGTATTTGTATGAAAAGATATTAAAGCTATAAGCAGTTATCTTTTGGTTCAAAATAATTAATTTGTGTGGGAGCTACCAAAAAGGAAGTGGGAACTTAACCCATTTTGCTCTGGATGATAGCGACTACTAAACTATGGAGTTTCAGAAGATTCGAATAATTAGTATATATGTTATTAAAGAATCAATATTTCACTAAATGTTAACCCTTTGTAGGGTAGGTACCAAAAGGAGTGGACCAATACACGCCGTCTTCGAACTTACGGCCTGAAATTGAACAAAAAAATATAAATATACCAAATTTTAAGTCAATCCGTTACTCCTCTCGAGGGTTATCGTGCGCTCCAGCCGCCATAAAGACAAACAGACAGACAGAGAGGTTAGGTTACACTTTCGGATCGTAGCAAATGATATACTCATATACCCTCCTCTCTAAGGTGAGGGGAAAATTACACAAATCGAATTTCCACCAAACATGCTTGGGGTCTTAGGCCAAAAAATTTTAATTTCCTTAGCTAAATCTACAATGACAATATCTCGTTAAATAAGCGTCGTAGCACGTAAAGGACTAAATTTTGGTATAATTTCTTTCTAACCAAAATTTTGTATTTCCTTAATTTCCAAAACTTAAGATATTAAGATCTCATTAAATAAGCGTCATTGGGTGAAAAGGACGAAATGTTGTTATCACGAATTAAAATTTCATTATCTCGATAAATAAGCGTCGTGAGCGAAAATTATGAAATTTGTTATCACTTAGTTTTCAAATTTTATTAACAAAACTTAAAATGGCAATATCTCATTAAATAAGAGTCTTAGAGCAAAAATGGCAATATTTTAGAACAATTTTGGCAAACAAATTATTATCACTTAGTTTTCGAATTTCTTTAACAAAACAAACTGTCAATATCTCGTTAAATAATTACGAAATTTTGGTATCAAGTACTTTTTAACAAAAATTGTGAATTTCTTAGCAAAACTTAAAATGACAATACATCTTTAAATAAATGTCTTAGAGCGAAAATTATTAAATTTTGTTACCACTTATTTTTTGAACAATATTTTTAATTTCCTTAGCGTTATTTAAAAAAAGTAAGAAATATCAATCGGGTAAAGCGACTTACGAATATTCGTAAATTTATTATCCCCTCACCTTAAAGAGGAGGGTATATATTAGGGATGTAACGAAAATTCGCATTCGCATATGCGAACGCGAATTATTCGCATCATTTTAAAATTTGCTTTCGCATTCGCAAAAACCATCTTTGGATTATTCGCTTTCGCATTCGCTTTCGCAAAAATATATTTCAGTATTCGCTTCCATTTATTAAAGTGTTAAATCTTCACTTCACACAATTTGAAGATATGTGTGTGCTTGTGGTAACAGGAGGTAAAACTATGGAAAACAGTCTTAATACTTGAATATCCTGGAAAAGTATCAATTCACTTCCTTAAATTTGTTGGTACTAAAGGCTCTAACTATTATTCGCATTCGCAAAAATGCATATTTCACTATTCGCTTTCGCATTCGCATTCGCAAGAAATATATTTCAATATTCGCTTTCGCTAAAGCCACTTTCGTTACATCCCTAGTATATATCATTTATAGTTCCTAGAGTCCACAGAAAAGTGGACGTTATTGGCTCGTCCCTTTTGGTACCTCTCACACAAATTGACCATTTTGTACCAAAAGTAAACAGCTTTGAACTTTAATACCAGTACATACTTTAAAGTTATTAAATGCAATTTAAATTGATTATAATTTAAGTAAAACAAAATAATAAATAAATTTACTAATATTTTTTGAGACTCAAGGTGAGGGGAATCATTAGTTCATTAGAAGAGATAGACCCATTGTTTATTATACCGATCGACTTGTAATCACTTTCTGAGTCGATTTACCTATGTCCGTCTGTCTGTGCATGTATTCTTGTAATCAAAGTACAGGTCGCAATTATGGTCCGATCTCAACGAAACTTTGCACATATCTTTTTTTAGGCCCAAGGACGATCCCTATTGAATTTGGTTAAAATCGGTTCAGATTTACATATAGCTTCCATATATACATATGTACCTCAGATTTGGCATATATGCTCTGTATAAGCAACATTTTTGAACCGATTTGTACAAAAATTGACAGAGAGAAGTCTCGTGATATACTTAGATACAATACCAAATTTGGGGGAAATCGGTTCAGATTTAGATATAGCCCCCATATATATGTTACCCCCGATTTGACATGTACGCGCTGTAGAAACTGTATTTTATATCCGACTAGCTGGACCCGGTCCACTTCGTTGCCCCAGTTTTCAGATTTCTGATCCCGAAATACATATACAAAAAACTCAGCAATCTCTCTAACAAATTTCTCAAGATATATCAATTTCAAAACATGGCTCATGTGGTCCAATCCCTCCAATTTTTTTACCAATCACGTAGCCTGTCACCAGATAAATATACACAAAATTACAGCAATCTCGCTAACAAATTGTGCTAGATATCTCAATTTAAAAATTTTACCTATATAGGCGGGGCCAAGCCTATTGTTGCGAACTCGTCCGTTTTTCGATCCCATCCATTCTTCGACAAATAACCTAAACTGCCACCAGATACATATACACTCGCTAACAAATTGTGCAAGACACAATTTAAAATATTGGCTTATACGGGCTGGGCTACACACCCTAGTCCTATTCCGACAATTTTTGTGTCAATCACGTAGACAGCCTCCAGACACATACATATACACAAAATTACAGCTCTATCGCTTATAAATTGTGCAATATATCTCAATTTGGACAGGGCCACGCACATTGGTCCGATCACGCCCATTTTTCACCAATCACGTAGACTGTCACCAGATACATATATATACGCAAAATGTCAGAACTCTTGGTAACAAATTGTGTAATATATCTCAATACCAAAATTTGTCTTATATGGGCGGGGCCACGCCCATTAGTCCGATCCCGCCCATTTTTGGACCAGACTGTAGACTGTCACCAGATATATATACACAAAATTGCAGCACTCTCGCTAAAAAATTGCTCAAGATATCCCAATTCCAAAATTAGCCTTATAGGGGCGGGGCCACGCCCATTTGTCCGATCCCGCCCATTTTTGGACCAGTCACGTAGACTTCCACCAGATATGTATACACAAAATTGCAGCACTCTCGCTAAAAAATTGCTCAAGATATCTCAATTCCAAAATTTGCCTTATATGGGCGGGGCCACGCCCATTTTTGGACCAATCACGTAGAATTCCACCAGATACATATACACAAAATTACAGCACACTCGCTAATAAATTGTGAAAGATATCTCAATTTTAAAATTTTGCTTATATGGGCGGGGCCACACCCACTGGACCGATCCCGCCCATTTTTTTAACCAATTACGCAGTCTTGTACCAGATACATATACGCAAAATTTCAGCGCTCTCTTTTACAAATTGTGTAAGATATCTCGATTTCAATATTTGGCTTATATAGACGGGGCCACGCCCATTGCTCCGATCGCGCCCTTTATTAGACCAAACACGTGGACTGCTACCAGATACATGTAAACAAAATTAAACGCTCTTGCTAAAAAATTGTGCAAGATATCTCAATTTAAAATTTTGTCTTACATGGACGGGGCCACGCCCATTGGTCCGAATCCTCCCACTTATGGTCCAGTCCCGTAGACTGCCACTAGATACATATGCACAAAATTACAGTACTCTCGCTAACAAATTGTGGAAGATATCTCCATTTCAAAATTCGGGCGAGGCCATGCCCATTGGTCCGATCCCGCCCACTTTTGGACTAATCACGTAGACTACCACCAGATACATATGCACCAAATTACAGCACTCTCGCTAACAAATTGTGTAAGATATCGCAATTAAAAAATTTGTCTTATGTGGGCGTGGCCACGTCCATTGGTCCAATTCCGCCCACTTTTGGACCAATCCCGTAGACTACCACCAGATACATATGCACCAAAGTACAGCATCGATTTGACATCCAAGCGCTGTAGAAACTCTATTTGATATCCGATCACAGCGAAATTCGGCAGGAAAAGGTTTCTTATTACATCAAGGAATACTGCCAAATTCGGAGAAAAGGGGTTCAGATTTAGATATAGCCCACATATATGTTAGCCCCGATTTGACATCCAAGCGCTGTAGAGACTGTATTTTATATCCGATCAGTACGAAATTCGACAGCAAGAGGTTTCTATTTTACATGAATGAGTATTTATGAATAGTATTTAATCGATTCAGATTTATATATAACCTCCGCTATAGAAGTTGTACTTTACTTCCGATCATTACAAAATTCTCCAGAAAGATGATATTCAATTTAAGATCGAATATTGCTTAATTTAGCGATTATCGGTTCAGAATTAGATATATCCACATTAGGCCGGGTCGATTTGTGGGGAGGCAAAAAAAGTCGCCATTGCTCAGTGAAAATCGTATTCTAGGGATCAAAATAAGAAACTTTGCCGAAGGAACCATACCTCTAAAACGAATTCTGATGCCCCGGAAAAAATCCCACTTTGACCCATTTAGAGTGCTCCAATCGAGTCAATATTTAATATTTGCCAACAATGAGGCTGAACATTGTCTTTAACATTTTAGGTTTTAAAATTTTTCATTTACACATTTTGCACAAAAATTAGTTGGCTTTACCCCAAACTGAAACCAGCAGACAATGTTTTGTGTGTAAAAATATACAATCAACAGAAGCTTATAGATGTAGTTTGTTTAAACTATTTCAAATATTTCCAATCAACAATCAAATTCAAAGACATCACAAAATAAAGTTGCAGACTTTCAATAGCACTCGTTGTTTTGGAAAATTTTAATATCAAAAATTGTTATCACGAAAAAAAAGAGTTGCATATTTTATTTCAAATTACTAAAATAGTTTTACTCTCGAGTATGCTTGAACGACATATTTATGTGCGATGAACCGAATTTTGATATCTGTAACAAATATTTCATTTTACACACATTGTACAGTCTTTTTACTTTGTCGAACAATTGCTGCATTTTTTTTAACGAAAAAAGTCTCTATTGCTCTGGTTAAACTCAAAAGTAGTTCGAATCAAAATACTTCTCAGATGTACTCGTACTTGTCCAAATAAATGTGGAGATACTCTTAGTGTCTGAGCAAAAACGAAGTGCATACAATAAGTTCAGCAAACAATAAACTTTGTGCAACATCTTGATCCTTGACCTCTCAAAAACACTATCATCATCATCATCATAGTTATCTCATCTCATCTCATCCTCATCGTCATCTCCTCATCATCATCCATAAACGTTTCTCATTGTCAGTGTACAAGTCCTCGTCATGTAGAGATATTGACACAATGTCTTCTACCACCCAACTCAACTCAACTTATCCTTACTTTTTTGCTTTGTAATCTTTAATATAAAGTTTGTTAAGTGCACATTCAGCAGAAGAAAAAAAATGCAAAGCTATGCTATGTTCAAAATGTGAGAATATATGGGACACAACATGTAATACCAATTATCCAATGGGAAATATTTTCAAAAAGGAAAACAAAATTAAATAAAAATTACTAATTACCAAACTTACCAGATATTTCATTAGGAACTCGACCCTTATACCTTTATAAATATTTATCGCCATATAAACAAATTCCATTCGAATACTCTCTGCAAAAACAGCCCATATATTTTTAAACTCAAAATCGCACACATACCTACAGGTAAGTCTTCTTAATCATCTACCACCTCCCCCCAATACTCTCCATTTTGAGTACATCCCTCTTCAACTTAATGTAGACGAGAAAACTTATTGAAAACTACTTTTATTAAAGGTTGCATTCACAAATGCAATGAAATATTCAACAAGAGAGCGGAAGGGAGGGAGGGAAAGAGATGAGAGATAGCCGAAGACAGACTACTTGCAGATGCACATGCAATTCACTCGAAACTTTTCTTAAAGTGATGCATACAAAGTGAGCCGGTGTAGAACGTGCATGCGTTCCGGATGTGCTGATGTGGTTGCTTTGTTGGCAGGAGTTTTGGAATTTCCTCATTTTCCCATAACAAACGCTGCTGCCGGAGGATCAACAGGGAAAGTATGCTCCAGTAAGTACGTGTTGGGAAATAGTAATCTTATGAATTACAAAAGTACATTTTTATGCTCATCGACCCCCATCATCACTACATATGGGGCATGCATTTTCACCAGAGAGTGAATATGTGAACGTATAAAGAACTATGTATTTTAAATTCTTTAATATATGGACATTTTTATAGGGCGTGTTCTAATGGAATGATTACAATTAAGAATTAAAATATATTCACTAAATCCCAATCAATAGTCCTTGACTTGCTGTCAGTTATCCTTGATTTCTAATCAATAATCATTACTTTCTGTAAATGAATATTGACCATTATTGTCACTGATCATTTCAATATTTATTGTCTTCAGGAAATGTTCATTGACCCCACATCAGTCAATACCAGTCAATGCCCGTTTAACTCTATTCAATGTTTATTGAACCCCAGTCAATGTCCATTGACCACTAGTCAATGTTCATTGACCTCTAGTCAATGTTCAGTGACCTCTAGTCAATGGTTATTGACCTCTAGTCAATGCTCATTGAGCTCTAGTCAATGTTCATTGACATCTAGTCAATCTTCTTTGATCTCTAGTCAATGTTCATTGACCTCGAGTGAAAGTTCATTGACCTCGAGTCAATTTTCATTGACATCTAGTCAATGTTTATTGACCTCTAGTCAATGTTGATTGATCTCTAGTCAATGTTCATTGACCTCTAGTCAATGTTCATTGACCCCTAGTCAATGTTCATTAACCTCTAGTCAATGTTCATTTACCTCTAGTCAATGGTCATTGACTCTCAGTCAATGTTCATCGACCACTAGTCAACGGTCATTGACTCCCAGTCAATGGTGATTGAATGAATGTTCATTGACTTCTAGTCAATGTTCATTGGCCTCCAGTTAATGTTCATTGGCCTCTAGTCAATGTTCATTGACCTCTACTCAATGTTCATTGACCTCTAGTCAATGTTCATTGACCTCTAGTCAATGTTCATTGACCTATAGTCAATGGGCATTGACTCCCAGTCAATGTTGATTGACTCCCAGACAATGGTGATTGGCTCCCAGTCAATGTTAATTGACCTCTAGTCAATAGTCATTGACTCCCAGTCAATAGTCATTGACGCCCAGTTAATGGTGATTGACTTCCAGTCAATGGTGATTGACTTCCAGTCAATGGTGATTGACTTCCAGTCAATGGTGATTGACTTCCAGTCAATGGTGATTGACTTCCAGTCAATGGTGATTGACTTCCAGTCAATGGTGATTGACTTCCAGACAATGGTGATTGACCTCCAGACAATGGTGATTGACTCCCAGTCAATGGTGATTGACTCACAGTTAATGGTGTTTGAGTCCCAGTCAATAGTGATTGACTCCCAGTCAATGGTGATTGATCCTCAGTCAATGGAGATTGACTCCCAGTCAATAGAGATTGACTCCCAAGTAATGGAGATTATTTTCTAGTCAATGGAGATTGACTCACAGTCAATGGTCATTTATTTCCATTTAGTGGTTCATCTCAGGTAATCGTCATTTATCTATTCAAACCCAGTTAATGGCTATTGACCATCAGTCAACGTTTATTTACCACCAGTAAATGGTTATTGACCATCAGTTACTGATTTTTGATCATCATTCAATGGTCAGGGATCACCAGCCATTATTTATCATTACTCAAGTGACAGTAATCGCCAGTCAAGGATCATTAAAACGCAGTCAATCTTCATTCAGTAAATGGTCTTTGAACCGTAGTCAGTGTTCATTGATCAGCAGCTAATGTTCCTTGACCCACAGCCAATATTCAATTACACTCAGTCAATGGTCACTGGCACCCAATCAATAGACATTGACCCCAGTCCAACTGACCCTCTGTCAGTCGATTGAATCCCTAACAATACTATTATTTGAATCCCTATGTATCATTTTTCGGTGGTCATTGACTTCCTATTAAAAACGATTGACTTCCCATCAATGGGCATTGACTTCCTGTCAGACTTCCTATTAAGGGTAAGTGACCGAATGCCAATTGTCATTTACTTCGTACAAATTACCATAATTTTCTAGCAATTATCATTAATACCCGGTCAATGGTCATTTTTCTTTAATTATACCTTTAATCCTACAACACTTGTCAATGTAAAATCCTTTTTTCCTGTCAGTTATAATTACTGCCTGCCACTGATCATTACTTCCAGTCAATCATCATCGCCCCTTCAATTATCATTGGTCCTCGACGAATTGCCCGTTGTCAAGGGTTATGGACACCTTATCAATGACAATTGTCTCCTTATAAAATGTAGTTGAAAATTTGTCAATACTTCGCTGGTTCCGATCAATGAGTATTAATAAATAGGTAAATCTACCCCCCTAGCAATGGCCAAGCACCTACAGGGTCTCTCATATTCGACGGACCCATTTGGCAACGCCATAACTTTTGACAGAGATGTCAGATCGCTTAATGACATACCGCGTTTCAAGCGTCAGTCCAAGCAGATTTTTACCATGGAACAATACACGCCACGCGAGCGCTCTGAAATAGTTGAAATTTACATTCAACAGAAGAAGTCAAGTCAACGTGCTTTTAAAATATTACAAAATGTGAGAAGTGCGCCTTCTAAGAACACCATTAAGCGTTTATACGAAAAATTTTCGACTGGTGAGGCTCTTTCTAATCCGAAGAGGCCAAATAAAAGTCGACCAAGGCGATCGGCCGAGAATATCGCTGCCGTACGAGCCAGTGTTGAGAGGTCCCCAAGAACATCCCAAAAACGCCGTTCTCAGCAGTTGGGCATGGCTCGGTCCACTTTACAACGGATTATTCGCGTTGATTTGCATTTGTTCCCGTACAAAATTCAATTGACGCAAAGATTGTTGCCTGCGGACAAGCCTCGTCGATTGGAATGGGCCCAACGATTCCGTGGGTCCGTCGAATATGGGCAACCCTGTACTTATTTTTTAATTTTTTTTTTTCGAAAAAATCTGTCGAACCAAAAACTGTCAACTTAAACGTATGAAAGCTTCTAATGGATGTGAAATGGTTTAAAGTACTCTTAAACATTATTTGATTTTCATTGCGTTTAAACTTCATACGCTTAGAACTAAAAATTACTTCACACAAAATTAGAATAATAACTATAAAATCTATAACAATCCAATTTTATTTCAATTAAAAAATAATTAATTTATGTTTTCTAGGAAATCACAAAAGTTTATTTATTAAATCACTTTTTTATTCGAATGGAGGTAACGTGTTCATAACATACATACATACATCTCAAATAGGAAAACGTATATTAAAATTAAGAAATCAATATTTTCTGTTCGGTCCGATATCCACCTCTAATAGAACCGGTTAAAATTACATCGGAGGCTACAAGAATTTCTTTATAAAGCATCTCTTAAAATGTTCATTGGCCAATATAATATTAACATGAACCAATCATACGCCACCATATCTCAAATAAGGTGTGGTCCATCTAACCAGTCATGAAACTGGAGAGACACTCAGGAGGAAGGAATTATAACGTAAACTCTCAATTGGCTCAATTAAAATACGATTATAAATAATTTTTATATCGCTCAGTTATCTGTGTATGAAACAGTTCACATAGCCTCCAAATTTACTTATCCCCATCCATATCAAATGGATATAGATGCGAGCTTTTCCTCTGCACATTTAAACTCCTCAACGAATAACGAAAATACACATTTTTCAAATTAAATTTAATTTAATATTGACAGAGAGTCAATGACCATTAACTATTGGTCAATGACCATTGACAAATGGTCAATGACCATTGGCAAAGGCTCAATGAGCATTGACAATGGGTCAATGAGCATTGACAATGGGTCAATGAGCATTGACAATGGGTCAATGGCCATTGGCAAAGGGTCAATGACCATTGGCAAAGGGTTAATGACCATTGACAAAGGGTCAATGACATTTGACAAAGAGTCAATGACCATTGACAAAGGGCCAATGACCATTGGCAAAGGCTCAATGACCATTGACAAAGGGTCAATGACCATTAACAAAGGCTCAATGACCATTGACAATGGGTAAATGAGCATTGACAATGGGTCAATGAGCACTGACAATGGGTCAATGACCATTGACAATGGGTCAATGACCATTGACAATGGGTCAATGACCATTGACAATGGGTCAATGACAATTGACAAAGGGTCTATGACCATTGAAAAAAGGGCCATTGACCATTGACAAAGGGTCAATGACATTTGACAAAGAGTCAATGACCATTGGCAAAGGATCAATGACCATTAACAAAGGGTCAATGACCATTGACAAAGGGTCAATGACCATTGACAAAGTGTCAATGACCATTGACAATCGGTCAATGGTCATTGGCAAAGGGTCAATGACCATTGGCAAAGGGTCAATGACCATTGACAAAGGGTCAATGACATTTGACAAAGAGTCAATGACCATTGCCAAAGGGTCAATGACCATTGGCAAAGGCTCAATGACCATTGACAAAGGGTCAATGACCATTGAAAAAGGGTCAATAACCATTGACAATGGGTCAATGACCATTGACAATGGGTCAATGACCGTTGACAATGGGTCAATGACCATTGACAACGGGTCAATGATCATTGACAATGGGTCAAATACCATTGACAATGGGTCAATGATCATTGACAATGGGTCAAATACCATTGACAATGGGTTAAATACCATTGACAATGGGTCAATGACAATTGACAAAGGGTCAATGACCATTGGCAAAGGGTCAATGACCATTGACAAAGATTCAATGACCATTGACAGAGGGTCAATGACCATTGACAGAGGGTCAATGACCATTGACAGAGGGTCAATGAGCACTGACAGAGGGTCAATTGCCATTGACAGAGAGTCAATGTCTATTGATAGATGGTCAACCGTTGACCATTGACAGATGTTCAATGACTGTTGACAGAGGATAAACGACTATTGACAGATGTTATAAATGATAACACCTCATAATCAACAACATTCATTTATTTGTACACTAAGATCAGAGTCTCACCATAAATACATAGAATGTCATTCAATTGTATATTTCCCACAATAATTATATTCCTAATGAACCTCAACATTGCATACAAGCTTTCCAATTGGTTAATATGCAATGCTAACTTGAAACACGCAAATATGCTAAGCCAGTTATTACAACAGATATTAGTTAAAATATTTTAGGACGAAATGTACACTAATGTCCATTACATACAAGTACACTTATCCAGATCCTTTGACAGATATAGATAAAACACAAACGTTATTAGTCGACCAATCATACGAGGGGATATAAGAAAGTTTGATATTACACTACATGAGCGAAACGGTATGTAAGTTAGTAGCGAACTCAGCTATCAGTGAGCGGTGTCATAGGTTCGATTCGACTCAAAACTGTCGCTGCGAATGCCAAGGTCTTTATAACTTGGCTGATAAATACATATTTTATATGTTTTTTTGTAATAATTGTCGGAGACAAGGTGTGGGTTTCAAAAATTTAATTTTAGGCATTTACTTTACATAATCGTTAAACGAAAACCTTTAAAGAGAAAACACGTAATATAAAAATTACTTTTTTAGGCTCTACCAAGTTTTTTTTTCAAATATCTATGGCTATAAATTTTTCGCTATTAACTTTGGCTAAGACCCCTCCCTGTGCTGCTAATATGGCCACCACAAAACTTTACAAATGAGCTCTTTACATTACATGAAGTTACACGAAATTGCCACAAACGTTTAACACAAATTCATTATAGACGGTAAATGAAACAAAAACGAAAATTATTCCAATTTAATCTATGGCCTATTACAGTTTATATTACTTGCAGTTGTATGCGTGTGTCACCAATGCATATGTGCAAATATTGGAATATCGGAATAGGATCAATCCTCAAATATATCGAAATCGGTGTTGTGGTAAATGTACACAAGTGATTATAGTTTAATGGACAATTGAAATATTTAATACAAATTTTGCAAATGGGTGGCAATATCTAAATGATTCAAAGTTTATGTGTGTGTACTCACTCAAATACTTACATGATAAGAGTAGTACACAAAGCCAATTGAAATATACTTTAATATTTTAACATTAATAATATCATAATTATCGCAATTTCATTCCGATCGTGCGGAAATTTTGCAGTTGGGAGACTTTTGCATCTGCAAATACCCCTATTGAATTTGGTTGAAATTGTTTCAGATTTAGATATAGCTCCCACATATATGTTTCGTCCGATTTGGCCCTTTAGGCCTATAGAAACTGTATTTTATATCCAATTGTTTTGAAATTTATCGTAGTAGAGTTTCTTGATCCATGGAGCAACATTGCCGAATTTGAAGAAAATCAGTTCAGATTTAGATATAGCTCCCGTATATATATGTATATTGCTTCCGATTTGGTCCTTTAGCCCAATAGAAGCTATATGTAGAGACGTACCAAATCTAAATTGTGTAAACAAATTTCAGTTGAAGTATACATTGGATGTTTCATTGTTATCCAATCTAACTAGAGTGGTGTAGGGTATCATATAGTCGGCACCGCCCGACTTTAGTCTTTTCTTACTGGTTTGTTTTTATATTTCCCCCCTCTAAAAGAATATTATTTCCATCCCTAAGACAAAATAATTGTTTCACAGTGTAAAGTGCCTTGACAGGAAAACATCAACAAAAAGTTTGCACCGTTTCCGGGCACAACACACACACACACACAACAAAAGGGAAACATCTCAATTTGTTTAAGTTTCACAACTACTTGCTGACAAGAGTTATTGTCGTTGTCACTGCAGCGCCATGTCATTGTCGATGACGTGCTGGTGTCGCGCTCTAGCAACCAATGATATTGTCGTGTCGCCATTGTCCGTCCCCGTTTGCCGTTTCCCGTCAACATCTTATTTGTGTCTAAATTGTGTGTCATAAAACAAACAAGTAACAACGCAACATCTATTCGTATTTCATCACCATCACAACTTCCGTAACTTTCATATCAAAGAACTTTCTTCTCTTCGTTGTTGTTCTTGTAGTTGCTGTTGCCGTCGCTTCTACTTTCCTTTGCGGAAAGTTTGCAAGATGAACTTTATCGAACTTCTTTCATCGTTGGCAATTTTCACAGAGAAGAAACCCAGTTTTTGCTCAGAGGCACAAAAACACAAACAGAAAACTATTTCTCAAAGTTCACTCTCTCTGCAGAGGTCCTACTGAACGAGTAAGAGGTGAACTGTATAACCCCGTTAATGGCTGAGTGATTGCATGTACTCGTGTATGTAAGTCTCTTATTGACAAAGTAATTCTGACTGACTAGCTGCTCTCCCTTCGTGCGCTCATCATTATTCCCTCTCACACTGAAGTGTAAAGTATACTCATTTATGTTCTGCCCATTTTTTTTGTGTTCCCCTCACTTTATAAGTTTGTTTGTTATAACATCTTTTTAATAGTTTCTTAGCATTTTTTGTTATTTTTTATTGGAGATTGTTTCTGAAAGTACACACAATTTACAAACACGCACCCCGAGGATTAAAGGGGGAGCAATAAAGAAAAGTAACAAGTTGAATGGGAGAGGAAAAACTTTTGAATTAATTAATATGCGATAACGTTAAAGCACCAGTCAGTCAGATAGGCGGGCGGCGTTTTCAATAAAATTATGATTGGTGTTAATAGGCGCAAACAAAAAAGGATTGAAACTCAAATAATGCTGCACAGTGGGTGCAATGTAATGGAATGGAGATAACAGTTAAACAGATTGCCATCTTTTCCGACCTTATGTATGTATTAATATATAGGGTGATCCATTTCGAGGTTCCCTACTTTTTTAAAGAAAAAAACACAGAAAATTCAAATTGAATGGGGAATGTTTATTATCATTTGAAAGAACATTCTTTGGCATTTTTTTTTTGAAGATTATGTCTATCAAATGTTGGCCGCGGCTACGTCTCAGATGGTCCATCCGTTGAGTCCAATTTTCGATGACTCGTTCGAGCATTTCGACTAGTAACTGGCGAATGACACACGTGATGTTTTGCTCCAAGGCCTGAATCGAAGCGGGTTTGTCCGCATAAACATTAGACTTTACATATCCTCACAGGAAAAAGACTAACGGTGTGATATCACACAATTTTGGTGGCCAATCGACCGGCCCAAAACGTGAAATTATGTGCTCACCGAAGTGTTCTCTCAATAAATCCATTGATTGATGTGATGTGTGGGAAGTGGCGCCGTCTTGTTGAAACCAAATGTCGCCGAGATCATGAGCTTCAATTACAGGCATCAAATAGTCGGTTATCTTGGCACGATAACGGTCGCCATTGACGGTTACGTTCTTACCGGCATCATTTTTGAAGAAATATGGACCGATGATTCCTGTACGTTGGATCGGGAATCGGTCAATGGCAAAAAGATAGCTCTTAAGGAATGCTAAAATATTGCTCATGGGTGTCAAGGTCGTGGGTCGAGTGGAATGTGTTTTTTTTTTAATTAACAAAAAAATGGACTTGGCGCAATTGGCGAACGATTATTTTGATAATAAAACTGAATAATTTGTAAACGTTTTTCAGGCTTAACTGGCCGATAACCCCATTTTTCTCTGGACTGTAGGTACTATAAAAGCATTACACTGTACAAAATTTGGTACAAGATAGTTCATTTGTGTAGGAGGTACCAAAAGGAGCGTGGCAATAATGCCCATTTTTCACTGTATTGTAGGTACTATTAAACTATTACACTGTACAAAATTTCAAGACTTTGTAGGTACTGGTAATAAAGTTATAA
Source organism: Eudasyphora cyanicolor (assembly GCA_963930755.1). Classification (NCBI taxonomy): domain Eukaryota; kingdom Metazoa; phylum Arthropoda; class Insecta; order Diptera; family Muscidae; genus Eudasyphora; species Eudasyphora cyanicolor. The sequence goes on along the minus strand of OZ005738.1, from coordinate 167,192,037 downwards.
GCTATTAACGTTTGGTTTAAAATTGTCCATTTGTGTGGGAGGTACCAAAAGGGCCGTGGCAACTTCGCCCATTTTTCTAGAGGTAATAGTGACTAATAAACTAATACTAAGAGTAAAATTTCAGAGAATTCAAATAAGTGGTATAGAAGTTATTAAATAATTAATATTTCACTAAATGTTAACCATTTGTGGTGGAGGTACTAGAAGCAGTGGACCGATATGGTCCATATTTTAACTTAGCCGGAGATAGAAGAAAATGTTACTACATACCAAATTAGAGGTCAATCGGTTACTCCTTTCGACAGTTATCGTGCGCACCAGCCAGCAGACAGACAGACAGACGGACGGACGTTGCTCATTCGACTTAAAATGACCTAAAACGGATATCCGCCGAACATACTAAGGGTCATAGGTCACTCCTTCAATGTGTTACACTTTTGTTTCCTAGCAAATGATATACGTAGTATGTTCAAAAATTCGCGAATTTTGTATTTTTTCAAAAAGTATTTATTTATTCATGATCTATATCTATTTTGTCCCCTTCAAAGTAATTCCCCTCGGATATAATACACTTCTGCCAACGTTTTTTCCCATCCTCGAAGCACTTCAAATAATCATTTTTTGTGATCTTGCTCAGCTCCTCCTTCGATGACGTCTTTATCTCCTCAATCGTGGCGTAGCGTCGTCCTTTCATGGGCCTTTTCAGCTTTGGGAACAAAAAATAGTCACAGTGAGCTAGGTCAGGGGAATATGGTGGCTGCGGCACCATTACTGTGTTCTTTACTGTGTACAAATATTCGCGCTCAAGCAACGATGTGTGTGCAGGGGCGTTATCATGGTGCAAAAGCCAGTTTTTGTTCATCCACAAATCCGGGCGTTTCTGGCGGATTGCTTCGCGCAATTTGCGCTTAACTTGCAGGTAATATTCTTTATTGACCGTACTACCCTGTGGCAAGAACTCATAATGCACCACGCCCCTGCAATCAAAGAAAACTGTGAGCAAAACCTTTACGTTCGACCGAACTTGGCGCGCTTTTTTCGGTCTTGGTTCATGCGGCAGCTTCCACTGGGATGATTGAGCTTTAGTTTCTACGTCTTAACCATAAACCCATGATTCGTCACCAGTTATGACCCTCTGGAGCAAATTTGGGTCGTCACGGACTGAGTTTAACATCTCCTGAGCAATGTTAACGCGATGCTGTTTTTGGTCCAAATTAAACAATTTTGGCACGAATTTAGCGGCGACCCGACTCATGCCCAAATCATTGGTTAAAAAGGAATGGCACGAGCCAATCGATATGTTTATATCCTCAGCAACTTCTCTAATGGTAATTCGTCGATTGGCCAATATTATTTTATTCACTTTATCAATGTTTTCGTCTGTTGTTGACGTGCTCGGCCGTCCGGCACGCTGTTCGTCCTCGTATCTTCTCGGCCCTCTAAGAATATTTTGTAACACCGATAAACGTTGCTTTGGTCCAGGGTAGCTTCACCATATGCCACAATCAACATTCGGAATGCGTCAGCGCACTTTATTTTGTTTTTCACACAAAATTTGATGCAGATTCTTTGATCCATTTTCTGAAATAGATAAAAATCGAAGACAAGTTAAAACACATCCAAGCACACCAGCTGTCAAAAATTAACTAAACATTCAAAATGGCCGACCTTGGCAGCATAAGTAAGGGACATGAGTACCAACATAACGCTATCAAAATATCAAAAATCAAATACACGTAGCCCGCGGAAATTAAAAATTCCCGATATTTTTATACCCTACACCACACTGTGGTACAGGGTATTATAACTTTGTGCATTTGTTTGTAACACCCAAAAGGAGAAGAAATAGACCCATCGTTTATTATACCGATCGACTTAGAATCACTTTCTGAGTCGATTTAGCCGTCCGTCTGTCTGTCTGTCTGTCCGTCTGTGCATGTATTCTTGTAATCAAAGTACAGGTCGCAATTATGGTCCGATCTCGACGAAACTTTACACATATCTTTTTTTTGGCCCAAGGACGATACCTATAGAATTTGGGTAAAATCGGTTCAGATTTAGATATAGCCCCCATATATATGTTAGCCCGGATTTGACATGTAAGCGCGGTAAAAACTTTATTTTATATCCGATCAGTATGAAATTCGGCAGGAAAAGGTTTCTTATTGCATGAATGAACTCTGTTAAATTTGGAAGAAATCGGTTCAGATTTAGATATAGCCCCCATATATACATTACCCCCGATTTGACATATAAGCGCTGTAAAAATGTTATTTTATATCCGATCAGTGCGAAATTCGGCAAAGAGAGGTTTCTTATTACATGAAGGAATACTGCCAAATTCGGAGAAAATCGGTTCAGATTTAGATATAGCTCCCATATATATGTTACCCCCGATTTGACATGTAAGCGCTGTAGAGACTGTATTTTGTATCCGATCAGTACGAAATTCGACAGAAGGAGGTCTTTTTACATGAATAAGTATTCAGGGAAAATCGGTTTAGATTTATATATACAAATTTTCCAGAAATATGTTTCTCAATTTAGGAACGAATATTGCTTAATTTAGCGATTATCGTTTCAGAATTATATAATATGTTCCTACCCATTTACTAATTATTCCAAATTATTATCGCAATGACCCTTATCGCATTATTAGGGAGGTGTAGGGTATTATATAATCGGCCCGCCCGACTTTCTGCATTTCCTTACTGGTTTCAAAAAGTATTTATTTATTCATGATCTATATATATTTTGTCCCCTTCAAAGTAATTCCCCTCGGATATAATACACTTCTGCCAACGTTTTTTCCCATCCTCGAAGCACTTGAAATAATCATTTTTTGTGATCTTGCTCAGCTCCTCCTTGGATGCCGTCTTTATCTCCTCAATCGTGGCGTAGCGTCGTCCTTTCATGGGCCTTTACAGTTTTGGGAACAAAAAATAGTCACGGGGGGCTAGGTCAGGGGAATACGGTGGCTGCGGCACCATTACTGTGTTATTTTTGGCCAAATATTCGCGCACAAGCAACGATGTGTGTGCAGGAGCGTTATCATGGTACAAAGGCCAGTTTTTGTTCTTCCGCAAATCCGGGCGTTTTTGGCGGATTGCTTCGCGCAATTTGCGCATAACTTGCAGATAATATTCTTTATTGACCGTACTACCCTGTGGCAAGAACTCATAATGCACCACGCCCCTGCAATCAAAGAAAACTGTGAGCAGAACCTTTACGTTCGACCGAACTTGGCGCGCTTTTTTCGGTCTTGGTTCATGCGGCAGCTTCCATTGGGATGATTGAGCTTTAGTTTCTACGTCTTAACCATAAACCCATGATTCGTCACCAGTTATGACCCTCTGGAGCAAATATGGGTCGTCACGGACCGAGTTCAACATCTCCTGAGCAATGTTAACGCGATGCTGTTTTTGGTCCAAATTAAGCAATTTTGGCACGAATTTAGCGGCGACCCGACTCATGCCCAAATCATTGGTTAAAATTGAATGGCACGAGCCAATCGATATGTTTAGATCCTCAGCAACTTCTCTAATGGTAATTCGTCGATTGGCCAATATTATTTTATTCACTTTATCAATGTTTTCGTCTGTTGTTGACGTGCTCGGCCGTCCGGCACGCTGTTCGTCCTTCGTATCTTCTCGGCCCTCTAAGAACATTTTGTACCACCGATAAACGTTGCTTTGGTCCAGGGTAGCTTCACCACATGCCACAGTCAACATTCGGAATGCGTCAGCGCACTTTATTTGGTTTTTCACACAAAATGTGATGCAGATTCTTTGATCCATTTTCTGAAATAGATAAAAATCGAAGACAAGTTAAAACACATCCAAGCACAACAGCTGTCAAAAATTAACTAAACATTCAAAATGGCCGACCTTGTCAGCATAAGTAAGGGACATGAGTACCAACATAACGCTACAAAAATATCAAAAATCAAATACACGTAGCCCGCGGAAATTAAAAATTCCCGATATTTGTTTAACATACCGTATACTTACCTCTCTATGTTGAGGGGATAAAAATATGGCAATGGCAGCAATTATTTGGAAGCGCCTCGGGAAAAGTTGAATTTCGGTGTCCATTATAACTCGTTGATGGATCATCTGAAATCAAAAAACATAATATTTTGTTAGCTAATCATTTTCTCCAGGTAACGCCAGAATGGTTTTTCGAAATATTGTATTTTAAAATTTTTGGGAACATTGAAGTGAAAAACGCAAGTTTTGCAAAAAAATCTATTAATTTGTTACTATAAAATAAAAAATATGAACAAATTAAAAAAATCTTTCCAGCGTTACCTCGTAAATTATGTACAGTGTTTAAAGTTTCAAAACGATCGGTGTAGCAGTTTTGAAGTTATGATGGACACCACTTTGAAAGCGTGGGTTGTGTGAAAAACGCTCTAAAGTTTTTCTGATGTACTGAGTCACGTATGAGGTGCGGTTGCTTAGACTGCTGTATCTTCTTTAGTTTTGCTCCGATTCATCTCAAACTTGGACCCAGCGTATGAATGGTGAATGAGCTTCAAATGGTCGCGGTCAACATTTACATGAAATCATATTTAAACATTGAACTTTTTAGACCTTTCTATCGACACAAATAAAGATTTCGTACATAAAAAACCGTCGTTAATAACAGAAATGTATACAATATAAAGGTTTCGTTGAAAGTGTACCTTGTGGCGTATGATTCGAATTTAATGACTTATACGCTCAATGGTACCGCAATCTATCTTCTTTGTACATATTACAGGAATTACAGATACTTATGGCGATTTGAGTACATGAATGTACAACACCATTCATATTTTTACTTTTGCTCGTAACAATAATGCTACTCTAACCATCCTGTCTATTACGATAAATCCCAAAGTCCCCATAACAATAAAAATCAATTGGAATAGCGTTGGAGTCTTTTTCATAATAAAGAAAAGAAAAGAAAACTGGATGTCACATATGATGCCGAGGCGGAAGATGTCGGTGACAAGGATGAGTGGATGTGATGGAAAGCGCAGGGATCCCTTAATGTATTGTTGCCTCAAGCTGTTTGCAATCATTCAACGGAAAATGCAATGTTTTACAATTTCTTCTTCGCGTGTGCATTCATATATCGCTACGTTAGAAAAAACTTACTTTAAATGTTAATAGAGTACTTTGTTGGAAAAACAGCAAGAACAGTTTTTTATTCTGATGGGAATTTTGCTGCCACCAAGGATGTGAGTGAGTTGGTGTTTTAGTACATAAGGAAATGATATGAGAGAAAAGTAGAATTTTAATGTTTATAAAGACTTTCTATAGCTATAAAGCCAGGGTTGAGGAGTTTGAATTTAGAGTCTGGGTCTAGGAGTAGGGGTCTATGAAATTGTCTGGCGGAGTCTGGTGTTGCCGCAATTTACACTTTCAATTACTATAATTTTTTTACAAATCCTAAACAGAATAAACTGATGGTTTTTACATGATTAATGACCGTAATGACACACGTACAATGAAGCCGCTTTAATGCGACGGCTAGTGTCCCTTTGGATTTACAAAGAAAATCCGTTAGGAAGTGGTAGCTTCTCACTGGGTAGCCCTAGGCCTATTCCGCAGGTCACAATTGAAAGCTTAAGTTAGTATGGGCGATGGAGTGTTATGCAATTTCACCTGGAACAAAACCTCTATCCACGATTTGGGTTTAAACCACATTCACCACAGAACTCCCGAATGACCATTTCATATGATCGAGCTCGTATAACCGGATCGCATGTGATAGCAGATCAAGTTTTGGAGGCAACAGGCCACTAGTACTACAACATGCTTAATTGTTTCTTAGAGGAACCAACCTGTTTGATATATTATGTTATCAATAGTACGAATATCCGTACCGCTCAAATATGCAAGACTACTTAGAAAGACCGACCGCGGTATATCCAGATGTCATTTCCTCAATGCGGTAACATAACTTTATTAGCTCCAACCTCCAATTGGCTAGGAATATCATTTTACAGATCTACTTACACATCAATTACACTAGTTTACAAAAATTTTACCGAAGGACTGTGTATAACATTTTCAAGAGTAATTAGTGCCCTAAACTCGAACAAATATTTAAAAATTATATTTTCATGGAATAAAGCCGTTAAATTTTTGTGCAAAATTGTCCATTTGTGCGTGAGGTACAAAAAGGGCGTGGCAATAACGCCTATTTTTTACGGGACTATAAAATAATATAAAAGCATTTCACTGCACAAAATTTCAAATATTTGTGCAAATGGCCCCATTTTGTTGAAGGTACCAAAAGGAGCAGGGCCACTTCGTCCATATGTCACAAGATGATAGCTACTAATAAGCTATTACTACGTGCGGAATTGCTGAAGATTCCGATATGTAGTATAGAAGTTAGTAGAGATTCAATATCTCACTAAATTTTAAACCTTTGTGTAGGAGCTGCAAGAAGGAGTGGACCAATTTGACCCTATTCAAACTTGACCTGAGATAAAAAAAATATTACTACTTGCTAAATTTGAAGACAATTGGTAACTCTTTTAAGAGTTATCGTGAGCACCAGCCAGGCAGACATACAGATGGACGAACATAGTTCAAATGAATGAACTGTTCTAAAACTGATATTCGCCAAGCATACTTAGGGTCTTAGGTCAGTGTTGGTTGTTGGTTAGGTTGTGTTACACTTTTGGCCCGTAGTGAGGGTCTAAAAATTATTTTGGTATTCAAAGAAAAATGCCATTTTTATACCCTACACCACACTGTGGTACAGGGTATTATGACTTTGTGCATTTGTTTGTAACACCCAAAAGGAGAAGAGATAGACCCATTGTTTATTATACCGATCGACTTGTAATCACTTTCTGAGTCGATTTAGCTATGTCCGTCTGTCTGTCCGTCTGTCTGTCTGTCTGTAGACGTATTCTTGTAATCAAAGTACAGGTCGCAATTATGGTCCGATCTCAACGAAACTTTGCACATATCTTTTTTTAGGCCCAAGGACGATCCCTATTGAATTTGGTCAAAATCGGTTCAGATTTACATATAGCTCTCATATATATGTACCTCCGATTTGGCATATATGCACTGTATAAGCAACATTTTGTAACCGATTTGTACAAAAATTGACAGAGAGCAGTCTCGTGATACACTTAGATACAATACAAAATTTGGGGGAAATCGGTTCAGATTTATATATAGACCCCATATATATGTTGCACCCGATTTGACATGTAAGCGCTGTAGAAACTGTATTTTATATCCAATCAGTACGAAATTCGGCAGAAAGAGGTTTCTTATTACATGAAGGAATACTGCCAAATTCGGAGAAAATCGGTTCAGATTTAGATATAGCCCCCATATATATGTTACCCCCGATCTGAAATTCAGTAGCTGTAGAAACTGTATTTTATATCCGATCACAGCGAAATTCGGCAGAAAGAGGTTTCTTATTACACGAAGGAATACTGCCAAATTTGGAGAAAATCGGTTCAGATTTAGATATAGCCCCCATATATATGTTAGCACCGATTTGACATTCAAGCGCTGTAGAGACTGTATTTTATATCCGATCAGTACGAAATTCGACAGACAGAGGTTTCTATTTTACATGAATGAGTATTCAGGGAAAATCGATTCAGATTTATATATAAGCTCCATATATATGTTCCTCCTGATTTGGTTACAAAGCGCTATAGAAGTTGTACTTTACTTCCGACCATTACAAAATTCTCCAGAAAGATGTTTCTCAATTTAGGAAGGAATATTGTTTAATTTAGCGATTATCGGTTCAGAATTAGATATATCCGCATATATATGTTCTCACTCATTTACCAATTATTCCAAACTATTATCGCAATAACCCTTATCGCATTGTTAGGGAGGTGTAGGGTATTATATAGTCGGCCCCGCCCGACTTTCTGCCTTTCCTTACTGGTTTGAGATAAATGATCGGATGTTTATTTCATAATAAAGAGGATGGTATGCCGTTAATAACGAAAAACAACATCAGCCAAATGGCCACCACGACCACGCTTACAGGACCATATCCTTTTCATGAAATTTTCCATAACCAAATCGCAAAGTGGCTGCCCTATGTCCTCGATAGCCTCACGAATTCTATTTTTGAGGTCTTGAATCGACGCTGGGCTGTTGGCGTAGAGCTTATCTTTCACGTGGCCCCAAAGGAAGAAGTCGCAAGGTGTCAAATCACATGATCTCGGTGGCCAATTGTGATCACCTCTTCGAGAGATAACACGGCCAGAAACTTTTCCCGTAACAGAGCAATGGTTTCGTTGCTTGTGTGGCACGTAGCGCCGTCTTGTTGAAAGTAAACGTTGTCCAGGTCAATACCATCCAACTCCGACCATAAAAAATCATTAATCATCTCTCGATAGCGCAATCCATTCACCGTAACTGTTGATTCAACCTCACTTTCGAAAAAGTAAGGTCCAATGACCCCACCGGACCATAAACCGCACCAAACAGTCACACTTTGAGAATAACTCTTGGGTTTTCCGAGCCCCAACTTCATGGACCAATCAGACTTTACGATAAAGTTACAAAAATATAATAATTTTGTATTTTTCTATGTGTTAATGTGCTTCATTTTAGAATTATTAAAATTTTCCAAAAAAAAAATTAAATAATGGATTTCATAAGTAGTTCAAGAAAATTTATTTTTTTAATTTTAAATTTTTTAAACTTTCGGGTACCAATTCGAATAAAATCTTTTCGAGTTATACTTAAATATGTGGTTCAACCTCTCCATTTTTGCAAATTATAGTATATCACTAAAACTACACGGGGAAAATGTCCATTTGTCATATGTTTGAACTGAAGAAAAATACATTTGGAACCAAAAATTTTTAATATTATTTTTTTGTGAACAAATAAGCTTTATTTGACAAATCCAGAATTTTTATTTGGAACGCACATGCAAATAAAATGTGTGTTTATCCACAATCAAAGTTATTGATTAAGAAGTTTTCCAAATATATTTTATATTTAAAAAAAGATTGTTAAAACTTTGCTGACTTTTTCGAATTTTAGTTTAAATGTTTCCTAGATTTTGTATTATTTTTTATAGTTAAAAATTTCATAAGCAGTATTAGCTTTTATTTTTACAGTATTCATTTTAGATTTATAAACATTCCAATTCATCCAATTAATTTTTGACAATCCATCAATGCATTTTATAGTTACGAAAGATTATACGATTTAAATTTTAATATAATTAGAAAAACAGAAAACTTGCCTTTAATTTAAGGAATTAATATATTTCCGAAATACTTAAATACTAAATATTTTTCTTTGGGAAATAGTAGTCACAAATTAAAATATCCTCCCAAACATATAATAATTGTGTGTGTCAAATATTTTATATTAGGAGTGTACCCCAAACATATGTATGTTTCATGCAGAATATGTTTGGGATAATATACTACTGAACCGATTTTTATCAGCGTGTTCGAAACAGTAATAAACTATTAGGAAATGTTTAGGAAACAATTTTTATTTAATTTTTAAAGTGAATTTTTTTTGTCTTGCCGTGAGTTGAACCTGGTTCTCCTAGCTCTGCTGCAGCATAACTTCGCATGTTAACGCACGCTGAAAAAAAATCGCTTCTGTAGTATATTGTCCCAAACATATTCGGCTTGAAACATATATATGTTTGGGGTAGACTCTAAGCATGTAATATTTGGTACACACAAAAATTGTGTATTTGGGAAGATGTTGTTCTAAACAAATATTTGTTTACATTCCAATATGTTTTTATTTGGGACCATTATTTCCGAAACAAATATTTATTTGCATTTAAGTATTCATAAAATACATAAATTGTCTCAAATTTTTCAGTAATTCAAAGTTAAATTTTTAGAAATTTTTAATGTTCGTAAAAAATAATAATTGAAATCATATAATCTTGGATCAATATAAAGTACTTAGAGGATTGACGACTAATGATGGCTTGGAATACTCAGAAATTTGAAATGATTGATTTAAAACAGAAGGTAATGCTGCATATGGTATCATAACTGGGAGGTATAATTCGAAACCCAAGAAAAATTGAAATATGAAAAACTCTGCAAAAGTTTTGGAAATATTTTTTAAATAAAATATATTTGGAAAAATTCCTAAATAATAATTTTATTTGTATTTAAACACATATTTTATTTGAGAAATTTAGTTTGCAAATATAATTTGTTGTAATTTGCCCCGTGCGCACGGGGCAAAATCGCCTTTTTTGATATGTTTGAATCGAAAGAAAATATATTTGGAACACAAATTTTTAAATATTATATATTTCTTAGCAAATAAATTTTATTTGAAAATCAATAAAATATATTTGGAACGCATATATTAATATATTACAACAAATTATATTTGCAAACTAAATTTCTCAAATAAAATATGTGTTTAAATACAAATACAATTATTATTTAGGAATTTTTCCAAATATATTTTATTTAAAAAATATTTCCAAAACTTTTGCTGAGTTTTTCATATTTCAGTTTCAATTTTTCTTGGGTTTCGATTGTACGTCCCAGTTATGATACCATATGCAGCATTACCTTCTGTTTTAAATCAATGATTTCAAATTTCTGAGTATTCCAAGCCATCATTAGTTGTCAATCCTCTAAGTACTTTATATTCATCCAAGATTATATGATTTTAATTATTATTTTTTACGAACATTAAAAATTTCTAAAAATTTAACTTTGAATTACTGAAAAATTTGTAGTTTATGAATACTTAAATGCAAATAAATATTTGTTTCGGAAATAATGGTCCCAAATAAACACATATTGAAATGTAAACAAATATTTGTTTAGAACAACATCTTCCCAAATACACAATTTTTGTGTGTACCAAATATTACATGCTTAGAGTCTACCCCAAACATATATATGTTTCAAGCCGAATATGTTTGGGACAATATACTACAGAAGCGATTTTTTTTCAGCGTGCGCGCACGGCCACAACGGAGTTGAAATTACCACTGTCCTGATTTGCAAAAGAACACTTTTTAGCGTATGAGCTTTTTAGCTAACTTGTGAAAAAATGGATCTTATTCACTACTTTGACTGCTCTCATCCAGAAATAAAAAGAAATTGGATGACCGGATTCTAATCTCGCAGCGGTTGTTAAACTTTTTATTTTAATTATTTTTTTAATTTACTCATTCAATTTTAAAAAATCTATTTTGAATAAAAAAAAATGAATATTTTATATTTTTATACTCGTAAATTATAAATGTATTCACAACTTTAGCAAAAGAAATTATATTGGAAATGGAAAAATCCACTAAGTTTCCCATGAAGGAAATTCTTAATATGTGATTCCTTAGGAAGCACTTCCTAAATACCCAAGTTCATAAGTGAGGGTATAATAACATGATTTTTAACTTCTACCAAAAGGGTTATAATATCGACATTTATGCATTGAATTTTTCGAATTGTTTTCTTTGTTAGGATGCTGAATGCTTTTAAGGAACGGAATAAAATAATTTTTATGATTTTTTTCTATTTTTGATGGTTTTTTCGTACCAGGAAAAAATTATTTACAAAAGTCATCTTTTTCCTAATTTTTTAATGACTGTTACTAAACTACTATTTTTAAGCGAAATAGATATTTCCAACATTTGTAGCCATCATAATTGCTTTAAACGTAATGCGTATTCCGGCTCTATCGGGCTAATAATAAAATAAAACATAATAAAACATAATAAAACATTAAAACATAAATAAAAGTAAACAAATAAAAATTCAAATACAAATAAAGGTGAACGCCAGGAAAATGTAAATTATAAAAAAAAAACTTTACCATAAAATAATTTTTCGTTTTGATTTTATGGAATAGTATGCTTTAATCTAAACAAAAAAATCATTTTTGGATCTGGGAAAAAAAATTTTGTTGAATAGTGTAAATAAGGGACTACAATAATCCAGTTGAATATTTATGCATTTCCATAAATATCTTAATTGATAATAATAAATAAAAAGTAATAAATACCTAGAATATCAGACTCACCTGAAAATAAAGAAAAACAATTATTTTATTAGAATTGGTTATTACATTTTAATAACAAATAAGAATGTGTCCAGTTCAGTTCACTTTACTTTATTAAATATAACATTAAATTCGAAACTTTGTATTATGGTGTGTAGCCGAATGGAGGGAAATTCAACTAATTTTACTTATCAGACTATTACAAAAGAAGGCAAAATACGAAATTTGAAGGCATTGAGACAATTGCTAAACAAATAAATGGGGAAATTAATGTTGTATGAATTTATCAATTTGTGTGAACAGAACACAAGAGGAGCTTAATAAATACAAAGTGGTCCATTTGTGTGAGAGGTACCAAAAGGAGCGTGGTACTAATTGTATATTGTAGGTACTAATTAACCATTACATTGTACAAAATTTCAAGTTGTTGTATGCACAGGTAATAGATTTATAAGCTATTAGCTTTTGGTTCAAAATTGTCTATTTGTGTGGGAGGTACCAAAAGGGACGTGGAAACTTCAACCATTTTTTCGAGGTAAGAGTCATTATTTAATCTAATGCTATATGTAGAATATCAGAGGATTGAAATAAGTAGTATAGAAGTTATTAAATAATCAATATTTCACTAAATGTTAACCCTTTGTGCGGGAGGTACTGGAAGGAGTGGACCAATATGGCCCATCTTAGAACTTAGCCGGAGATAGAAGAAAATATTACCACATACCAAATTTGAAGTCAATCGGTTACTCCTTTCGAGAGTTATCGTGCGCACCAGCCAGCAGACACACAGACGGACAGACAGATAGACAGACAGACAGACGGACGGACATTGCTCATTCGTCTTAAAATGACCCAAAACGAATATCCGCCGAACATACTTAGGGTCTTAGATCACTCCTTCGATGTGTTACACTTTTTATCGTAGCAAATGATATATACCCTCGTCACACTAAAGTGAGGGTATAACAAGTAAGAAAGTTTCAGTCGGGTAAACCGACTAAGGTATACCCTCACTTTGTGAGTAATGTAATATATAACATTACACCAATAAATCTGTCAATTTGTGTGGGAGGTACCAGAAGGGGTTTTCCAAATACACATATTTTTCGGTAAACAGTACATTCTTAAATACATTGCATTGTGCTGAACTATAAGCGTTCATGTGCACTGCTATATTAAAGTTACGAGCTATGTAATTTTGGTATGATTTGGTCATTTTGTGTGGGAGGTACAAAAGGGGGTGGGGTGATAACGCCCACTTTTTACAGGACTATAGGCACTATAACAGCATTACACTGTACAAAATTTCAAGTATTTGTATGCACTGGTATTTAAGTTACAAGCCGTTTACTTTTGGTACGAAACGGTCCATTTGTGTGGGAGGTACCAAAAGGGGCTGTACGATAATGCCCATTTTTTACCGGGCTATATGCGCTACAAAAACATTATACTGTAGAAAATTTCAAGCATTTGTATGCACTTGTATTAAAGTTATAAGCAGTTAAATTTTGATGCAAAATGGTCCATTTGTGTGGGAGGTACCAAAAGGGGCATGCCAACTTCACCCATTTTTCTCGAGTTAATAGCGACTTATATACTAATATTATGTGCAGAATTTCAAAAGATTCGAATAAGTAGTACAGAAGTTATTAAAGAATCAATATTTCACTAAATTTTAACCCTTTGTGTGGGAGGTACCAGAAGGAGTAGACCAATATGGCCCATCTTCGAACTCATCCGGAGATAGATCAAAATATTACCACATACCAAATTTGAAGTCAATCGGTTACTCCTTTCGAGAGTTATCGTGCGCACCAGCCAGCAGACACACAGACAGACAGACAGACAGACAGATAGACAGACGGACGGACATTGCTCATTCGACTTAAAATGACTCAAAACGGATTTCCTCCGAACATACTTAGGGTCTTAGATCACTCCTTCGATGTGTTACACTTTTTTCCGTAGCAAATGATATATACCCTCGTCACACTAAAGCGAGGGTATAAAAAGGGTGGAATAATCCGAAATATGAGTGTTTACTTATAAACTAAATTTCGTTGAGATTTATTTATCGATATTTGCAAAATTAGCAATTCTGTAAGGTAACCTCAAAAATTTTCAATTTTGAGTTATGACAGTCTTGAAGTGAGTGAGCGATATGTGCGATTTTAAAATTACTTTTAATTGTTTTGCCATAAAAAATAACTCTGTTTAAGCATCTTGGGAAAAAACTCTAAATATTTTCTAAACCGTAATTGTTACTGCCACAAAAAAAATAATAACTGCAAAAACTTTTGTATGTTTTACATTTAAATACATTTGTAAACGTATATTTAAAGGGTGTATTTGGAGCCAAAGACAAGTACTCATTCAAATAGGTACATTTCAAAATAAAATTAAGACATCTTACTATACATTAAGTTATGTTTCTTACAATTAAGTTAATATTTTTCTGTGTAGAACATAATTTAGGACACAACGCGGAAATAAATGACAATTTATATATATATACGTATATTAATTAATATATATAAAATCCCCTTTTCCAATATTTCAAAAAAACATCACAATTTCTAAACAAAGTGACTTAAGTCATTTTCCAAATCACACATTTCATGTGTCAATTGAAAATGAAACCAAAGTTTGAACAAACCAACAGAACGTCTGACATGTAATTAAAAGTATTAAAAGTGTATAATGGAGCAAATGGAGAGACACTCTTTCTCTCTGTCATACACATACACACACACGCACACAAACACATACTCCAAGCTATACACACACATATATGGCAGAAAAACTTTCTCATGTTTTATGACAATCGTTCTTTTTTTAACGAATTATAGATGAAACAAAAATTCTAAAGAAAACAATTTTTTAATAGTATTTTCTCAATCATGTTATGGGTATATAAGGCCGTATAGAAAACATATGAGAAAATATCCCAGTTGAGTTAAGAAATTGAAATAAAGTAATTTGTCATTATTTGCTGCGGCAAATGGCGACGTAACTCAAACTTCCTTAGCAAAAATGGTCGGTGGAAGCCAATCTTTAGAAAAATTTGGTCTCTGATTATTTTTCCTTTGGAAAAGGTGGTCTCGGACAACTTTTTTCATAGGTAAATTTGGTATATAATAACCTTTACTTAGGAAAAAATGAGTCTTGGACAAACTTTCCTTAGGTAAACATGGTCTCTGGCAAATTTTTCTTACAAATTAATGGCAACAACTGACAACTTTTCCTTATGAAATGAAATGGTTGTTTCAGAGAGCTCTAACAAATGTTTCTTAGAAAAATGTTTTAACTGACAGCTTTATTTTGTTAAAGGTGGACACTGACACATGTGACTTATTACCATAGGAATAGTTGGTCTCTAATTTTTGTTAAGGAAAAGAAATTATAAAATTAAAAAAAGTATTTTCCAAAATTCTATCGGTTTTTGAGGAAATCCTTAAATCATAATAAACATCCTATTACACATACAGAAGTACTCTTCTAGTTAAACCACACAATTGTCTCAATTTCACTGTATATTCCATTCATTCATTTATTCCTTTTCTCCGTTCAGTTTTAAAGGATGTTCTGCCAATACATACAAATGTACATCAGGGATGATAAATTTGATACTTTAGTACTTTTTTTGGTACTTTTCCAACCCTCAAAGTACCGTAATACTCCCGCGACACATTTGATACTTTTTTTATAAAAGATATCTTTGCACGAAAATAATATACACTTTTTAAAAAAAATTATATAAGTTGTACACATGCTCTTTTGCCATGGTTCGACATACGCAACGCCAAGAAATATGTTTGTATTTGACAAAGTTTGCATTTTTAACGAAATTTAAAACCTATAAGAAAAAACTAAATGCACGTAGTTTGTAAAATATGGCATCTGGAACCATCACGTGGGGTATAATGGTATATCAAAACGTGAAGCAATTCTAACAAGGAGCGATACTGAATTAAATAAAATGTAAAGACAATTAATTTTATATTAAAACTGGACTGAATCACTTTTTTCTACAGATGATTTTATGCAATATGAAACACATTTCATCATAGTCGGCTAAAAATTCGTTCTCTAGAGAGTTAAGAATTCTAATCGGAAGGCCCCTCTATATATGTAGAGTCTAAATCAAAAGATCGATATGCCCCATTTTCAATAGGGATCAACAATGATTTTGTATTAATTTCCGTAAATATCGGTTTATATTTGCGACCTGTACGATTTTAGCATGAAGCATTTCAGATATTTAACAATTATATGATTTTAGTAGCTTGTTATCAAGAAATTGTTCATGTATTACTGGTTCTTACTAATTTGTATCTCAATATTTCACGATTTCAAGAAGAATTCAAGAAAACTTTTAAAGTTGGTACTTTTGGCTCGAAAAAGTACCTTTTTAGAACGATTTTTGTACCATTTGGTAACTCTCAATTATCATCCCTGATGTACATACATACCTACATCTGCATGTATGTATGTACATATGTGTTTAAGGACAACACAACTACAACAATAAGGATATGCAGCAGCAACTTGACTGTAACCATTGTGTCATAAACTTTACGTGTTTTATTCCATTTTTAACATTTGAAAGATACGACGAGTATCATAGATTCTGTTTCGAGAATTTATTCCTTTTTGTATCATCATTCGACT
This sequence comes from Eudasyphora cyanicolor, assembly GCA_963930755.1. Taxonomy (NCBI): domain Eukaryota; kingdom Metazoa; phylum Arthropoda; class Insecta; order Diptera; family Muscidae; genus Eudasyphora; species Eudasyphora cyanicolor. Next base: position 167,175,361 of record OZ005738.1, on the reverse strand, counting down.
GTTGGTTGCATGCAGCTCCTTCGGCTCCTTCTGCCGTTTTCCAATTTCCACAGAGTGTGACCGTTGATGTGCTGCATGCTTTGCTGCACAATCATTGCGCACATAGCAGTGACGAGGTTTGCTGCGGAAATGTTTGTAAATGTGGGCTTACCTCTAGATTGTAGGTTTAGGTTAAGATTGGCAGAATGTATATCAGGCTTACAAAGACTATGTATGCAGTCCATTGTGATATCACAGGGACGTGAGGAAAAATTTAAATTTTCCCAGAAATGTTCTTGTTTTTTACGTTTTCCCCTCCCATTGGACCAATTTTATTGCTTTAGAAAGTTGAAGAATTGCCCGAATTTAATATGAGCCAAGTTTGCTAACATTCCAAAAGAAATGAGATCCTAGGATAGCCTGCCGCCTTTTAGAGAGGGAGGGTCACAGACGCATTAGGTGTTCTATTGATTCCTCCTGCTATTCTTCTCCGCAGCTTCGTTTCGTTTCGCTAGACTTCATTATCTATGATTATCAATTACGAGCATGTCAATTAAGTCAGCGAACCATCATAACAGACACTATAATTGAGACATCCGGTTTTGTTAACGACAGTACGACAGGTGAGTTGTGGCATTTGGAGTTTAGGTAAGTCCACATGAGCCTGAATTGTATGTTCTTCCTGGCTAGTGACCACCTATTATTTGTTGCTATAAGCGCACTACCTTTCCAGAAGAACTTGCGGGTCGTTAGAGGTATACTCACATATTCAAGTTCTCCTGGAGCACGTGAGTTAGTTCCAAGTTTTGCAATTTCATCAGCTTTGGTATGTCCCTGTGGCTCGGCAGCCAAAACACATGAATATTAAACTGTTCACCCATCTCGTTAAGAAATCTACGGCAGTCGAGGACAGTTTTTGAATTCAAAAAGACAGTTTCCAGGTACTTTGGCAGCATGACTATCAGAGAAAATATTGATAAAGACTTTAGTCAGAATGGACTCGCCACCACATTCTTGTCGATAAGTCATGATTCAACACACTTTCGCTCTTTTGCTGTTCTTCTGCTGGTCTAGCATTTCTTGTAGGAAATTGACTTCTCATTAGGAACGGTTTTTCAGAATGTTATTGGGTTCGGCGGTGGCCTCGATATATAAAAGAATGAATGAATGCTTAACCGAAAAGGAGTGTTAGTCAGACACGCTCTACTCTGGCAGTTCATCAACAAGGTTTTCTGAATAGAAGGAAGGTTCACTTGAGAGTTGGTAGTGAGACGTTTTCTATGTTTCCGTATGATGCCTATAAGACACAGTACAGCACATGATTTTGGGACTCAATTCTAAGAAATTGACGTGAAAGTATCCCTAAAAATTAGTCAAGTTTGCTCAATTAATAATTTAATGGCCATACGAATACCTTAGGGAATATATCTTTTGTGTCTGAAGCAAAGTTTTATACGTAGATATTGAATAGGAGAAACAAAATTCGGAACAAACCTACCCGAAAAAAGTGCACCAAGTGCTTTGAAAATCGCAAAAATGCCCACAAAGTCATAAAATATATTTCAGGAAAATACTGAAAAATATGTATACTTAAAATACGTTCACGACCAATTCTCAGAATTGAGTCCCAACTCAGTGAGCTGAAAAATGTTGTACTGTATTAGCCAATTTCAGTAAACCTTCATAGGAGTTCATTTTGATACATTGAGTCCATCTCCTCGTTCTGTTCGCTATTTTTGGGCGCTTCACGCCCACGTTTTGGTAGTGTTTCACTCACCTCATTGCTCCACTACCTGCCGCTTTTGATGGTACCACTGTGTTTGGGATGGATTCAACAGCACTGCCCAGCAGAGGCAGGATACGTATGTATATCGTCATGCCCTTCGACTTGCCAAGACTATGTTCGTAGTCTGGTTCTATGCCTAAAACGAAGAGAGTACACTCGTAATCATCTTTCTAATGGGAAAGTTTGCACTTCCTCAAGGTTAGCTTCGAATTTTGATTACCTATAACACTGAGTATGAGCAATGATGAGAACTTACTGGCACATTCTTTGACCAGTTTCAGACTTTAACGATAAAAATCATCGAGATTAACCCATTGGTCATTTGAAATTCTGCAATATGTGGTCCATTACCACCTTCATATTGACTAACTCTTTAACATTACTCTGTTGATCTTCCGGGATTCTGCCAGAGACGCTACTGCTTTCAATTGTGGCATAACATAGATCTTCGCGGGTCGATGGTCGCGATATATGAAACATCATATAATGGTTATCCGAAAAGTTGTGATCAACAGAAACCCTTCACTCACCAATAATGTTTTCTGAACAGATGGTTAAACACATGCATCTTCCCGAACTTAATATATAAAGATTGTTGTTTAACCCGGTAATCTGGTTACGAGTAGTCCATGGTTCCTGGATCGATACCTTTGAATTCTAGTTCTGTTTACTTATTTACATATATGAATTACAATACAAAGTAAATTTATATTATAATTTTACGGTCCAGGAAAGCCGGGTTACAAAGACCATGTGGTCAGATCTCGCAACGACAGACCAGAGCCTCTGGTGGGAATCGAACCCTCGACCCCCAAACTCATAGGCGAGCACGCTACCAACTCACCTACTGGGGCGCTCGAACTCTAGTTTTATTTATAATGTTCATCAGAACGTTGATTTACGTCTCGCTGTCCTTTCAGTAAATGGTTCACTAGGAATTTGATGTTACTATCCAGCACTTCCTCGGCTCAGTACCAACTTTAGTCACTTCCAATATATCTTTATACCCTCACTTTAGTGTGACGAGGGTATATATCATTTGCTACGGAAAAAAGTGTAACACGTCGAAGGAGTGACCTAAGACCCCAAGTATGTTCGGCGGAAATCCGTTTTGGGTCATTTTAAGTCGAATGAGCAATGTCCGTCCGTCCGTCTGTCTGTCTGTCTGCCTGTCTGTCTGTCTGCTGGCTGGTGCGCACGATAACTCTCGAAAGGAGTAACCGATTGACTTCAAATTTCGTATGTGGTAATATTTTTTTCTATCTCCGGCTAAGTTCGAAGATGGGCCATATTGGTCCACTCCTTCTGGTACCTCCCCCACAAAGGGTTAAAATGTTGTGAAATATTGATTCTTTAATAACTGCTATTATACGTATTCGAATCTTCTGAAATTCCACACATAGTATTAGTTTGTTAGTCGCTCTCTCTCCTCATTCTGTTCAGTACGAGTACCTCTTTAGGCGCTTCCTGCAATGAAAGGTAAGTGATGTTATCGACCCCAATCTTATCACGTTTTGGTAGTGTTTCACCCGTCTCACTTCGGATTTATATCTTAAACGAGGAGTGTACCCTCGGGGTCATCTTTCCTATGGCTTGCAACTTTCCCAAGGCCAGTATCGAATTTTTCTGCTAAGTATACGCTCCAAAAAAAACCTTACTGGTCCATCCCTTGACATAGAGTGTAGTTATTAAGAATACGGGGAGGTCGCTCTTCCTCGCCAGTTTCAAACATGCGCCGGTTCAATGTGATATATCCACTAGTTTTACAAAGGTAACGTCGCAGTCTTCAGCACTAAAACCTTCTTAGGGATTATTGATATTATTCTCTTCATTCTGATTCGTTGAGTCCCTATTCTCATCTACAATTTTTGCCGCTTCAGGCGGTACCTTCGTGTTTCTTTGGATTCCATTCAGTAGCCCTGCCCATCTGGCCTTCCCTATTTTGAAAGGGACAGTCCGAGCGAGTAGAGTACCATCGGGATCATCTCTCCTATGGAAGGCTTCCAACTCGAATACAGTTTTAAATTTTAATAGCTAAATACGCAAAGTAGGTACAATCTGAAAACAACTTCCTGGCTCATTGCTTTGACATAGAGTGTCTTATTTTTGAGAACGTGGATGTCGCTCTTCTTCGTCAGTTTCAGACTTGCGTTGAGATATCAGCTTCTGCATCAAAGGGCAGCTCTGGAACTTGCAACTCAATAGTTTTTCTGGTGGCCCATTGTTAGATTATAGGATGTGCTCCACTACCTTTGCATAGACCAAATCTTCGACATAACTTTATTGCTCTTTAGAAATTCTGCCAGATATGCTTATTGCTCTTTAGAAATTCTGCCAGATATGCTTCACTACCTTAGCTTAGAACAACTCTTCGATATTATTCTATTGGTCTCTGGATATTATGTCAGATGTACTCCACTACATATATGTAGACAATAAATCTTCGACATTTCTCTTTTGGTCTTTATGGATTCTGTCAGATGTGCTCCACAACATCTATATAGACAAAATCGTCAACATTACTCTTTTGGTATTCGAGGATTCTGGCAGATTTGCTCCACTACCTTCGCATAAACCAAATCTGCGATATTACTTTGCTGCTATTAATTGTGGAACATCAACTTCTGAGTAGTATTTTTTAGCTATTTTGAATAATTCTTTATGTCAAATTTGCTCTTTCGGATGGGCTGGGTGGCCTTCTCCGGTCGACTTTATCGCCCACGCTCGATGGGCTCTGACTGGTGACTGGTTAGGTTGAGGTGTTCTTGCTCTTTTTCATATCGCTAAGTTCATTGGAAATCCTGCTCTTTTACCAGCCTCAAAAGATGTGGTAGAAGTATAAGGTTCATGCTTAGCAACATCCTGCAATATGTTCCTTCGGTTCACCTTAATAAGTTTTCTTCGGACAGCCTCTTCGGGTTCGCTAAAATGGTAATATTAATACCAAAGTCGGAGTCCTCAATCGTGATTTCCATATGAAACAGATGAATCTAATTCATCTTCCGCTATAATAATATTAACTATAAAAATATTTCCCCTTAACTTTCATAGCGCCTACGTTGGCGCTCTTGTAAAAGAAGTACTCGTATATTAGAAATAATTGAAGTCGTTGCTTTTTGCATATGCTACATATCCAAGTCCTTCATATCCTTCGGCATTGTATGCTCATTCAAGTCTGCCCGGATGTGTGTCTCCACACCGATCATATCTTCAATAGGAATGAACAGTCGCATATGCTATGCATATCGGTTGGTTTTCATAGAACCATTTCCAAACAAGAAAAGCCTTCATGAAGTTAACGTTTGAACAGTTTTTCGAGCGGCTGCTATTGTTGCCAGATCAATGAAATACGTCTTTGGGGCGAATAAAGAATTACACGAGACTAATCGAACGAAAAGTGTAGTAATAACTAAACCTTATATATTTTTAATCTCTTAAAGATTTCATCGTTTCTTAAATTAAAAACTCCATCTGGCAACACCGAACAAAAAAAGAGTCAACTGGCGGTAAGGACTTTCATTGCGGCATGCTGGAAACCATAACTGTTACGACAGTTGTTAACTTTTATACGAGGAAACAAACGTCAAATTGTACACGTACATACAAATCTACTGTTTGTATGTATTTGTTTGGGTAGATGCAAA